>JARYZH020000020.1:3690325-4890325 GCA_030021035.2 Notholithocarpus densiflorus
GTCTTTGAAGTTTCACAATCTTTACTGCCTTGGTACCTTCATAGGTGGTCTCAAGAATGGTCCATGCTTCCTTGGCAACTTCCACGGATGATATTTTCTTGAATTCCTCGTTGGTCACCCCACTAAACAAAGCATTCAAGGCCCTACTGTTGAAATTTACCGCTTTGATTGTTGCTTCATCCCAATCCATCAGCTCTTCCTTTGGCTTAATCTAGCCAACTTCAACGGCTTGCCATACTTTTTCACCTAGAGCCTGCAAAAAAACTTTTATACAAACTTTTCAGTACGCATAATTAGTGCCATTAAATAAAAGGATGAATCAAAAGTGATTGTCCACGATCCATGACAACAGGGGTCAAGGATCACACTTAGGAAATTAATACAATTAGAGTGAACCTGCTCTGATACCACATGTTGGGAAATTTAGACCCTGGTTGATAGAATTAACAAGTTTTAAACCAAGCTGTTAATTAGATTTATTATGAATAAACCTTGTTAAAACAAACAAACATCAATATCATGTCAATATCATGCATAACAAAATAGTAAATAAGACAAGATATAATGACCTAGGAAAACCAATGAAACAAACTAGTTTCACAGTAAAAAAACCTGGGAGGAAACATTCCTAAAAAGCAATTTACTATAGTAAAGAGAAGTTTCAGATCTAGTACAAAACCTTTGTCACTATAGCAGAAACCTTTTACTGCTTTAGAATCTCTGAACTCTTCAATATATGAATGCCACCCTTTTGCATGGATCCTAGTACGTGATTAACTCGAGCAACTTGAAGATGTTGTTGGCTGCAAAGTTTTTCACTTCATTAATAATGAAGATCAAAAAGTACTTGGTTACAAAACCCTAAGGCGCAAAAGATGCAGTAACTTCTTGCAGAGAGAATAAGGCACTAGGTCACTTTTTGCATGTGTTCTCCATTTATAATGGCCTTTAAAATAAGCCTTATATATGTCTAGGGTTGTGAGAAAAGAAACCCTACATATACATGTCAGCTAGGGCCAAAAATCAGATCTGGAAATTCTGATTTCGTAGATCTTGACAGATCCAACTTCTGTCGAGCTTCGTTCTTAAATCTCGATAGATATTGTTTCTGTCGAGGTATCTATCGACGAATCTGTTGAGCTTTAATGAACAACTTTTCTTCACTTGTTTCTTGGTCCAATCTTCATGGCTTTAATACTTGACTTGAACTCTTGTTTCTTGAAGTACTAAACTCATCCTAGATCTACCCAATTACAAGTAAAGTGCATTTTGTCAAAGGATTAGCCAATTATATAAAATATGTCCTTAACAGTTTCATTGGTGACGAAATGCGGTTTCATCACTGATGGTAAAAAAATTAGGTTTCATTGGTGACGAAATAAGGTTTTGTCACTGATGGTAAAACAATTAGGGCACGCATTCTGTGTGTTTTGGGCACCAGAGTTCTTAATTTATTTTTATTTTTAATTTTATTTTTGGGTAAAAAATTGAAATTAACCCTAAATCCCCAAATCACTCATAAAATTTTATTTCTCCTTTTCTCTTTCTCTCTCTCACACACACACACACACACAACACCGCCGGCTAGCCCAACCCAGCCACCAACCGCCGCTGAGATGAGCTAAGCCCAACATCGACGCCGACGAGCCGAGCCCAACCCAACCCAATGCCGACGCCAATTGCGATTTGCGGGGTGTTTTTTTAAGCAAATTTTGTTGCGTATGTAGTCATACTCCCAATTCATTTTCCCTTGAAGGTTTCTTGGAACGTTGAAAAGATACGTTTCCAACCGAGCTCGATCAGAAGGTTCAATTGCAGAGTCTTACATTCTTAAAAGTGTATTACTTTTTTGTCATTATATCTTGATGGAGTTTAAACTGTGTATAATTGAAGGGAAAGAAATGCAAATTGTAGTGAATATGGCCAAGGGCTGACCATTTTCTCACAAACAACTCAACCCACTGGGTCTAAGTGGAATGATGCTGGGATGTTACGTGAATTGTGTGATATTGTTCAATTGTATTTATGGTAAAATTGTCCCAAGTTAAAGCCTTATTTAGAGTATGTGATGTCTTATTTTGATTATGCTTGAATTGTCCTTAATATTATTTGCATTTCTTAGCTGAATATAAAGTACTTGTTTTGAATAGTGAACACAAAAACACATTACATAATCCAACTGGAGAAGACATAAATCAAATACAATGACGAGAGTTTTCCAAGTGGTTCAAAGAACGTGTAAGACATTTTGAATCTTGTGACACATTAAATAGTATTAAGCAGTTATATAGTTTGCTCACTACTAATGTCACATGTTACATGTCATTATAAATGAATAGATTGGGAGAGAACGACTCATTGGAAGTTAGAAAACAAATGTGGTTATTAGCAAATGGTCCTAAGTTGCTAGTGAAAGAGTACCTGGTCTGTATGGTCAATGGACAAATACACGACTTTCTATTTTCATGTGTGCAAAATTTAGGAAATGGAGTATATGTATCAATATAAAGTTGTTTTGTTCCAGTGTGAATGGTACAATACTGGTAATAAGACCGATCGAAGGAGAACGATACGAACTAAGACACATTGCACAAGTATCAATGTGCAGAGTTGGTGTTATCAAAATGACCCTTTCATACTACCTAGTCAAGTGAAACAAGTTTTCTACCTTCGTGATACCAAATGGGGTGAATCTTGGCATGTTGTACAATGCGTACAATATAAGAGAGTGTTTGATGTACCAGAGGTGGGTGATGGAGAATCCAATGATCAAACAGAAGCTAATGATGCATTCCAACAAGAAGCCATTAGTGATGGCGTCCCTATCGATGTTGAAGATAATGTTCAATATTATAGAGGTGGTATTGAAGTTGAGAATATTCCAGAAGGTTAAGGAGAGCAAGGGGATAACAATGAAGATGAAGTACATAACATACGTGATTTTGATATGGACCCTGATATAGATTATGATATGTAGATTTCACTTTTTTCCTTTGTATATGGAAACGTGTGTTTAATTATTTTTGGTTTATATTTGTTCATGTATATTTCTATTTGATGTTCCAATTCATGTTTCGTACTTGGGAAGAATTTGTAATGAATAGACATTGTATTTTATTTTTTTATGTCAATCTATAGTTGCAAAAAATGGCCGAAAAGGGCAAAGACACTCATAATAAAAAATCAAAATATGAGACGGAAAAAGCACATAGAATAAGCAAAACTAAGAGGGAATAAAATGCATTGGGATTGAAGCATTTGTTAACTTTTCAGCCTAGATGTGCACATGTGGAAAGAAGGAGAGTAAGTGTTTAGGTAGATGACGACGACTATGTACCACCTACTGGTGAATATGACGATGATGATGAGTCATCTAGTTCTTTAAATAATAAGGTACTATATATGTGATTTAGAGCTTGCGATACATTGTAATATTGTGCTTGTACTTGGTAATATATGTGATTTAATGCATGCGATACTTCGTATTTTGTAATATTGTGAAGAAATAACTTGTCTATATCTTTGTAATGAATTTATATAAATATAAATATATATATATATATATATATTAGTATGATATAGTTCGCACCAGGACGTAACACTTGTTCACAGCGTAAGGAATCTACCCCAATAGTCCTGCATACGGGCCCATTATCGAGCCTACTTCTCGGTGGAGTTTTTGAGGTACCATGTATGTGATTTGGTGCCTAAGATACTTTGAAATATTGTGTTTGGAATGATCAATGAAAATCATCAATTGAAGATATTCTAAATGATGAAATAACTTTTTTATATCTTAGCTTGTAATGAATTTAGATATCTATATATACTTTTGTATGATATAGGTAGCTCGTTCTAGGCGTAAGGAATCTACCCCAGCAGTCTAGCATACTGGCCCACCATCGAGCACACATCTCGATGGAGATTCTCATGCCCAAATTTCTACTAATGTAGAGGCACAGCTTGTGGGCACACCGTCTAGCACGAGTGGTGAGATATTTAAGTTCCATTACTTGATTTCATAATCACACTATATTTGGTTCAATTGCTGATTCAATTTATATTATGCCTTGATAGCATCGACTAGTAGACGTGCCTGTGGCACGACGCGTGGATTAGGGGTTCAAGGACTTGTTGAGAAACATGGGAAGCTACTGGTCAGCACTGCTCTGAAGTTTTGTGCTCCTATTGGTGAACATGCACACAAGCTTGCTAGCCAAATTGGTGTACAAGTGCATACGAACTTGTCCACTATGAATGTTTATTGTTGGAAGAATGTTGATAGCGGTGAAAAAGAGGCGATCATTCAAAATCTGGCGGTAGTTGTCCATAAGCTTGTTTTTGTTGTTTTCATTACATTGTTTTATACTTTATGCTATATTTTGTAGTGTATTGTTTGAATGTTCAAATAGTGTGTAAAACACCTTGAACGTTTAGACCCCCAAATTACAAATTACTAATTCAAGCTTATTATCAAACAATATATGTGCGAAATATGAACATAAGCTTAAAACAGATTTGTTAAAACAATCTAAACCATAATTAATCACAACCACAGCAGTAATTAAAAGGCAAAGATTAAGGGAAGAGAGATGCAAACACAAAGACAACACAGCGATGTGTTATCGAAGAGGAAACCGAATTCCTCAGCGTAAAACCTCTTCGCCGCCCTCCAAGCGGTCAATAATCCACTAGAGAATCAAGTTGGGATATATGAACAGTAGAAGACCCTCCAAGCCTAATCTACCCAGTGTACCTAAGCCCTCCAAGCTTCTTGCTCCAATGAGGTTGCGCCGAACCTTTGTCTTCTCTAAATTACTGGATTCCGCTATAGCCCATAGCATCAACCAATATCAATTGGTCCCTTCCTAACTGCTTCCCAAGCACCAAATAACATTCTCATAGATATGGGTATGATGAGAAAATGATTGGCTAGTGTACCTCTCAAGGATGTAACAATGGAAAAGGTGAGTGTAGAGAAATTTGGAGAATCAAAGGATGAAGATTGTGGATGAGTCAATCTTGTTTTTCTCTAGGGTTTCTCTCTCAAAATTCTCTCTAGCAGCTCTCTACAATACGTGGGTATAAGAGGTATTTATACTGGTATGTGTTTGGAATGCGAAAGGTCAGATTTTCCAAAACAGAGTGAACTGGCGACTTGGCCTCGCGACTTGACTGAGTCGCGAGTCCAAGCCACGAGCTAACTGAATGGCCAGACTGGACTTTTTGTCCTATAATGCTCCAGTTGGCGTGACTGTTCAGCTCCTCTGCATGCTTCACTCATGTGCATCCTTTGGCGACTTGCAAGCTGCAAGCAAGCCACGAGATCCAGTCGCGAGTCCCTTGCTGAGTGCACAATCTTGAGCTTTTCTTCACACTCTCTCACACACTACCCTTACATGATTCCCACCTAAATACAGGGTTTCTAAATGCTGAATTACAAGCAAATTTGGTATGGAATAAAGCCAACAAGATGGTTGATTAAATTCAACCTTACATTGTTGATGTTGCCACTAGAGCATTCACAGCAGTGGAGCTAAAAATTTAGCTTTTTAGCTCCACCAAAAGTTATTTTATCTATTTTACCTACACATATGCTGCAGCAGTGGATCTATTTTAGCTTTTAACATAATAAAATAATATAAACATCACAATAAAATAATATATCTACTACAATAAAATAATATATCCACTACAATAAATAATAATCAGAACCACCTGCAACCGCTACCACTGCCACTACTGCCGCCATTAACACCGCCGCCACCAACTCTTCCACCGCCACCACAATCGCTACCGCTGCCACTACCACTGCCACTATAGCCGCCACCGACTCTTCCACCGCCAACGCCACCGCCACCGTCACAGCCACTGCCACCACCATTGTCACTACCACCACCGCCACTGCAACCGCCACCACCATCGCAACTGCCACCATCAAAAAAATTATTTTTTTTCTCACCAATATTAAATAGTAATAACCTACCACTTAAAAATTATTGCAAAAATATTATGGTAACCTTTCTTAATTTTAATTTCTTATTATTCTTTATTTTATTTTTCCCATTATCTTATTTGGTTTCATCCAAATACACGTTTCTTTCTTCTCTTTTTTTTTTTTTTTTCCTCTTTGTTTTTCTCCTCCACACACGTACACCTCTTATCTCCTCCACCCTCAGCCACACCTTTTAACTTTCAACCATTTCTTATTTTTTATTGTTTTATCTTTCTTTTACTTTTTCTCCTCATCTCCTTCTCCATTTTTTTTTTTTTTTTTGCTGAACATCTCCTTCTCCATTTAGAAATTTTCCAAGCTTCAGTTCTGCTCAGCCCAACTAAAGCAATGCCACTAGGTCCACCACCACGCCTCTATCCACCTCTGGTTCATGGGTTTTTTTTTTTTTTTTTTTTTTGGTTCAAATGAAAAAATTGTAGAAGAAACCATTTCGGATACATTTTTTTTCCGGAATGGCCGAAATGGGCGAGACGAAACAGGGGGTTATGGTTTATGGGTTGTGACTCTCTTAGTGATGGATTTTGGTCGTGGGTTTTGCTGATGTTTTGGCCGTGGGTTTTGCTGATGTTTTGGCCGTGGGTTTTGCCGATGTTTGCTTTTTTTTTTTTCCTTTTTTTTTCCCCCCTGGTAGTGGTGGGTTTGATGAGTGTGGGTGTGGTTGGGTTTGTAATGTGGTGGTGGGGGTTGCCGTGGTGGTGGAGGAGGTGATTGACGATGGCAGCGACGTTGAGAGAGTGGAGCTTGAGAGGCTTGAGATGAGAGATGAACGAGAGAGAGTGAGAATGACCGGATTTGATAAAATGAAAAAAAAAAAAATAGAAACAAGTTGTACCGGCTGAATAAAATATTGTTTTTTTTTTTTTTTTTGCTCCAAGCTACAGTACACATCTATAGATAGATGTGCACTGTAGCAATTCAGCTAAAAATTTTAGCTATTTCTCCACTGCTGGAGTATCATTTTAGGGATAATGTAGCTAAATTATAGCATTATAGCATTATACCTTCACTGCTGCAAATGCTCTAAGCATATTGAATTCATGGAATAATATTTTTGTTATACATACCTCACTTTGCAGGATCAATTTGATCTACAAGGAGAATCTATAATTGTGAAAAAAAAAACTCTAAATACAAAGTGTGGTAGATTATTGAGCAGCCACTCCAACAAGTTGTTTGACTAATATAAACAACTTGTAAAGGATGAAGGAAGTACGTATGCAATAAACCATCCACCAAACAATGTCACACGAGAAAAATGGATTGAACTAATTGATGGAAAGTGGAGTAATGAAGATTGGTTGGTAATTAATACTTGGAAAATTTTAATTACAAGTGAAGTATGTTCTCACCTTTCACCTAGATAATACCTCCCTATATATGCATTGGATTAATGTTTTATGTAGATCTTATTATGCTCTCATGTATATTAAATTATTTGATCTATCAAATTCGTTGGATTAATACTTATTTGGAAGGTGAAGTAGATTTATATTGTAAACTATATATATAACTTAAGTCGAAATTCTAATATTTTCTTGGTCTTTATTCTTTATAGAAAGTCTTAAAAAGAAATGCTGAAAACAAAAATAGAGCAAAACGGTTGGCAAAAACATCCATGGATGTGGAGCAAAGTCGCTTGCAGTTAGTGTAGATGAAGAGGTGTGTATTATTTCAATTTTTCAAAAGCTTAGCATATTACTTGTTGTAATTAATTTACTTGTCTTCTAACATTGGAAAGCAAATTAATTAGAGGCGGAAAAATGAAGGTCATATTCCTAAGTTGGCAAAAGTCTACCATGATACCCACTTCAATTCAAAGACTAATCAGTGGGCTCACCCTGATTGTGAACATACATATGTATGTATATCAGTACATGCCTTGAGTTTGCAAAACTAGAATATATGTATTTCTATTCTATATATGTTTGCAAAACTAAAACATATTTATTTCAATTCTAATTGATGGTTTCTATTATTTGAAATGACAGCAAGAGATGTTGAGAGTACAAGAAGAGCATTGTAGTACTCCTGATGCAGAGCCTTTGACCGAAAAAGAGATATCTATGATGGTTCTTAAGCCGAGATCTAGCTAGGTAAAGGAACTTGGCATGAGGTCTTCCTCATCTCTTAGGACTCCTGCCTTATCTTCCTCAACTCAGTATATTCAACAACTTGAGGGTCAAATAAATGAGCTCAAGGATGCAAACTCAAGGTAGGAGGAGAAGATAGATGAGCTCCAGGATGCAAACTTAAGGCAATGGGAGAAGGTAGATGAGCTCCATGATAGAAACTTAAGGCAGGAGGAGAAGATAGATGGCATCATACAATTTTTTAGGAGCAAGGGTTTCCATGACATTTGTGGCAGTGGGGGGAGCTCATCTACTAACTAGAACACACCTTGGTTAGTGTTTTATTTTCTTTCCTAATAACCAATATTTATTAACCCCTCATTGTCTTGGATATTTGTGGAATTTTGAGGTCTTAAAAACATTTTTTGGTTGCAAATGGTTTGATGGTAGAGGTGATTTGGATAGCATGCCTAGTTAATTACATTCTGTAATAATCTAACATGTGCATGATGCTAGAGGTGAATGAATAAATGAATTAATGATAATGGGAACTTGATGATTGTGCTCTTAGATGATGTCAATGTACTTCAAGGTAGATTGCATTAGTTGAGACTGGATATCTTGAATTGTGGTGGCATGCAATCTATCATCTTTGTCATGCATTCTTTATGTATAATGTAGCTTGATGGTGGGCTAGCATTCAGCCTACTGATTTTCGTGCATCATCATAGCTCTTCCTTAATTATATTCTCATAGTGCCTTGACACTTGTGTAAGTGACTTGATAAGTGCAATTTGTTTATATTGCATGTAAATATTCTTCAATGAATTTGGGATTGGTGACATATTAGCTTAATTTTTTCAGGATTTTATCTCATGCGAAGTTTCATTAATTAAATCAGTTACTTGTATCAAACTGTATTTTTAAACTGGATCCATGATAGTAATATCAATGTATCAAATTTAGCTGAACTTTGGGCAATCTTGTGATTAGTTGTACAAGTAGTTGCTTATTCCAATAGATATGTTATTGATATATTTTTCTTTATACTCGTGCAGATATGGAATTGGTGGTAAAAAGACTATTTTTGTCGCACTACTTGAACTCAAATAATTTTTTGTAAAGTATGGAAGACATCATGTATATATAAATGGTTGTAATTACATTGTGAACAACTTGGTTCAATGGTTTTTAAAGTATAATGGTTCTTTATTTCATTTTTAGATTGTATGAATGCTTTTTTTTATGGATATGATTGGGAATGAATGGATGATTTGTTTATGGATGTAGTTGGAAATGAACAGGTTAATGTAATGACAAGTAAATGTAAAGAACATTAATAAATAAATAAATAAATAAATAAATTGGTGACGAAAGTTTTCGTCACCATATCTAACTATAAGCAAAAATTGGTGACGAAATAATTCATCACCTAATCTATTGAAATTAAAAAAAAAAAAAAAAAAAATACAATCAGTGACGCAAAATTTCATCACCTAATCTATTGAAATTGGAAAAGAAATACATTTGGTGACGAAATATTTCGTCACCTAATCTATTGAAATTGAAAAAAAAAAAAAAAAAAAAATACAATCGGTGACAAAATATTTCGTCACCTTATATGGTTAAATAAAAAAAATTAAAAATAGAAAATCATTGGTGACGAATTTGTTTCGTCACTGAAAATAAGGTTTAGTGACAAAAATATTAGATGGCAAAACAATTTTGTCACCTATCATTTTTTATTGGTGAAAAAAAAAGTTGTCACCTATCATTGTTTTATTGGAGACAAAAAAATTTCGTCACTAGGACATTCGGTGACTAGGTGACAAGTGTAGTTTCATCACCATATATTTTTGGTGACAAAATAAGGACATATTGTGACGAAAGGTTTCGTCACCATAGCTGACCATATAAAGTGAGTTCGTCACCTAATTTATTGAAATTGAAAAAAAAAAAAAAAAAATACAATCGGTGACAAAATATTTCGTCATCTTATATGGTTAAATAAAAAATAAAAAAAATAGAAAATCATTGGTGACGAATTTATTTCGTCACTGAAAATAAGGTTTAGTGAAAAAAATATTAGATGAAAAAACAATTTTGTCAACTATCATTTTTTATTGGTGACAAAAAAATTTTGTCACCTATCATTGTTTTATTGGTGACGAAAAATTTTCATCACTAGGACATTTGATGACCAGGCTTAGGTGACGAATGTAGTTTTGTCACCATATGTTTTTGGTGACGAAATAAGGACATATTGTGACGAAAGGTTTTGTCACCATAGCTGACCATATAAAGTGAGGTAGTAAAATAAATAAAATACATTTTTGAGGCGTTAAAAGCTAAAATTTTTAACACAACTATTGTGAATTCTCTAACTTCCAAAAAAAAAAAAAAAAAAAAAATCCTAGTTAGCCTAGTATTAAAAAAAATATTATTTTGTTTTTGTTTGTCTCTGTCTTTGTTGGTAAAGGGTTTGACTTAACTTTAGTACTTTTTTAATTGGAATATTATTTTGTTTTAATGAGAAACTGACACATCACCCACTAACTAAATAAAATGTGGAGATTAAAACATACTACTACTTGCTATTGTGTATTTAAAATAAAAGGACACCTCTAGATAAAAAAAATACTAGAGGTAAGTCAAACCCGTTGGTAAATAATTGCATCTTAGGGTCTGTTTGCGATCTACTTATTTTGTTGAAACTGAAAACTTTTTGCTGAAAGTACTGTAGATAAAGGTAAAGTTAACTAAAATAGTACAGTGAGACCTATGAATGGTACCAAAAAGTGCAATGAGACTCATGAATAGTACCAAAAATAAGCTGAATAATAAAATAAGCTAGCTTTTTAATTTGGAGCGAAACACACACTTAATATATTTAGAAATAACGATTTTAAGTATTTATAATTTTCTAAAACTATATGAATGCCTATTTGGAGGTTTTTTTTTTTTTTTTTTTAGATCATTCTCATCAAGAATGCTAAATATTTTAGCATTTACCATTTCAAAATCCTACTTTATCAATTTTAACATACCACTTTACAATCCACCAAACATCAAACATTCTATTTTTTTTACAACTTCATTTAAATAATATTATTTTTATTTTACCACTGTGTCTCTCTCTTTCCACCACTTTCTTCTCAGTCCAAGCAACCCCAGTCACAACCATACCCATGGTTAGCCACTGCTAGCCACCACCACCATAAACATTCAACACAATCAACCATCAACATTCAACAGCAAACCCAGACCCATGGCCAACCCACTACCACCACAATTAGCATCCATCCAAAAATCAACCCCATAGCCAAAAAAAAAAAAAACAAAAATAACAACAACAACAACAAAAACTAAACTAAACTTGAGAGAGAGAAGCCTCAACATGAGAGGAAGAGAGGGAGGCGGAGGATAGAGCGGGGAACAAAACCCACAAACCCAAGACCCACGGCGGCCACGGCAAGAAAAACCCATCAAACCCAAATTGAACCACCAAAAACCCACAAACTAGAACCACCACTAGCACCATAGTGGTAGCCACAACCCACAGCAAAAAAAAACCCAAAACAGCCACCATCAACCACCACCACCACCACTGTGGCAGCCACAACCCATGGCAAAAAAAAAAAAAAAAAAAAAACCCAAAACAAAACCACCACCATAACAACCACCATCATCAACAACCCACACAAAACCCATTAAAATAAACCAACACCACTAGCCAAAACAACCACCATCAGAAGCACAAGCTACCTCCAAACAAAAAAAAAAAAAAAAAAAAAAAAAACCAAACAATCCACCAAGACCACCACCACTGAAAAAATAAATAAATAAAAACTTCAACACCACCACTACCACCGTGGTTTTCAGTTGTGGATGCCGGTGAATGAAGAAACGAGAAAGAAAGTGAGACCAGTGAGAGAAAAGGAAAGAAGAAAAGAAAGAAGAAATGAGAGAAGAAGTGACGACACTGGTGAGAGGAAAAGAAAGAAGAGTACAGTGAGAGAGATGAGAGAAGTAATAAAAAATTATTTTTTTTATAAGATTTGAGCTACAGTGCGCTCTCATTTTTGAGAGCGTACTGTAGCAAGATTGCAAATTTTTTAGGATATAGCATGTTTGATGGAGCAGCATTTTGTGGTTTCAAATGCTAAAATATAGCATTTATAGCATTTACAACCTTCGTTGTGAATGCTCTTATACTTTGGCCCCCAGTAGCTTAAAATTCTAGGTTTGTCCCTAGGCAGTTTAAATATTTAAAATCACTAGATCAATAGTAAAAAAGATAATAAAGTGCACCTTAATAATCTACAAATTCTTCGAACCTTTTCTCGATGGAATCCTTTGGTAGTCTTCTCTCTAGAGTTATACGACTCAAAGGTGACTAATAGGTCTAAGGAGTAAGGAGGCTAGGTTTTATTAAAGTATATTATATATATACTAAATCAATATCAAAATTAAATAATTACCCTTATAAAAAAATCTCTCTTTTTTGTCTTTTATTTTTCTAAAAAAAGAAAAGAAAATACGAGTATCACAATCTGAGTAGAAATAAGAAATAGCTTCATTTTTATTATAGAGGTACATTAGACTCCAATAACTGAAAGCAATTACAAGTCACTTGCCATGAATAAATTTTCAATAGCAATTATTTAAGTGTTTTTGTCAATTACCTAATTGATATTTAAAAATTTCTGGTCTCACCATGAATATTTCACTTTATACTCTATTAAAAAGAGATTGTCATCAAGCCCAAATTTTTTTTAAAAAAAGTCACACATTGGAATAATTATATTCGAAAGGAAAGATAAAGACTTTACCAATTGATCTAATTAAAATCTATTATGATAATGATATTTATAGACAATAAATAAAAGAATTTCTTTATTTAAGATGTCTTCTAAAGCATACAAAAAGTTCTTTAAAATAGCAAGTCCAAGCGCAATATAAAACATCTCAAATCTTATTCGTTTGAATTCAAAACTCCAGTTCAACAAACACGGGAAATGATTTACAGTTACCTGAAAGAAGCATCCAGCAGCAAAGGAATATAATTACGGACACATATTTACATTATCTCCTTGTGGATGCACGATTAACTTTGCAACGGTAATCATAAAAGAAAAGCAAGACTCATGAGAACCTTCACCATGCATCATCGTCCTTCTAGACTATTCGTTACTTCATTAATTGATTCTGGTTTATTAGAAGAAGTGGAGTTGGATTGGTCTCTCCTTATGAAAAAGGCTGGTTGTTTAGGAGTTGGAAGGTTCAAAGTTTCACCATCGAGCATCTTGATAACAATTGACATGGTTGGGCGATCACTTGGGTCATCTTGTACACATAAGAGACCAATATTTAGGCACTTCACAAACTGATCTGCAATGCAAGTATCTCGTAGGGTCTCGTCCATTAAATCCAACAATTTGTTGTTGGTCCACAGTCCCCATGTCTGTGACAGTAAACAAACATTGTTATGAAGTAAAATGTTACCAAAGCATAGAAGATTAGAAAATTTAACACGTACCTAACCTAGAATATAATGAAGCAAAAAAGTGATTCAAACATAGATAGTTATGAAAATTTAATACACTTACATAACCTAGAAGGCTCATTGCTTGTTGTGATTGATAAAAACCTGTGTTCTTCTTTCCACTTATAATCTCAAGTAGAACCACACCAAAACTAAAAACATCGGATTTGATTGAGAAGATTCCTACTAATGCGTATTTTGGAGACATATAGCCACTACATTGCAAAGGTTGCATAAATTATAATATTAGCAAGGCACTTATGTGCATATTGTCAAAATGGAGTTAAAAGGATTGAAGATTTCCCATAATATATAAACAATAAGCTATAAAAATCATATTATCTAAAAGAAACATACTAAGTTCCTGCTACTCTACTTGTGATTGCTTTAGTTTGTTTGCCGCCAACAATCTTCGCCAATCCAAAGTCTGATATTTTGGGGTTCATTTCGTGATCTAGAAGAATATTGCTAGTTTTCAAATTTCTATGAATGATCCTTAATCTAGAGTCTTGGTGAAGATAAAGAAGCCTCAAGCAATTCCCAAAATGATATTGAAACGCATCTCCCAATCCAAAATTACACTTTGCTTTTGATCTTGCAAATTTTCATTTTGCATTCACTACAACAAAATGTATTTTCAGTGATGAATTTTAGTGAGGAAAATTTTTTCGTCACTAAAAAGTACCATTTAGTGATGAAATTTATATTTCGTCACTATTTATAAAAAAATTAGTAACATTTAGTGATGAAAAATAGATTTCGTCGCTATATGTTGGGTTGAACTAAAGGCACCAAACAAAATGTAGGCGTCAAACGAAATTTATCTATAGTGACGAATTATTTCGTCACTAAAAGTTTAAGTTTTTTGTGATGAAAACTTTCGTCGCTAAAGGTGCTGATAAGAATACTATTAGTGATGAAACCCATTTCGTCACTGAATGTCACAAATAGTGACGAAAATAAGTCGTCACTAAAAACAAAATCATAAAATCGGTCTCGTTATCAGCGACGAAGCTAATTTTCGTCGCTAAAGGTATCTATTAGTGACGAAATATAAGTTGTCATAATAAGTTTTACTTAAAATCCTATTCAGTTCAACCCCTTTTTGTTTCACTTCCTCACTCTCAATCTCTCAATCTCTTAAAATCCTTTCCGTCAAGTGTAGCAGATTCTCAATCTCTCACAAAAAAGTGCTCACTGTCACCAAACCCAGCCTCACCGTCACTAAACCCAGCCTTACCGTCGCCAAACCCAGCCTCCGTCGCCAAACCCAGCCTCACCGTCACAAAACCCAGCCGCACCATCGCCAAACCCGGCCGCACTGTCGCCAAACCCAGCCTCCGTCACCAAACCCAGCCTCACCGTTGCCGATCCTCGCCTTATCGTCGCCAATCCACCTCGCCTCACCATCGCCGATCCACTTCGCTCCCTTTAGCTCGCGACGGTTGGCTCACTTCAGCTCGCGACAGTTTAGCTCACCAACCGTTCGCGATGGTTCAGCTCGCCGGCCGTTCGCGACGATGAGTTTTCTTTTTCAAATATTCTGACTTAAAAAGTTAAACATTTCTTTTATAGTTTCAACATTCAATCTTTTTTGAAATGAAATGCTCAACATTCAATCTTAGTTTCAGCATCTTTGACTTTGAGGCTCTAGTTTTTCAGTGTAAAGCTTTATGAGTTTCACTCCAAGCCTTCAAGGTCAGACAATCTTTCTCAACTTTTGCTTTAAGTTTTATGTATGTTTTGTGAATGTTGAAGTTCTTGATTTCCTGCTATGATAATTGATTTTCAATTATTTTTGAACTATAATAGACTTGAACTATGTTAAAGAATTGGGTTTTGATTTGTATGGATAATGGATGGTTTTGCAGATTTAAGAGTTCAGGAATCTTGCTAGAAGAAAACAGGTATATATGGGTTTTAAAGCATTTTGATTTTGGATTGGTTAAACGAGTATTGATTGTTTTAAAGCATTTTGGAGATTTGGGTTTTGATTTTTATATATGGGTTGGTTCTGTTCTGGAAATTCATGGTTGTTGATGGGTGGATGGTGATCATTGTAAAATGGGCATGGTTGGTTGGCGAGTTTATGTCTATTAGGTGGAAATTGATTCTGATGCAAATTTATTCGATGGAAATCAACCACATTACATACCTTTTTCTATGACTGGTCTTTGTTTGTTGTATGGATTTGTTAGACTGCAAAAGAGAATTGGAATTATTGAAATTTGCTAAAGAAGGTGTTTTAAATGCTGTGAGGAACTTCTTTGAGCATAATTTTGTATTTATCTTCCATTCAGTCAAATTGGGTTATCACTGTAGCTGGTTCAAATCCAGGTCCTTGGTGAGCATATGAGAATGTGATCTCAATATTTTTAAACCATTAAAATCCATAACCAACCAATAAGGAAATCCCCATCACATACATTTCACATTGATGATCGATTAGGATAGTCACCAAGGCTTCTTTGAATCTCTTTGATCATTGTTTTGAGCACATAGTTTTCATTATCTCTTTGATCATTGGTTTGGTTTCCACATTGATACCAGTGTTAGATATATATAGTGTACAAGTGAAGGTGTAAACTTTGTTACCTAATTCTAATGACTTTATGTCAATTATCTACTTATTATTTATTATGTGAATCTATGGTATTCTAGATTGAGAGTCATCTTTTTATTGAAATTCTTGCATTGTCTCCATCAAGAGGTAAAGCTTCACTGTTCTATGTGTTGCACGTAGGTGAAATCCTATTGATACATATAATGTTTTGATGACTGCAGCCATTAGATCATTGGGAGGCTTATCAAATGTTGGGTGTGGGCCTTTGGCAACTTAACTCCATGTTTTATGTTGACTAATTAAACATTAGGAATATTTTTGAGGTATGATTGGGTCTGGTTACTAGCAATATGAACGAAGTGAAATGTGGGGACTTGATACCACGAAGTGGGGTTTCAATCTTTTCAATATTGAATTCTAAGCTATACCACTGTTTAGAAACGGGAAAAAGAATAAAGAATATGTATTTTAAATTTGGGTCTACTTAACTGTTCACTAAAAGTTATCTTTCTTTTATCTCCAGTTAGTTTTCTTTCTCTTTTGTGGCTGAAGAAATTGTGTGGAACAAGGTGAAGAACACAAGTTAACTTTGGATTTTTTCTGAAAGTTGTAAACTTAGTTTGAGCAAAGTAAGTAAATTCTAGTTAAAAACTTATAAAACTCTATATATACTTGTGATGTTGGAAATTGATTTTGTGGTGGGTTGTGTTGGAGCAAGCGGGTGGCTTGCATGGTATTATAAGGTGGTTTAAATACATATTGAGAGTGTTTTTTATTTCTTGCAAATGTGAATGAGTATTGTTGATTAGATGTGACGAATAGTAAATACATATTGAGAGTGTTTTTCATTTCTTGCAAACGTGAATGAGTATTGTTGATTAGATGTGATGAATAGTATTTTATTTGATTTCAATACTTGTAAGCATTATACTTATGATGTTTGTGATTGGTTTTGTGGTGGGTTGTTGTGTTGGAGCAAGCGGGTGGTTTGCATGGTGTGGTCCAAAAGAATATTCTTAACTTTTTGAGAAGCAAGGGTTATGATGATGCTCTTACTTATGAGGGTGGTTCAACTTCAAGTTAAAACACTTTTTGGTTAGTACTTTATTTGCTTTCTACAACTTATACATTAGGAGTTGTTATTTTAATTTATTGGTGTGGTTACTCTTAATGCATTGTTAGAAATGTTTTTTATAACATAGTTAATGTTTTTACTTTATGATTTTAACGAAGTATTGTTTTTATATTTGTGCAGATTTCTTATTGGTGGCTTTTAGAGGATTTACTTTTGGCATTACTTGAAGGCATATGAGGACATCTTCCGTTAGTTCTAAAATAGGGTTTAGGTAGAGTTATTGTATGTATTGCAAACAATTATTGTATGGAAGGAGTTTGAATTGGATACTTGTTTTATTTTTTACTTGTGAAATGTATGGATCTTTTTTTATAAATGTGTTGTTGAAATAAATATGTTATTCAAATGTGAGGTTTTAATAATGTAATGACAGGTTACAGGTTAATATCAAAGCCATGAAAAAAATAAAAACAGAAAATAAGTTTTAGTGACGAATTTTTTTGTCACAAATATAGCAACAAAAAATTGTTTTAATGACGAAAATTTTGTAACTAAATATAGCAAAATTTTGTAAGAAATGGTTTTAGTAATGAAATTTTTCGTCACTATATGTGCCTGGATTTTCTTAAAAATAGTTTTAGTGACGAATTTTTTCATCACTATATATACCCGAACATAGTTTTAGTGATGAAATTATTCGTCACTAAATATGATTTAGTAAACTAAAGTGTTTTTAGTGACGAAATATTTTCGTCACTGAATAGTGTTTTTAGTGAGAAAAACATTTAGTGACGAAACATTTTCGTCACTAAAAGTTTTTTTTTTTTTTTTTTTTAAATCAAAACGGACTTTTAGTGAAGGGGCTACAGTGACAAAATGAGTTTCGTCACTAAATGTCCAATTTCGTCACTAAAGGTCCTTAGTGACGAAAAACTGGACTTTTAGTGATGAATTTTTTCGTCACTGAAAATACATTTTGTTGTAGTGATTTAAGAGAATAATTTTAGAAACTAAAATAAGAAACAAAGTCAGGATAACATGGATAGTAAAATAATTGGAGTTAGGTTTAGAAGCCAACCAAATATGAAGAAGTCTAAACTTTTGTTAGGCATGTACTCATAAAGTAAAATTTTTTCATTCCCTTCTATGCAATATCCATAGAGCTTGACAAGGTTCCGATGCTGAAGTTTTGCAATCAATACCACCTCATTCTTAAATTCTTTTAAACCTTGACCCGAGACTTTTGAAAGTCTCTTTACTATAATTTCTTGACTACTTGGAAGCTTACCCTGGGACCGAAATTCGCAATGCATAATTAATATTACCTTCGTCCAGAACAAGTAGACATGAACATTAATTAATGACCAGTAAATGTTGCTCAAATTACCTTATACACTGGTCCATAGCCTCCTTGTCCCAGCTTGTTTTCATTTGAGAAGTTATGTGTAGCAACTCGTATGCTTTCCAAATCATAAAATGGTAAATCTATGCCTTTCTCATCTTCTTCTTTGAACTCACCTAAGTCTATCAAGTCTTGGACATGGCTTTCACTGCGTAACATGCGATGTGCTCGATTTCTTTGATCAATAAGCCTATGTTCTAATTCGAGAAGACATTAACATATCTTAGTTCACATGTTATTTACATGGAAGAAAATATAATTTGTTTTATTCTGATTCAAATTAATAAAAAATATATATATGCGTTGTGCATGGTATGCATTTTACGAAGTGCTTACCTTTTCTCTTGGTCATCTTTCTTCGCCATATGTACATAACAATAATGACGCAGAGAACAATCACACTAGTTATTCCAACAATCGGAAGCAATATTATTCTTTTCTCTAATGGCCAAGAAACTACAAGAAAGAAAGAAGAGTAGTTATACTTCAATATATAGATGTGAATAAAAATCTTTCACATCAAGTTTGGTTACGGTGAACAGGTTCAAATGATTTAATTAAATGATAATAAGTAGAAGTTAAAGGATGTATGTTTTCATCAACTCGTGCAAAATACAGACTCCAACATATATGACATTAAAATCACATTGACATTGCTGAGGACGATTTTGCACATTTTAGAAAAGACCTCCCAACTATTAAGGTAAGATTAAAAGTGATTACACTTAAGTGTAAGAGAACTCTTCCTCAGTTAAATAGCCACTCCTAACATACTGATAAATCATTAAAGCAACCATTATTATCACAATATTTTTAGATGAGACACTTTAAACCACGATCTTTCATAAATGTATCCCAAAAACCACAAACAAATCTCACCCTCATATAAATATATATATATATATATATATATCTAAGAGTATGGGATTTTGAAGTGTTATATGGTTTAATGTGTCTCAAGGATAAAACAATGGGTTATTTATTATTTATTTTACTTTCCTAAAAATAAACAACATAGCCAAGCAACATTAGTCTAATTCTTTCCTTGTAGCAAAAAATAATTTTAAATTGCAAAACATCTTATAGAATTCTAACCTTGTATACAACTTAAGTTTGTGCCATCCCATCGAAAGCTTACGGTGCAAAGGCACCTCTTCTTCCCATCACTTGCTGATTTGCAAGATGAATGTTGCCAATCCAAGCAATCTGCAGTTAAATTACAGATTGGCTCCAGTGGTGGATCCCAAGCAATCTCAACATCATTTGTAATTTTAGATGAAACATTAGAACTAGAGTTTCTTGGACTAGTTAAATTGAATGGCAACGACTGGTTTAGCCGTAAACTTCGTCCATCCTTGACTTGGATAAAAAACTTCTGCGTATTTGGATCGATACCACTTACTCGATATGTCCCACTTGGTGCATTGAAGCTAACCTGAAGTGTCGCAGTCGAAACTGTAGTACATAGGATCGCCACAATTTGAGCTAGTGCTAAGAGGATAGGGGATCATGTTTGTGCCACAAGGCACGCAATTTTGTACAGTTGGTTCTGCACAAGGTTCAAGTTTCAAATAGTGAATGAACACAAACAAATGGGACTTGGCTTTCGGGCATTCATAGCAAGATTGCTAAAAAATATAACTTTTAGTAACTCAAAACATTATTTTGTCTATTTTAACACTCCACTTTATAATACATTAAATATTAACATTCAACACATTAAAATAATATAAACAACACAATAAAATAATATATCCAACACAATAAACAACAACCACAACCACAACTATTAATACATTAAAATATTATTATTTTAACACTCCACATTAAAAAAGAAAATTTTTTAAAAAAAACTATTTTTTGTTTTTAGTTTTAAGCTTTAGCAACTTACTTAGCTCAAACTCAAATTATTTTAACTTTGCTTTCTTTGTTGTAGAAGTTGTTTTTAGGATATTAGTTGCTAAATTGACTTTTTAGTCAATTTAGCAATCTTATTAAGGATGCTCAGATATAAAGTTCAGATAGAACAACTATTATCGTATGCCCAGTATGTTCAAAAAGTGGCTTTTTCTTCAACATCTTGCATTGCTAAATTGACTTTTTAGTCAATTTTGGCAATCTTATTGAGGATGTTCACATATAAAGTTCAAATAGAACTACTATTATTGTGTGCCCAGTATGTTTAGAAAGTGGCTTTTTCTTTAACATCTTGCATAGAAACAGCTACTTTGACTATCAGTAACTAGTACGGCCGGACAAGTTGGTTTCTAAGTTTTTATTTTGGTTATAAAATGCAAATTATAACCTCTAAGTTTATTTGAAATTCATTTTAGTCATCTAACTTTACTTTTATTTGATTAAGTCTTTTAAGTTTTAAATTTAATTAATTTAGACCTTTTATCCAATTTTGTTAAAAAATGTCATTAAATATGCAATTAACTAATAGAAAAAACATTTTGAAAAAAAATTATCACAAAAAAAAAAAAATCTATAAAATATTTTTATTAATTTTATAGTTTTTTTTTTTTTCATATGAAAGTAATATTTCTTTTTAATGGCAATTTTTAACAAATTTTGACAAAAAATCTAAATATAACAAATTGAAACTTAAAAAATTCAATTGAATGAAAGTAAAGTAAAGTAATTGAAATAAATTTCACACAAATTTAGAAGTTGCAATTTACATTTTTAGCCTTTTATTTTCATATGAATTCGAGCTTTTAAGTTTACTAAAATTACAATACTTAATTATACGTTAGTAAATAACATTGCAGTGATTGTTAAAACAGAAACTAAGTAAATTCAAGCAAATTCATATAAAATGTAAAACCGAACAGATTGTAGATTACCGATATCGGAAATTGCTACTCGGACGGAAAGGTTATAACCATAGAGATACGTATCTTCAAGAGGAGTATACTCCTCTTGAAGATTAAGTAAATCCTTTGTCCAAATCTGGCATGAGCTTTTTCCATCATATGAATAAGACTTGCAGTCACAGTTTTGAAGGCACGTCTCCTTGCATTGGTTTTCATCATTGACCCGATAATAACTTTCTTGTGGTTTATCCCCTCCTATCATCATCTTTAAGCACAAGAAGGTGTTTCTGTCCCCACAGGGCTTGTTATTTTCGGCGCACCCATTTGTGAAATCTCCAGAATGCCACTTCTCAGGGACATCGGGCCATAAACCCTGGCAAACATTTGCATGCCAATTTATTATTTGGATTACAGCTACCAAATTTTCCACAAAAATTAAAAAGACTACAATTGTCTCTCGGCTCTGCCTCTATCAAGGACCAAGTCCTGTTCTTCTGCACCCAAAGCTCTATCATCCCACTAAAATTCATCACCAACCTTCCAGCGTAATAAGAAACATTAGAATCACTTCGATCAAAAGAATTCTTTCTGTCAGAAAAATGGAGTGATGCATCGGCAGAGAAATGATCTGAAATAATAGTCAATTGACCCTCCTTCACGCTTTTCCGGTAAATCTTCGAATAATTCTTCCCTTGGTAGATGATTAGTGTTTTCTGATCTCTTTCGTATAATGGAACGTGCTTAAGCATGTAGTACCCACTTCCAGGGTCATCACGGTCTCTCCATGAAGTCAAACTCATGTCTTCTGACATCGACATGCCTGGAAGAAATGTATCCGTTGGATTTTTAAAGCTCTCCCACAGACTTGTCTCGTTATTGTAAAGCACCAGGTTTCCATCATTCGAGAGATTCACAATCATGTTTGCAGTTGTACACAAATCACACCAATAATGAACTTTCCAATACCAATGAACCTTCCTACTACTCGTATCCAATACCTGGAGCGTGCCATTTGTTCCAATTCCGAAAGTTCCCTTGGAATTGACAAGCGGGTCATCTCGATTTGCAACCAATACAACTGTTCGCTTATCCCACTTGTACCATATTCCAACATATCTTTTGTAGCCAGAACTTCCACTAGGACTAAAGAATCCAAATTCAAACTCTCCCCCTGGCGAAACCAGAGTTTCATTGTCTCTAATCAACTCGCCATACCTCAAAGAAATTCTATCAGCGCAATAAACATGGAAGGAACACAACAGCACTGGTATGTACAAGATGAACATGGAAGTCAGCATGCAGTTTGTTGACATTCCTTTAATAATTGTGATTGTTCCCTCCATATTTCTTCTTTTGGTTACCACCATGAAAAAGAGAACCTGCACAAGTAGAGTTTACTTTGTGGTTGCCGATCATCTAATTGCAGCAACTTCTGCTGTTTTGGCTTTCTTGGTACGAAAATGCCTTGATGTTGCTTATTGACGCAGACTTCTTGGTCAGCAATTTTCACTGTCTAAAAGGTCAAACACAAGGGACTCAAAGCTCAAAAGACAGTCACATATACACAAAACACAAAAGTCTCAAAACACACTGAAACTCACACACACAACAATGGAGTGTACTTGGCCTGAGAGCTTACCTTCTAGCAAGAAAAAGGCAATAGAAGAGCTTGTTCAAGGCCGTGATATTGCAAAATCAGCTACGTTCTTTGCTTAATAAGTCAGCTGGAGACAACAACAACAACAAGGCAGCCCCAGCAGAAGATCTTGTTCTGAAAATCTTGAAGTCCTTTACTAATATGTGGTGGAGTGTGTGGGGGCTTTGTGGGGGAGGAAAGTAAAAGAAAAGGAAAATAAGAAGATGAGGAAGAAGTGAACGAGTGGATGAGAAAAAAGTTTAAAAGAGTTTTTGGATTGGTGTAAAGCCACGTGAAAGAAAATATAGAGAGTAGGAATACAGATTATTTCACAACTGTGATGTTAATAGAATTTTATTTTACAAAGATTAATTTTAAATTAGTATTGTGACATTTTTTTTTATATCTCTAAATTATTTAAATTAGTACTATTTTTCTTTAGAAAAAAATTGTACTATTGGCAGAATATTTTTATAACAATTTCATAATAAAGTTTACATAGTAAGTTATTATTAGTTCTCATCTAGACCTACTAGTGACATTTTTTTTTCCCTACCATTAACAACTTGTCATATAAACTTTGTTGTGAAATTTTTGTGAAAATATTGTGTCCATAACTTGCATTAAGAGAGGTAATTAAATCAAATAATTCTCTTTATATATACATTATCCTTTTTGGTAATTTACCTCTCAAACTGCCACTTTTATAAGTGCTAGCTAAACACTTAGCTTTTTTAAAAGCACTTTTTAACAGTTTTTATCAAATGCTCAGTTTTTACAAAAAACTTAGTTTCATACCGCACTTTTTAAAAACCCAACTTTTTCAAAAAGCTCAATTTCAAAAAGCTGAACCAAACTCACTCTATCTGTTTCATTTGAATCCCTTCCTCTTCTTTCTCCTTTTCCTTTTACTTTTACTTTCCTCATCCTTTATTCCTCTACTTTTTTTCTTTTTTTTTTTCTTCTTAAAATATTTTCTACTTTGCAGTTTGCACCACAAAACAGGAACAAAACAAATTCAATTCGCTATATTAGTGGATCCATTACTTTTGATATGCATGATTCATGACATGACATATCAAGACTTGGTTGTAATTTTTTTTATTATAAATATGAAAATATTTTAATTTATGACATTAAGCTAATTAAAACACACATACTAATTAACCATAGTTTAAAGTAAATAGTTCATTATGTTCTTCTAATATTCAATTTTTTTTTCCCATGTATAACATATTTATTTTAAGAGTATTTAGAGTATATTTTCATGAAAATATATAACTAGTAAATTTATTTTTATTTTCTTAAAAAAAGTGTTGACAGAATTTAGTCCCATTAAAAAATAAAAATAAAAATTTAAAGTGACAGCTTGGCCCCTCAAAAAATTTTATGACTCCGCCACAGCTTAAACACTTGAGGTTTTTCTCTTGTGAAATTTTGCAGCTGTTGTATAATTAAAGTGTGCTAATATATATATATATATATATATATATTTTTTTTTTTTAAAGTGTGCTGAGATACACATGGAAACTATTTTCCATTATCTCGCCCGTCTAGTCCTCTACTAGTGGTGAAAAAATTAACCACGTTGGATTATATAATGTACTTTCAAGCTCCAAGTCTTTAGTCCTATACATTCTCAAAAATAAAAAATAAAAAATAGTCTTTAGTCCTATAAAAAAAATTAAAAAAATTAAAAAAAGAAGAAGAAGCTCCAAGTCTTTAGTGGACTCTCATCTAATGGATTCATATCTAATTGTAATATTTATTAATTTTAATTCAAAATGATCAACACTTCATATCAGAAGTATACATATATAAAACACAAAAGATGTGTGAATAAAAATTTTATAAGATTAGAAAAATTCTTAAAATGAAGAAAAGTGTTACATTCACAATGTTTTTATAATAATTTCAAAAGAAATCTTAAGTAGATGTTATTATTGGTTCTAATTTGAATTCACAATTTAAATTATTTTTTTGCACACATGTAACTGTTAATAACAACCTTCCACTTAGAATTTGTTGTAAAAGTATTGTAAAAATTTTATGAACATAATATTTCTCTAAAATAAAAATTTGCGACTAAAAATGCCACCTAGCTTGGGTTCATCCTCTGGGGTAAAATCCAGCGAATCAACATTCCTTCAGGAATTTGTCCCAGTGGAGGTGACATATTCCAGTGGTGATATATTAATTACTCTACAAGAAGTCTTATCAAGAAATTTACAATTTCACAATGGAACCTATTCAGAGTTACCAGATTCTATTAAATTCATTCTTGATAATCTCCAATTTGCTTTTGTTAAAAACCACCATAATGTTTTCCAGAAAACTCTCAGAGCCCTTGAAATCCACCTTGTTAACCTTACTGCTCAAAATGAGGCTTATATGAGCCACCATGGTAACCTTGTTCCAGAAAATGACCTTGTTTCAGAAAATGAGGCTCTTAGAAGCCGTCTTGAAGCCTACATTAGTCAACTCTTTGGCAAAGAGGAAATCCATTCAATGGATAAAAAGACTATAATGGGTACTAATTATGCTAGATTGAGTCTTAAGACCCAATCTATTTTAAGAAGTGCTGTTGCCAACTTGCCAACAGATATACAATCTCGTATTCTGGAAAGCAAGGCTACGTTTGGGTCTTTTGACCTATGGTTCAAATATTTCGAAAAACTTGTTACAGCTACTATCCCTGATCCTGATGAATTAGATGAAGGTGATAATGTTTTTATTCAGCTTGATTGGGAAGAACACTTTGGGAGTAGTCTCAGGGTGTATGAAAAGAAACATCCATTTCCCGGTCTTCTGATTAATTATGATGATGGTTCATATGTTGCCGATGATGATTCAGATAATGAGGATATTAGGGACCCCATCTAGCTTTCCCAAATGTTTGAATATGGCTTTATCAGGTTTATAAAATTAACAAGCCATTATCAAGCCAGCCAACTCCCACAAGTTATTCAGGATGCCATCAAAAGATTTAGCAGTCCTTTTGTTTCAATCAGATGTTGGAGTACGTTGCCTAAATGGGAAAGAGATAACTAGATGAATGTCTAGCCCTCAAAGCATCTCATTCTCATTAATGGTCACACTCACCAAGGGCCATGGTTTGAAGATAATTCTCAATTGTCCTTTGCTGATCCTTATGCTCTTGCTGAATGTTGGAGAAATTGTTTCAATAATCAAATTATTAATGTTGCTCAGAATCTATGGAAAGACTATCATTTCATGGGTTGCACAGATAGAATCTCTGTTTTTGGTCCCAGGCCATATTCTGATGCCATTGCTCATTTGAGGATTACTAATCATTGTAATCCAAGAAGTCTTCTCATCCCCGGGAAAACCCCAGTGTTTGAGCCAATTTTATATTGTGCATTTTGTAATCAATATGCTATTTACCATGAGCATGAATGTGATTCTCCACAAGGTCCTTTTGATCCTTTTGATGGTTATCCGTCCGATGTCCCTTCCACCGATTAAAGGATTCACTCTTGCGGTTACTACTATTTGATGCTATTTACCTGTGGTTACTACTGTTTCAAGGGAAGTTACTGCTGTCTCAAGACTGCCTTTACTTTCCCATATTTGTCTAGCCTGCACAAACGGCCAAAATTGCTACAATATTCAAAATGGAATCCCATGTGTCTGACAAAGCCATGCACATGTTGTGAAGTGATCCCAATCCCATGCTTCTGACAAAGAATAAGATATTCCTTAAAGATTTTGATATCTTATTGGTGTCCTTAAAAAGAAAAAGATGGAATCTTGTCATGATTTCATGCTTTGCCCTTAAAATGCTCTTGCAATGCTTCTTCCGACAAAAACCTACACTTCATAGTTTGAAGAAAATGACAAATTATTCAGCTGAATTTTTATGACAAAAAGTGAAAAAAAAACACTATTCACTTTTTACTGTTCACAGAGTACTGTTCACTGATTACTGTTCACTGATTACTGTTCATTGATTACTGTTCACTGACACTGTTCACTTTTTACTGTTCACTCCGAATTTTTGCCTATTTAAGGGGGGTTGTCCCTTATGGTAAAAACAAGTTTCTTCTTCAGAATTCTTCCTTGAGAGCTTCTTACTTCTCTAGAAAGAGTTCCTTGCTCCTATTACCTTGTTCCTACTACCACTATCTCTCTACAATCCTTGTATCTAGGACTAGAACAAGCTTTGTAATTGTTAACCTGTAACTGTTGAGATCTTGTATTCACTACTACTACTGTAAGTGTTTGTTCTACTTTCAATAACAAGTATTTTCAGTTTTATGTTCATTATTCTACTTGTTGCTACCACCACCTTGGACGGATTATCGCCATAACGGATGGTTCTAAATTTTTTTCATTTACTTTGAATTATTTTGATATATACTGCTTGGCTGGTTCTACCGCCTTATTATTGTTCTAACATTTACTTTCACTATATTATTAATGTGCTTCCGTCTCTTCCCTTCAGCTGTGCGTCCCCTTCCCCCTTTATGGTATCAGAGCCACTCTTTTCTGGCCGGTGATAGTGTTGTTGTGTTTTCGTTTCTTGTCTGTGTCTACCCGAACCTTTGGTACTCTGTTGTTGTGTTCCCTTCTTACCGTCGTTGGCGCCACCCTAGTCGTAAAGTGAATTCCCAGAACCGAACTGTAAGGCCCGTTTGAGCCAAGAGAGGGCGTGTAGGGCATGAGAGGTATAGGGTTGGTTAGGGTATGTGTTACAAAATGCAACGGTTGTGAGAAAAACATGATAATTGAGTGTTGAATCTAGGATAGTATGGATAAGTTGTGGAGATCCAACTCCTCTGTCAGCTCCAGGACTAGTTGTCCTCCTGATATTGTAAATGAAGAAGATCACACTATTGAAGATGATGAGATCCCTGACTTTCGAAAATGGACTATTCCTAAAGTTGATACTAGAACTGTTTATAAAACTAGTTTTGTTGAGAAAGCTTTTCATTCTGCTTACAAAGTTAGAACTGTTGAACAAATATTTTCTATTTCAAAAACTCACGAAAAATGTTGCTTGTTTTCCAAAAAGAATATTGGAGAATTTATTGCTCCTAAAAAATTCAGTTACTTGCATATTGGTATGGTTCAAGTTGCTATTAAACCACTCACCCGTAAGGGTATTAATGCTTCTATTCTAATGTGTTTACGTGATGCTAGATTTAAGAACTTTAAAGATAGCATTCTTGGTATGATCACTGCTTCTTTGTATGATGGTCCTGTTTATTTTAATTGTTATCCTGATCTTACTCTTGCTTTGGATGACCCTAATATTGTTAAAGCTTTGACTTTAAATATTGCTTCATCTGGTTATATCATGGACGAAGGAAGTAAGCCTTTTGCTTTAATTTACCGAATTTATTACAGATTGTTAGGTACTCAAATAAATCCTAGCGTTATAAATCATAAAGAACCTTCTGGTAAAACTATGTTAATTCAATGTTCAACTCCTGATGCTAAAGTTCAAGTTCCAAAAATGATTCAATGGCAAGACGTTAAGCTTCCCACTGAATGGTTGTTGGAACAAGAATCTCCTATTGCTAAACCTGTTTTTGATGAGCTTGATCTTACTCATATTCAACAATATTTTGATGGTACTGTTAAAATAAGTTTTCAAAATAATCAACCTCTGAGGATCAACGAAGGAAGGCATTCCTTTGCTGGATCTGAAAATATTTCGAAAAGAGATCAAGATCTCAATGATTTTTTGCAAAAAAAATCTTGAAAAACCCACTGATTTAAAGTTAAAAGGTGTTTCAAGTGATAAATCTCAAATAAGCTCTGTTTACTATTCCACCAAACCTGAAGCTTCCTCTCCATATAGCAAAGCTGCTAATGAAGATGAAGAAGACTCTGCATCCATTGCTCCATCTGATTCTGATTTTCCTCCTATTGAAAATCCTTCTGTTTACCAAAATCAGTTAAGAGTTTTGACTGTTTTAAATGATGATTTTGAAATTGATTGGGATTCTTTGTACAATGAGTTTATGCTTTCAAAAAACAGACCTAAAAGAAAATATTTCCAAAATAAATTTGCTCAGTCTGAAAAAGACCGTGTTAAGAGAAAATGGTTAGAAAAGATGAATCAATGGAAAAAACATATTTTGTTTTTTGATTTTCTTGAAAACCATTATGTCTCAAAAGATGAGGTTTCAAAACAACATTTAAATGTGATAAAAAAATCAAATTTTGTTAAAACTGATAAAACTATTATTAGGTCTAGTCATCCTCCTCTTGAGCCAATTTTGATAACTACTAAGAAAGATGAAGTGTCAACAGAGGAAGTAAAGGCCTCTCCTTTCAAAATTGCTGATGATAAAACTCTCATTGTTAGTTTTATTGAACAAAACAAATTTACTAATGAGTCTTTGCATATTATTGGTCAACAGCTTGACCGTATTGAAGAAAAAATCGTTAACAAAACCTCTGTTGAAAAATCTATTTCTGAAAAACATGTTCCTATCAAGACTGAAGAACCATTGATTAATTTACCCAGTCATGACAAAAATTTCAAATTCAAAACCTCCCAATCCAAAACTCTTGAAATTGTTGAAAAAATTCTTTCTAATTTAAAGATTAAAACTGAAGGTACTTCTCGAAGTACAGCCTGCACTATTTCAAGAAATAGAAAAGAAATTGTTTCTGATGAAAGTACAGATTCTGATACTGTATCTTCTGTTTCTGCCAAAAAGATTTTTGATGATGACTTACCAGAAATCAAAAGATTTGTTGGAAATTCCAAACCTATGTTTCTTACAAAAAATTGGTACTCAAAACCTACTCCCCCTGATATGCAGTTTGAAGAAAGACCTTTTCAAACTCAGTTTTCTGTTTCTGCTGATAAGATCTATGAATGGAACATTGATGGTTTGTCTGAACAAGAAATCATTAATAAAATGGGTCATATGTCTATGGTTGGAATCGCTTATGTTAACAACCATAATCTTGATCACCCTGAAATTGTTGACCTTCTTGCTACTGGTTTTTCTGGTACTCTTCGCGGATGGTGGGATTCATATCTCACAGAAGATTCTAGAGAATCTATTAAACATGCTGTTAAAAAGAATGATGAAGGTTTGCCTATTTTTGATGAAAGTATTGGTTGAGGTATTCCTGATGGTGTTAATACCTTGATTTATACTATTATCAAACATTTTGTTGGTACTCCATCTAATATTTCATCTCGAATTTCTGACCTGCTAAATAATTTGAGATGTCCTACTATGTCTGATTACAGATGGTACCAAGATGTTTTCTTTTCCAGAGTGATGCATCGAAAAGACTGTTTCAAGCCTTATTGGAAAGAAAAGTTTATTGACGGTCTGCCTCCTATCTTTGCTCATAAGGTAAAACAAGAGTTAATTGGAAAAAATGATTCTATTGATTATGATAATTTGACTTATGGTGATATTTTAAGCACTATTAAAAAACTTGGTATTAATATATGCAATGATGAAAAATTGTTAAAACACCAATTAAAGAACAAAGCAAAAGCTAAATATGAAATGGGTAATTCCTGTGAACAATATGGTTTACCCCCTATTGCTCCTTCTAGGCAAAAAGGAAAAAAACATGATAAAGGTCACAAAAATTACAGCGATAAAAAGCATAAAAGATACAGAACAAACTTTGTTAAACCTAATAATTTTTATGCTAAAAAGAAGAATGTTAAAAGATCAGGTAAAGGTAACTGCTTTAACTGTGGAAAACCTGGACATTACAGTAAAGAATGTAAGCAAAAACCTGGTAAGTTAAAAAAACAAGTTTAACATGTTAAACATTGATGATAAAGCGCAAGAAGAATTATTCAGAATCCTTGAATCAAACAATTCCTCTGATTCCTTGAAAGATGATTTTTCTTCTTCTGATTCTTGCTACCAATCTGCTACTGATTCTTCTGATTCTCCTAATATTAAAATTGGTTGTAGAGATTCTTGTTGCAATGTTATTAAAACTGTTAAAACTCTCACTAAAAGTGAAGAAAATGAAAAATTAATAATTCAATTGATAAATCAAATTCAAAACCCTGAATTGCAAAAGGATTATTTGGATAAGTTCAAGAAAAACTTGGTGAAAAATGAAACTGATAAAAAACTAAAAGCGACTATAAGCTTTGAAGAAACTTTGGAAAGATTTAATAAAAAGAAATCCAAAGACTTAACTGTCAATGATTTACAACATGAAATGAATATTGTTAAACAAGAGATAAGTGAATTAAAAAATGATTTTAAAAACATTAAAAGTGATAACAATAATCTTAGACAAGAGTTGATAATGTTGAAAGTTGATAAAAACCTTGATAAACAACAATCTGATAAATCTGATAGTGAACATGATGAGCACAAAGATGGAGATGAATCCAGTCAACAGGCTCTTCTTTCTGATAAAGGTGATGATGATTCTCAACTTACTCTCATTAATAAAATACTTCCTCCAAAATGGTTTACAAAAGTTAAAATTGTTGTTTCTCCTGATTATCATTTCACTGTTATTGCTATGATTGACTCCGGTGCGGATATGAATTGTATCCAAAAAGGAATGATTCCTTCAAAATATTTTGAAAAATCTACTGAAAGATTGGTTTCTGCTAATGGTTCTGAGATGAAAATTAAATATGAATTGAGTAATGCTCATGTGTGCCATGATAATGTTTGTTTCAAGATTCCTTCTGTTCTTGTTAAAAATATGACTGATAAAGTGATCCTTGGTTTGCCCTTTATAAATGCTTTGTATCATTTTCTTGTTGAACATAATGGAATTACTACTGATCCTTTTGGACAGAAAGTAAAATTCAAATTTGCTTCAAAGTTTGAAATTGATATTGATAATCTGTCTTATGAAAAAGACTCCCTCATGAATACTCTTGTTCAAGAACTAATAATGAGTTCTTGCCAATATTCCACAGATGATTTTAAAGGTAATACTTATAGTACCAAAATGTTAAAAACTATCAATTCTCCTGACATTGTTGATGCTTTTTTGCAGGAATCGAACAAGGATGCATGGATAAATACCACTAATAAGTGGAATAATAATAATATTTATACTTATACCACTAGTAAGTGGATTGTTATGGCTTCCTCAGCAGAAAGAAAAAACAAGGGAAAAGCACTAGCACAGAGCTATTCTCATGACAAAAGGCTCCCAGCAGGACAACCTTTTGTAATGCATGAAGGCGCATCCTCTGGGGTAAAATCCAGCGGATCAACATCCCTTCAGGAATTTGTCCCAGCGGAGGTGACATATTCCAGTGGTGATATATTAATTACTCTACAAGAAGTCTTATCAAGAAATTTACAATTTCACAATGGAACCTATTCAGAATTACCAGATTCTATTAAATTCATTCTTGATAGTCTCCACTGATAAGGGTGGACAATGGAGTACAACGGCCAGTTTATTACGTGAGCAAGTTATTGCATGAGGCAGAGGTTCGTTATCTGCCATTGGAGAAGGCTATCTTGGCGGTGGTACATGCTACACGGAAACTCCCTCATTACTTCCAAGCTCATACAGTTGTGGTTTTAACCCAACTTCCTCTTCAATCGCTACTTCGGAAAGTTGATTACACAGAGAGAATTGCCAAATAGGGAACAATTTTAGGGGCTTTTAACATCAAGTATATGCCTTGGACCTCTATTAAGGGCCAGGTTCTTGCAGATTTAGTGGTTGAATTTACTGAATCTTCACTAGAAATAGAGGACGAGAAGCATAATTTAGGAGGAAAACCAATTGAAACAATCTCCTTACAGGGGCCCTTATCTTGGAAATTGTATGTTGATGGTGCAGTTAATCAAAGAGGATCTGGAATGGGGCTAGTTATAGTGTCCCCAGAGAGGATTACTATTGAGAAGTCTTTAAGGTTAGGTTTCTCGGTCACAAATAATGAAGCTGAGTATGAAACTTTGTTGGTAGGGATGGCTATGGTTCAGAAAATGGGAGGAAAGGCAGTGGATATATTCTCGGATTCGAGGTTGGTGGTGGGCCAGGTAAAGGGAGAGTTGGAAGCTAGAGATTTAAGAATCCAAGAGTATTTAAGCCAAGCTAGACGCTTGCAATCAGGTTTTGAATATTTCACTTTGCAGCAAATCCCGCGGAGCAGAAACACACATGCTAATTCTCTGGCTACTCTGGCAACTTCCTCTGCACAAGACTTACCTCGAGTTATACTTGTTGAATATTTATATAAGCTCACCGAGGAGAAGAAAGAGAAGGTCCAGGTTCACCAGATTAGGGTTGGGCCTAGTTGGATGGACTCTATAATTTTATTCCTCAAAAAAGACACTCTGCCTGAGGAGAAGGGAGAGGCAGATAAGGTTCGGAGGAAAGCTCCTCGTTTTTGGTTGTCTGAGAATTAAAAATTGTATAAGAGTATCACCATCAGGTGTGCCAAATGCCAAATATTTAGCATTTGACACACCAAACACCAAAAACACCTCACAACAGGTGTTTCAAATGTGCCAAATATTTGGCATTTGTGTCTGTACCGTTCCAAATTTGGAATGGTACAGACACAAATGCCAAACCAAAAAAATGATTTTTTATTCGACTTTTCTCTCTCCTCTCACTTCTTTAATTTATTTTTTCTCTCTCTTCTCACAATCTATCTTTCTCCCCCAACTGGTGTTCTTTCTTTGCCTATTTCCTCTTCAGATCAGATTCCCAGCTCCTCCCTCAACCTCAACCTCAACCTCAACCTCAAACGTAGTTCTTCTCTCTTTATCGAGCGACAGAGCTATGGATTAGGTCGTGATTGGTTGAGACAGTAGATGGGTCAATTCGATTGGGGTTTTTGGTGGGTTGTTGGTTGAGTTTTGGGTTTGGGTGGTGGAGTTGGTTGTGATTTCGGTATTGGGTGGTTCCGATGGGTTTGGATTTTTGTTGGTTTTGGAGGTGGGTTGCGATGCTGATGGGTTCAACCAAACCCAGATCAGAACCATATTGTTGTCTGAAGCTGCGTCGTCCTCCACTATTGTTGCCATCGATCTCGCCGCCTCGTTCTCCACAACTCGCCGCCGACCTCGATGCATAGTTCCTCATGCCACGCCGATCTCGCCGCCTTGTTATCCACAACTCGCCGCTGACCTTTCTCAATCAAGTTGTGGATGTGAGATTTAGGATGGTGCTGTGGATTTGAGATTTGGGATGGTGTCGATGGGTTTGAGATTTGTGGTTGTGGGCAGTGGTGTGGTGCTGTGGATTTGGTGGCAATTTTAGTTAAATATTATTTTAATGTGTGGATATATTATTTTAATGTTTAGAATCTAAGAATAGAAGATGTGATAAATGGTGAATTGTAAAATGGTGTGTTAAAATAATAAAGTAGGTCTTTGGTGTGTCAAAATGACATTTTTTATAAGAGACCTAATGGTGATGCTCTAAGCGTTCTTTTTTTGGCCCATACCTGTTATGTGTCCATCCCGAAGCAGTGGAGCCATTCTTAGAAGAATTACATAAGGGAATCTGTGGAAGTCATACATGAGGCAGGTCACTATCCCATAGGGCCCAGTACTACAATGTTGATTTGATGCAAGTGGGGGTCTCTCGCCTTTATCACGTACTTGGGCGCTTGGAAGCTGGATGAGATAGGGTCGTAGCCCAGGATGAGGTGGGCCGCTCTTAGTTATCCGTTAGTGTGGACAAAGATCCCGGCCTTGAGTATCTTTGTCAAATCGGGCTAGTTAACAATCTTAAGATTCGGGATTGCAGAGTACTTATCTGCAAATTTGCCAAAAGTAAAAACACAGTTAGAAAACAGTATAGATAAAATAAGAACAAATTTACAAGTAAAAATGGAAGAAGTGAGCACAAAAAGTGTTAGTAAGAAAAGCGATATTATTAGGATAATAAACCTAAATCTAAACACCCCACCTGGTGTCCCATCTCGTGTTGGGCAATGAAGTCCATCATGTTACTCCCTTGAGATGATTAAGAAATCTTTGCCCATACCCTTATTGGACTCAAGGAGACACGATATAAGTTTGACCACAGGGACTCTAATTTTCAAGTAGTACCCGTGGCCTGTGAGTTTGTGATGATTGTAAATCCAGTTAACATCGTGGTGAGTAAGGTTCACATTCATCTTTTCGTTAAGGGCATCTACACTACTCAGAATCCTAAACATATTAAGGACGCACTGAGTAGGAGAAAGTCTATGGGCAATAAGGTAGTCCCTAGTCACTCTACCCATAGGGATTCTCATCCCTCCCTCTATAAAGGCAATCATAGGGATTACCACTTCCCCTTCTTGCCTCCGGGCATGCCATTCCCCTTAGCGACAATATCTAATGGAAACCCTAGGCGGAATATGGTAGCGGGCTTTGAAGCTATCTATACCTTTTAGGGTGTCTACTAGGTCAGCAAATCTACCGATTCGAAAAATATTTGAAGATGTTAAGAAGATGAGGTGAAATTAGAAAGGCCGAGGAGGAGAAGGTTCTAAATTTAAAAAGAAGTGCTAAGGGTAACTTACGGAAGAGAAAGAGAGCTCCTCAGACCAGTTCTTGAGAGTTGAAGATGTAAAAAGTGGAACAACCGAAATCTTCAAGCAATATATATATGAATGGGAAAAGTAAACTTTTTTTCCCGATGAGCAAAAGAGTGGAATTTCGAGGGGCTATTGTAGGAATGAAGGACCCAGAAATGGATATTGGGCTATGGGCCGTGTTCGAGGACATTAAGTAGTCCGAGGACAAGAAGATACTAATGAGGGCATACAAGTTAATAATCCGTGGAAGAAGTCTGGTCATAAGTGATTGGGAGTGTAGTCCGAGGAGCAACACCTCCTCGGCTAAGTAGAGTAAAAGTCAAAAGTCTGACCTTTTGTCAAGAACAAGGCACCAGACGATCATATTGGTAAGGATAAGCATCAGATGGGGATAAGACAAAGGAAAGCTGAGAAATATCTAAGAAGAAAGCTGCTACTACTGCATTGAATGCTTTATAGCTAACTCTCTGGCCACATTAATGTGGAGGTGAAACTTGAACAGTAATATTCAGCTTTACAGCTACCCACAAAGATTTTAGAAAGGTGCTGATGGGACAAGTGTCAAAGCCAGCAATCTGATCTACACGTGGAGGGTTTAGATGGAGTGGAGAGGAGAAGGGGGATATAAAGAAGAAAGATCCCATTACAAGGGGAACATCAGATAATCTGTAGAGAAATGACTGTACACTCAAGAACTGTAATTATGTTTAAGTCTGAGAGAAATATATAAGAACTACCATCCTCAGACTTTGCTGAGGAGGATTTTCTTTGCATAAAACTGTTTATTCATACTTTCAAGCATCATTTAGCCTACTGTGATTATTGTCCAACTTATTGAAGTTCAGTTTCTAGCTCACTCTCTACAAATTCATTGTTTTTGGCTCCTTGGGCCTTAGTCCTTTTCATTTTTGGGCTTTGAGTTCAAAACCGTGTCCTTACAAACCGTGTTTTATTTATTTAAAAAAAATTTCTTAATTATAAATGTCTATTAAAAATGGATATAAAAAAACATCTAAAAAAGAAGAGAAAACTTTAAAAATAATTTGAATCTCAAAAATATCTATGGATAAATTTGTTAGTGTTAAACCAGAAAAAAACAAAAAAACAAAAAATTTGGATGAAAATATAACAAATAAACAAAAAATTCATAGAAAAGAATTAGAAGATAATTTTTTTATGAATAAAAGATAATGAAATTATACAAAAAAAAAGAAGAAGATAATAATGAAAATAAATATTATTTAGTTAATATTTACCTATAAAAAAAATGTCCCACTTAGGGTGTGTTTGTTTGGAGGTGAAATAGAGTGGATGGAAAACTTTAGAGAGAAAATAGGAATGAAAACTTTTTTGGTGGGTGTTTGATTGGAGGGAGGGGAGGGAAAAGGTTGGTGGGGCTCAGGTGTTTCCTCTCTGGGCCCACCAAAATGTCTTCTGCCTAAAATGGAGAGAAAACTGAGTGAGAGGAATTTGATAGAAAAATAACAAAAATGCACATGTGTACTTACACATGGGCTTGTCCAATCCCTTTTTTTATTTTTTATTTCTTTTCTTCTTCTTCTGGCCTGGTCTAGTCTGTACATTGCCTCTCCCTTTTTTTTTTTTTTTTTTTTTCTGGTTTGGACGTTGGTTCTTACTTATTTTTTTTTTGATTTCCTGGGCAAGCTTCGTTGCTCTTTTTATTTTTTTATTTAGGCAAGCTTCGTTGTTCTTTTTTTCTTTTTTGATTTCTTGGTCAAGCTTCATTGCTCTTCTTTTTTCTTTTTTTCTTTTTGATTTCCTGGGCTTGTCCAATCCGTTGCTTTTTTTTTTTTTCCTTCTTCTAGTTTGGTCTGGTCTGTACATTGCCTCTCCCTTCTTTTTTTTTGGATTTCCTAGGCAAGCTTCGTTGCTTTTTTTTTTTTTTTTTTTTTTTTTTGGGAAGCTTCGTTGCTCTTCTTTTTCTTTTTTCTTTCTTGATTTCCTAGGCAAGCTTCGTTGCTCTTTTTTTTTTTTTTTTTTCGTGATTTTTTTTCCTAGATATGATTTTTATTTCTTAATAAATTTGGGTGATTGCTTTTTTTGTCACTTTTTTTTGTTTTTTTTTTTTTTTTTTTGTTTTAATAGTGCATCATTTTTGAACAAGGATATATGAGTATATTAATACAAACATATTTTTTTCATCCCTCTATTTTTTCACTTTCAACCAAACAAAAAGAAGGAAAATTAAAATATTTTCTATCCTTTCACTTTTTCACTCTCCCATCATTTTCTATCTTCCTACTTTTCCACTACTCCAACCAAACGGACCTTAAAGTTTTCTTTAGCCTTGAAAAGTTTTTGAGTGAGCCTTGATCACTCCAACAATTGTTTCCCACGAGGAGAATAAGAAAAGTGAATGCTCCAATAATTTCGATTTGTCTAACAATTTTTTTTTTCTTTGTTGACGTCTTTGTCTAACAAACTTTTTTTTTTGTTTTTCTTTGTTGACGGCTTGTTGGTGAGATGATGTACGGATATATTTTAATTAGTTGAAATGGGTTAGGAATAGGAGATTCTTATAAAGCTTTTTAGGGTAGAAAAAGTAATTTGGATTATTTTTCATTACATAATATAATTTATGTTAGTGTGTGAACAAAATGATAGGTTCTGAGAGTTTCCGTTTATACTCGTCAATACAATCTATGAGCTGGCGTACACTCCTAGCAGGTTTCCTTGTTAAAGACTTTCTCAAATCGTGCTTGATAGGCAGGCCGACCTTGAAAGTCCTTATTGCTATATCATCAAAATTCTCATCTATCTCATTAAATATTTCCCAGTACCTATCAGAATACATCTTCAGGGTTTCTCCTTCTCACATGGTCATAGACAACAGGGAATCCTACTGCAAGTAACAAAGCGAGCCTCAAACGCTCTAGTAATCTCCTTAAAGGAGTTGATTGAACCTTCCCTCAAACCATCAAACCATCTCATTGCCACCAGCTCTAGGCTGGATGGGAATACCTTGCATATCAAAGCTTCATTCTTTGAGTGAATAGCCATTCTTTGGTTGAAGTGGCTGACGTGCTCCACAGGGTCTGTTCTACCATTATACATGGTAAATGTTGGCTGAGTAAATCGTCGAAGAAGTTTTCCTCCTTCAATCCTACGTGTAAACGGTGACTTAGAAATTTGGTGCAAGGCCCTGCTCATAGCATCATTACCCAGGCCCCTGTGAGATGGACTTTTGCTTCTACGCCTATAATGGCGGTCCTTACTGCATGAATAGGACTCACTGGGTGAAGTCCTTACTTTGGGCCTGTAGCTATCATCATTATCATCATCAAAGGAAGGCTCTGAGCTTGAAGGAGTCCTTTTACGTTGCTTGCAACGTAATTTCCTTCGTAAGTGGTCTATCTTTAACTGCATGTTCCTGGTGTTCTCTCCATGAGACACGTGATTCCCACTTCTAGACTGACTACTACTGGTGTGAGTGGTATGCATACTAACTTCACGGTCTCTCCTTTGTTCAAGATTAAGAAATTGATCTTGACATTGGGATCCCATAGACTCTTCACAGTTTGGTCCTGAACCTACCATAGTTAAACGTTGAACTCACGAATGTTCAAGTTCCCCATAAACGACGCCAATTGTAAGGACATAGTTTTGAACTCAAAGCCCAAAAATGAAAAGGACTAAGGCCCAAGGAGCCCAAAACAATGAATTTGTAGAGAGTAGGCTAGAAACTGAACTTCAATGAGTTGGACAAGAATCACAATAGGCTAAATGATGCTTGAAAGTATGAATAAACAGTTTTGTGCAAAGAAAATCCTCCTCGGCAAAGTCCGAGGATGGTAGTTCTTATATATTTCTCTTAGACTTAAACACAATTACAATTCTTGAGTGTACAGTCATTTCTCTACAGATTATCTAATGATCTCCTTGTAATGGGATCTTTCTTCTTTATATCCCCCTTCTCCACTCCATTTCAGCCCTCCATGTGTAGATCAGATCGCTGACTTTAACACTTGTCCCATCAGCACCTTCCTGAAGTCTTTGTGGGTAGCTGTAAGGCTAAATGTTACTGTTCAGGTATCACCTCCACATTAATGTGGCCAGAGAGTTAGCTGCAGAGCATTCAATGCGGTAGTAGCAACTTTCTTCTTAGATTTTTCTCAACTTTCCTTTGTCTTATCCCCATATGAGGCTTATCCTTACCAGTATGATCGTCTGGTGCCTTGTTCTTGATGAAAGGTCAGACTTTTGACCTCTACTCTACTTAGCCGAGGAGGTGTTTCTCTTCGGACTACACTCCCAATTACTTATGACCAGACTTCTTCCACATATTATTAACTTGTATGCCCTCATTAATATCTACTTGTCCTCGGACAACTTAATGTCCTCGGACACGACCCATGACCCAATATCCATTCCTGGGCCCTTCATTCCTATATGATTTATAATAAAAAATTATAATTTAACTAGAATAAAATTTAAAGTATATAACAATAGAAGTTTGCAACTTTACTAAATGATGCGATCACTTTATACTCTAAATCTGCACAGATAAAAATTTATTTATCACATAAATTAATAAATTAGTACTAATATAAAGTAAATTATTCTAAAAGAATAACTAATAAAAATTTACCTAAACAATAAAAATTAAATAAACTATTTATATATATATATTTTTTTTTTCTTTTTAAGTTCGCAAAATGACTGATGGGTTGATGTGATATGCATCCACCCACGTGATAATGCCATAATGGAAGACTAGGTGTGTAAACGCGTATAAGAATTTTTTTTTTTTGAGAAAGGTAAACGTATGTAAGTTGGTTTGTAGAAATTTAAAAATAAAAAGAAGATAAAAAAAAATTGGAAAGAAATAGATAAAAGCTTAGATGAGATTGCAATCTTAGTTTTACAATTTTACCCTTGCATTTAAAAAAAGGAAAAAAAAAAAAAAAAGGGGGGGAGGGGGGGAGTTAAAATTGAAAGCTAGAAGCCACCTGAAAATCAAAGCAGGCAAATCACATGCACTGTCCACCTAGATGAGCCACTAGTACCAAGAAATCTTAACAAGAAAAAGATCAAGATGGAGAACACTAAGATGAGAATCGAGAAAAAATCTGAATTTTTTTTTTCCAAGAATTAAGATGGAGAGATAGAGAGAATGAATTTTTTTTTTTTTTTTTTTTTTTTTTTTGTGTGTGTGTGTGTGGGAGGGGGGCCTTTTGTCCCTGGAGATAAATAGTCTCCTTTCGTCCTTAGAGATAAATAGCGCTTTTGACAAATTTCAAGAGGTAAAAGTTAGATTTAATGAATTTCTCTGGTATTAATTTAGATTTTACCAAATGTCAAGAAATTAGTTAATGAATTTGTCTACTCATAATTTAGATTTTAATTTTGTTAGGTATGTTTGTCTAATTTTAATTTTGTCTCTTCACCTTCATTTTCAAGAAAAGGGCTTTATTATTATTATTTGGGTAAAGGCCTAAAGAAGCCTTAATTAAAATGTACACATACATATAATATATTATAGTATTAGCTAAAAAAGGGGGCCCTCTATTATTTGGGGCCCTTAGACCATTGCTGCTGCTTATATGCTCTGGTCGGCCCTGCTTGGATGTCATGAACACAATAGAAAGTGTCAACCAGTTGAACTACTCTTGATGACCTTTTTTAAATTTTAATTACTTTATTAAAAAAAATCATGTAATAAACTGTTGTTGATAGAGTAGTATGAATGAATTTTATTCAACAGAGAAGCTGACGTAGAGCATCATATAACTGTTAATATTTTCATAAGAAATTTTAGGTGAACGTTATTATTGGTTCTAACTTGAATTCACAACTTAAATTATTTTTTTGCACACATGTAATCGTTAATAACAACCTTTTACTTAAAATTTATTGTAAAAGTATTGTAAAAATGTTATGTAATAACATTTCTCTAAAATAAAAGTTTGCAACTAGAAATGTCACCTAGCTTAGGTTCATAACTGATGAAGCCTCAACTACGTGATAGTAGAGGCCCCGGTTCAGAAAAAATCAGAACCTATCATTTTGTTCACACACTAACATAAATTATATTATGTAATGAAAAATAATCTAAATAAATTTTTCTACCCTAAAAAACTTTATAAGAATCTCCTATTCCTAACCCGTTTCAACTAAAATTTCTAAGGGCAGTGATATAAATTTCTGAAATTTTGAGGGGTTATTTGTTACGCAAAGCCGTCAACAAAGAAAAACAAAAAAAAGTTTGTTAGCCAAAGCTAAATTATTGGAGCATTCACTTTTCTTATTCTCCTCGTGGGAAACAATTATTGGAGTGATCAAGCCTTGCTCAACAACCTTTCGGGGCTAAGGAAAACTTTAAGTGAGACATTTTTTTATGTATATATTAACTAAATAATATTTATTTTCATTATTATTTTTTTATTGTATAATTTCATTATCTTTTATTCATCAAAAAAACTATCTTCTAATTCTATTTTATGAATTTTTTTGTTTATTTGTTATATTTTCATCCAAATATATATATATATATATATATATATAAATACATATATATATATTTTTTTTGTTTAGTACTAACAAATTTATCCATAGTTCATTTTTTAGATTCAATTTATTTTTCAAATTTTCTCTTCTTTTTTAAATGTTTTTTATATCCATTTTTTAATAGACATTTATAATTAAGAAATATTTCTAAATAAATAAAACATGATTTATAATAAAAGATTATAATTTAACTAAAATAGAATTTAACGTATAGAACAATAGAAGATTGCAACTTTACTAAATGATGTAATCACTTTATACTCTAAAACTACACAGATAAACATTTATTTATCACATAAATTGATAAATTAGTAAAAGAATAATTAATAAAAATATACCTAAACAATAAAAATTAAATAAACTATTGAATTTTTTTCTAAGTTTACAAAATGACAAATGGGTTGACGTGATATGCATCAACCCATGTGCAAGGTTTTCAGACCCGGACCGTTCATTGAACCGTAAAAGAGAGAGGTTCAAGGTTTTTGAGGTCGAACCGAGGTCGAACCGGGGTCGAACCGTGATGACGTCATAATTAATTTAATATTAATTAAAGCCTAAATATAGATATTAAATTTATAAAACTAGCAAAATTGACAATATATCTATATATGTGAGGGAAATTTAATGATTTTCAAGCATATATATAATAATATAATAAGAAAGTTAATAAAATAAAATAATAATCATGAAAACATTAAAATTTATGATTAATTTTTGAAGTAAAGTTGAATATCTTTGAAGGATTTTAATTATAATTTTTTTTTATTCCTTGTAAGAGATGGATAATTTAATTAAGTAGAATAAAATTGTGTTAAGTTGTTTTTAAAAATTAAAAAAAAAAAATTTGCTAAGGGGTTGGACCGCACAGTTCTCACCGATTCGTGCGGTCCAACCCCGGTTTTAGCGGTTCACGGAATTAACAAAAAATCCGGTTCTTTAGGCTTAAAAAACTGGTTTTCATCCCGGTTCCCGGTTTTCACGGTCCGACCTCCCGGTCCGGTCCGGTTCTGAGAACTATGCCCATGTGATGATGCCATAATAAAATAGTAGACTAGGTGCGTAAACGTGTGTAAGTTTTTTTTTTTTTTTTTTTTTTTGAGAAAGGTAAACGTATGTAAGTTGGTTTGTAGAAATTTAAAATAAAAATAAAAATAAAAAAGATAAAAAAAAATTAGAAAGAAATAGATAAAAACTTAGATGAGATTGCAATCTCAGTTTTACCCTTTAACTATTGTATTTAAAAAAAGACGAAAGGGGGAGAGTTAAAAATTTGAATGCTAGCAGCCACCTGAAGATCGAAGCAGGCACATTACACGCATCGTCCACCTAGGTGAGCCGCTAGTACCAAGAAATCTTAACAAGAAAAAGATCAAGATGGAGAATACTAAGATGAGCACTGAGAAAAAAATCTGAAATTTATTTTATTTTTTCAAGAATTAAGATGGAGAGATAGAGAAAATGATTTTATTTTATTTTATTTTTTTGGGGGAGGGTAGGTGTGGGGTCAAAGAATTTGGCCACCCCGGCCCACTTTATACTAAGGCCAAGGCCCATGCCGAAAAAGAAGAAATGCCCGAGGACGAGCAAAGAAAGTCCTAATTGCCAAGAATCATCGCCGAGGACAATCACGTTCTCGGCGAACCGAGATCATAGAAGGGAAGATCAGCACGCCATCAAGGGCAGCCTCTTGGAGCATCTCAAGAAACTGGACGAGTACAATGGGTCAGCCATAGGAGTTTGGTGGAGGAGCAATTCAAGGAGAAACTGTCACCTCCACATTAAATGTCCACAACTAACGTTCTGGCCGCATTAATGAGAACATGACCCCTGAACAGTACTGCTTTGGTTGCTGCAACTCACAGAAGGATTGGGACGACGGCTGATGGGACAAGCACTCAAGTAATGACCTACATGATCAACAAATGGAGAGCCAAGATCGACTAAAAGGGGATATATAATGTAAGGAATCCTCTAGAAAAGAGGAGGGGAAGTTGGAAGCAGAAAACACTGTAGCAGCTGGTATCATCTCTATAAACCTTGTAACCAAGCACTGAAGAAGCAATGAGAAGAACAAAGAGCTCCTTGGACCAGTTCCCAGGACGGAATTTCATACTTAAAACTCATTTTCTTATTACTTAGTAGACTCATAACCATGTTTATTCATTGCTATCCTCACTGAAGCCTAGTTCTTAAATCCATTCTCTACAAATTTATTGTATTAGGCTAGTTGGGCCTGAGTCCACTATCCTATGGTAGAAGCGCTCAGACCCAATCCTTACAATTGGCGCCGTCTGTGGGGAGAACTTGTGTCTTAGTGAGGGTAACAATCAAGCATGGTAGGATCAAGCCCCCATTAGCAAGAGTCCCTGGAGAAGACCATTTTGGCGGTGGTGCATGCTACACGAAAGCTTCCCCATAATTTCCAAGAACACGCATAGTTGTTGTCGTAACTCAGCTTCCGCTCAGGTCTGCACTTCGAAGTACTGATTACGTGGGGAGGATTGCTAAATGGGGCACAGTTCTAGGGGCTAATGACATAAAGTATATGCCTCATACCTCTATCAAGGGGCTAGTTCTCGCAGGTCTAGTATCCTAGTTCGCTGAATTCCCATTGGAGAAAGAAGCCGAGAATCAGGGCATGGAGGGAAAATCGGTCGGCACAATCTCCCTGCGAAAACTTCCATTCTGGAAGGAATACATTGATATCTTTTAATCTTTTGAAGCGGTTAAACAGAACCTTAGCTATGCCGGGTCCTCGGACCTTCTGCTTTGGGGAAATTAACTCGCACTTTAATCTTTTGAAGCGGTTAAACAGAACCTTATCTATGCCAGGTCCTCGGACCTCTTGCTTTGGGGAAATTAACACGCACTGACAACTTTCTAAGTACTAGACAGAACCAAGGTCTTACATGGTTCTCGGACCCAAACTTATGGGGAAACTAGTTACTTCCAGAAAGATCTGAGTCGCCTGCCAAATTTCTTTGAACAGAGCACCATCATAATTGACTTTATGCTGTGAAGTCTGGGGGGGGGGGGGTACCAACGTGTTGCACTTGTGGGCCTGAACTTGGGTATGTGAGGCTCTTGTGCTAATCGGTATTCGAGTAATCTCTCTCGCATGTCCTGGTACAGCAGCTGAAACGGAAGGGAAGATGCTTGCATTCTTGTGGCATTTCTTTTGTTCCATATACTCCAGGCAACAAAAGCGAACCATTCAGCCAGGTTTGGTTCTTTTGAATTTGTGATTCCAATCCACAGATCTCTAAAGTCCACGAAGCGCATGGAGAGCTGGTTTATAAGGATTTCTTCTTCCCACCAGACCTCCTTGAGTACTTGGCAGCCCCACAAGGCATGAACAGAGTCCTCAACTTCCTTATTGCACCATTCGCATAGTGCATTCCTTGTGACATTCCTAGCCAGCAGATTCTTTTTGGTGGGGAGTGATTCACGACAAGCTTTCCATAGGAAGTGCTTGATTTTATTTGGAACACTCAAGGACCAAATTCTTCTCCAACAACTCGTTTGGGCCGAAGCATCAGATGGGCTAGGAGTGGAAAAATCCTGCATAGACGTCAACATTTTGTATGCACCCTTAGTCGAGTATCTCCCTGACTTGGTGCCAGCCCAAATGAGAAGATCAGGGGCTCGGGTTGAGCTTAGTGGGATTCCCAGAATTTGTTGGGCTTCATGGGGAAAGAATTCTTGTGTTACTCGTTCTTTAATCCACCTTGGGCCATCCTCATCAATAAGAGCACATACCTTTGCATTCATAGGGAGGTTTTTTTGGGGAGAGATGATATGTTTTGTTGACATATCAGGCAGCCACTTATCACCCCTAATCTACACTTAAGTACCATCCCCAATCCACCAATATGCTCCTTGCTTGACCACCTCCCTAGCCTTGAGAATGCTTTGCCAAGCGTATGACCCATTGGATTTTACCCCACTCTCAAGAACCGAGCACGTAGGGAAGAACCTTGCTTTGAAGACTTTGTAGAACATGGAATCGGTATTATGAATTAATCTCCAAATCTGTTTACCTAGGAGAGCTAGATTAAAATTTTCCAATTCCCTAAATCCCAAACCACCATGTAATTTTGGTAAGCAAAGTTTTTTCCAAGCTATCCAATGGATTTTTCTTGCCTCACCCGAATACCCCCACCAAAATTTTCTAGTCAATGCTTCAATGTCCTTGCACAAATTTTTGGGGAGTTTGAAACACCCCATAGTGAAGGTCGGCATTGCTTGGATGACTGCTTTGATTAAGATCTCCCGGCCTACTTGTGATAGGAGTTTTTCTTTCCAAACTTGGATTTTGTGCCACACTCTCTCTCTAATATAGCTGAAGGTTTCCTTCTTTGCTCTCCCTACAAAGGATGGCATACCCAAATATTTTTCATATTGAGTCACCACCTCTACCCCCACCAAGTCCTTCACCCTATTCTTGATGACTTCTTGTGTATTTGTGCTGAAGAATAATTGTGTTTTGCCACGGTTGATTTTTAGACTTGACGCTTCTTCATACATTGTGAGGATATTCATCACCGTTTGGCAATCTGTATCATTGGCTCTACAGAAGAGCAAGCTATCATGCGCAAAGAATAAGTGGGTGATTTTTGGCCCTTCTTTGCAAAGAGACACTCCATGTAATTCTCCATTGTCAGCTGCCTGTTGTATTAAAGAATGTAGACCTTCTGCACATAAAAGAAATAAGTAAGGTGATAGAGGGTCTCCTTGACGGAGACCCCTACTTGGGTGAAAAAATCTATGAGGTTCTCCATTAATCATGATAGAGAAAGAGACCGAACGAAAGCAGCAACCCACTAGATTCCTCCATTTACCATCAAAACCCAATCTCTCCATTATTTTATCCAAGAAATCCCATTCAACCCTATCATATGCTTTACTCATGTCAAGTTTTAGAGCCATGAACCCCGTTTTGCCTTTTCTTTTATTTTTTAGGTGGTGGAGTGTTTCAAAGGCAACAACAATGTTATCAGTAATGAGACGATCTGACATGAAAGCACTTTGAGTCTCGGAGACAAGTTTAGGGAGGATTTTTTTTGAGTCGGTTGGCTATGGTTTTTGAGATTATTTTGTATATGACATTGCATAGGCTTATGGGACGGTAATCTTTTAGGTTTGTTGGTGATTTTGTTTTGGGGATGAGGGTAATGAAAGTATGGTTTAGGTTTGGAGGCATTATTCCCGAATTTAAGACAGATAAGGTTGCTTTTGTAACATCAGACCCAACAGTATTCCAATAAGATTTGTAAAAGATTGGGGGCATACCATCGGGGCCAGGAGTTGTCATAGGTTTCATTTGCTTGAGTGCTTGCTCCACCTCCATGGCTGTGAAAGGCCGGGTTAGATCGGCATTCATCTGTGATGTCACTTTGGGTTCAATCCCTTGAAGGATTGGATCAAACCCGGCTGGGTTGACTGATTGGAAGATAGATTGGAAATATTGCACAAAGGCCTCCCCGATCTTCTGTTCATCCTTAACAACTTCCCCACTGTCAAGGGTCAGTTTGGAGATGAAATTTCTTCGATTTCTCTGGTTTGCACGACTGTGGAAATAGGCTGTGTTTAGATCCCCCGCTTTCAGCTAATTCACCCTTGATCTTTGCTGCCATAGACATTCTTCCTTGACCATCAAATCATGCACCTCAGCCCTCAAACTTCTCACCTAAAAATGGTTGGATCCGTTCATGGAGTTTGCTTCTGCCTGCTTTAGCAATTTTTTCTTTTGTTGCAGCATGCGACGGATGTTGCCGAATGAATGTTTACTCCAAGACTGAAGGGATAATCGGCATGCCTCTAAATTTTTTGCCACTCTGCCAATCGGATTTTCAATTGCATGGTCCTCCCATGAGTTTTTTATCACCGTTTCACACCCTTCATCCCTCATCCAGACCGCTTCAAACCTAAAAGGTTTCCTTTTCCTGTAAAACTGGGCATTTTCATCGTCAGTACAAATCCATAATGGGCTATGATCCGAGAGCGAACCAGAGATGTAATGAACTTTGGTTGATGGGAACATTTGAATCCATGGGTTGGTTGCTACTCCTCTGTCCAATCTAATCCAAGTCACTGTACCATCAAACTGGTTGTTGCACCATGTGAACGGAGAGCCAACAAAACCCAAGTCCTGGAATCCACAGAAGTCAAGAGCTTCTCTAAAGTCAATCATTTGTCTCTCCCGACACATTGCACCACCCAGTTTCTCTTATGCTCTGACAATCTCATTGAAGTCCCCCGCACAAAACCAAGGGAGATCCATTTTGAGGCTTAAATGTTTTAGTAGTGCCCAGGAGTGTTCCCGGTTGGCCGTTACAGGGTTTTCGTAGAATCCCGTAAACTGCCAGGCGTCATCCACTCCTGGGTTCACCACTGCATCAATGTAAGTTGGGGTTGCATCCATCACGTGTAGATTGATGTCTCTGCTCAAAAACAGTACGAGGCCACCACCTGTATTGAGTCTAGAGACTATGTGGACATTGTCTAGCTGCAGTTTTACCTTTAAATTCTTCACGTAGTTGTCTTTTGATTTTGTTTCCATGAGAAAAACAATTGTGGGAGCGTATTTTTTCACCATCTTGGTGAGTTCCTGAACTGCACATGGTCATCCCAAACCACGGCAGTTCCAGCTTATGGTGTTCATTGGTGTCGGCGGGGCTGCTTGGCAGCCACCACTGTTGGGTAAGCTTCTGGGGATTCCTTATAGGGCATTGAGATTTTTTTTGTGGGATGGCTACCTTCTTCAGACTCATCACTTCTTTTGTGTTTTCTCTCAATCATGAGCACGTCACTTGGGCTGCTTTGTTTGTCACGTGGAATTCTGGCCCACGTTGTTTTGGTTGGCAAAGGATTGGGTTGGCTTTGTGTGTTATTGGTGGGCTGATGAGTGGTGCACGGCCCAATGTGGTAGGGGTGTGTTGGGGTTGGCTTTGTGTGGTGATGGTGGGCTGATGAGTGGTGCACGGCCCAATAGTGGTAGGAGTGTGTTGGGTTAGAACTTTGGGCTTTAAGTCCAGATTGGTCTCGGATTCAGTGTGTGTGGGGTTTAAGACTTTCTCTCTGTCATCAATGTTGGCATTTATGCTGGATTTTTTAACGGTTGCTTCCTCAGTGCCAGAAATGCAGCCGTTAGGGGCATTGAATGTGTGATTCTCTTGCCAATCAGCACTGGATTGATGAGCAATTATGACCTCATTTATTGTCATGGTAGTGACAGTTGTTGGGATTGTCGCCGGGGTTGGTGGAAGATCACGTGGCTGGGATGTTGGTGGTTGGGTGTTTGGGACGGTGGGTGTTTGTGGTGGAGGTTTTTGTTATTTGGGTGTCTCGGTCTGGTTCCAGGTACAGTAATGGAGGTTTTTCTGGTAGTGAGGTCTATCTCTGCTCTCATCCAATCCCCAAAATTCTGGTCTGACTTTTTCAGTGAACCTTTGCTTCTCAGCCAGCGTTCACAATTTCTATCATCATGGGAGACCAATCCGCACCAGTAACAGAAGTTTGGGAGGCGCTCGTATTTCAAAATTGTGCACCCAATGACAGACCCCTCGAACCATACCTTGCGTACCCTGTTCAAAGGTTTAGTAATATCAATTCGAACTCGAACTCGTAAATAGTTTCCCTTACCTCCTTCGCTTTCTGAATCGATCATGAGTAATGGTGTGCCCAATGAGCTTCCAATGGCATCCCGAGTTTCTTGGTTTAAACATTGGACTGGTAGTTCATGGATTTGGATCTAGAATGATGTAAACTGGAAGGCGAGTGATGATATGGGCACATTTGCAGTCACTTTCTCAAAGACCACAAGGTGTTTGTCGTATGTCCAAGACTCATGTTCAAGTACCCTGTCTAAATCACATTCATCTTCAAAGTTAAAAAACAGGATGTTGTTGCCTATATCTTTAATTTGAACATCCTTTTTCGATCTCCAAAGTGGCCTGAATGTACGAGCCACTGATTCCACATTGACGACTCGTTTTGTCAAGAATTTTGCAGCAAGAGTAAAGGAGTCAGGCTCCGCTTTGGGCATGCTATTCCAGTTTCTTCTTAGTCTAATAGAGAGAGTTTTTTCCATAATCCTTTAAGGGATTCCATGTTGGTAAGTTGTACAGGTAGTGAGGTGTGTAATGATTGTGTTTTGGATGGTGATTTGGGACGCCCTACTAGTGACAGGACACTAGAGGGAAACGGGATACCTGTACGGGGACAAGGACAGAAAAGCTCCACTGGGGTTAAAGGAATAGATTCGTCCTAGAACCTTAGAGAGCGACTATCAATACCTACCCCTAATGGCCATAATGAGCAAGACTTAGGTACAATACTTATGTGCTGTTTCTTCGGTTCCCCTTTTAAGATTCTGCCATGTGGCTTTTTTCTCATGGATGGAAGTGTATTTTTTAAGTTAATTAGCCACATGGCAGAATCTTAAAAGAGGGACCTAAGAAACAATACCTAAGGTACTGTACATAAATTTTGTCCTCATATAATTCCTGCTTCAATTGAGTAGTGAATATAACATTTTGGGATATCATTTGTATGGTGTCCTGCACCATTTAATACCTTGATTTAGTCTACTAATTACTTATAGATTAAGTTAATTAAGAGTTAAGTCCTGAAGAAAATTAAGTGCATTTAAAAAAAAAAAAAAAAGTTACCACCATGTATCTTTGGCATGATGGTCACTTTACAAGTATAGGTGCTTGTGGAGTGTGTGGGGCAAGAGTTAAGGTTCAAGTCCCGTCACTAACCATATGTGTTCATAAAATCTATGAATAATATTGATTTCACATAAATTAAAAAAAAAAAAAAAAGGATAAAAGAAGAATTTCCTCTTCTTGATGAAATGAGAATACTATATTGCACAAGTAAATTTGTCATACTCATACCTTACCTTTTTCTAAAAACCAATATTCAACAAGTACTGCAACGTGCACATGATTGATTTATTCATGCATCACCTTAGCCATTAATTGTAACAATGTCAAGACTTCGTTTTTGCACTTTACGAGTTCGACTAATTTCTTTGATTCGAAAGTGTTTTTGAATGTGTTCCAAAGTAATATCCACTGTGTCACGTGTGATAATTTCTTCCTATAGTTCAGGGACGGACCCAAGATTTCAAGTTAGGGGGGCAAAGTATAAGTAAAAAAAAACTTCAAATAAGCATCCATATAGTTAGTGGCGAAACCAAAAATACTTTATAGGAGGCCAAGCCAAAGATAATAAAAGTTTTTAACTTAAAAAAATCATGACAAAAAAAAAAAAACTTTATTTTACAAAATTAATAAACAAGTCTATAAGAATGAGTGAATGGCTTAATTTAATTGCTCAAGCAAATACTATTATTATAGAAACACTATTATAAATTAAAATATAGGGAAATTCTTCTTTTACATTGTGCTGTTATAATATAAATTTATATTGTATACAAAAAAAGTGGCAAATATTATATATATTTGCAAAACATATACAATATTTACCATTTCTTTACAAATATGTACAATATATATTACTTTTTGTATGTCTATCATGTAAGTTTACATTGAAATTGCAATGTAGACATAAAAATTACATTGAATATAAAGCAATCTAATGATCACTCACAAGTTAACAATATAGCTACTAGTCCTCTACAGTACTCTACACAATGATCTTATTTTGTTTGATTGAACTACACGTATCAACATATCAATCTATATTCATCAATGAAAAATATCAATCAATAAAATAATAATATAATTAACAATCCTATTTTATATTACTATTTTATGAGTTACTATAGTTTTCCATCACTTAACTAAAACAAAGAGCAGCTGAGTCTTAAACTCAAAGTGAACATGTTTGAATATACAAACAGAGAGAGGGGTTCAAAGAGAGATAAATACAGTAGTGGAGACGTAGAGGGCCTGAAGGCTAGATTTGCGCCGATTGTCCCTAGTTGGCTGGTCAGATCTTCAACTTGATGGAGCTCTTTGCAGCAAGCGGCGATGGGGGAAGGATATGGGGTTGTTTGTTTGATTTATATATATATATATATATATATTTATATAAAGATGATTTTTTTTTCCTATTTTTATTAGGAGAGTCTTGATTTACTTAGATAGATTTGAATGATGAGGTACTTGAGACCATAATTTTTTCGGACTCTATGCGGAAACTAGCCTTAGTTCATGCTGCATGCCATTATTTGTGCTACATTATCCATTGAAGGTAACGACTAAAAAGTCGTGTTCCCCACATTCCTACACAATCAATCATAGAAAGACAACACGTTCATGATGAAATAATGTCTCAACTTAGGACTAGTGAAAAAAGCTATGATGTAATACGCATGGGTCCACAAGCTTTTCATGGTTTGTGTGACATTTTGCGAAGAGACGGTGATCTTCAAGCCACACAACGTGCCACGGTTGAAGAGCAAGTTGCCAAGTTTCTTCACATTCTATCACATAATGTGAAGAACCGTACAATTTCCTTCTTTTTTTGTTGTTCCAGTGAGACCATTAGTTGCCATTTTCATAATGTGTTATGATCAATAATTATGTTAGAGGATCAGTTTCTTCGACAACTTGATGGAACCCAAGTTCCACTTGAAATACTACAGAGTAGTAGGTTCAACCCATATTTTAAGGTAAATATATCATGTTTATATTTTATATTTGATAGTAGTCTAGTATAAATATATTTTAAGATAAATGTCTTTGAGAGATATTGTTAATTTCAGGATTGTATTGGGGCACTTGATGGAACACATGTTCGTGTCAAAGTGTCGAATGAGGATGCACCAAGATATCGGGGTAGGAAGGGTTACCAAACACAAAATGTGTTGGCGGCATGCTTATTTGATTTGAAATTCACGTATGTATTACTAGGTTGGGAAGGAACTGCTTCAGATTCAAGAATAATAAAGAGCGCTTTAACTAGAAACGATAATTTGAAAATCCCACAAGGTAAATTTAATTCAAATATGTATTAGGATGTATTCTTTATAATTAAAAAAATTATAGTATATAATTAACCATTGTTAGTGTTTATTAGGTAAATATTATCTTGTTGATGCGGGATACATGAATAGAAGTCGTCTGATTGCACCTTATAGCGGAATGTGATATCATTTAAAAGAGTACTCTGCTCGTCCTCTTGAAAATGCTAAAGAATTGTTTAATTTGCGACATGCGCCATTGCGCAATGCTATTGAAAGGGCATTTGGTGTACTGAAAAAGAGATTTCCTATCATAGCAAGTACAATAGAGCCTAGTTATTGTGTTGACACACAAAATGAAATCATTTTATTATGTTGCATACTTCATAATTATTTAATGGGTGTCGATCCTGATGAAAGTCTTATTGCTGAAGTTGATGAAGAGGTTTTACATTCTCATTGTGAACGTGTGGTCCCTACTCCTAGAGAAGATGATAAGCATGCTAGACAATGAGATATTATAAGAGATTCTATAGCATTAGCCATGTGGCAAAACTATGTCCAAATGTGATAGCTTTTGGGTTTATTGTTGTCATGTTGTTTAAGACTATGTTATGTTTCAATTACTTAGACCTAAATGTTATGCAAATTTCTCTTTTCATTTTGATATTGCTCTCTATCTTTTGATAATTAATATTAATATCTAAACAATATTTTATATGTGTTTTTTGTCTTATTAATTATAGCATGGGTAAGATATAAAAGAAGAATGGTGGAGATCCAAGCAAAGAAGTACAATGGAGTAGTGTTATGGATGATGCTTTAATGGATTTTTTTTTACATCAAGTGATCATCGGTGGTAAAGTTAATGGAACTTTTACCTTTAAGGCATATGATGACATAGTGAAAGAGTTGGTTGAAAAATTTCACATGGAGATTAATAAGGATAAGGTGAAAAATCGACAAAAGACATTGAAGAAGAATTTTCATGAATGCTATGACATATTTATAGATGGATTGAGTGGTTCTGGATGGAATGATTCTTTAAATATATAGACAGTTGAACTAGAAGTTTGGGAGCCACTTATAGCAGTAAATTACCATTTTTTGTGAGTTTAATTTTGAATTACATAATTATATCTGTAATATAACCATTTTTCTTGGTTTGTAACAGTCTAAACCTGCGGCCAAGAAGTGGATGACAACACCTATGCCCAACTACTCTAAGATGACACAACTTTGGGCTAAAGATAGAGCAAAAGGTGATCATGCTGAAACTGCAAAGGAGAGACGTGCTAGGTATGCTGCATCGACCACTATTGATGAGATTGATAATTTGGTATCTCAAAATGAAGTTTCTTTGGAGAACTTTGAAGTCGAAGATGATCAGAGGTCACCATAAATTAATGTTGTATGTTCTCGAGCGTCATCACAAGATGCAATGTCTTCTAAAAGCAAGAAAAGAAGACTGGCAGAAGATGACGAACTTGGGAATGTAATTTCCCAGTCATTTGATAATGTATCAATGGAAATTGATAGGGTGACTGAGGTTATGGCAAAGTGTTTTTCAAAGTCATATGGAGAAGAAGTTCATGCAGCGTTGGGCGTATTGGACTTGGATCCAATATCAAAGACTGAGACCTACATGTTCTTTGGTTGCCCAGATCATGAGTGCAAATGTGTTCTATTGACACTGATGTCTAAGCCTAAAAATTAAAAAGTGTGGGATTTCTTGGCCAACTTTAGATTTGCTTTATTTTGTTATTTTGTTTTGTTTTGGCAAGACTCATTATAGTTAAAAAAAAAAAAAAAGATATTTGTTTGTATTTTTTAGACAATGTTTATTTTGTTGAAAATAAATATGTGATGCGTGAATTTCTTTACAACATAGAAATATACATAACTTAATTTTTAGCTACAATAAATTTTTTTCCCCCTAAACTAGAATCATTATTTATGTTCTTTAAAATGAGGGGTATAATAGTAATGTTATTATAAAATAATTTCTTTTCATTCCATTCATTCCAATGTCACTTCCAAACAATATTACTTACATTCCATTCAATTCCATTCCTTTATTTTAAAACATCCAAACAAGATTTTTTAATTCAAAATCATTCATTTCCCTACTAAATTCATTCTATTCCATTCCTTTAATGACTATTCCATTCCATTTCATTCCCTTATGAACTCTCAAACGGAGTGTAAGAGTCCTGAATGAAAAGATTTGGATTTATTTTTTCTATTTATCCTTTTGTGATTGTTTGAATTTATTAAAATTATTTTGTTGCTTATTTTGGTGGAGCTATGGGTCAACAAATCAATGAATGGCCAAATTTCATTTTTGATTCTGGGTTCTTTATATCAAAATGGGTAAATTACAAAGTTAGTCCCTATATTTTACACCATATCTTAATTTTGGTCCCTAACCTTTCACTTGTGTCAATTTAGTCCTTAATATTTCCAATGACGTGTCAATTTAGTCTTTTCTATTATCCCTTGGATGAAAAAAGCTGATGTGTCAAACGGAATAATAAAAAAATATTTTTCATGCCATATCAATTACCCCACATCAATTTTTTTAAAGAAAAACCCACTTCAAATGTTCACATGTGAGATTTGTAATCTTGATTCTTGACTCACGTGAGAGTTGGGGGGGGGGGGGGGAGAGAGAGAGAGAGAGAGAGAGAGAGAGAGAAGAAAGGGAGGTGAATCTGATGAGAGATTGGAAGGATTTAGAATTTTCCCTAGACTGATTTGTACATGTGAACATCTGAAATGGTTTTATTTTATTTTTGTTTTTAAAATAATTTGAGTGGATTTTTTAAGCCAGCAATATCAACTTCAACTTAAAAAATCCAAAGCCCAACACATAACACCCAGAAGCTAAAAATGATCAAAAGGTTCAAAACCACGATCTTTCTCAGCTTTTTGAAATTGATAAGATTAAGATTGGAAATAAATGGGTTTGTTTGAAAGAAAGGAAAAAAATAAAAAAGCTCAAAAGAGACAAAGATCAGAGAAAGAGATAATAATGTGAGCGAGGTTGTGGAAGATGGTGTTATATAAGAAGAGAGATACAGAGAGAGAAAGCAAAACTAGGGGCCATTTGAAAGAGTTAAGTAAGTGCTTTTGGCGGGAAAGCGTTTTGGGAAAGTGAGAGTGAGAGTAAAGGTGATGGAGGAGAGGAAGATGAACCTGATGAGAGACAGGAATTTAGGGATTTAGAAATTTCCCTAATCTGATCTCATGTGTGAACATTTGCAATAGATTTTTTTTTTAATCTGACGTGGCAGTACAGTTGGCCGTTGATGTGATATAATTAATATATTTTTATTATTCCATTTGACACATCAGTTTTTTTCATCTAAGAGATAACAACATGGACTAAATTGACACGACACTAAAAAGGTTAGGGACCAAATTGAAACAATTGAAAGGTTAAGGACCAAATTGAGATATGGTGTAAAGGATAGGGACTAATTTTGTAATTTACCCTATCAAAATTTTCTCATTAGGTTGAAAGTGTGAATTTATTTGAGGTCTAAAGTCATTTTTTTCCAAAATTCTAGGGGGGCCAATAAGTATATCACTCTTAAATTTTAAGATAATTTATGTGAGAGTTATATGTATTTTTACTGGGTTATCCCCAAGTTTTGTCTTTACTTAAACATTGGATGTAGGGGTATTTTTTAACCACCAAAATGTTCATTCCAAACAGGAGAAACCCTTTAAATAGTAGTAGTATAGTCTATGGTTATTAATATCCCTATCTGGATCTTAGGATATTAAAATACTAAGATCCTACATCCCTAAAATGTTATGGATCTCACTAGGATCTCTAATAAAGTGAAATTTGTGTGAGATTTCAATCCAGATCTTATAGAATTCCGATCCCATAGAGATACTAAAGATCTTGTGCTATAAAGGAAAATTTAATTTTTTTTGTGTGTGCTTATTTTAGGCCTCCAAATGGAGTTCAAAGACCCCAAACTAATAAAAAATGTAATAAACAGATCAGCCCAGTAGCCCTAACCAAAATTGATTGAAAAAAAAAGTAAAAAATAAAAGCCTAACGCTCACGTCAGTCGCCAGTCGTCACTTTAACCTAATAAATAAAATCACAAAAAACAAAAAAAGAAGAGAAGAGACTAGACTACTAGAGAATGGAAGGCGAGTGTGAAAAGCTAAGAAATCCGAGGGTGATGCCACTATGAGAGAGACCATTAACTACAAAGGTGATTTTTTTTTTTAATAATTTAATTCAGCTAATAATGACTAGAATGATGTTTATAATGATCAACCGTACTTTGAGAAACACATCCAAGATAGCCAAACCTTTGGTCTTGATGATTGAGTGTCATTATGGTGTTATTTGAAATATTTTTATTTGTGTGGGACAATAGGTATTGACAGATTCTTAAATACGTTGGTTTCCAACTTTCCAAAAAAAAAAAAAAAACAAAAATGTTGGTTAAGTGAATTACGAATCCCTGATGGTGTCAGACATGAAACAAGGGGTATGAAGCGTTAAAAAAAAATCTCAAACCTATTTAATCAAACACATAGTTATATAGTTAGAGCATTAGAATTGCAACCCCTAAATTGCTATTTTTTACCATCAAACCAACAAAAACAAGCATTATCCCAATTTCTATTTATAAAAATTTTTGCAACTTAGCTACAGTAAGATGGTACTTTTAGAAGATACTGTAGCAAGTTGTAAAATCGTTTTTATTATATTTCATTACTTCTCCTCTCTCTCTCTCTCTCTCTCTTCCAAGTCTCTCTTTTCTCAGCTCAGACTCCATCCCTCTCTCTGTAATCTTAGCCTCTCTCTCCCCACTCTCTTTGTCTCGGTCTCTCTCGAATCGACATGGAGACAACGGTTTATGGTGGAGGCATGGAGATCGGCTTCTGTGGTGAAGGCGTGGACATCATGGAACCATGGTGGAGCTGTGGTTGTGGCTGGGTAATTGTGGTTTTGTTCTTAGGTCACGGTGGTTGCAGTGATAATGGGTTTGCTGGGCTTTGTTCTTGGTTGGGTTAGTGGTGGTTGTAGCGGAAACAATGGGTTTTGGTGTGGTAGTTTGTGGTCAAGCCAAGGAGGTCGTGGGTTGTGGTCAAGGTGGCGTTTGTGGTGGAAGTTGGGGGTTGTGGTTCGTGGTTGTGGTTGGGCCATGGTGGTTTTGTTCTTGGCATGGTGGTTGCGTTTTGTTCTTAGGTCGTGGTGGTTGATGTGATGGTGGGTTTGCTGCTTTGATCCTGGTTGGGTTGGTGGTGGTTGTGGTGGTTAAACAATGGGTTTTGGTGTGGTGGTGCCTCATATTGTTGGTGGTGGTGTGGTTGAGAGAGAGGGAGAGAGAGAGAGAGACAGAGACAGAGAGGCAGTGACAGAAATTAGAGAGAAGAGAGATAGATAGTTTTATATTATTTAATTGTATAATTTATATTATTTTAATGTGTTATATGTTAAAATAAAATTTGAGATGTTGGGTGTATTGTAAAATGATATTGTATAATAGATAAAATAGCTTTTTACATGGTAAAATAGAAACTTTTATGCAATTCCGGATGCTAATGCTCTTATAGACTTATAGTTTAATATATTTTACTTTATTAAATCCTAAAATTAAATAAAAACAAAACAACAACAACAACAACAACAATAATATTGGGTCCATTGTTGAGGTCCAAAAAATCACAATGTTATACCAAGGCCCAAAACAAAGCAAAGGATTGAAACCTAGGAAAAATAAAGCATTTAGGCTTCCAATAAGAAAGAAGAGAGGTCCAAACCCATTAAGGGTCCATAAAGAGGAACCTAAATCCATGAATGGGCAAGTCTCAGGCCCCATAAAATAAAGGAAGGAAAAAAGCCCAGCATAGCCCTTAAAGGTCAGAAAATCGCTGGGGAGCCCGGGAAAATAACTGGGCCAGGATACCTGGGGATTCCCAGGAGCCAGGGATCCTTGGGACATGCAGCAAAGCTAGGTTGGGATTAAGACAGTTTAGAGTGTGTACCAAGAAACACAAGGAAATAGAATAGATATGTCTCTATCAGCCACTCAATGATGCAGAAAGGGGGTCAGAAGGCTTAAGAACCAACAACCCATGAGTAAAGGCCTAGTACCTCGGGGAACCCAGGAAGAAGAACCATAAGGGAATGTGGCTGGGGATCTTTCAGCCTGGCAGGAAGGAATCAACTCACTTGGTAAAAATGATAAAGGGAAAAGCAACCAAAAGTTGGGTCTGAAAAGGTGGAATCTAGAAGCCTTAAAAGAAGAAAGACCAAAGGTCAGCCCTTTAAGACACCCCAGTACGGGAAGGTTAGCTGGGGTCTTTCGAAGATGAAATCTCAAAAAAGGGAAATAATAAAGAATAAGGAAGGGACCAGCCACTAATGTTGCTGACACAACATTGGTTCTGGTACCCAGAAGAACAAATAGAGGGAATCAGTGGTACCCCGGAAACCCTAGGATGGCACTATAAAAGGGGAAGCAACCAACAGTGAAAGACATTCAACAATAGTGAATTAGAGTAAAAATCATTAAGAAAACTCTGTTAGAATTCAAAAAAAAAAAAAAAAAAAAAAAAAAAAGAGAAAAAGGAGGGAAATATTGTTCGGTATCCTCAAATAGCCACTAGAGAACACACTTAGATTCAAAGAGATTCAAACTTTGCAAGTCTTAGAGGCCTGAAGAGCCATCTAAGTCTGTGATTTTGAACTTATTTGGACCTTGTAACCCGTCCTAGTGAGCATAGTGTATTACACAATCAAGAAAGTAATAAAATATTTTGCATTATTTTAAGATCCCTAATGCTTTATTTTATGTTCCTTCTTGATCAATTTCGTTCCTTTGCTATTCCTTGCTGTTCAGTGCATATATTTCTTGTCTGTTAGCATGTATGTGTTGTAGGATTCATGCTTTGTGCACTACTTGGTTCGAAATCAGCCCAATTTAGCTGCGGTGAACCAAGCCCAATCCCTTAAAACAATAAGTATTGGGTCCAGGATCCTTGTTTCTACTTGGGCCTGTGTGCTAAAAAAAAAAAGAACCCACACATTAGGGCGACTCCACTAGGGACTAGGTAAAGGAAAGGGAAGAAGCAGTCCCTTCGCAGAGCATGGCTCCAAGACCAAGGAACAGTAAAGGTACCAATGTACTACCTGCGACATTTGAGCTCGTAGGAGAAAATGAGGTAACTTCAAGGCAGAGGAATGAAGTACCTCTGGTGGAGCAGGAGGTCGTCTTAGGACAGAGGTGTGGGGTGTAGGAACTAGAGCCCATGGCTCAGATGGCAGAAATGATGAAAGACTTACAACAGGAGATCCGTATCCTCAAAGAGGGAAGGACTCAAGAAATCAGAGATAACGCTCCCCCTGTGGCCAACCAAGAAAGAGCCCAACCAAAAGGAGGGTCAGTAGTAGGAGGGGGAGTTAACCCCTAGTATCTCACACTAGCGGATGTCAACGCCCTTTTGGAACAAGAAAGGGAAAAGCTCTCGGGGATCCCCAAGCAATTCTCTCGGGATCCCTCATTCCCACCAAAACTCCTTGGCAAGCCCTATCCCAAGGGATATGAACCCCCAAAGTTTCACCCTTTTGATGGAAGGAACGGAAGTGCTGTGGAGCACGTGAGTAGGTTCATTCACACCATGGGTCTTTACGCAGGAGACAAGGAGCTGTGTCTAAGAGAGTTTGCTAAGTCCCTATTGGACAGAGCATACACATGGTACACTACCTTGAGGCCGGGGTCCATTAAGACCTGGAATGAGATGATGGAGAGGTTTTGCTCAAAGTATTATCCAGGTGAAGACAAGGCCACCTTCCAAAGCCTTCAGATGGTAAGGCAAAGGCTCGGAAAAGACCCTATCCAGTTCATCAAAAGATTTGAGGATGTTTCTTTGGACTGCTATGGGGATCACGAAGAAAGGGAGTGTTAGGACATATGTGTTTCACATGTTAAGAACATATATCATGATTTTATGTAATTGGCTAATCCTTTGACAAAATGCACTTTACTTGTATTTGGGTAGATTTAGGATGTGTTTAAATACTTCAAGAAATCATGTTTCAAGATCAAGTGTTGAAGCCTTCAAGTCTGTCCAAGAAAACAAGCTGAAAGTGCAGAGTTATTAAAACTTGACAGCTAGCATGTGTCGAGGTTTAAGAAGTTGTTTTAGCCCCGTGGCTCGACAGCTAGCTCGACAGATGCTTGACAGCTTCTATCTGTCGAGGTTTATGAAAACAGAATTTCTGTTCTATTTTTCTTGAGATCCATGGATGTGTCTTTGGGCTTTCTTTTCTCCTAACCCTAGACATATAAAAGGATTGTTTTAAGAGCTGTCAAAGTACACAAGTTGCACAAGCATTGAGCAAACTCTGTTCAAGCAATTTGTAACCAAAGACGAAGTTCTTGCCCTAGTTTATCTCTTTCTCTTGAAGAAGTTGCTGTGTATGTGCACCATAGGGTTTTGTAACCAAGCATCTTCTTGATCTTCATCATGTGGATGAATTAAAGAACTTTGCAGTCAATAACCTTCATAGTTGGTTATTGAAGTTGCGTACTGGGATTCGCGCATTGGTTAGTCACGTACTTGGGAGCCGTGCATCAAAAGGGGGAACTGTCATTACAGAACAAGTCCAATTGGGTATTGGGGTAAGGGTTCAACTGTAGGTTGGTAAGGTACTTGGGATTCCTTTACTTGTAACCGCTTGTTGTGATAATAGTGGAGTTTCAGGAGTGGTGACACTCGGTGGAGTTTTTGCCGTTAGGTTTTCTCCATTCGTAAACAAATTACCGTGTTATTTATTTTCCGCCTGCATAATTAGTTTATTGGTGATTTGTTTGTGCTACCACGTGTTTTGCATGATAAATTGATTAATTAATAATTTGGCTAATTAATTAATTAATTTCAATCACAAGGGGTCAATTTCTTTGTGGCCTATCAAGTGGTATCAGAGCCAAGGTCATAGGTTTGAGTCGTTGGAGCCGCATTGTGAGGGAGGGATTGTGAGGGATTTCACAATTTGCTCCAATACCAATGGGCTTGGTCTACGATCGAATGCTATAAAAGATTTGTGCCCCCTCATCCTTCACCAATTGGTGGTTGGATGGATTGGTGAGGCACACGGTTCGATAGGGAGCTCATGGAGACTTGCATATCTAACATGCTCTTTGATTACAGGCTTAATCTCGAAAATCTATGCATAACCCAATTTGCTGACCTGCTACAGAGAACTAGGAGGACAGTGTTGACCATGAGAACAAAGAGGGTGCCAGTACCTTAGGCCATGACAGCTTTGGTAGGAGAAAAGAGGAAGAGAATTAAAGGAGAAATGGCCGAGGAACCACCTGTGATCCCATGTACTGCGGAAGAATTGAATCATGTTCTGGATAAATGGATTGGAGACGGAATTGTTAGGTCATTCACTGTGTCCATTCCACCTATTGAGGAAGAAAGGAAGAATCCTTTGTTTTGCATGATTCATAACTATGTCAAGCACTCCACCAAGGATTGTTGGACCCTTCGGAGGCTTTTTCACAAAAAAGTTTAGGGAGAGGACCCTGGAGCTCACCCAAAAGGAGCCCGAGGTGTAGAGGAACCCTTTACCCAACCATAAAGGGAAAGGAGTGGTGGCTGTAGTAATCCATGGAAGCTCGGCAGAAGTAGAGGAACCTGAAGGATCCTTTCACCCTAGCACAGTCAAGACCCTTCAGAAGAGCCCTAAGTTCAGATCATTATTCAATCAATTGGGATTTGGGCTAGAAGTAAGAAGGATGGCCATAGAATCCCTCATGAGTATAGCAGCTGATTCAGGGGTGGAATGTTTCACAGTAGAATCCCATGCCAACCGAGCTTACTTGGAGACAACCAATGCAATAACCTTCACGGATGAAGACATGGAAGTTGAACATCCAGACCATTGCAGACCCTTTTATCTGATGGCCACCATAAACGGTGTCCAAATCAGGAGAGCACTGATAGACATAGGGGCATCATTCAACCTCATAGCCCTAAGTACCTTAGAGGCTGTGGGCTTGATTGGTAGGAGGATCCTGGGGGCTCCTATGGAGATAATAGGATTTGGAGGAGTAGCAGAATCGACTGAGGGATATGTGCAGCTGGCCTTAAAGGTGGGCCTAATAGTAGCCCTGACCATATTCCATTTGATTAACTCAGAAGTTTCTTACCATGTTCTGTTGGGACGCCCCTGGCTCCATAAGCATCGCCTCATTCCCTCCATGTACCATCAATGTGTTAAAGGAAGATTGAATGGGAAGCCCATAAGAATCCCTGCCAATCCAATCCCTTTCAGCCAAGAAGAAGTGAACTTTATAGAAACAATGTTTTATGAAGAATTGGAACTAGATGATGAGAGTCCCACACTAGGGACACTAGGAGCACTTGTCTTGGAAGAAGAAGAAAGAGGAGGTACCCACGACCTAAGGAACCTCTTGGACAGAAAAAGGCAAAAGAAGGAGACTAGCTCCTCAGGATCCTGGGAATGTGTAGTGGTGCGGGAGCCCGGAGGAAGGCTAATATATCGTTTATAAAGGTACGCGGGGCTTGAATGCATTATGCAGGAGGGTCCCGAACTGCCAGATTGTATGATGGTTCAAGAAGAAATCCTAGAGGATCTAGACAAGGAAGCTCAAATCCAGTCTGAAGAGGAATTGGAAGAAGTAAACTTGGGGGCTGGTCTAGGATCCCTGAAACCTGTCTTCATTAGCAGTCAGTTAACAACACAAGAAAAAGAACAATTAGTAGCATTACTCAGGAGGTATGTGGATGTATTCGCATGGACATACAATGCGATGCCTGGCTTGGACCTAGGACTAGTAGTCCATTCTCTCAACATGAACCCAGGAGTTAAGCCAGTAGTTCAACCAGCCAAGGTCTTTCACACTGACATAGAGGCTCAAATAACTCAGGAAGTCAAGAAGCTACTGGCAGCTGGGTTCATCAAGCCAATCCAGCATCCTAAATGGCTCTCCAACATAGTACCTATGAAGAAAAAGAATGGCCAAATCCGGTGTTGTGTGGATTTTCACAATCTGAACAAGGCATGTCCAAAAGATGAATTCCCCCTGCCTAATATTGATCTCCTTGTAGATTCAGCTGCGGGAAACTCTATGTTTTTATTTATAGATGGATATAGTGGGTATAACCAAATTCGCATGGCTGCTAGAGATGTAGATAAGACAGCATTCAGGACCCCGATCAGGAATTTCTATTACATTGTGATGCCCTTTGGCCTTAAGAATGCGGGAGCCATGTACCAACAAACCATGATAGCCATCTTCCATGATATGATGCTTAGGGAAATGGACGATTATGTGGATGACATCGTGGTAAAGTCTAAGACTAGGGCAGGACACTTCTAGGTGCTTGAACAAGTTTTTGAAAGGTACAGGAAGTACAAACTACGCATGAACCCCATGAAGTGTGCCTTTGGAGTGTCTGCTGGAAAATTTCTTGGGTTCCTAATACATCGCAAAGGCATAAGTGTGGATCCAGCCAAGGCCACAACAATTGCAACAATGAGGAGGCCAAAAACGGTTAAAGCTCAAAAGTTTCCTGGGGAGGGTCTCTTACATCAGGAGGTTTGTGCCAGGACTGGCTTCGGTCACAAGTGAATTATCCAAATAGCTGAAAAAGAGGGTTGAGTTCACTTGGGGAACTGAACAGCAGAAAGCCTTTTAGAGGATCTAGCAGATTATGAACCATCTGCCTACCTTACAAGCACCAGTACGTGGGCGACCCTTGTTACTATATTTAGCATCAAATTCCCAAGCTATAGGAGCCCTGCTAGCATAGGAAGATGATGATGGGAATGAGCAACCCATTTATTATGTGAGCAGGACACTAAAAGATACAAAGACCAGGTACCCCAGGATAGAAAGGGCATGTCTGGTGGTTATGTATGGATCCCAAAGGCTAAAACGGTACTTCTCAGCCCACCAGATCCTCCTAGTGACCAAGTCTCATCCCATAAAAGCACTCCTTCACCAGCCTCTCCTAAAGGGAAGAATAGCACAGTGGCTGGTTTTGCTCTCTCAATATGACATCGGTCTGAGGACCCCCAAGGCTGTCAAAAGCCAAGCCATAGCAAATCTGCTAGCCCAGTTCCTAGGGGAAGAAGAGTGATCACTAAGCAAGGAGATCCCCGGAGAGGTGGAAGTAGTAGAACTCTCAGGAAAAAAATGGACCATGAGATTTGACGGGTCAGCAACGACAACTTCAAATGGCTTGGGAATTGTGTTAAGTTGCGAAGATGGGGATACCATGCCATTATCCTTCAAGCTTGAGTTTCTCTGTTCAAATAATGCTGCTAAGTACGAGGCATACCTTGACTGGACTGGACATAGCACTCAGCATAGGGGTAAAACATATGAAGGTTTTGGGAGACTCCAACCTCGTAGTCTCCCAAGTAAAGGGTGACTTTGCACTAAGAGAACAAAGTTTGGCAGCCTACAGAACTTGGGCACAGAAGTTGGAGCAAAAAATTCCAAACCTTCAGTGTGGAATACACCCAAAGAAGCGAAAACAAGTTTGCTGATGCACTAGCCACCCTAGGATCCCAGATACCATTTAAAGGAAAAAGTACTTTGATAAAGGTAAGCAAGCAGGAACATTCCATCATAGGGATCCTCAAAAGGATGTTCCTTGAAGAATCAAAACAGAAAGATTGGAGAGATGAGGTAAAAGGAAAGATAGGAAAGTTGGGGCATGAAGGAAGTATCAAGGAACTAAAAGATTACCCTTTGATAGAAGGAGAGTTGTACAGGAGGCTGCCCGGAGGGATCCTGTCCAAATGTATCAATGAAAAAGAAGGGAAGCTGAGATTAGAAGAACTGTACAGCCAGGTTTGTGGGATTGCAGAAAAAATCAGCCTATACAAAAGGATGCAGCGCATGGGGTATTACTGGCCAAATATGAACAAAGAGGCTACAATTGTACAGGAGGAATGTCAAAAGTGTCGACTTTCAATGGACAAAGAAGAAAGTTATGCCGTATTCGTGACAGAAGATTGGAGGACCCCATTTATGGAATACTTGGCTCAAGGGATCCTACCAACTGACAGGACACTGGCTCACTAGCTCAAGAAACTTGCCTTTAGATACTTCTTGCAAAATGGAATCTTGTTTAAAAAGGGGTACGGCGGGGATCCCCTAAGATGCCTGGGGCCTTGGGAGGCCAGAGAAGCAGTCAGAGAAGTCCACTCCGGTGATTGTAGAAGTTACCCAGGGAAAAGAAGGCTTTACAGGCAGTTGTTGTAGTTGGGGCACTATTGGCCTACAATGAAAAAGAACTCCAAGAAGCTGGTTAAAATGTGTCATGCATGCCAAGTACTTAGAGATGCAATACATACTCACCCAGATGTGCTGCAAGATATGACCACACCATGGCCTTTCCATACTTGGGGGCTCGATCTTATAGGACCCATAAATCCCCATTCTAATGGCCATATATGGATCTTAGCAACCACCAAATATTTTACAAAATGGGTAGAAGCCATCCCTTTGAAGAAGGCCACCGGAACAGCCGTGGCAAACTTCATCCGAGAACATATCATTACACGCTTTAGGATCCCAAGGAGACTGATCAGTGACAATGGTACACCATTCATAAATAAGCATATGAGGGACCTGACCGAGGCGTATCACATCAAGCATGGGAGGTCCACACCATATTATCCACAAGGAAATGGCTAGGCCGAGGCTACCAAAAGGGTGATATTGAAAATCCTCAAGAAAATGAAACATGAGTATGGGGGAAAATGGAGTGCCCACCTGACAGATGTACTCTGGGTGATACTGAAAATCCTCACTCTCTGTGTTTTGCCATGTTGTTTTTTGCAAAGAACTTTATGTAGTCATCTTTTTTTAGAATCCATGATAGAAGGACACTCTAAGATCCTTACTATCTTTTTGACAATTATCCTATGTTCCTTATCTTAGTAACTGTGATGGAATCTTTTCAAAAAAAAATGGAGCTTCAAGTAAGATGTATGATTGCATAATATTACATGGCTCAGCCCAAATGTGGCCAACTCTAGGAGAGGTACCTGGGTTAGCGCAAAAAAAAAAAAAAAAAAAAAAGGAAGAAGGATGAAATCTTAACGCATGACCTAGGACTCACACCACAATCAGTCCAAGTACATGGTCTGGGACTTCGAGCAAGAATGAGTGCCCCGGGGTACCCAGCCTAGTACTTCCCCTAAAATAGGTCCTCCTGGTTCATGACCTAGGACTTGGAAAAAAAAAAGAATAATACAGCATCCAATGTACCTAGCTTAGTACCTGCGCAGGAACACAACCACAAGGGTACCTATTCCAAGACCTACCACAAGAATTTGTAGGAGCCATGGTCCAAGACTCAATACAAAAAAAAAACAAGAGAGAGAGAGAGAGAGAGAGAGAGAAAACAGAAAGAAAAAAAAATGCATAAAGCACAGATCCATATATATCATAAAGAAAGCAGTCAGAAGTAGCTACTTTAAAAAAAAAAATTTAAACACCTCGAATTGTCTGAAAAAAACAAAACAATGGAGGAAATAAACTTATACACCCTGAGTTATTCAAAGAAAGAAAAAGAAAGAGGAACTAAGGAATAAGGTCGGTCAGCAAAGAGCCTCCTGAGGAAATTGCAGGAACAGTTGATGAAGAAAGAACTAGCTACTTCTTAACTTTCAGATCTTGCAATGCCTTGTGAGCACGAGCCAGGGCCTCCTCAGCAGCAGCAATCTCAATGTCAAGGTCCTTAGAAACCTTCCTCTAGAACAGCATGTAAGCTAAGGACCACAGGTAATCCAGCAAAAAAGACAAATTGAACTTGACTTCCATAAGATCCTGCACCACTCATCTCCACTCCAAAAGTCTCTCCTCGGAGAGGGAATCAGGAGAGGAGTCCCTCAGAGAAATCAGCACGGCGCACAAGAGCTCCATCAGGATGTTGCCCAAGAATACGATTCCCCTGAACCCACTGGTGAAGTCCCCATGGGCTTTGAGTAGCCCCTCCAAGAGTGGCAAGCCCTCAACAGGCACAGAGAAGTGCATGAAGCTACCAAAGGGAGGCCCAAAGCGATGGAAGTGGCTTGTAGGAAGACTGTTGAACTCTAGAGAATCAAAGTGGGCCAGAAAAGCAAGGAGCCTTGAGCTAGGATTTGAGATAGCCATCTCGGGGGCCTCCTTTATTGTTGTGTCTCCACCTTTAGGAGCTGGAGGACTTCCAACCCTTTGAATAGTCTGGGGAATCCCTGTCTGAGCTTCAACAACCTAGACAGTGGGAACAGGTTCCTTAGCTTCTTTAGTAACTGCAGGCTTAGGATCCTTAGCACCTGTGTCAGCACCTGTGAAAGCAAACAGAGTCAAAAAAAGGGGGAGAGAGAAAGGAAGGAGTAAAGATAGAAGGAAAAAAAAAAACCAGTACCATTCCCCTGTGGTAGAGCTTCCTTTTGAGCTTAGGCAGCCACTTCAACCATCAACGAAAGCTCCTCCTCCCGCCTTTCTGACCTTTCAGAAGACTCTGTGAAAGGGCATAAAGTACGTTGAAAGAAAGGTGAAGAAACCTTGGCAAAAGTGCTAAAGGAAGGGAGGGACACCGGGGGACTCGCCATAAAAGAAGTATAGAAAGAAAGAAAAAAAAAAGAACTGAAAAGGGGAGAAGAATAATGATGGCGGGTAGTACACACCTTCAGAAGCCTCTGACTCCAAGGAAGGAGCAGCTTCAAGGGCAGATTGGGCGCTGGTTTGACCTAAAAGAAACAAAGGGGAAAAGGAACAAGAACCTTTAGGAAGAAAGGATAAGGGAAATAAGAATAGGTGCTAATAAAGAATGGATGAGGCTTACCTGCTCGAGTAGATAAGGACGCACCTCCTAAAGACTCCTTGCCCAACGCAAACTTAGTAGTGGGCTCAAGTGTCACAGTTTTAGTTGGACTAGGGGTTTGCACGGGCTTAGGCTCTTAGGGGACAGGAGGCTGAAAAGTTTCAGGGTCTTAGACGGCCAAGAAAGCAGAAGGTGAAATGGGCTAGGCATCCTTCACTACCTGCCTAGCTTCCTCAACTATGCCACCACTAGGGGGCTCCTTATCCACACTTAAGGCAGCAGCAGGCTGAGCTACCATAACTTCTTTCACTAAGGCACCACCAGCTGCAGGAGGAGGCACCTTGACCTGCAAAAGAAAAGAGGAGCAAGAAGGAGTATGTGGCAGACATAAAATAAATAAATAAATAAATATATGTACGCAGCACTAGAAAAGGGAAAGAAAGCAAACAATAAAAGGGCACAAGTGAAAGAGGGTCATACCACATCATCACCAGAGGATTGGCTTTTACCTCCATTGGGGTTTGATTTGCGCTTAGACTACAAAAAAAAAGGAGTGACCATTCATCAGTTAAAGAAAAGAGAAAAGTGAGACACAACAAGAACAGCAAGCCAAGATGGCCAGATGCAAAAAAAAGAAAGAGAGAAGAAGGAAAGAGGCCTTGCCCTTCTCTCTCTCTCTACAGATTCTTTAATAGTCTTTTGTCTACTACGGGTACGCCCAAAGGGTCTTAAGGGAGACGAGTGTGATGTCAAACCCCGAAGAACCATGGGCTGAGGAACTCACAGGAACCTGAAAGATAGAAGACTCTACCTTAGTTTTCACTCTGTTCTTTGGGATTAAAGGATGGCCAACTTCCTTTCCAACTGTAGAGGGGTCCACTCTCTTAAGCTCCTCAAAAATAACTAGCTGCTTGCGAGACTTAGTAGTTTTCCTCTTCTTAGTCTCAGGGCCAGCCTCAGTACCCTCAACGCTTTCCTCAATCTTAGCTCTTTTGACAACTTCCTATTTGATTTTCTTCTCCCTACCTTTGCCCACAGGAGTGGCAGCACCAATTACCTCTACCACCCCTCTCTTGATTGGCACACCAGAAGAAGCACCCACAATAAGGTCACACCCTGACTAAGCATCAGGAAAATCATTCGTATGACATACCCAACCACCCCTAGAGGCATGCCACTCCACAAATCCTGTTTTGCTACTTATGGCAGCAGACACAATGCCAGCAGTGGGGAGTGCCAAACGCTTGTTAAAGGTATGAGTAGAGAAAAGAGTAGGATCAAGAGTCCTCCCAATCTTACCGAAACCAACAAAATTTAAGAAGGACTTCTGAACTCTTCTCCAATAACCAGCAAAGCTACTGGAAGCAAAGACTCCTCGCTGGGAGTTTGGCACCACAAATTGAGGGCTCCTCCGTGACCAGTAAGAAAAAGCCTAGGACCTTAGAAACGGATCCAGGGAAGGGAGAGAAGGCACTACCTCCTTGAATACCGGCGGGATGTCCTGATCAAAACCAAATTGTCTAAGTACCAAGTGTGCTGAATAGTGAGTGAACGTTGGACCACTTGATGAAGGTACTGGAAGCCACGAGGGGCTGATGTAAGCTAAGTATGCCAAACTGCCCTCATCTCCCCGACGCAAATCAAAGGTATTCCTTGGGGAGTTAAGGAAAGAAGCCAACATAGAATCACAGGCGAACCCAGGACTGAACTCTCGGGGAGAATGCCAACTTAAATGCCTTGCTTGATCAAACAATTCCACCAAATTGAGGTTGCCCCCCTTCAAATTAGACCAGCGAAAAATGATAGGATGACTGTCAGTAGAATTGCCACACAGCCCTTTGATCACGTCTGGGTATCCCTGGAACTTATCCTTCATATACTTTAAATTCCTACACTTAGCCAAAGTGACGGAAGACCAATCCCACATGAACCCCTGAAGGATAGCACAGTGGAAGGAAGAAGTGATAGTATAGCAGGAGTTGCCCTCAACCTCATCCCCATGAAGCAGATCCAATTGAGACTAAACATGGCCTAAGAACATGGGGGCTAAAGGATACTGAGCACCCCGGGCCAACTTGATTGCCAGAGGAAAGAAAATAGACTTAATCCCGTATCTAGGGAACTCACTGAATAAAAACTTATTGAGCCAGAGTGTCAGGAACCTACCTTGCCTAACTGCCTTGTTTTTCTCTCCAGAAAGGTTCAAGACCCACTTACCCATTTTGGCCGGTTTCCCCCCGGGAGAGGCCGTACGCCCGCCGAAGTGACTAAAAAGCTTGTCTTCAACCTCGAGATCCTCACTGAAAAGGCTGATATCAAAGGGATTCTCATCACCAAACACTGGGAGGAGAAAATTATTAACCACATTCTCCAAAGTGATGGTGAGCTTACCAACAAAAAAGAAGAAAGTGTGGAGAGAAGGACACCAGCGGCGCATTAAGTGTCTAAGGCCCTTGGCGTCCTTAAAAGCTTCAAGATTCTTGGAAATTGCTACTGATTTCAGGATCCCTGCGCGCCCCAAGCAACTGACAAATTTACCATCAGAAAGCTCTGTCTCCACCCAACTGGACTAACTAGTAATCTTCCCCGGGACGAAGTCGAAAAAGATGGGAACCGCCTCGTGGGATCCTCGCCTAATCTGAAGGTCTAAAATTTCCCTCGGATCTGGAGCCTAGGTAGAACTAGCAAACCCAGACTGGCTAAAAAACACCCAGGTATAAGGGTGTGAGGGTCCCTTTTTGGACAGTGCCTAGGCCCAAGCTGAAGCAAGGACCTTAGGCCTTGTTGTTGTAGTTTGAAGGGACTGGGCTTGGTTTATTGCAGCAAAATGGGCTGTTTTTCAAACCAAGTGGCGCACAGAGCAAGGATCCTACAATACGTACATACTAGCAAGCAAGAATATAGGTATATGAATAGCAAGAAACAGTAAAGGAAGACAATGTAATAAAGAAACACACAAAATAATTGTTAAAGATCCTCAAATTAGTATAAAATATTTCATTATTTTTCTTAATTGTGAATTACAATGTGCTCACTAAGATGTGTTACAAGGTCCAAATAAGCTCAAAAATTACAGACTTAGATGCCTATCTAAGCCTTTAAGACTTGCAAAGTTTGAATCCGTCTGAATCCAAGTATATTCTATAGTGGATGTTCTGGGATACCGGGCGCTGTTTTTCTACTTTCTTTGAGTTTTAGACAATGTTTTCTCAATGATTCTGTTATGATTTCTTATTGCTGAATGTCCCTCCAATGTTGGCTGCTTCCCTTCTTTTATAGTGTCATTCTAGGGTTCGGGGTACCATTGATTCTCCCCCTTGGCTCCCTGGGTACCAGAGCCCCTGTTATGCCAGCCATTTTGATGGTTGGTTCTTTCCCTATTTCTCATAGTTTTCCTCTTTTGGTGTTGTTTCCCTAAAAGCCACTTGCTGACTTTCCATTTCGGGGTGTCCTTGGGGAGCTGACCTTCAATCTCTCTTCTTTCAAGGCTTCTTACCTTTTAGACTCAGCTTTTGGCTGTCCTTCCCTTTTTGTTATTTTTCCTAAGTGAGCTGAATCCATCCCTGCCAAGTTGAAGGTTTTCCCAGCTACTTCCCTTTATGGTTCTTCTTCCTGGGTTCCCCGAGGTACTAGCCTTTTGTTCACAAGTTGTTGCTTTCCAAGCCTTCTGGTTCTTTGCTACATCACTGGGTGCTTGAGAAGTACATATCTGCCCTTCGTTTCTTGTGTTTCGTGGCACCCATTTTGAGTTGTCTTAATCCCACTTCAACTGTGTTGCGCGTCCTGAGGATCCTGATCTTGGCGGGATGGGCCTTTTTCTTTCTTCCCTTTGTTTCATGGGCTCTAAGGCTTGTCCCTTCATGGATTTTAGGCTTCAAGTCTTTTGGGCTTGCCATGGGATTGGCCCATTGTGCTATTTCTCTAGGCCTTGGTGTTATGATTTTTTAGACCTCAACATTTAGCCCCCCGAGCTCGTGGGTTGCCTGCAGCCCACGCGTGAGTAATTTAGAATTTTAGTTTTTGTAGGACTTCCCTCTTCACTATTTTAATTATCCTCGGGGTTCCCCTTTACCTTCCTTCAAGATCCTAACTTTCCCATTGCTTTTGGGTATCCTGGTCTTCTTTGCATGTTGCGCTCCCTTCTTTTGTAACTCCTTTTTGCACGGGACGTGACAGTTGAATTTTGGAGTGAAAACTTCCTCTACCCACTTTTTACGTTTCCCGTAACTCCCAGTAATAACTGCTAATAACTCTCTTCTTTGAAATTAAATTTTGGCAACTGGCGCGTCTTTCCATACATCGTCTTCTCCAACCGGTTTTGGTGCCATTATTGCAATCATTTCATATTTTTTCTTTTACTTCCCAGAGTCTTCCATTCTCAAGCTTATCTCCTTCCTCTCGGTTAATTTGCTTCTTTGTTTTCCATTCCCAGGTTCTTTATTCTCTCAACTTTCCTATTTCTAGTGTACTTGCTGCTCTATGGCTTCCTCTTCCTCTCGAAAAAGGAGGGAGCATACTCCTAGCCCCTTTGAGGGCGAGAGTTCTTCTGGTTCTGCACAAGGTGAGTCACAGGGGGTCATGGAGTGCCCGGCTCTCCCTTTCCTTTGGTGTCCCATGGTGAGGCCCCTTCGTCCCCTCACACTTGGGTATTTTCCGGTTAGGCAGGTTTCGCCATTTCTGCTCAGGTCCCAGACCCAAGAGAGATTTCAGATCTTTAGATTAGACGAGGATCTTGGGAGGCGGTTCCCATTTTCTTCAATTTCGTTCCTGGGAAGATCACTGGTTGGCCCATTTGGGTGGACAGGGAACTTTTTGACGAGGAATTTATGGGCTGTCTGGAGTGCGTCGGGGTTCTGAATGCAGTGGCGATTTCTAGGAATCTTGAGGGTTTCAAAGACGCTAAAGGTCTCAGGCACTTGGTACATCGTTGGTGTCCCTCCCTTCATGCATTCTTCTTCTCTGTTGGTGAGCTCACGATTACCTTGGAGGATGTGGTTAATAACCTCCTCCTCCCCGTGTTTGGAGATGAGAACCCTTTCGACATCAGTCTTTCCGACGAGGATCTCATGATGGAAGACAAATTATTCAGCCATTTTGGTGGACGTACTGCTTCCCCTGGTGGGAAACCAGCCAAGATGGGCAGGTGGGTTATGAATCTTTTGCGAGAGAAAGACAAGGAAGTCAGGTGAGCCGGGCTCCTAGCACTCTGGCTCAGCAAGTTTTTGTTCAGCGAGTACCCCGGTACGGGATTAAGTCCACTTTCTTCCTATTGGCAATCGAATTGGCCCGAGGTGCTCAGTATCCTCTAGCCCCCATGTTCTTGGGCCATGTTTATTCTCAATTGGATCTGCTTCATGGAGAAAAAGTTGAAGGCGACTCTTGCTACGCGATCACCTCGTCCCTCCATTGTGCCATTCTCCAGGTATTCACGTGGGACCGTTCTTCAGTTACTTTAGCAAAGTGCAGAAATTTGAAGTTTGTGAAAGACAAGTTCCAGGGATCCCCTAATGTAATTAAAGGTCTGTGCGGTAGCTCCACTGATAGCCACCCCATTATCTTTCGTTGGGCTAGTTTGAAAGGTGGCGGCCTTAATTTGATTGAGTTATTTGAACAAGCAGGGCATTTACGTTGGCGTTCTCCCCTGGAGTTCAGCCCCGGGTTTGCCTGTGACTCTGTATTGGCTTCTTTTCTTAATTCTCTAGGAAATACTTTTGACCTTTGTCCTGGTGATGAAGGAAATTTGGCCTACTTGGCTTGTGTTAGTCCCTTATGGCTTCCAATTCCCTCCTCCAGTGGCCTCAGGTACACCCATTACTTAGCACACCGGGTACTCCAGCAATTCGATTTTGATTAGGATATCCCGCCAGTGTTTAAGGATGTAGTGCCTTCTCTCCCTTCTTTGGACCCGTTCTTGAGGCTCCAAGCTTTCTCTTATTGGTCACGGAGAAGTCCTTAATTTGTCGTGCCCAACTCTCAGAGGGGAGTCTTTACTTCCAGTGGTTTTGCAGGCTACTAGAGAAGAGTTCAAAAATCTTTTATTGATTATGTTGGTTCCGGCAAGATTGAGAGAGTTCCCAATCCTGATATTCTTTCTGCTCCTACATCCAACAGGCGCCTATCCCTCCCCATTGCTGGTATTGTATTTGCTGCTATAAGCAACAAGACAGGGTTCACGGAGTGGCATGCTTCTAGGGGCAGTTGGGTGTGTTATGCATAAGATTTTCCAAAGACTTGGTCGGGATGTGATCTTATTGTTGGTGCCTCCTCTGGCGTGCCAATTAAAAGAAGGGCAGTAGAGGCAATTGGTGCTGCCACTCCCATTGGCAAAGGTACAGAGAAGAAGATTAAGCAGGAAAAGGTTAAGCAAGTCGAGCTTGAAGAGGGTGTTGAGGGTACTGAGGCTGGATCTGAGACCAAGAAGAGAAAGACTACAAAATCTCAGAAGCAGTTAGTAATTGCTGAGGAACCCGGGAGAGTAAGCTCCCCTACAGTGGGAAAGGAAGTTGGGCATCCTTTACTTCCCAAGACTCGAGTGAAGACTAAGGTAGAGTCTTCTCTCTCTCAGGTTTTGTGAGTTCTTCAGCCCAGGGTTCTTTAGGGTATGATCCAATTTCTAAGTCAAAGTAAATTACATGAGCATCACTTAAAGTGTTTTAAGGTACTCAGGACTTGCCTGTTATTTAAGCGCCTAAGTAATGCTTCAGACCTGGAAGCTTATTAAGAATTGATAGGTTATAAGTATACCTTGATAATGCTGCGAGTTGGCAATCATAATCTACTTGGATTTTTAGTTAAGATATAGAAAACTGTGCCTTCTCTTATATTAGTCAATATAAGAAACACACAAATAAACGGTAAAGTAATAATAACTTATATAAATTTAAAGAAAATCAAAGTACACATCTCAATCGAACTTGTACTTGAAATCCCTCATTACATTAAGTTTAACTATTCTGCAAAAGTAAAAGAGCTACGGCTTCATTTTTATCTGGAGCTTGGCCTTGGGGGCTTTGTCAGCTGCTTCAGGGGGAGTCCCCTCGTCTTTTTCTTTAGAAGCTCCTCTAGCGGGTAAGGTAGTTAAGGCTAAAGCTTGCTCAAAATTTTGAGAAGCTGCCCCACCCTTAGGCACCTCCGCTGCCTTGTCCGAGGAGGTATCTTGTGGAGTTTCAGGCTCTTTGGCTTGATCCTGTTGACTGGGAGGTGGAGGATTCTGAATTTGGGCTTCCTCGGCTGGCTTGGCAGCTACGATAGCTACTTCCTTTTGATTGGAAGAAAGGTCTGGGGCTCGTATGGTTGGAGAGAAAAAAACATTTTCTGGCCTTCTCAGCTTAGAAGAAGCCTCCACCCCAGCTCGATTGAGGGCTTCTTCCCAAGTTTGAGCATAGTAGGCTCGACATACGGCAGGGACCTCTGACCGTAGGGCATCTTCGGTCTCAGCTACGCCAACGTCGTAGCCATGCAATTCGGTCTCATCCCTTTCCTTCTCGGCCTTGTCCTTTGCCTTCTCCGCCTCAGCCTTTGCCTTTTCGGCCTGATCCTTAAGCTTCTGGGCCTCCTCTAGTTGCGCCTTGAGGGCTGCCATCTCTTCCTTTGAAGCCTTCAATTGGTCAGTTGTCTCGCGTAGACGCTTCCTCTGGTCCTCGGCTTGCCTCTGTACACCTTCCAAGGCCGAGTCAGCACTGCAGCGAGCATGTTCTTCGTTGGCCAACTTTTTCTTCAACTCGGCATTGTTATTTTCAGTAATGGTCAACGTTTGCACAGCTGTTGACCGCCTTTTCCTCTCATCATCCAGTTGTTGGTAATAGTTATTTGTAATTTTCTCAAGCCTGAAAGTGGCTTGGACCGCCTAAAAGAAAGGGATTAGTATCATAGCCAACAAACAGTATATGTCTATAAGAAATAAGTATAAGTAAAAAGAAAAGGGGTTTAACAGTATACCATGCCCAGATATCTTTTACAATTGAGGAAGACTTTATTCTTCCTCATACTCCGCAGGTCGGTCATGTCCCTTGGGAGCAGCAAGGCCTCCTCCTCGGACGAGGCAACATGGCATCCAATGCCCCTATTGAAGTCCCTGAGTGATGCATCATCCCTCAGGGGCTCCCCGCCATGCATGGGCGCTGGGAGCCAGGCTCATGGCTTTGGAGGCTGAATGTCTACTCTCTCCAAGCCTCGTTGTGGTGCATGGATGACCTTTTGCTGCTTCGTAGCTTGTTAGGCCTCGTCTTCACGAGTCGAGCGGAGCCTTCCAGCCTCAATCACATCCTTCCCTGTCTGCTCCCTTCTCTTTTTTGGATCAGCAAGTTCAGGTCTCATCGGCTGAAGTGGCTGAGGAGCGGGGGGAGGAGACTTCGAGAAAGGAGGATGAAGCTTAGATTGGGCGGACTTCCCAGGTGCACCTCTTCCTGGTTGGTCCTCTATCAGCTCCATCAAACTTTTCTAAGGCTTTCTTTGGATACCCATTTCTTTTGGTAGGTCCTCGGGAGATGGTGGCCGGTTGAATACTTTGAACTCGTCCAAAGAATCTGTTAAGTCCACAAGATCTTCTTCTTCTTCCTCTTCTTCTTCTTCTTCTTCTTCTTCTCCTCCTCCTCCTTCCTCCTCTTCTTGAGGAACGGGTTAGGATGAGGATGTTCCTACCAAAGGAGTGACCACAGAAAGTGGTTGGGGGCGAGAAGTATCTTTAAGGAGTGGGATACCCTCTGGAACAACGAACCCTGGGTAGGTAACACTGATACGGCGGAGCCGACGGTCGCGAGCCCTGATTACGCACTTGGGGGCTTGGAAGGCGAGCGAGAGTATATCCAAGGATCAAATGAGCTGCTCGGAGTTGACCGTCAGTCTCGTTCACATACACCTTGGCTTGCAGGATCCTGTCTAAGCTCACCTTGTTAACTAAGCTGAGTCTGGGTTTGGTAGCGCGCTTATCTGCAAATTCATTGAAATAGAAGGGGGTTTCATTAGAAACAAGGACATTTAGACGCGAAAAAGAAATGTAAACCAAAATCCGAGATTTATGGCTATTCCCCCACCTGGTTCTCCCTCCTCAGTCGGACGGGGTAGGCTATCGTGCCATGCCCTCGAAAAAATCAGAAAATCCTCCTTTAGATTTTTGTTTGAAGTAGAAAGGCACTGGATCAGCCTTACTTCGGGATACCTAGATTTGAGGTAATATCCCTGCCTCTTCAAATGGTGAAGATTGTATACCCAATTCACATCGTGGTGGGTCAAGTTTAGGTTCATTCTATCGTTCAAAGCCTCTATACTTCCCAGGACCCTGAACATGTTTGGGGCGCACTGTGTGGGAGATAACCTAAAAAACCTAAGGTAATTCCTAGTGATGGTACCCATGGGAATGGTCATCCCTCCCTCTATGAAGGCAATCATGGGAATGACCACCTCTCCGGTTTTCTTATCATCGAACCACTCCCCCTGAGCAGCGTACCTTATGCCCACCGTTGGTGGGATCCTATACTTAACCCTAAAACTTCTCATACCCTCCTCGGACTCAACTAAACATTTGAACTTACCCATTTTCCTAAGAGGTTTTGAAGAAAGATTAATAAGTTTAAAACGAAAGCCAAAGAGGGTTTAAGAAGACTTACAGGTTCGAAAGAGGGTCCTTGGACAAATTTCTAATATTTGTAAACGTACAGGGAGACGAAAGAGAGAGAAGCAGGTTCAGTGTATGAGTTCTAGAACTGCGTAATCGTTGAAAGTAGAAAGAGGAATCGACTTGAGAAGCTATTTATGGTGGCGCAGAAGGTACAAGCGGGAAAATTCCTGCTCGCAAAACAAAAAGTCCTTTACCATTAGATTACCATCAGACCGTTGAACGCATGGAGCACTGAGCCGCCAGAATTTAATGAGGGAGCGTTCCGTATATCGAAGCGCCAAGAGCGTGCCTTGGACAAGTGAAAAGACTCTAGCGCTGACGGAGGACAAGACTTGATGAGCCATGATGAAAGGCCCGAGGACATCAAAACCCTCCTCTCCGTCCGAGGAGCCGGACAGCAGGATTTTGAGGGGCTATTGTGGGGTCAAAGAATTTGGCCATCCCGGCTCACTTTATACTAAGCCCAAGGCCCATGCCGAAGAAGAAGAAATGCCCGAGGACGAGCGAAGAAAGTCATAATTGCCAAGAATTATCGCCGAAGACAATCATGTCCTCAGCGAACCGAGATTATAGAAGGGAAGAGCAGCACGCCATCAAGGGCAGCCTCTTAGAGCATCTCAAGAAACAGGACGAGTATAGTGGGTTAGCCATAGGAGCTTAGTGGAGGAGCAATTCAAGGAGCAACTGTCACCTCCACATTAAATGCCCACAACTAACGTTCTGGCCTTATTAATGAGGACATGACCCCTGAACAGTACTGCTTTGGTTGCTGCAACTTACAAAAGGATTGGGACGACGACTGATGGGACAAGCACTCAAGTAATGACCTGCATGATCAACAAATGGAGGGCCAAGATCGACTAAAAGGGGATATATAATGTAAGGAATCCTCCAGAAAAGAGGAGGGGGAGTTAGGAGCAGAAAACACTGTAGCAGCTGGTATCATCTCTGTAAACCTTGTAACCAAGCACTGAAGAAGCAATGAGAAGAACAAAGAGCTCCTCGGACTAGTGCCCAGGACGGAATTTCATACTTAAAACCCATTTTCTTATTACTTAGTAGACTCATAACCATGTTTATTCGTTGCTATCCTCACTGAAGCCTAGTCCTTAAACCATTCTCTACAAATTTATTGTATTGGGCTAGTTGGGCTAGTTGGGCCTGAGTCCACTATCCCATGGTAGAAGCGCTCAGACCCAGTCCTTACAGTAGGCTTTTGTTCTTAGAGATAAATAGTCTCTCTTTTGGCAAATTTCAAGTGGTAAAGGTTAGATTTAATGAATTTTTCTAGTATTGATTTAGATTTTACCAAATTTCAAGAAATGAGTTAATGAATTTGTCTACTATTAATTTTGTTAGGTATGTTTTGTCTAATTTTAATTTTGTCTCTTTCACCTTCATCTTTAAGAAAAGGGCCTTATTATTATTATTATTATTATTATTATTATTATTTGGTTAAGGCCTAAAGAAGCCTTAATGAAAATGTACACATACATATATTATATTATAGTATTAGTTAAAAAAGGGGGCCTTCTATTATTTGGGGCCCTTAGACCATTGCCACTGCCTATATGCTCTAGTTGGCCTTGCTTGGATGTCATGAACACAATAGAAAGTGTCAACCAGTTGAACTATTCTTGATGACCTTTTTAAATTTTAATTATTTTATTAAAAAAAATTGCGTAATAAACTTTTGTTGATAGAGTATAGGATGAATGAATTTTATTCAGCAGAGAAGCTGATGCAGAGCATCATGTATGCTTACAAGGGCAGGTAGCTGGGTTTCAAATTCAAGTGCAAGCACTTATGTTACAGCGTAAGTCCCTCATTAGATAACTACACCACTGCTAGGTTGTTGGAAGCTTCTCGAAGGAATTTGGAAGTTAAGAAGATGACTGATGCATATGCGATTAGTTACAGTGCTGCAGATGTTACCAAACAGCCCTCATATTGTAGTTTCAACTGAGTCCCGTACAAGTATAGATTGATATTTAAGTTAGTTCTTAAGACAGTTAATAAACAATACTGTAACACTAAACAGCCAACTAGTGACAATTATGCAGTAACAGTTGTATAATAGGCATATAGACTTCATTTTTATGCTTGATTGATTTTGATTAGTGAATTGATTGGCCTGAAGTGCTATTTTAAGAACCTTGAGTTCTTTGTAGAGGTGTTATCCACCTGTTCGTTGTTCTAAGCACCCCAAGCCATTTTCCTAATGAATTTAATAGAACATATAAATACATGAATTATATTAATTCACGTCTTCTAAAACATACAAGAAGTTCTTTAAAATAGCAATAGTCCAACCACAATTTAAGACATTTCAAATCTTATCCATTCAAATTCAAAACACCACCGCAACAAACATGGGAAAGGATTTATAGTCACCTGAAGTATCCAGCAACGGAATTAATTAAGGAAAAATATTTGCTTTATAAAGAGAATAAGATTCATGAGAACCGTAACCATGCATCATCGTCCTTCTAGACTCTTCGTTAATTCATTATTTGATTCCGGTCTACTAGAAGAAGTTGAGCTGGATTGGTCTCTCCTTATGGAAAAGGCTGGTTGTTTGGGAGTTGGAAGGTTCACAGTTTCACCATCAAGCATCTTGATAATAATTGACATGGTGGGGCGATCGCTTGGGTCATGTTGTACACATAAGAGACCAATATTTAGGCACTTCACAAACTGATCTGCAATGCAAGTATCTCGTAGGGTCTCGTCCATTAAATCCAACAGCTTGTCATCGGTCCACAATCTCCATGCCTATGACAGTAAACAAACATTGGTATCAAGTAGAAAATTACCAAAGCATAGGTTATTAGAAAAATTAACACACCTACATAGCCTATAATGAAACAAAATATGATGAGAATGAAGATGGTTATGAAAATTCAACACACTTACATAACTTAGAAGGCTCATTGCTTCTTTTGACTGGTAAAAACCAGTGTTCTTCTTTCCACTTATAATCTCAAGTAAAACTACACCGAAACTAAAAACATCGGATTTGATTGAAAAGATTCCATCTAATGCGTACTCCGGAGACATATAGCCACTACATCACAACAATTGTATAAATTATGATATTAGCAAGACACTTCTTTGTGCATATTATCTAAACAAAGTTAGTAGAATGAAGATTTGCCATAATACATAAATAATCAGCTACAACAATCATATTGTGTATAGGAAACATACTAAGTTCCAGCTACTTTTGTTGTGTTTGCCTCCGTTTGTTTTCCACCAACAATCCTTGCCAATCCAAAGTCAGAGATTTTGGGGTTCATTTCATAGTCTAGAAGAATATTACTAGTTTTCAAATCTCTATGAATGATCCTTAATCTAGAGTCTTGGTGAAGATAAAGAAGCCCTCGAGCAATTCCCAAAATGATGTTGAAACGCATCTCCCAGTCCAAAAATATGCTTTGCTTTTGATCTTGTGTTTTTCCATAATTCCATTTCGCTATTGAAAAAATAATTTTAGCAACTAAAATAAGAACTAAAATTAACATAATATGGATAGTAGATAAAGGAAATAGGTTTAGAAGCCAACCAAATAAGAAGAAGTCTAAACTTTTGTTAGCCATGTACTCATAAATTAAAATCTTTTCATTCCCTTTTATGCAATATCCATAGAGTCTGACAAGGTTCCGATGCTGAAGTTTTGCAATCAATACCACCTCGTTCTTAAATTCTTGCAGACCTTGACCTGAGACACTTGAAAGTCTCTTTACAGCAATTTCTTGACCACTTGGAAGCTTACCCTGGGACCAAAATTCCCAATACACAATATTACCATTAACCAAAAACTAGTTGACTTGTACATTAATGACCACTAAATGTTGCTGAGATTACCTTGTAAACAGGCCCATAGCCTCCTTGTCCAAGCTTGTTTTCATCTGAGAAGTTATTAGTAGCAACTCGTATGCTTTCCAAATCATAAAAAGGTACATCTATTCCTTTCTCATCTTCTTCTTGGAACTCACCTGAATCTATCAAGTCTTGGACATAGCTTTCACTATATAACATGCGTTGTACTCGATTTCTTTGGTCAATTTGTCTATTTTCTAAATTCAGAAGACACTAATCTATCTTAGTTCACATGTTAATTACATGGAAGAACTTGTAACAGGGTTTTTAATGATTCAATCTAACCCAAAATAAAATATATAAAATTAAAATAAAAAATCAACGTGCATGGTATGCATTTTGCAAAGTGCTTACCTTGTCTCTTGGTCATCTTTCTTCGACATATGTAGATAAAAGTAATGGCACAGAGAACAATCACACTAGTTATTCCAACAATCAGAAGCAATATCATTCCTTTTTCTGATGGTGAAGAAACTAAAACGAAAGAAAGATGACTAGTCATACTTCAGTGTATAGAATTTGAATAGAAATCTTTCGCATCATGTTTAGTAGTTACAGTAGCAAACAGGCTCAAGTGATATAATTAAACGATAATTAGTGGAAGTTAAAGGATGTATGTTTTCATCAATTTGTGAAACAAAAATATATATATTGTTATACAAAATACAGACTATAACTATGTATGACAAGGTAATGATCACATTGACATTGCTGCAGACGATTTTGCAAATTTTAGGAAAGACCTGCCAACTTTGGAGGTAAAATTAGAATCGTTACACGTAAGTAAAAGAAAAACCCCTGAAAATCAGTCCTTAGCTAAATACACAAGGTCCTAACAATGTGCTAAATCACGAAAGCAACCATTATCACAGTTAGTAAAGGAAGAAAATAAAAAATCTCAGCTGGGGCAACATCAACTTTTTTTTTTGAGAGATTAGTTAGTTATGTTAGAACATGGAAAATCTAGTGTACTAACAGGTCTAATATCACCAACGGTATACTAACAAAACGGCCTAAGTCTTGTTAGTCTAGCGGCAACATTAACTAAATCTTTATTTGTAATAAAGTAATTAAATTTGCAATATGCACATGATATAGAATCCTAACCTTGTATACAACTTAACTTTGTGCCATCCCATCGAAAGCTTTTGGTGCAAAGGCACCTCATCTTCCCATCACTAGCTGATTTGCAAGTTGAATGTGGCCAATCCTTGCAATCTGTAGATAAATTACAGATTGGCTCTAGTGGTGGCTCCCAAACAATCTCAACATCATCTGTAACTCTAGACAAAACATTAGAACTAGAGTTTCTTGGAGTAGTTTGATTAAATGGCAATGACTGGTTTAGCCGCAGACTTCCAACATCCTTGACTTGGATAAAAAACTTTGTTGTATTTTGATCGATACCAGTGACTCGATATGTCCCACTTGGGGCCTTGAAGCTAACCTGGCCAGAGGTAGTGTTGCAATTGAAACTGAAGTACATAGGATCACCGCAATTTGAGCTAGTGCTAAGTGGATAAGGGATCATGTTTGTGCCACAAGGCTCACAATTTTGTACAGTTGGTTCTGCAGAAATACCAAATTTCAAATGGTGAATAAACTCAAACAAATAGGACTTGGTCTTATTTACATATAATGAAATTGCCTAGCATTGTAAATCCATCTGTCCACAAACCGACAGTCCATCATCCCATGGGCCGTGGTTGAGAGTTTATCATATACGGAGACTGGGTTAGCATTTTATTTTTGTTCAGTAAAGATAATTGACTTTTTCAATTATCGGCTCATCTTGAAAAAATAATTTGTTTATTATGTAGAACCATGCTCCTTGTCAAATTCATTATAAATAAATTTACTTAGTTGTTAGTACTATTATTGTGCCTCTTTAACATTTTGTATAGACTTTGGCTTGGACTATAAACAGCTGGCAGGTTTTCTAACCTTTCTACCTCATATTCAAGACGCTTTATAAATTTCCTTAAGTACAATACTACGTTAGTAAATTCAAGCAAATTTATGTAAAATCGACCAGTTAGTACAGTACCTATATCCGAAACACGGAGGGAGACGTTATAACCAAATACATACTCCTCTTGAACATCAACTAACTCCTGCTTCCAAATCCAGCATGGCATTCTTGGGTCGTCTTGATTATATGAATAAGACTTGCAGTCGCAGTGTTTAAGGCACAACTCTTTGCATTCTGTTTCGTTTTCAACCCAAGACCTTTGTTCTAGGTTTTTCCCTATCTTCATCATCTTTAAGCTCAAGAAGGTGTTGCCACAGGACACCGAATTTTTTGTGCACCCATCTGAAAAATCTCCAGAATGCCACTTCTGAGCAACATATGGCTTGAACCCTGGCAAACATTTGCATTTCAATTTATTGTTTAAATTACAGCTACCAAAATTTCCACAAACATTATACACGCTACAATTGTTGCTCGGCTCCGCATCGGACAAGTACCATGTTCCGTTTGTGCCCTGTTCCCAATACTCTATCTTCCCACTAAAATTCATCACCAACCTTGCATTCTCAAAACCAGCATCATTTTGATCGTCTGTTTTTGTGAGGAAAGTGTATAAACCAACCGAGCTTTTCCAATAAATCGTCGTCCCCTCTTTGTTGGCGACTATTGCGTTCTGATTTCCGGCTGCATCTAGCATAAACGTGAAGTTCCCGCTTCCAGGGTCATCACGGCCTCTCCAAGAAGTCAAATTAATGTTTCCATCCAACGACAGCGTCATGCCTGGAAGAAACGTATCAGTTGGATTTTCAAAGCTCTCCCACAGACTTGTCACATTACCGTATTCGGATGAGTATCCGTATAGTACCAGGTTTCCAGAATCCGTGAGATTCACAATCGTGTCTGTAGTATTGCAGGATTCACGCCAATTATAACATTCCGAATTCCAATGAGCCTTCTCAGTACTCGTATCCATCACCTGGAGATTGCCATCTTTTGCAAATCTGAAAGCTCCAGTAGTAGTATTAATAAGCGGGTCATCTCGATTGGCAACCCATACAACTGTTCGCTTATCCCACATGTACCATATTCCAACATATCTTTTGTAGCCAGAACTTCCAGCAGGACTAAAGAATCCTAATTCAAACTTTCTTCCAGGCGAAACTAGAGTTTCTTCATGGTCTTTAATCCACTCGCCATACCTCAAAGAAACTCTATCAGCACAATAAACATGAAAGGAACACAGCAGTACTGGTATGTACAAGATGAACATGGAACATAGCATGCAGTTTGCGGACCATCCCTTAATTACGATGATTGCTCCCATTTTCATTTTTCAACTTTCTGTTACCAAAATGAAAAACAGCACACGCACAATTAGAATTTTCTTTGTTGTTAGAAGCACAGTGTCGGTGTGGTTTCTGATCATCCAATTGCAGCAATTTCTGCTGTTTTGGCTTTCTTGTTACGAAAATGCCCTGATGTTCTTGCTTATTGACGCAAAGACTTCTTGGTCATCAAATTTCACTGTCTAACTGAAAGTGGTTGCCATAAAAGTATGCAAATTGAACCACTTTTAACTGTTTGATTTGATTCCCTTCTTTTTCCTTTTCCTTTTCCTTTATTTGTTTTCTTTTGAAACCATTTCCAGCTACTTTGCACAACAAAGCAAGAACAAAACAAAAATCACTAAGTTAGAGGACCCAGTTCTTTCGATAAGCATGCTTCAAAGACAACATGTCTGTTAGGTTCTAAAGAGTTAGAAACTAATGTGTTTAGAACTCTAATGTGTATTGTTGGCAAACCATGATCAAAACAAGTTGTTTAGTCTTGTTTAGACTTGCTTGAAGTTGTGTCTTTTATGTAAAGTTGGATTCAAGCTGATGCAGAATTGATAGTGCATTTCGGTCTGGCTCAATCAATCGAAACTTAGGCTCGATCAATCGAAAATCGGGCAGAATGTGTTTTTCTGCAGAATTCCAACTCAGCCCTAGTTCATTAAAACGTTTAGGATTTTATATTTTTACCCTAGGTATATAAGGCAAACCCTAACCACATTTTAGGAGTTGCTCATATTGCTGTTTGTGTGAATCTCTTGTGAGATCTGTAAGGAGCTTTCCTTTACACAAGCTTAGGATTATCAAGAGGAGATTCGTTCAAGAACTTGATGATCATTCAGTTGCTGCCATAAGAGTTTAAAGATACATAAGCGGGAGTGCTTGTACTTGCTGGAGAATCCAAGAAAGAAGGAGTCTGTGGTCTCGGAGCTTGCACGTGATCGTGTTAGTAAGTTTCTATTGGTGGGTAGCAATAGGATGTTAGTGGTCTAAGTCCTATTATAAAAATTCGATTCTTTCATAGTGGATTCAGGTTTACCTTGAGGATAGTTAGGTTAAATCCTCCCCAGGTTTTTACCGGTTTGGTTTCCTGGGTCATCATATCATTGTGTTATTTATCTTTCCGCTGCTATGCATGATATGATTGTTTGATTGTGATAACCTAGATCTGGAATTTGGACTAAGTAATAACTTGGTTAATTAACTAGGTTAATCCAATTGTGTTTTAAGGGGTCTAAAAACGTACAAGTGGTATCAGAGCGGATTGCTCTCTTGTTGTTGATCTTTTGATCACTAAGCTGATCCTTGACCCCTGTTGTCATGGAACACAGACATTCTCTTGTTATTCCTCCTCACTTTGATGGGAATAATTATGTTTATTGAAAAGTAAGGATGAAAGCATTCCTAAAATCAATTGATGAGAGAGTCTGGCACTCCGTCGAATACGGATGGGAGAAGCCCACTACTCCTGTTAGTGAGTGGCAAACTTCTCAGAAAGAAGCAGCAGCCTTCAATAGCAAAGTTATGAATGTAATCTTTAATGCTATTTCTATGGAGGAATTTAAGAGAATCTCTAATGTTGAGGTTGCTCATACTGCTTGGACTATCCTCCAGACTGTGCATGAAGGCACAAAGGCTGTCAAAATAAATAAGTTACAGCAATTAACTACTAGATTTGAAAGCATTAGGATGTCTGATGATGAATCTTTTGATGAATTCTATGCTAAGCTTAATGATATTGTTAATTCTGCTTACAACTTGGGTGAAATCTATGATCAACCTAAAATTGTTAGGAAGATTCTTAAATCTTTGACTGAAGATTTTAGACCCAAAGTGACTGACATTACTGAAAGCAAGGATGTAGACTCCATCCCTGTTGATGAACTTGTAGGATCTCTTCAATCCTATGAGTTGGACCTACCTAAGACTAGCAAATCCAAATTAATGGCTCTTAAGTCAATTGATGATGTTGATGTTGGTGGATTTGATGATGAGCTCTCTGTTACAGAGATTGCTTACCTTGCCAAGAATTTTAGGAATTTCCTTAGAAATAACAACAGAAGGGCAAGAGATAAGAACACTGCTGAACCTAGAAACTTTAGGAAGAATGACCCCACTAGGGTTAACAATACTGATAAACCTAGAGAAAAAGTAGGTCAATCTTCTAATAATTCTATGGGTCCTCAGTGTTTTGGATGTCAAGGGTATGGTCACATGAAATCTGAATGTCCTACTTATTTGAAGTATAAGGGTAAGGCTATGGCTATAACCCTTAGTGATGGTGAAGTTTCTGATGATGAGTTTGGTTGTGACGAGGATGGAAACTTCATTGCTTTCACTGCTACTGCTGTAGTCAATGAAAGTGTGTCTGCTGAAGAGAACCCTTCTGATGGGGAACTCTCTGAGGATGCAGATCTTCAAGAAGCCTACAATAAACTTTGCAAAGTTGCTGTAAAGGATGCTATGAACGTTGAATTAGGCTTGAAGAAAATTGCATCTCTTGAGTTTGATAAGAAAATTTTGCTTGTTAAATTGTTTGATGCTATTGAACTTTTGAATAATGTTAAGACTGAGAACATGTTTTTGCTTGAAAAAGTTAAGAATTTGGAACATGAGCTTTCTGTTGCTAGAGAACAAACTAATAGGTCTGCTAGTTCCAAACTTTATCATATTCTTAGTGTTTAAAAGTCTTCTTCTGACAAAACTGGGTTAGGTTTTGTAGAAAGTATCAATGTGTCTGCACCCAATTCCACTATCTTTGTTCCTTCATCTTCTTCTGAACCCACTGTGAGTGAGGTTGTCAAACCCTTAGAAGTTACACTTCCTAGGAAGATTAGGGTTGAACTGAAAGAGTCTAAACCCAAGCAGCCTACCCTTTCTAAGGACAAGTCACATGATAAACCTGCATGAGTTTGTCATTTTTGTGGAAAGTCTGGACACATTCGTCCAAACTGTTACAAGCTGCAAGCTGCTAAGACAGCAAACAAACCAAAAGTACCTGTGCCTCAAGCACAAAATCCTATGGTACTCATTGGTGAATTGGTAAAGGTTCTAAACCTTTATTCCAATCCTGGAGTTGGAAATCATTCCCATGTGAATAAGAACTCCAATGCTCGGGATGCATCTAAAAAGTTTTGGATGCGAAAGGCTCAATCCAATTGAGTCCTTCTAACATGGTCCTTGTGCTTCTTTGCTATATTCTTTGTGATCATGTTCTTTGGTTTTTTGTTTTCTTTGTTTCTAGGATTTGCATTGCATAACATTCATGCATTTCATTCTAGGTTGTTTAAAAAAAAAAAAGGAAGAAAAAGGAAACAAGTTGTGTTTTGCACTATTTTCTTGGTTTTGAAAACAAGGTTGGTTAATTTATTTTCACATAACATGTTTTTTGTACATTGTTTAGTTTTGATGAGCTTACTTATTGCACTTTACTAGTTGAAGCTTTGTAATGCATGTTGTGTGGAAAAGATGTTTATGGTCTTGATCACTTTGTCTTGATCTTGAAGTCACATGTCTTTGACTGTCGGACTTGAACCTTTTGAGAAAGGCATAAATAACCATCTCACCACTGTTCACTAGCCAATCATGAACACCTTAGTGCATATCGTAAGATTTTGTGCTCGAGAAAGTGTAGCACATGCACAAAAAGATCATAAGGTGTAGCCTCGGTTTAAATGCTAAAATTAGTGTGTACATTATTCTGACTACTTTAATAAGTTTCTGAACAATTAAAATTTGTGTGTACAATATGAGGCAAAATCAAGAAACTTACATGATTGCAAACTTATGATCTAAGAGATGTGGGAGTTGTATGATGTAACTCTTTTGGTGATAGTCTCTTTCAAATTCTATGTGATGAATTTTGTAGAAATTGTGATTGATTTCTATTTACATATCACCTCACATGTATCTCAAGTTTTTGCTAGTTACACATACTACACAAGTTATTATTTGCTAAACATTTTACATGTTATTGTGTGTGTCTTTGGTCTGACCAACCAAGTTTGCAAATACTTTGAGTTTTTATGCAAAACAAATTTGATGCATGAGAATCTATGGAGAATGCTTGAAAATCTTAATTTTAGGAAACTGGGTTTAAAACTGTTGTTTTTGAAAAACATTTTATCACATACTCATGCATTTTGATTCATCAATTTCAATGCTTTGAGGTGTTTCTAAAATGTGTTTTGTTTTTTTTCAAAACTGTGTTTTTTTTCAAAAATTTTGTGAGCCTCTGTTCGTTTCGATTGATCCAGTCTGTTTTTCGATCAATCGAAATTGTTTTTAAAAATTTAAGGGAGCCTCTGTCTGTTTCGATCAATCGAAACTGATTTTCGATCAATCAAAAATCGTGAATCAGGTTTTTTTAAAAATCAGAGTTTGACTTGTTCAAACTTACTTTTCAAAAAGTTTTTCAAACTTTTCTCTCTCTCCGAATTGGACAAGGCTCACCAACAAATTTTTTGTCGTTTTCCTCCTAAATTTTTGCAAGGTTTTCCTCTTTCTAAGCCGGTAAGTCCTTTATACCCTTCTTTTTGCATTTTATTTCATGTTTTCATGCATTTCTTCATGCATTTCATTGGGTATTTTCGGAACTTTTCAAATTGGGGTTTTTGATGAGTCAAGCCACTTTTTCTGAAATTGATCATTGGGTTTTGTTCCTTTAATGTTATAATCATGATCTATGATGTTTAATTTGATCAATTTGGTGTTTTGTGAGAAATTGAAATTTCTAGGGCTTGTTTTTATCCGAATTTGGTGATTTTGTTCAAATTGGTTTCAATTGATGAAATTGGCTTGTTAAATTGATGTAATTGATCATTATTTTTTGAATTCAATCTTGTGTGATGATCAATTGATCAATTTTTTTACAAATTGAACAAGTGGTTTTTCAAATTTTTGGGGTTTTTGATAGAAACTCTATGCTCAAGCCAATTTTGTGAACTTGAACTTCATTTGAACTTAATTTCACTGCATTAGAGTATGCATCATGAAATTTAACTGTTCATGCATCATATAGATTTTTGTTCTATATTGTTTTTGTGCTAACTTGTAGTCTGCCATTGGTTTTTTTTTTTTTCTTTTTTTTTTTCTTTCTTTTTTTTATTCTGCTTTGTGTCTTTGTCCTTATCTTAGAATCATGCCTAGGAAGACTAGAGCTCATAGGACACCCTCCATTTCCTCTGAGTCTCCCTCTAGGTGTGAGTTGTTTCGGAATGACAAAAGCAGAGAGGTTTATGAGAAAGTGAACCATAAGAGGAAGATTTGGGCTGAGCATTTTGTTGTGTTAGATGAGGTTGATCCTGCCATTAGGGCAAACTTTGAGAGTAGAGGCTGGTTGTCTTTGTTGGAGGTAGATCATCCACCCCTGACCGCCCTGATTAGAGAGTTCTACTCGAATCTCTCTTGCCACATCTATGATTCCAACACCCTTGTTAGGAGTTGGATACGAGGTGTTGAGTTCACCATTACCCCTAGGATAGTGGCTGAAGCTCTTGGGGTTCCGGTTGTTAGGCAACCTGTATATCCTTATGAGGAGTCTCCATCCCTTGATGACGTTATGTCATACATCACTGGGTCTTCTATCTAGTGGGGTTCTGATCCTCAGATCACGTCCGCTGAGCTTACTGAGACTACCTATCTTTTCTTTAGGATAGCGTGTCATTCTTTGTGGCCTATTTCTCATCTCCACATCATCCCTCTTGAGCGATGTGTGTTTTTGTACGCTTTTGTTTCTGGTGCGTATATTAGTTTTCCTCATCTGTTTTTTCGTTCTTTGAACGAAGTTCATAGGAGTTCTGCCATTGCTCATGCTCTTATTCATCCTATTTTCATTCATAGGATTTTGTTGTTTCTTGGTTTAGTTGATTTCCCTGCTGGTGAGCCCGTTCATGTTGTAGCTCCCATAGATGCCACCTTCCTTAGGCAGAGGGCTACTCACTTGAGAGTTGGCTCTACGCGTTCTAGAGGTGAGTCGTCTAGTGCTGTTCCCCCTCCTCCCTCTTGTACAGGTGCTGCTCCGACTGAGGCGTCTGGTGCTGCTGCTGCTGATGCTAATGTTCCTCCACCGCCTACTTCGGATGATTCAGACATTCGACGTACGTTGGATCATGTCTTGACCATTCAGGCAGCTCATGGACAAATTTTGGTGGACGTGCTCGATGAGATCCGTGCCTTGCGCACAGAGTTGGCACAATTTCGATGGTCCTCACCGCCACCTCCTTTTGATGATGGCTTTTGATTGCCCTTTGGCATTCCGTCACAAAAAGGGGGAGTACTTTAGGTTTTGAGCACTTGTAGTGTTTTTGTTTTCAGGGAGAGAGCTTTTGTTTTTGTTGGAGCTTGAGGAGATTAGATTGTATCTAGGTGCTTCACTTTGTTTTTTTTTTTTGTTTAGCTCTTGATTGTATTTTTTGTTGGGCTATTCATGTTAGGGGGAGTTACATTTATTGTTTTAGATGTTTGTTGTTTCACTACTTATTGATTTATATTTATGAGTTATTCATTGATATATGTCTTTATTTTGTGTTGAGTGAAATCAAGAATTTATTTTGTTTACTTGTATTTTCCACACATGCGGTTATGCGTTTTGTTTAAGTGTTTCAGGAAATATACATGTTGATTCAATTGAGCTGCTGTCTACACTTGCAATTAATGGATAGTATTTAGGATTGGATTTGTTATAATGAGCATTTATGTTGTAAAGGGCTTTTCTTTGTAAACTTTGAGTTTTAGTTGTGTTTTATCACGGATTGCCAAAGAGGGAGTTTGTTAGGTTCTAAAGAGTTAGGAACTAATGTGTTTAGAATTCTAATGTGTATTGTTGGCAAACCATGATCAAAACAGGTTGTTTAGTCTTGTTTAGACTTGCTCAAAGTTGTGTCTTTTATGTAAAGTTGGATTCAAGCTGATGCAGAATTGATAGTGCATTTCGGCCTAGCTCGATCGATCGAAACTTAAGCTCGATCAATCGAAAATCGGGCAGAATGTATTTTTCTGCAGAATTCTAACTCAGCCCTAGTTCATTAAAACGTTTAGGGTTTTATGTTTTTGCCCTAGGTATATAAGGCAAACCCTAGCCACGTTTTAGGAGTTGCTCATATTGTTGTTTGTGTGAATCTCTTGTGAGATCTGTGAGGAGCTTTCCTTTACACAAGCTTAGGATTATCAAGAGGAGATTCGTTCAAAAACTTGATGATCATTCAGTTACTGCCATAAGAGCTTAAAGATACACACGTGGAAGTGCTTGTACTTGCAGGAGAATCCAAGAAAGAAGGAGTCCGTGGTCTCGGAGCTTGCACGTGGTCGTGTCAGTAAGTTTCTACTGGTGGGTAGCAATAGAATGTTAGTGGTATAAGTCCTATTGTAAAACTTCGATTCTTTCATAGTGGATTCAAGTTTACCTTGAAGATAGCTAAGTTAAATCCTCCCCAGGTTTTTATCGGTTTGGTTTCCTAGGTCATCATATCATTGTGTTATTTATCTTTCCGCTGCTATGCATGATATGATTGTTTGATTGTAATAACCTAGATCTGGAATTTGGACTAAGTAATAACTTGGTTAATTAATTAGGTTAATCTAATTATATTTTAAGGGGTCTAAAAACGTACAATGTCAACATGATATGTCAAGTAAACAAAATTATTGAAAATAATTTTGATTAAGGAATTCTCAATTCTCAATTCTCAATTCTCAATTCTCAATCAAGCATGACTTTACATCATATCTATAAGACTTGCAGTCGCAGTTTTTAAGGCACAATTCTTTGCAATCAGTTTCGTTTCCGACCTGATAACTTTGTTCTGGTTATCCACAGGACATCGAATTTCTGGTGCACCCATCCGAAAAATCTCCAGAATACCACTTCTGAGGGACATGGGGCATGAACCCTGGCAAACATTTGCATGGCAATTTATTATTGTTTAAATTACAGCTACCAAATTTTCCACAAAAATTGTACACACTACAATTGTCACTCGGATTCACATCTGACAACGACCAAGTCCCGTTTGTGCTCTGTTCCCAATACTGTTACCTTACCACTAAAATTTATCACCAACCTTGCATTCTCAAAACCACGACGATTTTGACCTTCTGTTGTTGTGACGATAGAGTAATACCCACCATTCTCCAAGCTTTTCCAGTAAATCTTCCCCTCTTTGTTGACGATTTGTGTGTTCGAATTTCCTACTGTATCTAGCATAAACTTGAAGTTCCCAGTTCCAGGGTCATCACGGACTCTCCAAGAAGTCAACTTCATGTATCGATACATAGTCATGTTTGGGAGAAATGTATCAGTTGGATGACTAAAGCTCTCCCATAGACTATTCTCATTATGGAAGAGCACCAGGTTCCCAGAATTTGTGAGATTCACAATCCTGTCGGTAGTTGTACACGGATCACACCAATAATAACTATCAACTTCCGAATACCAATGTACCTTCCCACTACTCATATCTAATACCGTGAGGTTGCCATCTGTTGTAAATCCGAAAGCTCCAGTAGTAGTATTGATAAGCGGGTCATCTCGGTTGGCAACCCATACAACTGTTCGCTTATCCCACATGTACCATATTCCAACATATCTTTTGTAGCCAGAACTTCCAGCAGGACTAAAGAATCCTAATTCAAACTTTCTTCCAGGCGAAACCAGAGTTTCTGCATGGTCTCTAATCCACTGGCCATACCTCAAAGAAACTCTATCAGCGCAATAAACATGAAAGGAACACAGCAGTACTGGTATGTACAAGATGAACATGGAACACAGCATGCAGTTTGCGGACCATCCCTTAATTACGATGATTGCTCCCATTTTCATTTTTCAACTTTCTGTTACCAAAATGAAAAACAGCACACGCACAAGTAGAATTTTCTTTGTTGTTAGAAGCACAGTGTCGGTGTGGTTTCTGATTATCTAATTGTAGCAATTTCTGCTGTTTTGGCTTTCTTGATACGAAAATGCCCTGATGTTCTTGCTTTTTGACGCAAAGACTTCTTGGTCATCAAATTTCACTGTCTAACTGAAAGAGGTTGCAATAGAAGTATGCAAATTGAACCACTTTTAACTGTTTGATTTGATTCCCTTCTTTTTTCTTTTCCTTTATTTGTTTTCTTTTGAAACCATTTCTAGCTACTTTGCACAACAAAGCAGGAACAAAACAAAAATCGCTAAATTAGTGGACCCAGTTCTTTCGATAAGCAAGCTTCAAAGACAACATGATATGTCAAGAAAAAAAAAATTTTGAAAAAAATTTTGATTAAGGAATTCTCAATTCTCAATTCTTCAAAGGCAAGCCAGCATAATGTCATGCAGGAACAGATTAAGGAATTCTCAATTCTACAAAGGCAGCAGAAGGCATGATACAAAAGTTCCATTTTTTATTATTGAAAATAATTTTGAGTTTTTTCATCTTTTGTCCTTTTCGTCTTTCATTTTTACTCTTCGATTTTTTCGACTAATTAACTTTTATGTTTCTTTGGTTTAGATGGAATATTAGATACAGTTATATGGCCTCCATGAAACAGGACTTGTCTTTCCCATTATAACATTTCCAAATGACTTCATATGACTGCATTTGGAATGATCTACAATGGAGACATGTATGCCTATTCTTTATAAGTACACTAATGGTACATGTGAATAGCATTCTTTTGAATCTCTTCCTGTTTAGTGTAGTGAACAGTACACCTCAAATGTAAGGCTGAGCCGACTGTACCTCTTGACGCAAAATTACAAATAATGCAGTTCTAGGCTTCATAAGAATAGGAATAAATAAATGAAGGCAGTTGGTCAGAGTTAGAGAAAATCAGAAATCAGTAAATTATATTATGTAATGAAAAACAATCTAAATAACTTTTTCTACCCTAAAAACCTTTATAAGATTCTCTTATTCCTAACACGTTTCAACTAAAATATATCCGTACATCATCCCACCAACAAGCAATTGAGGGCAGTGATATAAATTTCTGAAATTTTGAGGGGTTATTTGTTACACAAAGCCGACAACAAGGAAAAACAAAAAAAAAAAAAGTTTGTTAGACAAAGTTAAGGGCCTGTTTGTTATGTGAGTTCAAACTCACATTTTTATATTTTAAACAAGATTACACACATTTTCACATACTTTTTCACCCACACTTATTTTAAAAAACTACAAAAATCACATTTCAAACTACTTTACCAAACATCCCCTTAATTATCGGAGCATTCACTTTTCTTATTCTCCTCGTGGGAAACAATTATTGGAATGATCAAGGCTTGCTCAACAACTTTTCAGAGCTAAGAAAAACTTTAAGTGGCACATTTTTTTTATATGTAAATATTAACTAAATAATATTTATTTTCATTATTATCTTTTTGTTGTATAATTTCTGTAGGGTCAAAGAATTTGGCCACCCCGACCCACTTTATACTAAGCCCAAAACCCACGCCGAGGAAGAAGAAATGCCCGAGGACGAACAAAGAAAGTCCGAATTGCCAAAAAGCATCGCCGAGGACAATTCTGTCCTCGGCGAACCGAAATCATAGAAGGGAAGAGCGGCACACCATCAAAGGCAGCCTCGTAGAGCACCCCAATGAAAAGAACAAGTACAGTGGGTCAGCCATGGGAGCCTGGTAGAGGGGCAATTTAAGGAGAAACTGTCACCTCCGCATTAAATGCCCACAACTAATGTTCTTGCCTCATTAATGAGGGAATGACCCCTGAACATTGCTGCTTTGGTTGCTACAACTTATAAAAGGTTTAGGACGGCGGCTGATGGGACAAGCACTCGAGAAGTGACCTGCATGATCAACAAATGGAGGGTCAAGATTAACTAAAAGGGAGTATATAATTTAAGAAATCCTCTAGAAGGAGGAAGGAGGTTTTGGAGCAAAAAACACTGTAACAACTAGTATCATCTTTGTAACTTTTGTAACCAAGCGTTGAGAAAATAATAAGAACAAATAGCTCCCCGAACAAGTGCCGAGGATAGAATTTCATACATAAAGCCCACTTTCTTGTTATTTAGTTTACCCATAACCATGTTTATTTGTTGTTATCATCACTAAAGCCTAGTTCTTAAACCCATTCTCTACAAATTTATTGTATTGGGCTAGTTGGGCCTGAGTCCACTCATCCAATAGTTGAAGTGTTCAAACCTAGTCCCTACAATTGGCGCCGTCTGTGGGAAGAACTTGTGTCTTAGGAAGGGTAACAATCAAGCAGGTCCCCACCAGCCTGAACCTGCTAGATCCCAACGACAGGGTAACTTTCCCGACCTTGAGCGTGATCGAAATGAAGAGAATGGAAGGTTTCGAGAAGGAAGTGTGCACACCACTCAAACCAGCAGCAGCCACTCTCGTGTGAGGAGTCACGTGCTCCAGAGACAGAATAACAACCGGCCCATGCAACAAGAAGAAGTTAGGAGCCATGTATCCTAGAGACAGAATAACAACCGGCCCATGCAACGAGAGATAGACGATTTGAAGAGAAAGCTGCGCCATGCACAACGAAGACGGTCTCATTCTAGCCCTGACGTGCCCTCCAGTGATGAAGGCGATGACAACTATAGACAAAGATCGCGAACCCCTTCAAGTGAGACCTTCTCTCATGAAGAAGAACAGTACCGTAGGCATAAACGTAAGAGCCTATCTCCCAGGGGCTTGGGAAACGACGCCATGAGTAGGGCGCTGGATCAACTTTCCAAATCACCCTTCACACGCCACATAGAAGGGGCTACACTCCCCCGACGATTCCAGTAGCCAACCTTCACCATTTATAACGGCAACATAGACCCCGTGGAGCATGTGAGCCAGTTTAACCAAAGGATGGCTGTCCATTCTAAAAACGAGGCGCTGATGTGCAAGGTTTTCCCATTTAGCTTGGGACCAGTGGCGATGAGGTGGTTCAATGGCTTAAAGACGAATTCCATAGACTCATATAGGCAGCTAACCCAAGCCTTTGGCTCTCGTTTCGTTACAAACAGTAGAGCTCATCGGCCTTTGAGTGCGTTATTATCACTATCTATAAATAATTGAGAAACTCTGAAGGCCTACTCGAACAAATATTGGGAGATGTATAATGAAATGGACGGAAATTGTGACGATGTCGCCCTCAGCACCTTCAAAAATAGTCTCCCAGCCGAGCATGGCTTGAGGAAGTCTCTGACTGGCAAGCCTGCCACCAGTGTGCGCCAGCTGATGGATCGGATCGATAAGTATAAACGAGTAGAGGAAGACCAGCTACAGGGTAAGGGAAAAGAGAAGGTTATCCCTCAGGAGAGGAAGGATTTCAGGCCGGACCGATATAACAGCAGCCGCCTGAGGAGAGATTTCGAGGGCAATCCGGAGCAACCAGCACACAGATTGTTAATACTGTATTCCGAGAACCAGTATATCGGGTGTTGGAGAAAATCAAGAATGAACCATACTTTAAGTAGCCGAATAAGATGGCGGAAAAGTCCACGAGGTGCAATTAGAACTTTTATTCCCAAAACCACCAGGACCACAGACATACCACGGAGAACTGCAGGAACCTCTGGAACTATCTGGACCAGTTGGTCCGAGAAGGAAAGCTGAAGCACCTTCTGCATCATTCTAGTGGTCATCTAGGCCAAACCCATCAGGAACCCCAAAGAGATACTACCCTAAGGCCACCCGTAGGGACGATCAATATAATTTTGGCCGCGCTAGGAAGGACAGGCACACGCCCTTCACGAGTGTTATCTGTGGCTCAGCTGCCCGCCGAGGAGTCCCAGCCAGAGCCGAAGAGGTCCAGAATGAATTCTCACCCAATCTTGAGTTTTTCAAAAGAAGACAAGGTTGGAACCACCCAGCCCCATGACGATGCGTTGTTGATCACTCTCAGAATCGGGGACTACAATGTGAAAAGAGTGATGGTGGATGGTGGCAGCGCTACCGAGATTATGTACCCCGACCTCTACAAGGGGTTGAATTTAAGACCGAAAGATTTGAAGCCCTATATCTCTCCTTTGATGAGCTTCGACGGGAAGCTTGTTATTCCAAAGGGCATGGTTAGGCTACCCATCCAGACCGGCCCAAAGAGAGTGGATGTGAACTTTATCGTGGTGAACACCTACTCTCCATATATAGCCATCGTCGGTAGGCCCTAGCTCTATACCTTGGGGGCTGTTACCTCCTCTTTGCATCAGAAAGTGAAATTCCCATCAGGAGGCCAGGTTCTCAAAATCCGTGGTTGCCAATCCACGGCAAGGCAATGTGTGGTGGCTGCCATTTCACATCAGCTCGATACGGAGTCCTCGGCCTTTACTGAAAAGGACTTATAGTAATCAAAGGCCCCGGTGTCGCCTCCTGATACAGCCGCTAAGGAGGCAAAATGCGAAGATCTAAAGAGAGTGGTCATTGGTGGTGACTCAGATAAGTTCTTTCAGGTAGGGGCCCAACTGCCTCCTCAAGAGAAGGGGGAGTTGATTGAGCTTCTCAAAAGCAATATTGACATATTTGCATGGGATGCTTGTGATGCTCCGGGGATTGATCCAGCCTTCATCTATCACCATCTCAATGTTAACCCATCCATCACTCCCAAGAAGCAGCCACCCCGGCGTCCCTCAAGAAAGCATGCTGATGCGATTAGGGGCGAAGTGGAGAAGCTTAAGCGTGCAGGGGCTGTCAAAGAGGTTTTCTACCTCGAATAGTTGGCCAACACCATGGTAGTCAAGAAGAAAAGTGAAAAATGGCGAGTTTGTGTAAACTTCACGGACCTAAATAGAGCATGCCCAAAAGACCCGTTCCCCATGCCTCGGATAGACCAGCTGGTGGATGCGACAGTAGGCCATCCTTGGATGAGCTTCTTAGACGCCTTTCAAGGCTATCATTAAATACCACTAGCCCTAGAGGATCAATAGAAGACAGTCTTCGAGACACCTACTAGGAACTACCACTACAAAGTAATGTCGTTCGGTCTAAAGAACGCAGGGTCCACTTATCAGAGGATAATGACAAGGATGTTCAAGCTGCAGTTGGGCAAGAGCATCGAAATCTATGTTGATGATATGGTGGTGAAGAGTAAAGTGGTGTCCGAGCATTTAGGAGACCTCGGTAACACCTTTAATGTCCTAAGGAAGCACAAGCTGCGCCTAAATGCTTCCAAATGCTCATTTGGCGTGGGATCAGGCAAGTTTTTAGGCTACATGATTACTCATAGGGGAATTGAGGTTAATCCTGACCAAATCAAGGCTATTAACGATTTAAAACCACCGCAAAACGCCTAGGAGGTTTTGGAGCAAAAAATACTGTAGCAACTAGTATTATCTTTGTAACCTTTGTAGCCAAGCGCTGAGGAAATAATAAGAACAAATAGACCCTCGAACAAGTGCCGAGGATAGAATTTCATACATAAAGCCCACTTTCTTGTTATTTAATTTACCCATAACCATGTTTATTCGTTGTTATCCTCACTAAAGCCTAGTTCTTAAACCCATTATCTACAAATTTATTGTATTGGGCTAGTTGGGCCTGAGTCCACTCATCCAATAGTTGAAGTGCTCAAACTCAGTCCCTACAATTTCATTATCTTTTATTCATCAAAAAAATTATCTTCTAATTCTATTTTATGAATTTTTTGTTTATTTGTTATATTTTCATCCAAATTTTTTTGTTGTTTTTTGTTTAGTACTAACAAATTTATCCATAGATCATTTTTTAGATTCAATTTATTTTTTAAGTTTTCTCTTCTTCTTTTTTAAATGTTTTTATATCCATATTTTAATAGACATTTATAATTAAGAAATATTTCTAAATAAATAAAACACAATTTATAATAAAAGATTATAATTTAACTAAAATAGAATTTAAAGTATAGAACTATAAAAGATTGCAACTTTACTAAATGATGTGATCACTTTATACTCTAAAACTGCATAGACAAAAATTTATTTATCACATAATTTAATAAATTAGTACTAATATAAAGTAAATTATTCTAAAAGAATAACTAATAAAAATATACCTAAACAATAAAAATTAAATAAGCTATTGAATTTTTATTTTTTTTTATTTTTTTTTTATTTTTTTTAAGTTTACAAAATGACAAATGGGTTGATGTGATATGCATCAACCCACGTGATAATGCCATGGAAGACTAGGTGTGTAAACGTGTATAATTTATTTATTTATTTTTATTTTTATTTTTTTGAGAAAGGTAAACGTATGTAAGTTGGTTTGTAGAAATTTAAAAATAAAAAAGAGATAAAAAAAATTGGAAAAAAATAGATAAAAACTTAGATGAGATTGCAATCTCAGTTCTACACTTTTACTCTTGCATTTAAAAAAAGAAAAAAGGGGGAGGGTTAAAAATTGAATGCTAGAAGCCACTTGAATATTGAAGCAGACAAATGCCGCAAATCACACGCGCCGTCCACCTAGATGAGCTGCTAGTACCAAGAAAGCTTAACAAGAAAAAGATCTAAGATAAAGAACACTGAGATGAGGACTGAGAAAAAATCTGAAATTTAATTTTTTTTTCTTCAAGAATTAAGATGGAGAGATCGAGAGAAAGATTTTTTTTTTGGGAGGGGGGGCCTTTTGTTCTTAGAGATAAATAGTCTCGCTTTTGGCAAATTTCAAGAGGTAAAAGTTAGGTTTAATGAATTTGTCTGGTATTAATTTAAATTTTACCAAATTTCAAGAAATGAGTTAATGAATTTGTCTACTATTAATTTAGATTTTAATTTTGTTAGGTATGTTTGTCTTTTAATTTTGTCTCTTCACCTTGATCTTCAAGAAAATGGCCTTATTATTATTATTATTATTATTATTATTATTTGGGTAAAGGCCTAAAGAAGCCTTAATTAAAATGTACACATACATATATTATATTATAGTATTAGCTAAAAAAGGGGACCTTTTATTATTTGGGGCCCTTAGACCATTGCCGCTATCGATATGCTCTAGTCGGCCCTACTTGGATGTCATGAACCCGATAGAAAGTGTCAACCAATTGAACTATTCTTGATGACCTTTTTAAATTTTAATTACTTTAAAAAAAAAAAAAAACTGAAGATTTGTTGGGAAAATTTTGGGTGGGTTCAAAGTTGAAAATGTCCCCGGATCCCACCAAAAAAAAAAAAAGCGCAAAGGATAAGGATAAACAATGAAGCCATTCTGGTGGAACGAAATCACAAGGAGAAAATGCTAAAAAATATAGAGATGGTAAAAATTGTTGAGAGGGTATTTAAGTAAAATAATGTAACATTTGACGTTTCATATGCTACCCAACACATAGTGAGTGTTTGGATTCACGTTTACGTTTGGGCGTTTGCACGTTTTGCGTTTTCGTTTTTTTTTTTTTTTTTTCAGCGCTTATGAACTGTAATTAGTACTGTTCATACACGTGATTACACTGAGCGGGAGACAAAGTTACTGTTCACACACTGTTCATAGGACCCACAACCACTTTATTCAGAAAAAAATTAAAAATAGGTCCCACGGCACTATTCACACATTTAAAAATTATTTTGCTACAGCGTTTTTAGTTTTTAGTTTTCAATTTTCAGCAAAATAAATTGTATCCAAACATACCTATATCATACAGGTGGTGACGTTTTTCTCCATTTTCCCATTAAAGTAGGGCTATTTCAGTAATAGCATGCACACTAAACAAGTATAACATCTGTTTTTTTTTTTTTCTTTTTTTTGATAGGAAGTATAGCATCTGTTAACAAAAGCCTTTGTCATTTTATTGTTATTGTAAATAGGAATTTCAAAAAGCTAGGGGAGCCCATGGCCCCGCTGCCCCCTAGCTTCGCCTATTCGCCTATGTTCTCTCTTAACGTACTCTGCAACTTTTATGATATCAACAACTGACCACCCTCTCGAGAAACGAAAAATCAGATGTGAAAGAGCAACCCACAATTATATGAGTATGGTTGCAAAGAAAGAAAGTACAGCTATACGAACTCTTCACAAAAATAAAATAATAATTAAAGTAAAAAACAATTGGCCAAGGAAAAGACTTGTATTGTAGCATAGTTTGTGTCCAAGACTTCTGTGCACAGGAGGACACATTGCTTTACAGAATACTATTTGATTGAACCATTCTAAGAGTAAATTTTCTAAATTTTTATATTCTTCGAAAAATAAACAGTTACTTTTACTTTTTATTTATTCACTTTTTTAAATACACTTTTTAACAGATTCTCTATTTCATTCTCTATCTCATTTAAATATTATTTTTTCATTCATTTTTTATTCTTTTTTTATCATCATTTATTCTTTCTATATTCATTCATAACCATTATATTTTTCAATAAAAAGTGTTATATCCACAACATTTTTCGCAATATTTTCATAAGAATCACATCAAAATCTTATGTGAAAAGTTGTTACTAGTTCTCATTTGAACCCACTGCCGAAATTATTTTTTTACTCACCAATATTAACTAATAACAATCTGTTACTTAAAATTTATTCTGAAAATATTGTGGTAGTATTTCTTAATTGTCATTTCTTATTTTTTATATTATTTTTCCTTTCTTAATTACATCCATACGTTTCTTTTCTTTTTCTTTTTTTATTCTTTTTTCTCTTGGTTTTTTCTCCACCACACACGTATCCCACTTATCTCTATCTACCCTTCCTTTTCTTTTTCTAGTTCATTCTGGATCTCACTATCTCCAGCTCTATCTTTTTTTACTTTTTCTATTTCTACTTGATTCTAGAACACTCTCTAGCATGATCTTTTGACTTCTATTTTGACTTCTATTTTCTTTACTCTTCAACTCACTTCACGCACACACATACAGCCGACATGGCCTTCGTCTATCTTTTTTTCTTTTTTCTTGTTCTGATTCACTTTGTTGTTACAATGGAGCTTAGATAGGCTTTCATGCTCTTGATATGTTATTTTTGTTTTGATTTTAGATTTGTTGTTCTAATTAAATTTGTATTTTTCCTTGTTCTTGATCTATTATTGTGTTTGTGTTTGTGTTTTGATTATGTTACCGTTTGAGAGAGAGAGAGATGAACAAAGAAGAGAAGAGGAAAGAGAAAGAATATTTTTTTATATTTAGCCGGGTATTTTTTTAAGATAAAATAATGGTTTGGAGTTGCTACTAGGAATGGCAACGGGTCGGGTTTGGGCCGGGTTTTTTCATACCCCAACCCGACCCGCGGGTCTGCCCTGAAAACCCGAACCCGACCCGTTTATTAAATGGATTTTTTTCTTAACCCCAAACCCAGCCCGTCAGGCACCCGCGGGCCCCGCCAGCCATTACACGATTTGGCCTAAACTGTAGCCCAATCCCAAAAAAAAAAAAAAAAAAAAAAAAAAAAAAAAAGGCCTGAAGCCTTCATACTGTGGCCCAATAATTAAAAAAAAAAAATGTTTGCCCAGATTCACTATTCTTGAAAATGTGTTTGACAGATTCAAGGCTTGAATCTGGGCAAACATAATTTTTTTTTTTACTAGCAGGAGTATACTTAGGTAGAGAAAATCAAAGAATGAAATACCCACATACAAAAATTGTTGAAAAATAATAAAGATTTGAGGATCGGCAGAGAAAATCAAAGAATGAAATTGAAAACTTGAAAAATAAAAAGACCCACCAGGAAATCATGGATGAACAATGACCAAAGATTTATGATTTTTCCTTTCAAAATCACAAAAACAAACACAGATCCTAACACAGATACAAACACAAAAATTTCAAATTTATAATTTTCCCATTCAAAATCACAAACACAAACACAAATTCAGATTTATGATTTTCCCATTCAAAATCACAATCACAAATACAAACACAAAAATTTCAGATTTATGATTTTCCCTTTCAAAATCAAGTAAAGGAAAGAGTTTGAGGGTTGAGAAGAAGCAGCCTATTTCTAGAGAAACTTTTGAAGTGGTTAAAAAGGGTCAAGACTTGCAACAAGTTGTTGAATTGAAACTTGAAAAGAAGAGAGTTAATTGTGGAAGATCACAGAAATCAAGAGATAGTAATTATTGAGAATATTTTGGAAGATCCACTTGAGGTCAAAGGTGAGGATGAGTCCATCACCAACAACCCCCAGGTTCCGGTTGATTTATTGAAAATGACTACACAATATGTTGATTTTCTTGGAGTAGAAAATTTTAATTTTATTATCAACCCATTGTTGATTGATGTTGCAAATAAATTGAAGGTAGGTGTGAAGAAATTTTATGTTCTACTTCATGAAGAATTCAAGTTTCAAAACCGAATCAAATTATTAAAGCATTCAAAGTATTTATTTATTTGGAGCGGAAGATTTCAGATTTCGACCATTAACTTGAGGACGAGTTTGTTTCAAGTGGAGGGGTCTGATGTAGGACACAATTTACTATTTAATTATTGTAATTAATTATTTTTGGTATTTTTATGTAAAAAACGTTATTTTAGATTTAGGTGATTTATTTCCTTGTTTTTAGATGCATTTAATGCTTTTTAGGTCAAATTTGATTCCTGTTATGGTTAGGTATTAATTAGGAGTTATTTTAGAATATATTTTCTTGTCTGTCAAGTTTTACAGAGCCCTTAAATAGGCCCCCAAGTCTGTAAACGTTTTTCATAGTTTATTATCAATAAAAATTCAGACTTGTGTCTATTGTGTTCTCTGGTGGATTTCAGACCTATCACCTTGTGGATTCAAGGAACCCCTCATGGATTTGAGATTTACTACCCAGAAAACAATTTAGTTTCTGTCCATCAAAGAGAGAATCGTGTGTGCTTCTCTTCAGGCTTCTGCGACATCAAGCTTGGACTATATGATTTTTGATTTAACACGGAGAGAAAGATGAGATGACTGTCGACTGGCGAGACTAGGGGTAAGGTGACATCTTGTACATACCATCTCACCTATATTATTTATGGTTTCCACTATTAAGCGCTTGCTTGGCTGAGTCATATTCCATCACTCATTCTCTTATAACTTATTTTTTTTAACTTGAAAATCCTCAATATCCATCTCACCTTTGTTTGGCTCGTAAATCCGTTAGAGTTTTCTTTTAAAAAAAAAACTCAAATATTTTCACTTTATGGGACCCACGGACTGATCGTGTTCAGAAAAGCTAGAACGGGTACCCGCGTGTATCCTCTCTCTCCCCTTAAATCCCTTTGTCTCCTCTTTCTTTTTTTGATCCAGGGACCAAAGAATCCTAATTCAAACTTTCTTCCAGGCGAAACCAGAGTTTCTTTATGGTCTCTAATCCACTCACCATACCTCAAAGAAACTCTATCACCGCAATAAACATGAAAGGAACACAGCAGTACTGGTATGTACAAGATGAACATGGAACACAGCATGCAGTTTGCGGACCATCCTTTAATTACGGTGATTGCTCCCATTTTCAACTTTCTGTTACCAAAATGAAACAAGTAGAATTTTCTTTGTTGTTAGAACTTAGAAGCACAGTGTCGGTGTGTTCTTGCTTGTTGGCAAAGACTACTTGGTCATCAATTTTCACTTTGACAACTGGAAAAGGTTGCCAAAAAAGTAGAGCAATGCGGTGTCACAACTTGTGGTTAATTGTGGTTGGTTGAGAGGTGACGACGGATTTATGTGGGGACATCATTTCACCAATTACAACCTACCGTATAGACAAGTTGTGATACAAATTGTGCCACAAGTTGTGACACCAAAATTATCCCAAAAAAAAGTATGCAATGTGAACCACTTTAATTTACTGTTCGATTTGAATCCCTTCTTTGACCTTTTACTTTATTTGTTTCTTTTATAATTACTTCTACTTAGCACGACAAAGCAAGAACAAAACAAAAATGACTAATTTAGTGGTTCCAGTTCTTTCGATATGTAAAGTAAACAAAGAAAATCATTCTATTACGGATTTAGGCCCCGGTTGTGCCAAATTATACTACCATTTTTAAACCAAATTATTTATTAGTCAAATTATGTGTCGGTTCATAATGTTGGATGCATGGCACCATTGTAGTCCAGCCCACATTCTATAGGACACCTCATTATATGAGGCTGTTGAACAAGCCACAAAAGTCATCTTGCTTTTTCTTGGAAGGTGTCCTGGGCGTGTCTTACACTCTGAAGAGAAAAAGGAAAAGCTGAAGCAAAATCGAGAGATATTCGGTCATTGAGTGAGATTACTCATTTATATTTATATATTATAATTAAGTTAGTGTCTTGCTCTTATATGTGTGTGTGCATGCCCAGTTTCATTTTCTTTATTAGTATATTTCATTTATGTTTTGTATCTTTCCTTTTGTTTATATATATTAACATTGAATGCACCGTAGTTTTAATTTTTACCATATATTTAGTCTTGAATCTTAGTATATATTTCATTCTTGAATTCAAATTTTTTTTGTTCATGATTAGCCTCCTAAGCTAAAGTCTTGACTCTGTCTCTGTGCATAGTGTCTATTGGTGTTGAACGGGTGAAAATGCGTACTTCGAATTACAACTGATGAAGGTACGAAATCACTACAATCTAATAAAGGATGATGTATCTCGCATTAAAGGCATTCTTCTCCATACCGGGGAATTAGAAGCAAAGACTTGTATCAGAATCAAACACTAGAAAATAAAAATTATAGTACTACATCTCCTAAACAACTGAATACGCACAACAGGAAAGCCAGGATACTGTCATGCAAGAACAGAGTAAGGAATTCTCCAAAGGCAGCAGAAAGCAGCATACGAAATCGCTTTTTTCGATTATCAAAACTAAATTGAGTTTTTCATCGACCTTTTTGTTTTCCAGTTTTCCTTTTTAACTATTCGATTGTTTCAACTACTTAACTTTTATGTTTCTTTGGTTTAGATGGAATATTAGATACAATTATATGGCATCCTACGTGAATTACGACCTGTCTTTCCAATTAGAACATTTTCCAAATGGCTTCATATGACCGCATTTGAAATGATCTACAATGGAGACATGACATGTATGCCTATTCTTTATAAGTGCACTAATGGTACATGTGAATAGCATTCTCTTGAATCTCTTCCTGCTTAGTGTGGCAGTGAACAGTACAGCTCAAATGTAAGACTGACTGTACCTCTTGATGAAAATTGCAAATAATGCAGTTCTAGGCTTCCAAATAATAGGAATAAATAAATGAAGGCAGTTGGTCAGTGTAAACACAAAATTTCTCAATTGTAGAAAACTAAACAATTGAAAAGAAATATGGTTTGCAAATAATAATTTGTATTGATGAATAATTAGTACAATCTCTATTTCAATTCTTTTACAAAAGAATACCTTCTGATTCTATCTTTATTGAACTTGACTCGAACAAGGAATCTTCTTGACTTTAGTTGAAAGATGGATTGAACGGTCTCCACAACAAATCTCTAGCTTTGAGCTTATTAGAGATTTATTGTTCTTCAAGTCTTTGAATGTGAAGGCTTTTAGGTTGAAGTTCTTCAGGGCTTTAGAGGCTTGATCCGTTGAGCTTCAAGGATTTAAGGTTTGTTGAAGTTTATGGAGGCTTTTTCAGCTTAATTCCAATAGAACTTCAAAGAACTTATTTGAATGTTCTTCGTGTGTTCTTGAGGCAGAATTTCTTCAGAGTTTTGACGTCTTCGAAATTTTTTTTTTAAATGAGAGGAGGTATGCCCTCTATTTATAGTGGTTTAAAAGGATAAGTCACACTTGGGATTGACTTCCTTGTAGATAATTATCTCTATTATTATTTATTTATTTTAATAGAGATAATGACTAACTATTATCATTCCAATTTAATTGAGATATTTATCTCTATTTAATTAGAATAATTATCATCAAGATATTTATCTCTATTTAATTAGGATAAATATCATCTTAAATGACACATGTCAACATTTGATTTATCTAATTTAATGACATATTAATTTAAATTTTGTCACTAAATTTTGATGTGGCATTTTATGATTGGCTTTAAATTTTGCCTCCTACAAATGCCCCCTCGAGACTTGATTATGTCCACAATTTTAAGTGTGGAAAGTGACCAAGTCTCGACAAATTTCATGCTTTGATGCAATTAATTTTAGCACCTTTCATACTTTTACAATGATCCCACTGTTGGTTCACAGCCCAAGTAGAGGTTGTCTAATGTAATAGTAGCCACGTTCAAATCCATTGGCCGAGGTATATCAAGACTTAAAAGAGCTCTAATGCATGCAAGAATCCACCCATATAATACATGCAAGACTCCACCATGCAAGAAGCCACGTTTCTTTTTCCTAGTCCAAAATGAAGAAGAATTCCCTTCCCATGAGAAGATAACCTCAAAAAGGAATTGGTTTCCTAACCAAAGTGGTCTTGACTGGATGAGTTTTAGTTGCAATTAAACTCTCTCTGACCAGCACTATAAAAGGGCAGCTCCAGCCGCACATAATTCACAATTTTCCTCGCATAGCGCATAAGTTCGGGAATCTCAAGAAAACTTCTTGAAGAAGGCATAAGATTTTTTTTTTCTTTCTCAATCAGGTAGCAAGGCATGATCTCTTTTTTTTTTTTTTAATAACCTCGTGTATATTTTTTTGTAAACCGTGCTCATGACTCTTTTTCCTTCTTGTAGCCTCACAATTTTCATTGTTTCTAAAGACCATCACAACTGTGTCAAATTCTACACAAGCTCGATTATGGAACTTTCTCTTTGAGAGGTACATTCTTGTACTCAGTTTTTTTTATATGCAATATTTTCTTTTGCATGTTGTGACTTTCTCTTGACATACATACTTGAGATGCGGGACTTGGGTTATCCATCTCTCTCAAGTGTGTAAATTTTTTTTTTGAAAGTACTTGAGATGCGGGACTTGGTTTATCCATCTCTCTCAAGTATTAAGATTTGAGGTACTCACTGAGATGCGGACTGGGGTTATCCATCTCTCAAGTGTGTAATTTTTTTGAAAGTACTCGAGATGCGGACTTGGTTTATCCATCTCTCAAGTATTAAGATTTGAGTACTCACTGAGATGCGGGACTGGGTTATCCATCTCTCTCAAGTGTGTAATTTTTTTTGAAAGTACTTGAGATGCGGGACTTGGTTTATCCATCTCTCTCAAGTGTGTATTTTTTTTTTTTTATATAGAAATAATTGTGAAGACTGACTTTTGCTTCTTTTCCACCCTTTTTAGCGTGTTCAAGCCTTTTCCTTCGAAGATTCGTATATTGGCGACGAACCGGCCCTATTCATTTATTCAGAGAAAGACAACAAGGAAGTGAAACCTTCGACTCTAATCACCCGTCCTCCCATTATTGGAGAGTTTTCACCAAAATGGGATTGGGATATATGTCCACCTAACTTGCCGCGATGGTCACAAGCTACTCCCCAAAATGTTGATGCAAGTGCCACACTTCTACTTGCTTCCCACCACACAAACATTGCGAGTACGAAACCATACTCATCTCTGGGACGAGAAATAGTTGCGGGTCGAACAAACTGGGAGTAATCCTTCAACGTGAATGGAGGAATTTCCTATATTCCGTTATATTGGGAATGGTTGGAGGACATACTCAGTCGATGCAAGGAACCTCTTAAGGCTGCCAACCTTTATGAAGCTGTTTTTGCTTCCTTGTTCACATATGATTTCAATGAACATCTTGTGAAAGCATTTTGTGAATGTTGGAGCCCAACAACAAATACTTTGCATACTTTTGTTGGAGAAATTTCTATTTCAACATGGGATTTGCATAAGCTTGGTGGGCTTCCCATTAGAGGACTTTTTTATGATGAAGTGGTTCCCACTGCAAAGGAGCTTGAAGGAGTTGATGATCAAGGGAAAAATTACTTGCCTCGAAGTTGTCGCTATTTGTTTATAGTCTACCATCATCTCCAACATCGAATGAAGAAGCAAAGTAAAGTTAACGTCAATAATTGGATTGCTTTTTGGTTTAAAGGAGATGAAAGACATCCTACTCCAAAGAAACAAGCAAAGAAAGGACTCCATCCAAAACGCAGCGAAAATCCATCAGGCCTTATCCTTGACCGTGGGCCTTGGAAAGACAAAGAACACGCGGCTCTTTTTAATCTTCAGGTTCCTGAAGACCTTAAGAAAGAAACTTATTTGGCAGCCTTTCTTGCTTGCTGGCTTTGTGTATTTGTTTTTCCTATTAAGGGCGGTGAAATTTTTTGCCTTGCCGTTCCTGTTTTAGCAAGCATCTATCAAGGGCTCAATACAATCTTTAACAATCCTGTACCAAGCAAGTCTAGCAATGGCTTTGCTGTCCATTATGTTTATGCATGGATAGCGCACTTCTTCAAAAGCCATCGTGTTGTAAATGATGAACTGGGAAAGCCTATAATGACAAGATATTCTAGAGTAAGTTATGAGGCGCCATTCGACAAAGCATCTGCACGTGACCGCATACGGTTTGGTAAGGATTTCTTTTGGCATGAGACTTCATTCAGGTCGGACCTTGACCTAACTTTTGAGGACAATCTGTTCCAAGACTGGGTTATTTTATGTCTCTCCGCTCTAGATATTTATCTCTCTGATGTGAAGATCATTGTGTTGTAGAGTCATATAGCCCACACCGATTTAGTAGATGCTTTGGGTTCTACCAAAACATTCCAGATGACCTAAAAAAAAGAATTCAAACTGGTACTTTAAAGGAGTTGTACCAATATTATCAGTCATTTACCCGTTCCAACACGTCTTCCATAGTGCTTATACCATCTTCATCCACAGACTTTGAAAAGAGAGTTACTCGTAGCTACACGGATTGGTGGAAAAACATTTGCAAGGATGACTTTACTAAAGGTACTGATACATTAGCTAAGGCTGCACTTCTTCTTGCTAAGCCACCAGCTAGTAAATCTCACAAAGGAAAGAAGGAACAAGCAACTATGAGTCCTAACCATCAACTTCAGTTTACTAAAAATCCTTCTAGCACTACTATTGCTGTTCAAAAGAGAGGTACTAAACGTTCAAGTGATATGCAATATGAAGATACACTTGTAGTTTCTGATGATGATGCAAGCAAGGATTCTGATGCTAACTGGAAACATATAAGAAAATCATCAAAAGGTAGTAGTACGATGACCTTAGCTGACCATGTTCCTACTTCAACCCACAACAAACCTTCTATTACGAACTTGGAGACCAAAAAGCATAGGGTTAATAATGCTATGGCATTTCCTAAACCCGTGAATGACACAAACAAGGTTTCTTCACAATAAGAACAAGGGATGTCTATGAGTAAACAAGGGGCTTTGATGCTTGGAGACCTCCTTTTGTCGCAACTTTCAGACTTCCCTTTGAATAAGATCTTTCCCAAGGATGAGATAAGCAAGATTTATCATGGGATACAGAATTTTGGGATTGACCCTCAGCCATTGCAGGTGCATGTTGACAAATACTTAAAAGATGTTTCATATTACATAGAGAAGGAGGCATCTATGAGTAATCATGTGAGTCTAGAGATTCAAACACGTCATGTGAATGACACTGAACTTCTTATTACAGAAGTATCGAGTAGGAAAGAATCTCTAGACGCTAAACTTCAAATTACCAATTCAGAGATTGATGACCTGAAGGCAAAGCTAGCTGAGTTAGAACAGTTAGTGCCACAAATAAAGTCCAAGCAGGCTGAAGAGGATGGCATCATAGAAGCTCTGCAAGATCAACATGAAAGCATTAAGTCCACTACTGTGCTTAAAGACCAAGATGTGGAGGCCTTGAAGAAGATACAAAGCACCTTAGAGAGCAAGCGTTCCGATTTGAAGAACTTGAAGTGGATGTCTTGATTGTACTTTTTTTTTTTTTTTTCTTCTTAGTCATGATGTAGTTTGGAATTTTCCTTCAATATGATTGAACTTCTTAGTCACTATTCTCTCTTTTTTTTTTTTGACATGTGATTGAACTAATTTTGCTCAATTTGTAGCATGTAATTGAACTTCTTAGTTAAAAACTAATTGCTCAGTTTGTAACATGTAATTGAACTGCTTAGTTAAAAAGTAATTGATCAATTTGAAACATGTAATTGAACTTCTTAGTTAAAATCTAATTGCTCAATTTGTAGCATGTAATTGAACATCTTAGTTAAAAGCTAATTGATCAATTTGAAACATGTAATTGAACTTCTTAGTTGAAAACTAATTGCTCAATTTTTTTTTTTCAACAGGCGACAAAACTTAGTATAGAATACCAAGCTCCTTACGTACTCCTTGAAAGGGTTCAAAGCCATGACATAATTCAAAGGGCTTTTGTTTTTACATGTGACTGAACTTAGTATGAAATACCAAGTTGCCTACATACCCCTTGAGAGGGATCAAGTCACCACATAGTTCAAAAGGTTTTGGTTTGAGAAATGACTGAACTTAGTATAAAATATTAAGTTGCCTACGTACCCCTTGAGAGGGGTCAAGTCACCACGTAGTTCAAAAGGTTTTAGGTTTTTTTTTTTTTTTTTTTTTTTTTTTTTTTTTTTTTTTTTTTTTAACACTTTCAAAAGTAATGGGAGAACATCATGTACTTTTTTAAGTGTTGAAGTAGGCATTTTTAGGCTCTTGCCAAGGAGCATTTCAAATTTCAAGCATAGTAATGTTTCAAGAATTTGCCGTTGATGGGGCCGATTCTCAAACCATCTTCAACAACCAACTTGTATGCACCATTTGTATAAGCTTCTTGAACAACATATGGTCCATCCCATTTTGACACAAACTTATTCTTGGTGCGATGAGTGATGATGATGGGTCATCGAACAGCAAGAACCAAGTCTCCAACTTGGAAAGATCGAGGACGAACATTTTTGTTGAAAGTCCTAGAAATGCAAGCTTGATAACACTCAAGGCGTTGTTGTGCCTCAAGCCTTTTTTCATCCAAAGCTTCCAATTCTTCAAGTCGTAGACGAACATTATCCTCATTAGAGAGGCCTTCTTGAATGGCAATTCTTAATGAAGGGATTTGGTGTTCAAGTGGTAAAATAACTTCTACCCCATAAACAAGAGAGTAGGGTGTAGCTTGGGTAGGTGTTCGGTATGTTGTGCGATATTCCCACAACGCTTCTTCAACTCTTTCATGCCAATCTCTTTTTGACTTCCCTACAACTTTCTTGAGAAGATTGCATAGAGTTTTGTTAAAAGTTTCTGCAAGACCATTAGCTAGAGCATTATACATTGAGGAGTTATGTTGCTTAGAACCAAAGTCATTGCAAAGCTTGTCTATCGACTTGTTGTAGAATTATTTCCCATTATCAGTGATTATGTAACGAGGCACACCATACCTGAAGATGATGTTTCTTTTGATGAAGTTCACAACAGTTTCTTTCTTCACTTCTCGAAATACAGCAACTTCAGCCCATTTGGAGAAATAATCTGTCGCAGCTAGGATATATGAATGTCCACCAGAGGACTTCGGAGTCAATGGTCCAACCACATCTAATCCCCAAGCATCAAATGGCCATGAAGCTACAGTAGGGTGTAAAGGTTCTGGAGGTTGATGAATGAAATTTTCATGGAATTGACATGCTGAACATTTTTTTTTTTGCATGATCCATCCAATCTTTGACCATAGTGGGCCAATAGTAACCCATCCGCTTAATTTAAAAATGAAGTTTAGGACCAAATTGGTGAGCACCACAAATCCCTGAATGAGCTTCTTCAAGTGCCTTGGCAGCTTCCTCACCATCTAAGCAATGAAGGAGAAGGCCATCAAGTCTTTGAAGATGCAGGGAGGTACCACCAAGTATTTAAAGATGCAAGGGGATACCACCGAGACTTTAAACATGAAAGGCAGCACTACTTATACTTTAAAGATGAAAGAGAAAGCACATTTTAGATTTTTTTTTTTGGACATGTGACTGAACTTAGCATAGAATACCAAGTTGCCTACGTACCCTTTGAGAGGGATCAAGTCATCACGTAGTTCAAAAGGTTTTCTTTATGTGAACACTTTCAAGAGTAATGGGAAAACATCATGTACCCTTCAAGTGTTAAGGTAGGCAATTTAGGCTCTTACCAAGGAGTGTTTCAAACTTCATGCATAGTAATGCTTCAAGAACTTGCCATTAATAAGGCCAATTCTCAAAACGTCTTTAGTTGTATCAGTGTTGATTTCCTGCATTTCATTAATTGTAGCTTGTATGCATTCTTCAAATATGGGTGGAACATCCTTAACATTGTCTACTATAGAGGGTTCTTCTCTTGTGTCTTCAATGATTTTTATATGATTTACTGAGGTAACAACTTCATCTTCTAGCTTTTGATTTGTGGTCACCATTGTACGCCTTTTTACAGTCAAGGCTTCTCCAGAATTCACTTCCCAAATGGTTCTACGTTTCATACAAGATGGAATGGAGCTTCGAATCTCATTTGAATCTTGATCAACAATAAGTGTGTCGTTAGCACCTCTAGGGAGGAAATTTTTCCTTTCATTCTGCTTTCGCTTTGCCTTTAAATCTTTTGAGAGTTGAAAAGGGATTGAATGACTGAGCCTTGTGAAAACTGAACCTCAAGTGTCAACTTGAGAAGGAGTTGAGTAACCAAGTCTTGTGAAAATAGAGCCTTGAGTGTCAACCACAGAGTTATCTTCTTGTGTCCCTAACCTATCCAAGACTGAGATATGGGAAGTGGGTCGCCTAATGCGGTCGAAAACAGATGAACTCTTTGATAGGTTTGAAGACTGTTCTTCTTCCTTATAATTTGCTTAAATTACTAAAACAGTAGCTTTTTAAATGGGAAAATAAACAGGAGATGATGGTGTGTATCCAATTCCAACCTTAGAACTTGTTACACTGAAACCTTTGGCCTTCGACACCTGGTGTTCCCTTTTTCCAGAAGCTTCAGGGATGAGCTTACCCAAACCATTCGGATTCTCATGGTCATAACCAACTTTAGCCATGAGTCTATATGCATTAAGGTTAAAACCCTCTTTAGTTCGTTTGGTGGGCAAAGTCCCATGTTCAACGATCGGTCCTTGGGATGGTCTCGTGAACCCTTTCAATGGTTGGCTTGGGATTCTTGGTTTTGTGATTTTAACAATTGGGAGAGTTAGTGCTTGCAGATCTTCCAATGCTGACTCTCTATCTCCTGAAAATGGTGATTGGCCCTTTTTCCTTTTGGTGACTGGGACATAGTGTAACACAGGAGCTACCTTAGTTGCTTCAGAGGCATGACACTTCTTCTCTTTTATGGAAGTCTTTGTTTACTTGGTTTCCTTCTCCTCAATTGGAGAGTCAATCCTTGAAGTTTTAGAGTGGAGGTTTTTTCTTTGCTAGATGGTGAAACAATGACTTGTGCTTCTTCTTGCATATCATCTTCCAAGTAAAATTTCGCATCAGCAAAGTGTGATTCAACTACAGTGAAGGGCTTGTGATCAGCTACTATCTTCTTAACTTTTCCATCTTGGAAATTATTAAAGCATTGGTGATACGTAGATGGCACAACACCATACTCATGCAACCATGGTCTTCCAATAAGCACTTTGTAAATGGTCTTGGCATCAATGACATGAAAGAGCGCACTTGATTCCATTTCACCAATGAGCATATGAAGTCTAATCTTCCCAATAGCTCTTTGTCCACCTTGATTAAAGCCTTGAATCATCAATTTACTGGGAAGTAGTTCATCCAAGGAGATTCCAAGTTCTTTCAATATTTTGAGTGGGAGGATATTGACTGCAGATCCACCATCAATAAGGATACGATTGACTTCTTGTTCTCGAATGTAGCCAGTCACAAATAAGGGACGATTATGAATCTTGGATCCCAACAAACGATCATCATTAGTGAAAATGATCGAAGCCCAACATGCTCTATACACAATAGCTCGCTCTGTTTCTTCCTCACTATCTGAAGAGTCTTCTTCACCACTTACTTGATAACATGTAAGAGATGAAAAGATATAATTCTCAGGAATTAGCACTGGGGAGAAAGGTACTTTCACCTCAATAGGCTTAAAGGAACCAAATTGAATGATGAAATAAGTAGAAGTAGTTGTTGAGGCTACCATGGCTAGATTGGCAGTTACAACTTCATCATCAAACATGATCTTTCCTTGACGAGCTAGCTCCATGATTTTATCTTTCAGCACAAAGCATTGCTCAATGGGGTGGCTTATGAGGCGATGATACTTACAATACTTGGGATCATTTGTTTGGTCAACCTCTTCAGGACGTTTCATCTCCGGTAGCTCAATCAACTTCAACTCAAGTAGATGATCCAACATGTTGGAGATATCGGAATCAGGGAATGGATATTGCTTTTCTTGCATTTCTTGTAATGTTGGTCTTTTTCTTCTTTCTTTAGTGAGAGCAGATGTCTGTTCTTTTATCTTGGGTTTAACTGGAACTTTGAGAGGAGCAGTAGTCACAATCAAAGACTGCTTGTTTTCCGATTTAGGAGGGAATTTGCCCCCTTTGTGAGTATCTTGCCTTTCTCTCCCCTTGTGAGTTTCTTGAACAGGTGAGCCTTGGTGACCATTGGAAGCAATACTAAGCTCCATGTCATGGGCACGTGTTGCTAATTCTTCAAATGTTTTAGGCTTTATTCCTTGAAGGATATAGCTTATAGCCCAATTCATTCCATGAATACACATCTCAATTGCGGACGCCTCAGATAATTGATCCTTGCAATTAAGACTAGGGTTTCTCCATCGCTGAATGTAATCAATGACAGGCTCTTCTTTCCATTGCTTTGAATTGGTGAGTTCTATCATGCTAACAGTACGTCGAGTATTGTAGAAATGGTTTAGGATTTCTCTTTCCATTTGATTCCAACTATCAATAGAGCCAGGCGCTAGATCAGTATACCAATCAAACACATTTCCTTTCAAAGAGTGAACAAATTGCTTGACCATGATATCCCTATAAGTACCAGCATTGTTACAAGTTTCCACGAAATGAGCTACATGCTGCCTTGGATTGCCTTTGCCTTCAAACTGTTGAAACTTTGGTGGTTGATAGTTTTGAGTCATCCTCAAGAGATCTATCTTTTGAGTGTATGGTTTGGCATAGGCAATGGACGATTGACTTCCACCCCCAACTTGATCTTTGATGGCTTCCTTGATTAACTCCTTAAGCTGGTCAGGAGAGATAGACCCATCTGCAGAGAGTTTAAGATTCTTTGTTGAATTCTTGGGTTTGTCATTATGGGTTTGTTTTGATTGAAAGTTTTCATCTTCACGATTCGTTCTAGATGTATTCCCCATCTTATTCACCAAGAAAGTTATTTGTGTGTCTCTCAATGCTTCCCTTTCTTTCATGGACTTCATTAGCTCTTCCAAAGTCCGGGCTATGGTCGAGACTTGTTCCTCCAAAGATGTTGTGTTAGTCATCATGACTAGCATGGTAGATGAACTAACAGAGTGAGGGGATTCCCTAAGCTTGGAAGTAGGAATATTTTTTGAAAAAGAGAATTCAGAGCCATCAAGTGATTCATCCTCTTCTTCAACAATTGGAGCTTCTTGTGTTGGTTCTTGTGACAAAGCTGGTTGAGACAACATTTTTTTAGATGGGGCTGTTTGTGACTTCTCGGTTTCAGAAGTGTTGAAAATAGACGAGGATTAGGGTATGGGTGTTGTTTGAGCATAGACTTCTACAAGGGCTTTTATCCTTCCCCTTGTCATGGGTCCAGTATAAGGAATATCAGAGTTTGAATCAAGTGTAGGATCAACTTCACTTGTTCCAAAAAGAGGGTTGTCAATTTGAGTCTTCTTTGAAGCCATATGGCTTCAAATGATGTGACAAGTTGATGAAGAAGAGATGAGAGGTAGAGATTGTCCCACCAGGCGTGCCAAAAATTTGTAAACACAAAATTTCTCAATTGTAGAAAACTAAACAATTGAAAAGAAATATGGTTTGCAAATAATAATTTGTATTGATGAATAATTAGTAAAATCTCTATTTCAATTCTTTTACAAAATAATACCCTCTGATTCTATCTTCATTGAACTTGACTCGAACAAGGAATCTTCTTGACTTTAGTTGGAAGATGGATTGAACAGTCTCCACAACAAATCTCTAGCTTTGAGCTTATTAGAGATTTATTGTTCTTCAAGTCTTTGAATGTGAAGGCTTTTAGGTTGAAGTTCTTCGGGGCTTTAGAGGCTTGATCCGTTGAGTTTCAAGGATTTAAGGTTTGTTGAAGTTTATGGAGGCTTTTTCAGCTTAATTCCAATAGAACTTCAATAGAACTTCAAAGAACTTATTTGAATGTTCTTCGTGTGTTCTTGAGGCAGAATTTCTCCAGAGCTTTGACGTCTTCGAAAAAAAAATTTAAATGAGAGGAGGTATGCCCTCTATTTATAGTGATTTAAAAGGATAAGTCCCACTTGGGATTGACTTCCTTGTAGATAATTATCTCTATTATTATTTATTTATTTTAATAGAGATAATGACTAACTATTATCATTCCAATTTAATTGAGATATTTATCTCTATTTAATTAGAATAATTATTATCAAGATATTTATCTCTATTTAATTAGGATAAATATCATCTTAAATGACACATGTCAACATTTGATTTATCTAATTTAATGACATATTAATTTAAATTTTGTCACTAAATTTTGATATGGCATTTTATGATTGGCTTAAAATTTTGCCTCCTACAGTCAGAGTTAGAGAAAATCAGAAATCAGTAAAGTACAATAAATACAAAGGAGGTTCAAATAGGAAACAATCAGACTTAGATTGGATACAATGTTATCACTTATCAGGGACAATAAAAAAAAAGTATCAATATGACAGACAAGAAATATGCCTTAATTGTTCCTATGAGAACCATAGTAAGAATACTAGAAACTTCTGCAGGACTGATAAAGAGAAAACAAGAATCATGAGAGCCTTTATGCTATCCACCATTATCGGCCTTCTTCAATGGTAGATGTTAATTCATTCCAGCTTTCTGGTTTAGTAGTAGAAGAAGTTGCACTAGAAAGAGATCTTCTTACAACATAGGCTGGTTGTTTAGGAGTTGGGAGAGTTGCAGTTTCACTACCAAGCATGAAAACCACATTCGACATTGTGGGACGATCACTTGGGTCTTCTTGTACACATAAAAGCCCAACGTTAACACACCTCAAAAATTCGTCTGCATTACAAGTTTCACGTATTGTTTGGTCCATTAAATCTAAAGCCTTGCCTTCTTTCCACCATTTCCATGCCTGGGACGATTTGAAATTCAAATTGGCATTAGGTAGGGTGCAGGAAATATAACTATATGTAATTGATGCAACATACTTTTTCTTTGGTTTACTAATGCAACATACTTACATAACCTAAAAGACTCAAAGCATGTTCTGACTGGTAAAATCCTGTGTTCTTTTTTCCGCTGATAACCTCAAGTACAACTACACCAAAGCTGAAGGCATCAAACTTGACCGAGAAAAACCCATCCAATGCGTATTCTGGAGACATGTAGCCGCTGCACAACAAAAATTATTTATATTGTCAGTGAATTAGGGGACATAGATGGGAAAACTGAAAACTGCTATACAAAGTCTAAATAATCAGCTTCCATAATCAACCATCCGCATCAAACTTACTAAGTCCCAACCACTCTTGTCGTGGTTGCCTCAGTTTGTTTGCCTCCAAATATCCTTGCCAAGCCAAAGTCAGAAATCTTGGGGTTCATCTCCTCATCCAGAAGAACATTGCTTGTTTTCAAATCTCTATGAATGATCCTCAACCTTGAATCCTGGTGAAGATAGAGCAACCCCCGAGCTATTCCCAAAATGATGTCAATGCGTATCTTCCAATTCAATAACACACATAGAGTCCGATCTTGCATGCCATTTTTCATTTCAGGACATATTTTAGTTACCATTCAAATCTAAATTACTTGTAAGCAAAAAATAAAATAAAATAAAATTCAGGATTAGAGCCTAACCAAATAAAAATGAGTCTAAACTCTTGTTTGGCATGTATTCATAGAGTAACATTTTTTCATCTCCTTCTATGCAATAACCCAAAAGTCTAACAAGATTCCGATGCTGAAGTTTAGCAATCAAAACAACCTCATTCTTGAATTCCTCCAAGCCTTGCCCTGAACCACTCGAGAGCCTCTTTATAGCAATTTCTTGTCCTCCTGGAAATGTAGCCTGAGAGAAAACTCCCATAACCATAAGCACCATCCATCATTAATTAGAAACTAGTAAACAAACTGCTATATTGATTGAGTACTAAAAAGGTTAATACCTTGTAAACAGGCCCAAAGCCCCCTTGTCCAAGCTTTTTTGTATCTGAGAAGTAATCTGTAGCTGCTAGTATGCTTTTCAAATTGAAAAATGGTACATCTATGCCTTTTTTATCATCTTCTCTAAATTGATCTGAATCTATCAAGTCTTTGACACTTCGTTCACTGTCATACAGTTGAAACGCTGCGTTTCCCTGATTTCTTTCCCTGTTAACTGATTCTAAGAGATTAATCATAACTTCAGTCTCTTGCTAGCTAATTTTATGGAAGAAACCAAAATATTGTCATTTTGAAACAAGGATATATGGTTGCTTTTGCACCAGTTACCTTGTCCGTTGGCCACTTTTCTTCTTCTCAAATAATACAAGTAACAGCATGCAATAACCATCAAAGTTTGCAGTAATCACTGGGATAATTGCACGTAATAGGTTCTTGTTTTTGTGAGACACTGCAAGCTCGTTGTGCACAACTTCAAAAATGAAAGAAAACAATAAGATGAATACTATTGGGCCATTGTCAAGATAAAATGGTTGGGTTTGCCACCTGCATTCAATCTAGGTCTGTGATAATGCATATTAAAAATATTCATTTAAGGAAAAGGAATAAGTGAGTGCCTAGAACAAACTATCTAGGCATCCTAATGGCAGACGGGTTTCAAATTTAAGAGGGGTTTCTTATGATTTCATAATTATCATTGACAATATCGTTTTGAGTATTTATACTCTTGGCAGCATTACAAAATTTATCGTTCATTAACAAAGCAAAATTAAATGTACAAGGCAGACTGTTATCATATTGTGCATTGATATAGGATTCTAACCTGGAGTGCAACTGAAATTTGAGGGATCCCATTGGAACTCTGTGTTGCATAAGCACCTTTTTGTTCCACCTTTCATTGTATGGCAAGTTGAATGTGGCCAATCATCGCAGTCTTTCACTGAATTACAGATTGGAGATAATGGAGGCTTCCACCGGATTTCTACTTCACCTAACATTCCATCTTTAGATGAAAGATATGATTTGGTCACATTAAATGGCAAGTGATTGAGCTCCAGAAGCTTTCTCACTACATCAATAGCTGTATAATTATTCACTCTAATTGCAAATGTTTGTTCTTCAGGTTGAATGATTGTGACTGGATATGTACCACCGGCCAACCCAAAGCTAACTTGGCCAGTGGTATCATTGCAGTTGAAATGTGAGTACATAGGATCACCACAATCTGGTCTGATGCTTAGTGGATAGGGAATTATTGTAGTGCCACAAGGCTCACAATCTCTTTTTGTCAGTTCTGCAAAAAGAAATGCTAAATATCAACAGGCAATGTAATCATATGCAGTCCTCTAAAATTCCAATGCTTTTATTAGTAACTCTTGTTATTGAAAACACATTAAATATCAATCAGAACAAAACCATTTGTCACCTTCCTTTTTAGAACTAATATTGTTATCATTTGAACCTAAGACCTACCCCAGACTCAACTCCTCTTCTTTCACAACAGAGCCAAAGCACAAGGATATTGCGATTTTTTTTTTTTTTTTTTTTTTTGGGATAAGAAGGGATATTTTAAATTGGTACTATTGATTATGCAAGTCCTGGCCTCATAATAACCTAAATATATGGTGCATTTTGTGCTCAAGCTGGATAATTATAAGTTAATGCAATTATTAAGAATTGCTAGATAAAACAACAATGTGAGCTCTTTCCTGAATTTCCTACTATATAGCTTTAGGCTATAAGCTTTGAGCAATTTGAGTTGATGTCATTAAGTTTCTACGAAGCTTGGCCAGACTTTGGGCCGTCATAATCAACTAAATATTGCCAAACTGTACCTTGCATAGTAAACTGCAAGAAGAAACTAGAAGCATTTGATTGATTGGACTTTAATCATTGCAATGGATCTAGAAAGATCTCATTTGGTGCCAAATCAAATTCTCCTATCAGGATACAACACTTGGCCAATCATGTAACAGATGAAACTGACCGATGTATTGGAAATATTAACCTATTAGAATTTGGAATTGATCAATCAACATGAATATCCTGAAATCTGCTATATAGATTCTACCATAAACAATAAGAAAAACGAAATTAAGTACCTATATCAGAAAGCTTCACACGAACATAGAGGTCAATGCCTCCTTCTATCTGCTCCTGTATATTTTTAACTTCATTTGACCAGAAATAGCATGTGCCTTGACGACTCCTTTCTGTAATTACATATGAATAAGCCTGGCAGTTACAGTCGCTAGGCATTCCTCTTCGCATTCATCTGCACTCTCTTTTTCTTTTGTGGTACTTTGAGTTCCCACTATCATCATCTTCAAGCTCAAAAAGTGGTCAGCCTTAAATTTATTATTATTACTGCATATGGGGGATTTTCTAAAGCAGCCCTCTGACCTAGACACAAACCCAGGTAGACACTTGCACATTAACCTATTTTCACGATTACAGATACCAAAGTCCCCACAAGCATTGAACACGCTACAATTATCTTTTGGTTCCCACCAGATCAAAGACCATGAGGCTTTCTCATTGTCCCGAATATAAAACTCTACCTGACCATTGAAACTCATTACCAGTCTATAATAATGAAAACTTTCAGGGATTTTATTAGACTTAATAAAATTTGATTTTTTGGGTATTTTTTTCCTACTGAAATTAGATAGCAAGGAAGATACAAGGAAAATATTATCAGAGTTAAATAGGCTCCCTGATACTCCACTCTTCCAATATGGACTAGTTAATTTCTCGACAATGTACTGGTTTTCTTGGCCTTGATCTTGCTGGAAAGTGAAGTCCCCTTGGGCAGGGTCGTCTTGACTTGTCCATGAAGTCAGAGACATCGTTGCACTCATCTTCATTCCAGGAAGAAATGTATCAGTTGGAAGATCAAAGCTTTGCCAGAGAATATTTGCTTTTGATTCTGAGCCAACTTGACCTTCAATAAGTACTAAGTTCCCAGAATCCAAGAGCTTAACTGTCCTATTAAAAGAAGTTGATCCACCTTTTTTAGCTGACCACAATATATTAGCATCCTCCAGCACCTGTAGATCGCCATAGTCTGTAATGGTAAAAGCCCCAGTGGTTTTGGACAGTGGCTTATTGCGGTTAGCAACCCATACAACTACACTTGGACTTGACTTATACCATATCCCTACATATCTTCTATGCTTAGAGCTTCCACTAGGGGTGAAAAAACCAAGCTCGAATATTTTTCCGGCCGATACAAGAGATTCTTTCTGGCTGTCATTAATTGGATTGCTGGATGTTATGGTATCTCTAGCAGAGCAAACTGAAAATGAAGTAAAGAAAAACAAGAATGTGTATATGGTACAGAACGAAATGTGACTTGCAGACCATGTAAAGACCATTGTAATTCTGCTTTTGCTGCTTGTGGTTTCTGTTATGAGAGAATGTGGAAAGTTATGCGCGCTGTTGTGGACTCGTAGTTCACTTATGTGATGGCCACGAGGTCTTCTGCTGAAATCCAAGTCTTCTAGCTGATAATTATTAAATCTGGTTTCCTTTTCACTGAATAGTCTACGCGCTTAATGTTGACTTGGTCATGAAGTTACAATGTAAGTTTCAATTTGCATGAGACAGGTGAAACAGGTTAGCTTTTTTCTATGAATTGTTGTCATGGTAATGAGGAAACCTTGCTTTTAGTGATTGAAATACATGACACTTAATTGTAGCCCACTTCGATTCATCAATTGAGAATGTAATATCAATAGATAGATGATGTGATAACCACACTCCACTTTGACAATCCCATGTAACGCACAATTTTGCAGATATATTAGCCAATGGCAACTATCTACTAATATGAAAACTGATGATCATAAATCTTTTTCTTTTTTTTTTTTTTTTTACTTTCTTTTAATTGGTGTTAGGTTTTAGATTGAAAAACTCCATGACAATGTAATAAATAATGATCAAGTTTGTAATATGCAGATCAATGATCAAGATTGCAATCTGAAGATGCAACTCAAAGAGACATTTTATCAGGATTTCAACTGCCTTGATTGATCAAACATCAAGTTTTGATAGACTTTCATTCCCTTTTCAATTGATTGAAAGACGATTTTTGATAGCTAATCCTATTTGATTGTGACTTGATCAATCGGAAATCATGAAAACAAAATCTAATGTGTTTTAATTAAAGGCGGTTACCTTGGTTATTGTACCATACTTGCAGAACATATAAAGGACTTCTTATAAACTTGACTTCACAAGGTTTAGAAAGATTGTGTTTGTGCACCGTAAACTGTGATAACCTAAACCTAATTTGCTCAACTTGTAAGTTCGAAATGTCAATATTCACTACAAAGTTGCTACCATATTGGTAATTAAGATTGAAACCACAAAGTTTATCAACCCAATACATATCGTTGTAGTATTCAAATCTTCAAGAAGGGTCATTAGAGTCGATCAAAAATTCTAGTAGTGAACATAGATGGGTTGTTCCTGAAGTTCAGACATTCTAAAATTGTTATAGGTCAAAAGTGTAGTGTCTAGAGTAAAGTGAGTTTAACGAGATTTTCTTAGTTGGGCTAGGTTACACTTAAGAGTGTTTTTTCCTTTGGAGTTTTTTCCATTAATTTTTCACTTTGTTACCAAATTTGAGTTACTATTGTCTCTTGGTTTACTCTTTAGATTTGGTACTTGTCGTGGTTGTGATTAACTTAACATAATTGAAATCACTAATTAAATTGGCATAATTGTTAAATAGTTAATTAATTGACTAAAGTACAATTTTTAGCCCTTAAAGTTTGGGGTTTTTTTTTTTTGGGCATATTTTAAACTTTTCGTGTTGGCCCTTCACATTTGATTTCGTTTTCATATTAATCTTGTCATCCATTTCTAATAATAATCTGACCATTAAGTGTCAGATAAGTGGCATCCATTAAGTCACATTAGTATTACCCATATAATGTTTGGTATCACTAGATTACCAATTAAAATGAACGATCAGGGCAATATGAATACTAAATCAAAATATGAATACTAAATCAAACTATAAGGACCAAAATAAAAATAATTCCAAAATTTAAGAGTAAAAGATGTACTTTAATCTAATTAATGAGTTTACATAATATTTCTCATTAGGCATTAATCCTGAAGCAAATAGGCAACTTGAAGCTAATCAAAATGTTAGTTTGAGTAGTTGATAAACTAGGTCCATGATATCAAACAAATAGGCATAAAAAATTAGAGCCAAGCTAAATTAGCATTGAACTGAAATTCTAGTTCAAGGATCTTATTAATAATAATAATAATAATAATAAATCCTTCCAATTTATGCTTGTCCTGAATTGACAGATACAGAAGAAAACAAGATTAAAAAACAAGAAGTTAGCTGTCTTTGAAGTAAATTAGCTAAGCAAAATGGATTCGAAACCAAATAAGGCTAATATCTCCTAAAGAAGTCCATAATTTTGGGGTCACGACTATAGTTAAAGAGAGAAATACCATTAATCTGCATTTTGAGTGGTAGTTTCTTGGAATAATAAAGTAACAGCAAGTAAAAGCACCTTTTTACTTTCTTTAAAAAAAATAAAAAAATAAAAAAGTAAAGGCAACTTTAATAGCTAGCAGGTGGCAATACGTCAAAAGTCTTTTTTTATTCATGTTCGTCTTGTATCGTTTTGTTTTATATAATATTTTGAAAAAAAGTTAAGTGATTGAGGGCCGTTTAGTAGAAGAGTTTGAGTAATGTTATTTGTATTTTTTTGAAATATATGTAAGTGGAAAAATGTGTGAAAATACATGTAATATTATTTAAAAACTGAAAATAAATTGTTTAACAACTCTACCAAACGGGACCTTAAGTAGCAGTGTTTCAATAAATGTGCTATGCTGGTAACAATAAGGAGCTAATGATACTTGCGATTTTATCCCAACAGTCATGAAGTTTGGGGCCGATGAGCACCCATTTTTTAAAAGTGGTCCTGGCTGCTACCGTCCACTTCATCTCCTTCCAAGAATGAGCGTGTACATAATTTCGTAATTACTTCTTTGACCTTCCATATGATAGAAGGATACCAGCCACTCACATTTTCCACATACGATGAATATAGTTTAGGACTACGCGTCCTTTAATTAATCTGAAATTTGCATCTTGTTTCCTTTAACAAGGTTTTCACGTTCAAAATACTATTAGGTGTTGAAAAGTTAACTTTTAGTTTTTGTTACAGCTTTTCTCTCTCTTTTTTTTTTATCTTTTTTTTTTTTTATTATATATATAATCTAATTTTTAGTTTTTTAAAAATAAACTAACTTTTAACTTTTTGTAACATATTTAACATAAAATTTACTAAAAATTATATCTTTTAATAAATATTATACAAATAAGCTATCAAAATTAAACAATTCACAAATGAAGAACCACTCTATAAACTCACCTAAGATCCATCCCTATGTGAGGGATTGTTGTATATGCTCATTACACCGAATACCAGTTTGTCCCATGGTATATTTCACAGAGTATATATCCCAGGAGCTTACCACGGCATGCATGGTCTCAATTGATGTGACATGAGTAAGAAAGACTTACATAGCTTCATGAATTGTAATTAACAAAAGTTGAAGAACATTAACATTGTTTTGCTCGATGTCTAATATGTTGATATACTAATAAAGCCTTATAATTCAATTAACACATTTTAATGCTTTCAATGAAGACATTTAAAATTCAAATCTTCCCCCCCCCCCTCCCAAGGCCCCCAACTATCCTTGGAGAGAGAGAGAGCATTTATAATGGGTTCTCTAAAATGACAACAGCCCTATATTGAAAAAAATAAAATAAAATAAAATAAAAAAAAATAAAAAAAAAACACTTTTGCTTCCCTAAACATTAGCCAAAATACCATTTTGCTATATAGTGCCCTTGTTCATTTGTTGAGAGAACATAAGAAAAATAAAGAAAGGAGGATGGAAATAATAATAATAATAAATATTTAAATAAGTTGAATAGAGAATGATGTGTATATTTTGAAAATTAATTAGTTAAAATAGGAAAAAACACTACCTTTTCTCCACACACACAGTGATTGAATGAAGACAAAAGCAAAAGTTAACACAACAAAAGTTTTCTTAATATAATTACAAAGACCAATAGTTGTCAAAGTTAAGTTGAGTTGTTAAATAAAAGAATTGTAAAGAGTAAACATATAAACTAATAGATAAAAATATTATAAGCAATAATAATTAAAGTTCACTTAACAACAATAATTAATATGTTTATTGTATTTTTTTATATTTTAAATCTGAGATTGAAATCCTATTTGTCACTTTATCTATTTTAGCATAACATTTAACAATACACCCTATATCTCAACTTTTATTTTATCATTATGACACATTAAAATATATTAAAAAAATACCCGCTGGTATAAAAATAAATAAATAAATAAAATACAAAACCTAGCCACCACCCACAACCCACCAGTACTACAAAATGTTGGTGTGGGTGTGTGTTCCAAACACTTTTATTATTATTTATTTTCCAACCATTGGAAATTTATGAGTAAAATAGCCGTTGGTAATTATGAGAAAAATAGTCGTTGGGCAATAATGGATAATATAGCCATTGGGCTTTTATGGGTACTAGTCGCGGACCTGCGCGTTGCGCGTGATTATTTTTTAAAGTTGTCTCATTATTATTATTATTATTATTTTGTAATTTAAACTAATTTAATGAAAAGTAATTCATTTCATAATCATATTTTTTATTATTATAGAATTGTTTTATTTAAATTTTGAAACCTTAATTCTACCATAGTCGGTTGACTAATTTTTACATCTCTAAGTCAATTAAACACGTTTTGCATGCTACATGTAAACCTTCTTTTCCATAAGGGTTGAAATAATGTGGCTAATATTTTTTTCTATGGAAGTTAAAAAAAAGTTCTTGTACCTTGTCTTGATGTTTTCTAAAAATTAAATTTGGCAATTCTCTTTCAATAATTGTGAGAACTCCAACCAGTAATTTAGAAGGTAATTCACGTTACATGTTCATGCTTTGATTGTGTAATTGTATGATTGATTTGGGTTGTAATTTATAAGTTGAATATAGTAGTGTATATTCAAAAAGGTCTAACTCTGTTGTTTAGGATATTGAATATAGAGTTGTGTGTGATTTATAGAGTAGCGACGGTTGTAGTTATTAAAAATTGGTTTTTCATTGTCTTTAAAGTTAATAAAAACCATATTGATAAGTCCAGAAAAATCATTAAGGTCATCCATTAATATGGACGACCTTGCATCATTAGTAGGCCATCAAAAGATAACCGCTCAACACATTCAATAACGGCCATCAAAGGTCTTAAACTCTCATCAAGAAAAAGAACGTTACAATCAAGGTAATAATCACCCTAATTTATATACAACAGCTACCTAAGTCACCTATAAAAGGGACAATCTGTCTCATTAGGTAAGCTACGTCAAAAACTACTACAAAACACTATCTATATATGAAAGATATGGGTTAATACTAACTTAAGCATCGGAAGTTCCCTCACCGAGCACAACCCGGTGGTCTCTTCAATCAATCTCTCCTTTATTTTGCAAGTCCTACAAGATCGTCTAATGCTCCAGATTGGACGAGTGACCCAGCTAACAATTTTGGCATTATCAGTTTGACGCCGTCTGTGGGAAAGATAAGCCATTAAGCTCTTCTTGCAACAAAGGGTTACTCTTTTCATTTTGGAGTAATGGACGCTAAAGTACAATACCAAATAACCCAAAATATCACTCCAATCAAGGAATCCTCCTATCTAAATCGTTAATACACTACTGGAGCACCTTCGTCATTTTGCTAGTGAAGGACGCATGAAAAAAAAAAAAAAACCTTCTCATAAGTGGGTGTTAAATGGATGCATTCCATGGGCTAACCCACTAATCCATCCATTGAGTATAATCACTCAGGTACGTTTGACGGCTTGATTCTCCCTATACTAATATTTCTATTTGGTAGAATTACGTTTTGCCTAAGATCTTAAAGTCTTACCTCTTAGGTGACTCCAAATAAGGCATAAACAATTTTCGGAAACAATTATGTTATAGCTACCAGATCGTGTATTTACAATTTGGTATTGCATAACTTAATTTTAGGCTAGTATTCTAGAAAATTCGCTTCAAAAGGAATGGTTCCAATTAAGCTAAGCACCTATTAAAGAGGTCAACTATAGAGATAATAGATACATGCATAAATTCTTTTAGAAACTTACCATAATCGTCACTACACCAAAAATAGTGATTAATTTCATAAGAATAGTGTAAATCTCATATTACTTGTTTCAAATAGTCACAGAAATCACAAGAGATACACTTATCCAAAAACACACTACAAATAGTAAAAGAAAGAGTAATAAAAAATTTGTGGCCAATAATTAGCAAAATATTATGATCTTGAATCCGATTATGGCCATTAGAAAGGGTTTTGCTACCTTTCCTAATATAACAGACCGTTTGTGTCTTCAATTGGTATACTGCTAACATCCTAGTTGATGGAAAGCGAAATATTATTGCTTTACCAAAAATAATACCACATAAATCTTAACTTTTGGCATTTGAAAAGTGAAACCGAAATTTATTTTCTTAATAGAATTATAGTATGTCATAATTATGAGCATTAAAGAAGTGGATTCATATTTCATTGCCTTTTTCAAGTTTGAGAACCCCAATTTCAGACCAGAAATTATTCATACATCTTTTTAGAAATTTGATTTATATCTCAATAAAGCTCTTCAATAAAGAAAGGAAATAAATGTATTTTTCTACATTTAGTTCCGTAATGAAAATTATGGATCCCGTTAATGTTCCTTAGACGGTATTCACATTAAGTTCGTCATTTGAGGTCAATCAATAGAAGCTCTTGTAAAGGTCCAAAACACACATATTGCCTCCTACGGTTGATATATGTTTCGTGGACTTTTATTTCCACAAGGAAGACTAGTTCAACAACAAACCACTGATAAAGCTGTGTAATTTACACTTAGTAGAAAATATGTGGGCTACAAAGAAATTATTACTCAATAGAGAAAGAAGAAGCAAAGCATAGTAGGTATGTCCATTACACTCTCTTGTCATGTTTCAATATCTACTAGTTACACAACATAGTAGGGCCACTGTTATGTCCATATATTACACTCTTTTTATGAATGCTTAACACTGTCAATATTTTTGAAACAATGACAAATAAAAATCAACTGCCAAAAAGCCCAGATCAGTCACTGGCAAATTTTATGACCTTGATATCCTAATTATGGCTTTCTATATCGCTACTTTTCTTTCCTAATGCATCTTGATAAGATTGGAAATAAGGAAGTCAAATATTATTGCGCAAGATAATATATTATAACTTTCGGAATTTAAAAAAAAATGAAGCCGAAACTTTTTATTACCTTACCAAAATTATGATCTTAAACATAGGCATTAAAAAAGGAAAGAATACCTTAATTGCTACAGCCTACACACTTCAAAGAAGATCAATGGCTAAGAAGTCACGCTGATCTCTTTGAAATCTTTGTCATTAAAGCCAAATATAAGTCATATATTATGGCCTTAATATCCTAATATAATGGCCATTAAAAGGGTTTTATTACATTTTCTACTATAACTAAAACAATCCGTTTGTGTCCTTTTATGTGTCAAATTAATGCTACGCTAAAGAAGGAATATAAATGGTACACAGCACAAGGATAATATCTTGGTTGATAACTTGATATTCACGGGTAGCAAAGCTGTACCATTAGGGGTCATCCCCCAAATTTATATTTGTATTTATTGCTAACAACAGTAAAAAATGAAAGTATAGAAATAGAAAAAGTACACTCTACAATTATGAACGAGTTATTAGTTCATCAACTGACTAATGACACATTACTAATGTACGGCACTATGATACCTAGGCCCAGGTGGGCCTTGGATCCTGACTCAACAGTGTGGCCCATGGTATCAACCTCTTTCTACCTAAGGCCCTAGCCCGAGCCCACAAAAGCCACGATCCCAGGCCTCATATTGACCAAAAGCCTGAGGAGTAGATAATCTCAAATAGCACGCACCCTGTTCCGCCGCCTGGGCCTTGCTCGGCGAACCACACCCCGAGCAAGAAGAAAGGCGCTCAGGGACACCATCTCCTGTATGCCCGGCAGTGCCTTGGGGAATATCGTTGCTGAGCATATCTGAATGTTCAATATGTGTATAAAACACCCTTGAACATTTAGACCCCCAAATTACAAATTACCAATTCAAGCTTAATGTCAAACAATATATGTGCGGAACATGAACTTAAGCTAAACACAAAATTGATAAACAATCTAAACCAATTAAAATCACATCCACAATAGAAATTAAATGGTAAAGATTAAGGGAAGAGAGATGCAAACACAAGGACAACACAACGATGTGTTATCGAAGAGGAAACCGAAGTCCTCGGCGTAAAACCTCTCCGCCGCCCTCCAAGTGGTCAATAATCCACTAAAAAATGTAGTTGAGATACATGAACAGCAATAGACCCTCCAAGCCTAATCTACCCAGTGTACCTAAGCACTCCAAGCTTCTTGCTCCAAAGAGGTTGCGTCGAACCTTTGTCTTTTCTAGCTTACCGGATTCCGCTACTTGACCATAGCATCAACCAATAAGAAATTGGTCCCTTCTTAACTACTTCTCAAAGCACCAAATGGCCTTCTCACAGATATGGGTATGGTGAGAAAAGGTTTTGGTAATGTACCTTTCAAGGATGTAACAATGGAGAGGGTGAGAGTAGAAGAATTTGAAAAGTCTCTATGTGAAGATTGGGGATGAGTCAATCTTGTTTTTCTCTAGGGTTTCTCTCTCAAAATTCTCTCTGGAAGCTCTCAATATTTCGTGGGTATAAGAGGTATTTATACTGGGGTGAGAGTGGAATGTGAAGAGTCAGGTTTTCAAAACAGAGCTGGCTGGCGGCTTGGCCTCGCAACTTGACTGAGTCGCGAGTTCAAGCCGCGAGATAACAGAACGGCCAAGCTGGACTTTTTGTCCTATAGTGCTACAGCTGGCGTGACTGTTCATCTTCTCTGCACGCTTTACTCGTGTGTTGCAGTTGGCGGCTTGCCAGTCGCGAGTCACCCACAAGTCCCACCCGCGAGTCTCTGCATCCTTGCACAATCTTGAGCATTTCTTCACACTCTCTCACTCACTACCCTTACATGATTCCTACCTAAATACAGGATTACTAATTGCTAAATTACAAGTAAATTTGGCACGGAATAAAGCCAACAGAATGGTTGATTAAATTCAACCTTACAATATCTACTGAAGTGGGAACCATTTCCAAAGCCACTCTCACCACACCCCACTCCCACCTAAACACCCACTTATGATTAACGACATTGGATCTCCTATTGCACTAATCATGGAAGTAATCATAGTCTCTCCACTAATTTTGGGCTATAAATATGAGAAGCTAAGGGAGAAAGGGGGTTGAAAAAAGGGCAGAAGAAACTAAGAATAGAGGGAGCGAGAGAGTAACAGAAGAGCAGTAGTAGTGAGAGCAGAGGAGTTCTAGGGAGAGGTTGCTTTGTTGAGTCTTTGTGTTAGGAACTACCCAAAGTAGGAAATCCAAAGCCTACACTATAAATAGATTGTGAGCCCAAGTGAGAGCCGGCCTATCAACCTCACTTTTGGCATGCACAACTAAAAAAAAAATCTGAAAAGATTTAAAAGAAAGCGTAAGAAATAAAATGCATGAATGGCCTATTTAACCTTGCATACAGAATAATTTTCAAAGTGAATGCAAGGTGGGACTAGGGTTGAAAGACCCAAAGAATTACAAACTTCAGTCCTTATAGAAAAAAACTGCAATAGTTAAGCAAAAATCATTTTCAAAATATTATGAAATTTTGTACCTTGAAATGTTCCACAATAGAACGAACAAAATTAACTATTCAGATTTTTCCATGTATAAATATATGTTGCTCTGACTTTACGAATGGAGAATTTAAATGGTTCGATCTATACACAACCATGCCTTCAAGCATTCAAAGGGGAAAATGTGGGACTCTCACGATGTCACAATCTACATGTATGATTCAATAGAAGCGGCTATACAAGTACAATGTTTTTATTTTTTGCTCGCACTAGTGACATCACCAGAGTAAATACTTACTTATATATGTGATATACGAGTAGAGCTTACTGTCTCTAAATATTAAATAGTATCAAATTATTTCCACGTGATTCCATTAGACGAAAATTAGTTAAGGACCATGTGAATGCTCCTTAAAGCAGTCGGCCAAATGTATATTTTGACCCGAATGACATGTACTCTATATTAAGCTCATCATTTGAGAACAATCGAAATTATTAATTTGTTAGTATTTTTTGGGGCAAAATGAGCCCAGTAAAGCTTGACAAATTGGATCAACAAAAAGCTCGATATAAAAACAATCATGTAGCAGAAAAAAGATCATGGCGTAGGCACCACAACCGTTAAGAATGTCGCAGAGGTTTTCTTGCCAGGTCAGGTCCCTACTCCTCTCATTTATATTATAGCATTACTTGCTTAGAAAAGAGCAAAATCTAAAATTATTTCAAACCACACTATGGGGGAAAGATATTATATATCTCACCCTCCTTTTAGCACCATATTTAAGGATCAATTATGCGACACTTATTATTGCCCCACCATAATTGCTATTGTTTAAATAATTTTTATGTTAAGGGCCAAGAGTTGGACAATCGTATGCTATGTGGTTAAACATTTGTTGACAGATTTCATAATCAACCAATGAAGGAAACATTTTTCATAAAAAGAAAGCAAAAGAGATGATAGATTTTTATATATGGTTAAGTGGATATATTTTACCATGTAAACCGAATTGGTAGGCTATTCCTACAAAAAGGACTTGGCAACCAATGTGCGTGTCATTCAGGCTGGAATACTAGAATTTATTCCCTTATTTGTGAGCATTGATGTACTTCCATGAATTATATGTAGCCATATCATGACCTTCTCTTATCATTTCCTAAGGTTGCCATCCTTGTAAGTATATGTTATGCTATATAATTAACGAAGGTAAAATAAGACATAAGTTTCTCGTAAATGGCCTATATGTTGTTTACTAGTAGCCACCTCGGCTTGAAGTGTCAATATATACCTATTTATTATCGGCAGATTTTCTTTTGAAAGAAATTTAAAAATATCTAATTGATTATGGAATTTCATATCTTGAAAATATCACACCTAAGATGATGGTATTTTCCAAATTTATTTCTCCAAAATTGAATTGCTATCACCCTGCACTATGAAATAATTTATCCAGCTAATTATATCTTTCATTCTACTCATTTATTTTGAAGAGTAGCAGTGCCTTTTTGGGACCACTCTATAAATTTATATATAATGTTCTATCATGAACATACTGCTTCATCTCTATCCATACATATTCATAGGCATTGGTCTATAAGTTTCTAAATTTTGTTCTAATAAATTAGACATGAAATTTTATGAAGGTTTCATTTGGGACTAAGATTAAGCCCAAAGGAACAAAAATACAAGTACAAACCATGACACTCCATTCTTTTAGTCATCATCCAACAACGAGAATTGCACTTTCATGTTTGAACAGGGGCATGTGGTCTAGTCGCCTACAAAAGAATGAAGCAAAAAAGATCTAAGCCTCAAACTCGAAATAGCATGTTAAGCTTAACAAAAGAGATTTTAAAACTTGTCAAGAAGACTACAACAATGAAAAGATCGAGGTATGTACACAATAGTATCGTGATTTAAGGTCTCTTGTCAAGGTAACTCATTTATTTCTTTCTTTTTAATTAGCCATGCCAAATATTATCTTATTAGAATTAAGTGCATATCAAGCTTGCATGATTATTACAAGTATCCATATATGGAACATGTTGAAAATATTGCAATAAAATTGTTACAATTATCACAACCAATATGACTATATTATTAGTAGCATATGTTTCATCGTCATGAATCTGAGAAGTTCTATTAAGTCTCCTAGACTTAAAATGCTAGATGATTGTGTTAACAATATAGACATGAGTTTAAGTCTCAATAAATTTCTGCTATCTCCGCTAACTCACCAAAATCTTTTTAAATTGCTTTAAAAACTATATACGGTGCAAGCACCTAACAAAGATCAGTTTAAAAAAGCATATAGTCAAATAGCTTCAATTTTTATATATCATAGAATACTTCTCTATGATTCATATAGAATGCACTTCATCAAAAGATATCTATTATAGTACAATATGAAATTTACCTATTTGGATATTATTTTTTCTAACAAAATGCAGCAAGTATTATTGAGGCCAGTGATAAGATTCCCGAACTTAAGGGATGTAAATCACATGATGAAGGCCAGTGATAAGATTCCCTAATCTAAGGGATGTAAATCACATGATGAGTCCAGTGATAAAATTCTTTAAATGGATGTAAATCACTGACGAAGCCAAGTGATAAAATTCCTTAAATGGATGTAAATCACCTAAAAATGGCTAAGTGATAAAATTCCTTAAATGGATGTAAATCACTAACGAAACCAAGTGATAAAATTCCTTAAATGGATGTAAATCACCTAAAAATGGCTAAGTGATAAAATTCCTTAAATGAATGTAAATCACTGACGAAGCCAAGTGATAAAATTTCTTAAATGGATGTAAATCACCGATGAAGCCGAGTGATAAAATTCCTTAAATGGATGTAAATCACTGATAAAGCCAAGTGATAAAATTCCTTAAATGGATGTACATCACTTAAAAATAGCTAGGTGATAAAATTCCTTAAATGGATGTAAATAACCTGAAAGACAAGCTGACCCCTAAAAGGATATGGATCACTTCGACGAGCCTAAGAGAGGTAGACCATATGGCAAAGGTCAAACAAAAAACAAAAGGTTCGCTAATGGAAGGCGATCATCATAGCCTGAGCAACTTCGTCAGCCTCCATTTCTTTATGGACTCAAAGTCCAGGTTCTCCAAATCAACCCCTGAACCATGCTTCACCGAGTACCTCCTCAGTAGTTCAAAGCTTTGGTAGTACCAGCTGAACAAAACAATATTGTATTCTTCAGTGAGTTGGAATGCTTGGATGGCCTTGGTAGTCATAGTCTTGATCTTCTGATTGGCCGACTAGAGCCACTTGTCCTTCTGCACCGTCAACAACTTCATGGTTAGAGCTTTAACTTTCTCCTTCCACAAAATGCAATCACTCAACAAACAACAACGGAAAACATCAAGTCTTTTCTAAATCCTCATCGTCAAAACAACAAATGGCGTGGCCAAGGTAATATAAACACTTTAGCATTAAAATTTAATTAAATTGATAGAATAAAATTGTGTAGTCAATGGATGATAAAAAATTTTCACACAAGAATATAAATCTTGGAAGAATAATATCATCCAAATGTCAAAATTCTTCAAGCTACAAAAGAATGATGAAGGGATCCAAAGAGGACACGAAAACCTCACACATGTCGTCCAAAGAAATTAGCTCACTTTCAATCTATGATCCCTCGAACGTCCAAAAAGACCTTCAACAGGTAGATACTAAGAGGTCGTCATAGAAATACTAACATTCCTGAAGAAGAAATTAGTTGAAGATAAAGAAGCTTGAATCTAAACAAGTCAAGAACATTCCCTAAGCCTGACCAGCATAAAGCAAAATCAGACTTAGGAATGGAAGGCAACTGATGAGTCCAGAAAAATCATTAAGGTCATCTATTAATATGGACGACCTTGCACCATTAGTAGGCCATCAAAGATAACCGCTCAACACATTCGATAACGACCATCAAAGGTCTTAAACTCTCATCAAGACAAAGAACGTTACAATCAAGGTAATAATCACCCTAATTTATGTACAACAGCTACCTAAGTCACCTATAAAAGGGACAATCTATCTCACTAGATAAGGTACATCAAAAACTACTACAAAACACTATCTATATACAAAAGATATGGGTTGATACTAACTTAAGCATCGGAGGCTCCCTTACCGGGTACAACTCGGTGGTCTCTTCGATCAATCTCTCCTTTATTTTGCAGGTCCTACAAGATCGTCTAATGCTCCGGATTGGACGAGTGACCCAACTAACAATTTTGGCATCATCACTTACATATACTTTTTTTTTTCAAAAAAACCTTTACATATTTTTTTAACGTGAATCTTTACATATATCTTAATCAGTAGACTCTATACATTTCATTTCCTTAGATGCATAAAAAAAGACATCTATTCCATAATAATAGTGGCTAATTAGTTTTTTTATGATCTCATTTATAACATTTCTTACTATTATCAAATTTTACTGGTTGGTGATTTTCATAATAGAGACATTAAATGAGAGTTAAAATCATAGAACCTTTCATTAGATTTTTAAAAGTCGTGGTGTGTGAAGAATATAAGCATTTAAGGACTTTTTTTATATTTTATTATTTATAAATAATGTTAAATGAAATGTCAAAAAAAGGATTTGAAAATTTTCATCTTTATTTCTTATATATTTCTATTATTACCGAAGAATGTCTTCCTTTTAGTTTTGATAATAAATATGGTTTTCTAGATTAGAGTTTGATTAGTTTTAAGTTTAAATTTTGTATGATTGTATTTAATTGTTGATTATATGATTTAATTAAGTGAGTTTACGATTTATTTAATTTCATTGTAAAGTTCTTAATGCCATTCTTAAGGTCATCTTTAATTAATTTTTTACTCCTTTAGCTGTCAGCCTCTTTGTTTTCCAATTAACGGTTACTAATTAATTTATTTAATTGATGTTTGATTTCTTTTACTAATCTTTTTCTCTCTCTCTCAGTTAATATCTTATTGTTTTCCCAAATTTGATGATAATTCTAATGTACTATGTAAGGTTGAATTTAATCAACCATTTTGTTGGCTTTATTCCGTGCCAATTTGCTTGTAATTCAGCATTTAGAAACCTTGTATTTAGGTGGGAATCATGTAAGGGTAGTGTGTGAGAGAGTGCGAAGAAATGCTCAAGAGTGTGCACTCAAGCAGGGCCTCGCGACTGGATCTCACGACTGGCTCGTAGCTGGCAAGTCGCCAAAAGAGGCACACGTGTGAAACATGCAGAGGAGCTGAAGAGTCACGCCAACTGGAGCACTACAGGACAAAACTTCTAGTCTGGCCAGGCAGTTAGATCGCGACTCAGACTCACGACTCAGTCAAGTCGCGAGGCCAAGTCGCCAGACCACTCTGTTTGGGAAAAACTGACCTTTCGCATTCCAAACACACACCAGTATAAATACTCCTTATACCCACGTATTGTAGAGAGCTTCCAGAGAGAATTTTGAGAGAGAAACCCTAGAGAAAAACAAGATTGACTCATCCACAATCTTCATCCTTTGATTCTCCAAATTCCTCTACTCTCACCCTCTCCATTGTTACATCCTTGAGAGGTACATTAGCCAAATCCTTATCTCACCATACCCATATCTGAGAGAAGGTTATTTGGTGCTTGGGAAGTAGTTAGGAAGGGACCAATTGATATTGGTTGATGCTATGGGCTATAGCGGAATCCAGTAAGCTAGAGAAGACAAAGGTTCGGCGTAACCTCATTAGAGCAAGAAGCTTGGAGGGCTTAAGTACACTGGGTAGATTAGGCTTAGAGGGTCTTCTGCTGTTCATGTATCCCAACTTGATTTTCTAGTGGATTATTACCGCTTAGAGGGCGGTGAGAGGTTTTACGCCGAGAACTTTGGTTTCCTCTTCGATAACACATCGCTGTGTTGTTTTTGTGTTTGCATCTCTCTTCCCTTAATCTTTGCCATTTAATTTCTGCTGTGGTTGTGATTTTATTTGGTTTAGATTGTTTTATCAATTTTGTTTTAGCTTATCTTCATATTCCGCACATACATTGTTTGATAATAAGCTTGAATTGGTAATTTGTAATTTGGGGGTCTAAACGTTCAAGGTGTTTTACACACTAATTGAACCTTCATACTAAATATGCATTGTAACGGTTATTTTTATTTTTTATTTTATTCCATTTTGCTGTTATGAAGTTAGTATATCCATAACTATTAGTTTATTTTATGATATGTTTGGTTTGATATTATTATTATTATTATTTTGTATTCTCTTTTTCTATTGATGCATTGTACGTTTTATGGGAATACTTTATAAGAAAATTTTTTATTCTATTTTTTTTAATTGAGTGTTTCTAAATTGGTAATTATTTTGTATTTCATTTTTCCATTGATGCATTGTAACATTTCATGGGAAGACTTTATAAGAAAAATTGTTATTTATTGAATTTAAATAAAATATTATATGTTTAATTTTTTTTTTTTAAAAGAGACAAATTATAAATAATTTAATGATATGGAGGATGTTGCTAAATTTAAATGTTGAATAAAATAAGATGAGAAGAAAAATATTAAAAATGAAATGTATAGCAATAAACACCAAATTATTTTATTTATGCTATGTAATAAAATAACATTATATTTTTATATACTATCTTTATAATGCAATAATATAACATTTAACAACTAATGAAAATAAAAAAGATAACAACATAAAACACAAAACTAAATCATATCAACCCAAAGGATGTATGAATTATGATGTGTTTCAATTCTTTGTTATCATGGTTCGTAGAGATGTGATCCATTTTTAGCCGAGCTATTTTCAATTGGTTCTACACCCCGGCTAGTTCCTATACTTTGCAACTCCACTGTTTCAACAAATTCGTCCCAATCTAGCCAAGCAACAAGTAACTTCTGCTCTAATGTATGAGGTACATGCCAAAATGTGTCTTTCATGAAGTCTCCGCTTGCCCTTTCACTAAAAGGTCAAGCTAGATTACTAGTCAATTCCAATTTTAGCAAACTGACTAACTTATAGCAGTCTAAAACTGATTTCTGTGATGCATTTGGTGGAGCTTTTAGTATTGCATCAGTATGTTTTGATGATCAACCTGTTACACTAAAATAAAAAATGTATATACCAAAAACTGAAGAAAAAAAAAAAATATATATATATATATATATATAGAGAGAGAGAGAGAGAGAGAGAGAGAGAGAGAGAGAGAGGCTTTTGTGTGTGGAAAAATAGAAAATTATGCATGGAATAAGAGAGGGAATGGCAATTTTATTGTATGAGGATAAAAATAAGAAGAGTCAAATATAAAGGAAGATAAAAAGATAGAATAATAGTAATATTGAGAGTAGTGGGGATATGAAAAGTTAAAATGGAATGAGAAAGGTTGAAGAAAGTTAAGGTAGAGGGATATGAAAAATTAAAATGGAATTGAAAATTTAATAATAAATAAGAATAGTTAAAAATAAGATAAATAAGATATTTTGACTGTAATATAATAGAGTTTTTAATTCACTTTAAATGTTAAAAAATTGTATAAAAAATTGGAAAAAAAAATTGATAATAACATGGCTGCTGACGTGGCTCAACATGAGCGTAGCAACATTAAATGCTACGCTTCAGCTTTTAGTAATATATAGATATAGATTAGTTACCAATAACTATATGTTATTATTGCCATGAATAGCCTATATAATACCCATCATCACACCCTTTCTTACAAGTCATAGTATATTACTCTATATTTAGATACACACAATCCTATTATGTCTCTCCCACATATTTTTCTACAATTTATATTTGTTCTAAGGAAAGGCAATATAAGTTGTTTTTGAACCTTCGTGAGTGGAAGTGTGTCCATCACAAAGGTTGATGCTATAGTCTAATCCGGGGGGGTTGTTTGGCCAAGAGAACCAGTCGCACCAAATTTTATTCCGGGTGGCACGAATCAACCTTTAAGGACAACGCTTTCGTAGAGTGATTCTATAGCATTGTGAGATCGTTCTAAACTCCTTTTTATTTTACGTTCTTGCTAATTATTTGGGATATTAATTTTGTATCAAAACTTGTTTATTCACTAAAATATTTCCAACACAAAATGCAAACCCATCACCGCCAATTGCCACCAAAATCAACCAAAGATCACCCAAAGTTAACCCAATCACCACTAGCTACTATTAAAACAACCCAAAATCAACCAATCAACACCGGTCCAAAACCACCAAAAACCCAAAATTAGATCAACCCAAAATCACCAAAATAAACTCAAAATCCAAAGAGTGAGATCAGTAGAATTGGCAGCATGGCGAGAGGTAGAGAGTGAGATAGGGATGGTTGAGAGAGAGATAAAGGCAAAGCAAATAGACAGATAGGTTAAAAAAAAAAAGATTCTAGAGGAGAAGTGGAGAATTGACGATGAGAGAGGAGAGAGAAAATATAATTAAAAAACTAAATAAAAAAAATAGCATGGTGCTACAATACCCTTCTACTGGGGTATTGTAGCATTATGCCATTTTTTTAGGCATATGACACATCTAATGTAGGTGGTCTTTTGGTGTTTGGTCATTGGTGTGCTAAATGCTAAATATTTAGCATTTAGCATATCTAATGCTAGTGCTTTTATAGCTCATTTAAAAAAAGAAGAAAGGGGGAGTGTTAAAAATTGAATGCTAGAAGCCACCTGAAAATCGAAGCAGGCACATCACACACACCGTCCACCTAGATGAGCCGCTGGTACCAAGAAAGCTTAACAAGAAAAAGATCAAGACGAAGAACACTAAGATGAGCATTGAAATAAAAATCTGGAATTAAAATTTTTTTTTTTCAAGGATTAACATGTGGAGAGATAGAGAGAATGATTTTTTGTTTGTATGTGTGTGTGGGGTGGGGGGGGGGGGGTTTCTTAGAGATAAATAGTCTCTCTTTTGGCAAATTTCAAGGGGTAAAAGTTAGATTTAATGAATTTGTCTAGTATTAATTTAGATTTTACCAAATTTCAATAAATGATTTAATGAATTTGTCTACTATTAATTTAGATTTTAATTTTGTTAGGTGTGTTTTGTCTAATTTTAATTTTGTCTCTTCACCTTCGTCTTCAAGAAAAGGTCCTTATTTAGGTAAAGGCCTAAAGAAGCCTTAAATTATCTCCAAAAAAAAAAAAAAGCCTTAATTAAAATGTACACTGTAGGGAGAAAAGCCCAAAATCATATATTGGGCCCTAGGCCCAACCCGAGGATGTTGAATGGTCCGAGGAGGGACAAATAGCTGTTAGGGGCCCAATTTACAACCTCATGTGCAAGATACAAATGGGAAGGTGGTCCGAGGAGGAACATCTCCTCGGACATGATAAATACAGCTCAAATATATATTCCATCAATCAAGGTGAGCTTCCAGGAAACTCCAGTAACAAGGACGTGCGCCACAAACGCCTAAGGACGATGAAGACTCAAAAATATCTAACTACTACCACCGCATTAAAGCACTGCAGCTGCTTTTCTGGCCGCATTTATGTGGAGAAAACCCCTGAACAGTGTTGCTTTGGCTACCGCAACTCACAAGAAGCCAGAAGGGGTGTCTGATGGGATAAGCACTCAAGTATTAGCCTGGATGAACAACAAGTGTAGGATGAAGATGGTTCAAAGGGAGCTATATAATGTGGGAGACCCTTCATTTTGGAAAAAGTAATTTTGTATTTTTTTTTATAAAGATAATTGAAGTATTTGAATTCAAATAGATAAAAAAATATAGATAAGAATCAAACATTTGAATACATATGGGTGGTGAGAATAATGGTTTTTTTTTTTTTTCATGAAATAGTATTACTGTTTTAACCTTTTTTTGATTTTTTGTTGGAAAAAAATTAAACTAAAGGGTATGATATTTTAGAATTTGTATGAGAATATTTTGGTACATCGAAAATTGAAGACGAAACATGAGAATCCTCTTATTAATAATAAATAAATAAATAAATATATATATATATATATTCCAACTTAGACCCCTTACTTGATGAATAAGATATATTACCATTTTTTTTTTTTTTGAGAAAGAGATATATTACCAATTAAGTTAACTGAAGCTTATAAATCTTATTTTAATAACAAAACAATTAATATAATGAATAGCAATATTGGAACATTAGTATCAGGTGTGCTAAATGCCAAATATACCAAACACTAAAAAATCACTTACATCAGATGTTCTAAATGTCAAAAAATTTGGCATGGATGAACAGTGCCATTCCAAATTTAGAACAAATGCTAAATTTTCTTTAATATTCTTTTTCTCTCTCCTTTCACATATCTATCTCATTACTCCCGTCTACCTCACCCATTCTCGCCAAGCACCTGCCTTCGCTGCCTCTGCCGAACTTTGCCTAATCTTGCCATGCACCGAATCCCTCTCTTTGTTTGCTTGTTTATGGTGTTGGATATATTTCAACAATTAACTTTTGTGATAAAGCAAAATGAACAACATACATATCTAAATATAAGTAATAACACAAATAGATATGAAAGGCAAAAGCAAAATATAATATATAAGAAATTTGCAAATAATTAAAAACTCACAGACCAAATGCGTGAAGGATGGATGATTCAGATCAAGTCTTGTGTTTGACACAATCTCCTTAAAGCATATTTCGCCCCTTACACAATCACTGTGGTGCTTTGAGACTCACGAACGTCTGCCTCCCAGGATAAAATGATTTACAACACGAAAACGAAGCACACAACGCCGTGCTCTGCAAACTACTCAATGTCTCTTTCTCTCTCTTTGATACAAAATGAAATGCACAAAATATTCTCACTGGGAGAGTTTTATGAAAAGTAGTTTTTATGAATGAAGGACTATGAAAAATTATACGTTACTGAATAGGCACTCTATTTCAGTAATAACTGCTGTTCACAGACTAACTAACTCAAAAATTAAAATAATAAAATATTATTATTTGGATAAGTAGGCCCAGTCCACATATGCCAAAAGCCCAACTCAATGTCCAACTCATGAGCATATAAACTCATATATTATCTCTTTCCTTTTCTATGTGGGACTCAGGATTCTCACCACTTTTAATAACATCTTCAAGTGAACATAGAAAACATCAATTTCTTATTCACTCCATGCTATTTTTCCAACATATGGTTAATTTTGGGGATTGGATTTGGTATGAGAAATGGGATTGTAGTTCTATAGGTTTGCTGTTTTGAGGTGGTGGTTTCGGCGGGTGGTGTTGGGTTGATTTTGGGTGGTGATTGATGGTGGTGGGTTTGTGGATTTGGTGGGTTCCGATCTAGTGGTGGGTTTTGATCTCTCTCCTCTCTCAATTTTTCTTTGACTCGGTGGTGGCTAGTAATGGTTTTGGGTTGGGCTATAGGTGGTGGTGGTTTTGGTGTTCTGATCTAGAGGTTTGCTGGGTTTATATTTTTTGCTTGTGGTTGGGTTGATTTTGGTAGTGTTTTGCATTTAGGGTTTTTTTTTTTTTTTTTTTTTTTTGTTTTTTTTGTTGTTGTTGTTGTTGTTGTTGTTGTTGTTGGTATTTTAGCATCATGGTGGCCGCTGGTTATGGGTGGTTGTCACTGTGGAATTGGGTTGTGGTTGAGGAGGCTGTGGTGAATGAGTTCATAGTAGAGAGAAGAGAGGTTTTGAGATTATAAAAATTGAATGGTTTTTTATATTATTTTAATGTATTGAATTTTTAAAATAGAACATTTGATGTAGGACGTATTGTAAAATGATGTGTTAAAATAGATTAAGTAGGTTTGGGTGTGGGAAAATAAAATTTGGGATGGCGCAACTAATGCTAGTGCTCTAAAAATAACATTACTTAACTTAATTCATCAAAACAAAGAGGTAGTAATGCAAGACCAAAAAAAAGAAAAAATGTTCAAGACTCTTAGATTCATTTTTGTAATTCTCTTAAAGAGATTTTTTTGGGGGGGGGGGGGGGGATTTGAAATTTATAAATCTTGACTTCTTTTTGTGTGTTTGTTAATTTGATAGTTTTATAACAATTAAGGAGGGGATTTGAACCTTGGATGTCTTTTTTAGAAACACCAAGAAGTTTATAATGATCTTAGCAACTAAATACAAAAATTTAGGGTCAGTTTAGTAATGTTGTTATGGTAACATTATTTAAATGCTGTGAAAATACGTGTGGGTGAAAAAGTGTTGTAAAAATATGTGTTGTGTTATTTAAAAAACGAAAACTGTTACTCAAATAACGTTATTTAAACATTCAAACGCTAAAGAGCTTTTCAGGTTGGAATTCTAACAGGGTAAAAAATCTACTAATAAAGCCTTGCATTTAAAACTCTACTTGCTACACTAATGCCAAAGTCCTTAAAAGCTAAACATAGTTTTGGCTAAAGTAGAATATTTGAATGTTAGCATTAAACGGATTTTTTTTTTTTCCTTCAGATAGTTACAATATGATGCTTATCCTGCAGGTTGAACCATTTCTCCCCTACACTTCCAACACTTTGTGTATGGGGAGTTGTCATTTAAGCTACAAAGCTCTTGGCTAGTATTAAAGTTCTTTAGTGCACTATTCCATCTTGTTGTTCATTAGAACAATAATTGATATATATATATATATATTACAATTTATAATTTATAGAATGACTATTGTAAAATAAAATAAAGATATTTCACTAAATTTACATTTGTACCATAAAATAAGAGAACAGTGGAGAGATATTACCTTGATGATTGATAATAGCTTAAAAGTACAATATTATCTTAGTATTGGTAGGCATTATCACATCTATTTTGTGTTTATTCCCACACTTACACGTAAATATAAGAGTTTGTAAATTTTCTCTAAAATATACTCATTATGTGTATTTTTTTTTTCTTGTTAGAGACTAAAACTAATAAACTAAGCATGCAAACATGAAGCTAAGAGAATTCAAGGGTGAAGCTCAATTGAGAACTGGCTTTTGAAGAATTTAATGAGTCAGAGATGTGTGGTAACATAAAAAGAAAGAGAGAGATTCGTTTAAGCCAAAGATGGAAATAATCCTGGCATAGAAATATTCTGATCAGTATTGGTATTTTGGCCATATCTTTTTACTCCAATATTGGATTGACTTGATTCTTGTGGCACGGAAACAGGACTTGAAGATCTAAAACTTTGTAGTTTACCAAAATTTCAAAATCATCTGTATTCAAGGCCAAAACCGACCTGGATGTTGACCAATTGTTGAAAAACGAGAATTGACATTTTATTTTTTCCTTTTTAGGGAGCATGTATTTTAGGGTTTTGAATATTATAAATATTAAAGGGATACAAAGGCAGCCACGTTTTTGGCTGCTAAAAAACCTTATTTTTCATCAATTTTTAGAGTTTTTATTTTCAATGGAAGTTTAAGAACCTAAGTTAGGGTTAGGGGTAAATCCCCAATGTTGTAAGTTGTCCACTATTCAATCCAAGCATGTTTTTCACATTTTGATTATTGAAATCAATTTTTTTCTTTTCATAATTGTTTTGTTAGATTGATATTTAATTTCTAATTCTTTCATAAGTCTATTCTTGAATCTTCTCATTGTTAGAATATGGTTTTATAATCTTTCTTGTAAAACAGGGTAATTTTGTTAGATATTATGTTTTCCATAGTATTGCCTCTAGGGTATACGATGTTCTTGAGCTTTTTTAGCAAAGTTATTGTTTTCTAGAATAAATTGTTGGAACAGTTGATGAATATAATCAACCAAAGAAATTTTTATTAATGAAGCATATTTCTAAATTTTCCAATCAGATAATATATGTGTTTACTTACCCGATTGTGTACTAAATTGGATTGTTAGTGGATGCTTAAAAATAGTGGACAAACCCTAACGCCCTAGTGATTTTAATTATTGAGTTTTACGAAACTTTCTTTTTCTTAAGTTTCAATCAAATTTTTCTATATATTATTGGTGCTTTTGACGTGTTCTTGTTTTCCTTTTCTCGGTGGAACGACAACCTTAGCTTAGTTGCACTACAATTTCCGTTACAAAATTGGACAACATCAATGATCATCTCATAAAATAAAATATAATTTATTGTCAATTCAAAAAATGTTTTTAGGTGACGGAGCTGAGACATGGACCGTGTCACTATCTTGAGACGATACACGCCGTCTATGAGATTTCTAGTGTAGTAGACTAACAATATTATGTGTGCCCCTGGGATACAACGACCTAGCCACCTTGCTGATTATCCTTACAAGCCTATATAGATTGTAGAATATGAAACTCTTAAAATAATACTTTCTTTTACCTAGAAATATAGTGTAGTAGGGATTTATATTTTTCACTAAAAGAAGAGGAAAAAAACCATACAAGTGTTTTAGAAATATGTTGCTTCATATAAAAATGGTAAGACAAAACTACGTTTGTTTTTGTACATCCCATTCACTTCACATAGCTAGAGGTCTATATATCTCTATATATGCTGAGACAAAATAGTCTTATACTTAAGAATTTATGAACACTGACAACCATTTTGAATTTCTCATAAATCAAATAATAAATATTTATTGTGGGGGTGAAAAACAACCAACAACGTTGCAGTTGAGGAGGCTTCATCTACACAATTAATTCCTAAAAATGGGAAAAATAATCCACAATGGGAGGATTAAGCAAACTCTTTTATAGAGGGGAACAACGTTCCTGAGGTGCCTCATACAGATTAAGGGAACTTGAACTTAAAGAACATTCCCTCTCTCTCTCTCTCTCTCTATATATATATATATATATATTGTTCTTGCCTAAGCTTTTGCTCTGTAATTTTCTCAGCCCCTTCTCTGTGGCTTCCCCCTCCTTTTATAGCTACTTCTCACTTCCTCTCCCTCTTCTAGGTGTTTAGCTCCCAGTTGGATTTTAGGGGATACTTGTCCCATCATCCTTCTGTTCTACCACTTTTTGATCATGAAAGTAGACTTCTGGGGATGCTTCTATTATTCAGGCCAGTCATTCGGTATTGAATGTAGCTGACATTAGGTGAGGGGCCTCATTAATGCGGAGGTGATTACTTCATTGGGTCCAGCGTTTCTTTGTCGTGTCCTTTGGAGGGAGCTTAAGAAGAGGAGAAACCTCAGTTCAGAAGGGACATATTAATCGCATTATATTCATTTCTTCGGGAAGAAAGTTCTGTCTGCCACCTCGGTAATGGACCTCGGGGAATGAAGTCAGCTTGGATTTCCACAGTGGTGTGGGCTTCAATGGTTTCTCCTCACTCAATAGGCTTCTTCGTTCATAACCATACCTTAGGCTGGGTCCATTCTTTAGAGCAGTTCATTGGGCTTTTGGCTCTTGGCCCGAGCCTACATTCATCCCCCCACATTTATTTATGTCAATAATTTCCCTTATTGAAAGGTCGGAACATTTGAAAGGAAAACTTTTATTAGGAAATGTCTTTGGTAAGGAAATATTGCTATATACATAGAGCCACTAAACGTTCATATGGTCAATAATATTTATAGTCATTCAAATGCTGACATTATATACAAAATAACTCACAAATTAATACAAATATAAAGACTTTGAATTTGCTAAAGAGTGAACTGATTTCATCAAATCACTTAAATAAGCATTTAATAAAAATATTGTAATTTTTATAAGGGTAAATTACAAAATTGGTTCTTGTTCTTTACACCATATTTCAATTTAGTCCCTAACCTTTCAATTGGGTCAATTTAGTCCCTAAATTTTTTAGTTCTGTGTCAATTTAGTCCCTATCGTTATTTCTTGGATGGAAAAAACTGATATGTCAAACGGAATAATAAAAAATTATTTTCTACGTTACATCAATGCCAACTATACCGCCACTCAGATTAAAAAAAAAAAAAATCAAATTAAAACTAAGACACGGAAGATCCCACCAACCACTCATCTCCATCTCCTTTCCCTAAAATCCATTATTCTTGCACATACAACATCAATCAAGAACCAAGATATTTTTCTTCTCAAAAAAGAAAAAAAAAAAGAAAAAAAAAAAACCAAGATATTCCTTGTCCAAAGATTATCCACTGCTAGCTTGGGTTGTCATCTGAAAGAAAGAAGGCAACCTTTCTTGGGACCTCTGTACATCAATACTCATTTGAGGAAAACATCTCCCTATAAACCGCTAAGAACTTGACAGTAGGAATGAACATCAAGTCTATCTTCCTTTGAAGGCCTCAAAAAATTTGTTCCATCCTTTGGCCCGAAGTTACTTTAGAGTACAACAGTTCAATGAAATTTTCCATAGACTCAAACTCCCAATCTTGTGGTGATCTAGTGAATTAAGGGTTCCAACTATGCCCACGATCCAAAGAAGATGCAAACGAGGAATTCTTATCTACTGTGACTCCATAGGATTCAAGGAACATATCCTTAAGACAAGAATCTTCCCACCAAGTATCATGCCAAAAACTCACCCGTATACCAACCCCATTAATAAACTTGATTTTCTTGCAAAAGATATCTCATCTGCTTTTGATACATTTCAAAAGGCTTACCCAATGTAAACCTCTTAGAAGAAGAAACACTGTAGCTTTATAGAACAAAATTTGTAACTTAATTAGAACATAAATAGGAGAGAATCAGCCTCCTCGGAATTGGCCGAGGACAATTTTCTAGAGTCTAAACGAATTTATTTCCTCTCTTTTGTTATTAAGATTTACCTCATTGGTTGACAAGTCCACTAAAGCCCAGTTCTTTGACCCACTCTCTACAAATTTATTGTTTTGAGCTTCTCGAGCCTAAGTTCGTCCATCGTTTGGGCCTAGGACCTTGAGCTGGTCCTGACATACAGTTACATATATTATATTATAGTATTAGTTAAAAAAGGGGGTCTTCTATTATTTGGGGCCCTTAGACCATTGCCGCTGCTTTATGCTCTAGTTGGCCCGGCTTGGATGTCATGAACACAATAGAAAGTGTCAACCAGTTGAATTATTATTGACGACCTTTTTAAACTTTAATTACTTTATTAAAAAAAATTTACGTAATAAACTGTTGTTGATAGAGTATAGCATGAATGAATTTTATTCAGCAGAGAAGCTAATGCAGAGCATCATGCATGCTTACAAGGGCAAGTAGTTGGGTTTCAAATTCAAGTGCAAGCACTTACGTTACAGCATAAGTCCCTAATTAGAAAACTTCACCACTGCTAGGTTGTTGGAAGCTTCTAGAAGGAACTTGGAAGTTAGGAAGATAGCTGATGCATATGCGATTAGTTACAGTACTGCATATGTTACCAAACAGCCCTCTTATTGTAGTTTCAACTGAGTCCTGTACAAGTATAGATTGATATTTCAGTTGGTTCTTAAGACAGTTAAGAAACAATATTGTAACACATAACAGCCAACTAGTGACAATTATGCAGTAATAGTGTATAAATAGGCATATAGACTTCATTTTTATGCTTGATTGATTTTGATTAGTGAATTGATTGGCCTAAGTGCTATTTTGAGAACCTTGAGTTCTTTGCAGAGGTGTTATCCACCTGTTCGTTGTTCTAAGCAACCCAAGCCATTTTCCTAAGTTCTGAACCACTAATACAGTCCCTACACAATTCCCTGCACTAGAAGCAAGGAAGGGGATCTTTGCTTAGATACGGAAATGAATTAGATAGAAAATATAAATACAAGAATTATGTTAATTCATGTCCTCTAAAACATACAAGAAGTTCTTTAAAATAGCAATAGTCCAACCACAATTTAAGACATTTCAAATCTTATCCATTCAAATTCAAAACACCACTGCAACAAACATTGGAAAGGATTTATAGTTACCTGAAGTATCCAGCAACGGAATTAATTAAGGAAAATGCGAAAACACTAGTTTGGTCATTATATTTAAGTGTTACAATAAATTTGGTCCTTACATTTTGGTAGCATTCAATTTGATCCTTGTTATTTTCAAATTGCAGTCAATTTAATCCATACCGTTAACTCACCAACGAAAAATGCTTATGTGGCAAATGGTTTATACTGTTGGCATGACTAATATTAAAAAATAAAATAAGATGATGATGTGTCTAAGTTTTATTGACCATGATAGTGCTTATGTCAGTGCTTAGTGAGAGAGAGGAAAAAAAAAAAAAAAAAAAAACCACATCAGCCTTTACAAATATATTTTTTTCTTTTCCAATTTTTTTTTCCTTTATTTTTTCTTTCAATTTTCCTCCGATTTCTTTAAAAATTCATTTTATTTTCCCACATGGCTCATTGTTCTTCTTCCCAAACCCAGAACATTCTTCATTGTTCTTTTCCCAAACCCAGGACAGCCTTCTGTCTCTCCCAATCTCCTTCTCCTCACTTAACCACTAGTGCTTGTGCTTGTGCCACCAGCCACCTCTCTTCCACCAGAACCGCACTCACCGCCACAATTATCTCTCTAGATAGCACAATCAATTGCTTTATGGGTTCTCTCCCTCTCTCCAAACTACTCACTCAAAAAAAATTAGAAAGAAAAATCCCACCATCAACTACCATAACTATGCCAGATCCGGATCTCATGCCTTAGAAACTGACCTTCTTGGGATTTCTCCTCCTTATCCTCCTCTCCCATGCGGATCCAAATCCAGCCCCTTAGTGGATCTCCAATTCTAATTCAAAATGGTCCAGAAAGATTGCTCTGTTTAAGTTTCTGGATTTGACGTCCACTGGTGGAGCTCCATCGCCACCGATTTCACAAACCTCATCTCCAACATCTTCATCATTTCGGACCAAACCCCAAACGACATGTACAAGAACTCCACCTTTGTCGTGCACTTGAAAACATCTCCTGAGATCAGGTCCATGTCCTTTCCGTTTGGTTAACATTGCAGACTCTGGGTTTGGGGGTTTTGTGTTTGTGAGTCTCTGTATGGGTTTCTAGTGGCCTTGGTTGCTCTACATACACTTGGTATACAATACAACACAACACAATAACTCACAATTATTGAGAGAGAGGGGTTTCCAAATCATGGTCTCCACCGGGTGAAATAGCTATGCACGTTCAATTGTTATTTGCCGGAACAATGAAGAAAGTTGTGAATTATGTGAAAATTATGTTTGATTAAAGAAAGTTAAAAGAAAAATAAAGAGAGTAAAAAAAGAAAAGAAAATAAATATGTTTGTAAAAGCTGATGTGGCCTTTTTTGCCAACTAATTTCTGATGTAGCAAATAAAATTTAGACACACTATCGTTTCATTTAATTTTTTAATATTAGACATGCCAACCTTACAAATTGTTTACCACGTAGGCATTTTTCATTAGTAAGTTAACGATAAGAACCAAATTGACTGCATGTTGAAAATAATAAAGACCAAATTTACTGTTGTCAAAATATAGGAATTAAATTAACTTTGACATCAAAATGTAGAAATCAAAATAGTGTTTCCTCTAAGGAAAAATATTTGCATTTTCTCCTTGGAGATTGCAACAGGAATTATAAAGAGAATAACAAGATTCATGAGAACCGTAACCATGCATCATCGCCCTTCTAGACTATTCGTAAATTCATTATTTGATTCCGGTCTACTAGAAGTTGTGCTGGATTGGTCTCTCCTTATGGAAAAGGCTGGTTGTTTGGGAGTTGGAAGGTTCACAGTTTCACCATCAAGCATCTTGATAATAATTGACATGGTGGGGCGATCACTTGGGTCTTGTTGTACACATAAGAGACCAATATTTAGGCACTTCACAAACTGATCTGCAATGCAAGTATCTCGTAGGGTCTCGTCCATTAAATCCAACAGCTTGTCATCGGTCCACAATCTCCATGCCTATGACAGTAAACAAACATTGGTATGAAGTATGAACTTACCAAAGCATAGGTTATTAGAAAACTTAACACACCTACATAGCCTATAATGAAACAAAATATGATGAGAATGAATATGGATATGAAAATTCAACACACTTACATAACTTAGAAGGCTCATTGCTTGTTTTGACTTATAAAAACCTGTGTTCTTCTTTCCACTTATAATCTCAAGTAAAACTACACCAAAACTAAAAACATCGGATTTAATTGAGAAGATTCCATCTAATGCGTACTCCGGAAACATATAACCACTGCATCGCAACAGTTGTATAAATTATGATATTAGCAGGACACTTTGTGCATATTATCTAAATTACAATAAATTATTCCACTAACTTTGTGCATAATATCTAAACAAAGTTATTAGAATGAAGATTTGCCATAATACATAAACAATCAGCTACAACAATCATATTGTGTATAGGAAACATACTAAGTTCCAGCTACTTTTGTTGTGTTTGCCTCCGTTTGTTTGCCACCAACAATCCTCGCCAATCCAAAGTCAGATATTTTAGGGTTCATTTCATGGTCTAGAAGAACATTACTGGTTTTCAAATCTCTATGAATGATCCTTAATCTAGAGTCTTGGTGAAGATAAAGAAGCCCTCGAGCAATTCTCAAAATGATGTTGAAACACATCTCCCAGTCCAAAAATATGCTTTGCTTTTGATCTTGTGTTTTTCCATAATTTCATTTCGCATTTGAAAAAATAATTTTAGCAACTAAAATAAGATATAAAATCAACATAATATGGATAGTAGATAAAGGAAATAGATTTAGAAGCCAACCAAATATGAAGAAGTCTAAACTTTTGTTAGCCATGTACTCATAAATTAAAATTTTTTCATTCCCTTTCATGCAATATCCATAGAGTCTGACAAGGTTCCGATGCTGAAGTTTTGCAATCGATACCACCTCGTTCTTAAATTCTTGTAGACCTTGACCTGAGACACTTGAAAGTCTCTTTACAGCAATTTCTTGACCACTTGGAAGCTTACCCTGGACCAAAATTCCCAATACACAATATTACCATTAACCAAAAACTAGCTGACATCTGTAATGACCACTAAATGTTGCTGAGATTACCTTGTAAACAGGCCCATAGCCTCCTTGTCCAAGCTTGTTTTCATCTGAGAAGTTATTAGTAGCAACTCGTATGCTTTCCAAATCATAAAAAGGTACATCTATTCCTTTCTCATCTTCTTCTTGGAACTCACCTGAATCTATCAAGTCTTGGACATAGCTTTCACTATATAACATGCGTTGTACTCGATTTCTTTGGTCATTTTGTCTATTTTCTAAATTCAGAAGACACTAATCTATCTTAGTTCACATGTTAATTACATGGAAGAACTTGTAACAGGTTTTTTAATGATTCAATCTAACCCAAAATAAAATATATAAAAATAAAAATAAAAAATCAACGTGCATAGTATGCATTTTGCAAAGTGCTTACCTTGTCTCTTGGTCATCTTTCTTCGCCATATGTAGATAAAAGTAATGGCACAGAGAACAATCACACTAGTTATTCCAACAATCAGAAGCAATATCATTCCTTTTTCTGATGGTGAAGAAACTACAACAAAGAGAGATGACTAGTCATACTTCAGTGTATAAATTTGAATAGAAATCTCTCGCATGATGTTTAGTTTCATTAGTGATATAATTAAACGATAATTAGTGGAAGTTAAAGGATGTATGTTTTCATCAATTTGTGAAATAAAAATGGTAATTGTTGTACAAAATACAGACTAACAATATATGACTCGGTAATGATCACATTGACATTGCTGTAGACGATTTTGCAAATTTTAGGAAAGACCTGCCAACTTTGGAGGTAAAATTAGAATTGTTACACGTAAGTAAAAGAAAAACCCCTGACAATTAGTCCTTAGCTAAATACACAAGGTCCTAACATTGTGCTAAATCACTAAAGCAACTATTATCACAGTTAGTAAAGGAAGAAAATAAAAAATCTCAGCTGGGGCAACATTAACTAAATCATTATTTGTAATAAAGTAATTTTAATTTGCAATATGCACATGATATAGAATCCTGACCTTGTGTACAACTTAACTTTGTGCCATCCCATCGAAAGCTTATGGTGCAAAGGCACCTCCTCTTCCCATCACTTGCTGATTTACAAGTTGAATGTGGCCAATCCTCGCAATCTGCAGATAAATTACAGATTGGCTCCACTGGTGGCTCCCAAACAATCTTAACATCATCTGTAACTCTAGACGAAACATTGGAACTATAGTTTCTTGGAGTAGTTAGATTAAATGGCAATGACTGGTTTAGCCGCAGACTATCTACATCCTTGACTTGGATAAAAAACTTTGATGTATTTTGATCGATACTAGTGACTCGATATGTCCCACTGAGGGCCTTGAAGCTAACCTGGCCAGAGGTAGTGTTGCAATTGAAACTGAAGTACATAGGATCACCACAATTTGAGCTAGTGCTAAGTGGATAAGGGATCATGTTTGTCCCACAAGGCTCACAATTTTGTACAGTTGGTTCTGCAGAAATATCAAGTTTCAAATAGTGAATAAACACAAACAAATGGGACTTGGCCTTATATACATATAATTAATGAACTTGCCTAAGAATTGCAAATCCATCTCTCCACAAACTGACAGCCCATCATCCCATGGGCCATGGTTGAGAGTTTACCATATACAGACAAGGTTAACATTTTATTTTTGTTCTGTAAAGATAATTTATATTTTCAATTATCGGCTCATCTTGACAAAATTTTGGCTATCATATAGAACCATGCTTCTTGTCAAATTCATTATAAATAAAGTTACTAAGTTGTTAGTACTATTAGTTTTTGTGCCCAGTATCTTAAGAGAGTGGCTGTTTCTTTAACATTTTGAGTAGACTTGGGCTTGGACTATAATTAAACAGCTGGCAGGGTTTCTAAACTTTCTACTTCATATTGAAGATGCTTTATGAATTTCCTGGAGTACCTATATTCGAAATTCAAGCAAATTTATGTAAAATCGACCAGTTAGTGCAGTACCTATATCCGAAATTGCTACACGGATGGAGAGGTTATAACCATAAACATACTCCTCTTGAAGATTAGCTAACTCCTGCGTCCAAATCCAGCATGGCATTCTGGAGCGTTGATTATATGAATAAGACTTGCAGCCGCAGTTTTTAAGGCACAACTCTTTGCATTCTGTTTCGCTTTTGACCCGAGTCTTTTGTTCTGGTTTATCCCCTATCACAATCATCTTTAATTTCAAGAAGGTGTCGCCACAGGACATCGAATTTCTTGTGCACCCATCTGAAAAATCTCCAGAATACCACTTCTGAGCGACATGGGGCATGAACCCTGGCAAACATTTGCATGCCAATTTATTATTGTATAAACTACAGCTACCAAATTTTCCACAAACATTATACACACTACAATTGTCTCTCGGCATAGCAAAGTACAAGGACCATGTCCCGTTTGTGCTCTGTTCCCAATACTCTATCTTCCCACTAAAATTCATCACCAACCTTGCATTCTTAAAATTATAATAAATTTGACCTTCTGTGGTTGAGATGAGAGCGTAAAAACTACCCGGACTTTTCCAATAAATCGTCCCCTCTTTGTTGACGATAATTGCGTTCTGACTTCCGGCTGTATCTAGCATAAACGTGAAGCTCCCGCTTCCAGGGTCATCACGGTCTCTCCAAGAAGTCAAATTCATGTCTCCACGCAACAACATGCCTGGAAGAAACGTATCAGTTGGATTTTCAAAGCTCTCCCACAGACTTGTCACATTACCGTACTTGTATGGGTATCCGTATAGTACCAGGTTTCCAGAATCCGTGAGATTCACAATCGTGTCTGTAGCATTGCACGGATCACACGAATAATAACGTTCTGAATACCAATGAGCCTTCTCAGTACTCGTATCCAACACCTGGAGATTGCCATCTTTTGCAAATCCGAAAGCTCCAGTAGTGGCATTGATAAGCGGGAGATCTCGGTTGGCAACCCATACAACTGTTTGCTTATTTGACGTGTACCATATTCCAACATATCTTTTGCCGCCAGAACTTCCAGTAGGACTAAAGAATCCTAATTCAAACTTTCTTCCAGGCGAAACCAGAGTTTCTTCATTGTCTGATCTAATCCACTCGCCGTACCTCAATGAAACTCTATCAGCGCAACAAACATGAAAGGAACACAACAGTACTTGTATTATGTGCAAGATGATGAACATGGAACACAGCATGCAGTTTGCGGACCATCCTTTAATAACGTTGATTGCTCCCATTTTTCAACTCTCTGTTACCGTTACGAAAAAAAAGCACACGCACAAGTAGAATTTACTTTGTTGTATTTGTTAGCAGTGTCGGTGTGGTTGCTGATCATCTAATTGCAGCAACTCCTGCTGTTTTGGCTTTGTTGGTATAATTAAAATGGCCTCGTGTTCTTGCTTGTTGACGCAAAGACTTCTTGGTCAGCAATTATCACTTTGAAAACTGGAAAAGGTTGCCAAAAAAGTATGCAACGTGAACGACTTTCACCGTTTGATTTGAATCCCTTCTTTTTCCTTTACCTTAATTATTTGTTTCTTTTATAATCTTTTGGTTCTTTCGATAAGCATGCTTCATATATGACAACATGTCGTGCAAAAAAAATCATTCTATTACGGATTTTAGGCCCCGTTGTGCCAAATTATACTACCAATTTTAAACTAAATTAGTTATTAGTCAAATTATGTCGATTTACAATGTTGGGTGCATGGCACCATTGTAGTCCAGCCCACATTCTATAGGACACCTCATTACATGAGGTAGTTGAACAAGCCACAAAAGTCATCTTGCTTTTTCTAATTTTCTTGGAAGGTGTCTTGGGCGTGTCTTACACACTGGAGAGAAAAAGGAAAAGCTGAAGCAAAATAGAGAGATATTCCGGTCATTGAGTGAGATTGCTCATTTATTTATATATTATTATAATTAAGTTAGTGTCTTGCTCTTATATGCGTGTGTGCATGTCCAGTTTCATGTCCTTTTTATATATATATATATATATATATATATATATATATATAAAGTCTTGTAACTAAGTCTTGTTCCTTTCATTTATATTTTGTATCTTTCCTTTTGTTTATACTTTATATTTATCAACATTGAATGTACAGTACTACTTTTTGCTAAATGTAGGTAAATAAAATTAAAAAGTAGTTAAATAGTATAATACCCATGAATAATACTAAAAGTGCAATGAGACCTATAAATAATACCAAAAAGTGTAATGGGACCCATAAATAATACCAAAAATAAACTGAATAGTAAAAAAAGTAAAAAAAACTGACTTTTTAAGCCAATGCTAAACGCAACCTTAGTCTTGTATGTATTTCATTAATCTTAGATTAAAATTTTTTTTTGTTCCTGACTCTGTCTCTGTGCGTAGTGTCTATTGGTGTTGAATGGGTGGAAACGCATACTTTTAATTACAACTGATGAAGGTACGAAATCCCTACAATCTAATAAAGGATGATGTATCTCACATTAAAGGAATTCTTCTCCATACCGAGGAATTAGAAGCAAACACTAAAAAATAAAATCTATAGTACTACGTCTCCTCAACAACAGAATACGCACAACAGGAAAGCCAGGATACTGTCATGCAAGAACAGAGTAAGGAATTCTCCAAAGGCAGCATGCGAAATTGCGTTTTTCGATTATTCAAAACTAAATTTGATAATTTAGTTATGTTTGGAAGTTTTGAGAGAGAGGAGAGTAGAGGAAAGTAAAGGGAATGAGAGTAGTGGAGAGAAGAGTAGAAGGGAATGGTTATCCTCCACCTTGTTTGGATATTTTTAAAATTAAGTAAGGAGGAGGGGAATAATTAGTCTTTTCATTTGTAATTTTGTTAATATGGTAAGGGTAAATTTGATAATTCACTTGGTCAAACATTTTAATGCTCCACTTTGGGGGAATTAAAAATGAGGGGTTGGAAGGAGTTCAAACCCCTCCAAATCCCTCTCCCTCCTTCCTTAAAAAACATCCAAACAAGATAATTAAATTACTCTCCCTCCTTCTACTCTACTCCCCCTCCTTCCCTCAACATCCAAACATAGCATTAAAAATTGAGTTTTTCATCTTGTCCTTTTTGTTTTCCAGTTTTCCTTTTTCAACTATTTGATTGTTTCGACTACTTAACTTTTATGTTTCTTTGGTGTAGATGGAATATTAGATACAATTATATGGCAGCCTACGTGAATTACGACCTGTCTTTCCAATTAGAATATTTTCCAAATGGCTTCATATGACCGCATTTGAAATGATCTACAGTGGAGACATGACATGTATGCCTATTCTTTATAAGTACACTAATGGTAAAATTGCTAATAATGCTGTTCTAGGCTTCCAAATAATAGGAATAAATAAATGAAGGCAGTTGGCCTGAGTTAGAGACAATCAGAAATCAGTTAAGTACAATAAATACAAAGGAGGTTCAAATAGGTAACAATCAGACTTACATTGGATACATTGTAATCACATATCAGCGACAATAAAAAAAAGTATCAATATGACAGACATGAAATGTGCCTTAATTGTTCCTACGAGAACCATAGTAAGAATACTAGAAACTTCTGCAACACTGATAAAGAGAAAACAAGAATCATGAGAGCACTTATGCTATCCACCATTATCGGCCTTCTTCAATGGTACATGTTAATTCATTTAAACTTTCTGGTTTAGTAGTAGAAGAAGTTTTGCTAGAAAGGGATCTTCTTACAACATAGGCTGGTTGTTTAGGAGTTGGGAGAGTTGCAGCTTCACTACCAAGCATGAAAACTACATTCGACATTGTGGGACGATCACTTGGGTCCTCTTGTACACATAAAAGCCCAATGTTAACACACCTCAAAAATTCGTCTGCGTTACAAGTTTCATGTATTGTTTGGTCCATTAAATCTAAAGCCTTGCCTTCTCTCCACAATTTCCATGCCTGGGACAATTTGAAAATCGAATTGGCAATAAGTAGAGTGCAGGAAAAATTAAAATTAACTATATGTACTTAATGCAACATACGTTTTCTTTGGTTTACTAATACAACATACTTACATAACCTAAAAGACTCAAACCATGCTCTGACTGGTGAAATCCTGTGTTCCTTTTTCCACTGATAACCTCAAGTACAACTACTCCAAAGCTGAAGGCATCAGACTTGACTGAGAAAAACCCATCCAATGCGTATTCTGGAGACATGTAACCGCTGCACAACAAAAATTGTTTAAATTTTCAGTGAATTAGGGAGCATAGATGGGAGAACTGAAAAATGTAATTCAAAGTCTAAACAAAGAGCTTTCATAATCAACCATCTGCATCAAACTTACTAAGTTCCAACTACTCTAATTGTGGTTGCCTCAGTTTGTTTGCCTCCAAATATCCTTGCCAAGCCGAAGTCTGAAATCTTGGGGTTCATCTCCTCATCCAGTAGAACATTGCTTGTTTTCAAATCTCTATGAATAATCCTCAACCTAGAATCTTGGTGAAGATAGAGCAGCCCTCGAGCAATTCCCAAAATAATGTCAAAGCGTATCTTCCAGTTCAGTAACACACATAGCGTCCGATCTTTCATGCCATTTTCCATTTTAGAACATTTTTAAGTAATCATATTAAGCAACAATATAATATGCAGTACAAATATTTAAACTTCAGGTTTAGAGTCTAACCAAATAAAAAGGAGTCTAAGCTTTTGTTTGGCATGTATTCATATAGTAAAAGTTTTTCATCTCCTTCGATGCAATAGCCCAAAAGTCTAACAAGATTCCGATGCTGAAGTTTAGCAATTAAAACAACCTCATTCTTAAATTCCTCCAAGCCTTGTCCTGAACCACTTGAGAGCCTCTTTATAGCAATTTCTTGTCCACCTGGAAAGGAACCCTGAGAGAAAACTCCCATAAGCACCATCCATCATTAATCGGAAACTAATGTTTAAAATTAACTATAATGAATACCAAAAAGGTTAAATTACCTTGTAAACAGGCCCAAACCCCCCTTGTCCAAGCTTTTTTGCATCTGAAAAATAATCTGTAGCGGCTAGTATGCTTTTCAAATCGAAAAAGGGTACATCTATGCCTTTTTTATCATCTTCTCTAAATTGGCCTGAGTCTATCAAATCTTTGACTTGTCGCTCACTGTTATATAGGCGAAATGCTGCATTTGCCTGATTTCTTTCCCTGTTAACTGATTCTAAAAGATTAAATTGAAATTTCAGTCTCTTGCTAACTGTATGGAAGAAACAAAAATATTTTCATTTTGACACAAGAAATCAAGAATATATGGTTGTTTTCACACCGGTTACCTTGTCCTTTGGCCACTTTTTTTCTTGTAAAATAATAAAAGTAACAGCATGCAATAACCATCAAAGTTGCAATAATCATCAGGATAATTGGATCAAATTGCTTCTTCTTGTAGGAAGATCCTTCAGACTTTGTGTGATCATCTTCAAAAAATGAATAGAACAATAGGTAATAAGTTGACAACATTATGTATATAAATATAGGTACTAAATTACATTGCCAAAATAAAAAATAAAATCAGGTTTAGTTTGTTTTTAAGTCACAGGAGTAAATGTTATATTGTTCTATGATTCTGTTTTATGTGTCCAAAACAAACAAAGTATGTGAAAGGTGTAAGTGCTTGTTAGCTGGATCCTAAATGATGGTGATGCCAAAAGGGGTTTTGGTAATCCAATGAGTGTTGCACATTTCGAGCCAGTGGATCAAAACATATATGAAAATCGATGGAAAAAGTACGCTTGCCATGAAGTTCTGGCTGGCTTGACCTTTTGTTGTAGCAAAGGATACATGAATGAACAACAACAACAACAAATAAACTCAAAACTCAAGAGATGATTCAATATAGGTCTGTGTTAATATATATCAGATTTTTTTTTTTTTTTTTTTTTTGGAGGAAAAATGAACAAGTGGGTGCCTAAAATTCAAAATTCCCTTCTGAAATGAACTGTCACTATGTGCCACAACCACCATAATATGGCAAGGAATTGTGTTATTCTAAACTGAAATTAAGTTTCAGTATTAGAACAAACACTTGGCCAATCATGTTGCATATGGAATTGGGTGCATAGAATTCCCAATTTTGCCGTGCTTGAAGAGGAGATTGGAAAGTAGCCTTACCCCTTCTTTTTCTTCTTTTTTATTATTATTATTATTATTTGAAGAGGCTGATTTTCAAATTCAAACCCAGGAAATAAATATCACGTCACTCTTGTTGGTGGAAGACACTTGTCATCACACCAAACCTGACTAAGCGCTGTGCTAGAAAAATTGTAGCCATTAAAGACTGGAATTAATCAATCAAACCCCAGTCCCCACATCCTGCAAATCTGCTATAGTGCTATATAGATTACATTATAAACAACAAGAAGAAGCAAAAATTAAGTACCTATGTCAGAAAGACCCACACGGACATAGAGTTCTCGGGCGTCACCGCCTCCATCGATGGACTCCTCCTGGATATTGTTGACATCCTCTGACCAAATCCAGCAGGTGGCCGTATTAGCCTTTGTACGGCTCATTTCTGTACTTTGAAATGAATAAGCCTGGCAACGACAATCGCTAAGGCATTCCACTTTGCATTCATGTGCACTCTGCTTATAAATTCCATTGCCACCGTCGGTTCCCACTCCAGTTATCTTCAACATCAAGAAATTATCACCCTTGCGACATATGGAGTAGTTTCTAGTGCACCCCTCTGAATAAAACCCAGAATTCCAATGATTTAGTGCCTTAGGCTGAAACCCATCTAAACAGTTGCACATTGGACTTTTCTCAATATTGCAGCTGCCAAAGGAACCACAAGCATTAAACACGCTGCAATTATCTCTTGGTTCCGTACGGGTCAAACTCCATGAGGCAGGGGCTGTATCGTTATCCAACTTATAAAGCTTTATATGACCATCAAGATCCATTACCAGTCTCATACCGTAATAATCAAACAGTCCAGGGGTGGTACTTTTTGTAAGAGTCTTATTCTTAATCTTATATGTCGGTCTTCCAGTACCTGATGTAGAGTTAGATAGCAAGTTGGATATTGCTGTAAAAATAAGATTGTTGTCAGAGTTAAATAACTCTCCTGATAATCCACTTTTCCAGTATGGAATTGCTCTATTCTCAATTTTGTACTGGTTTCCTCGATCTTGGTCTTGCCGGAAAGTGTAGTTCCCTGGCGCAGGGTCAACTTGACTTTTCCACGAAGTTAAAGTCATCTCTGCATTCATCTTCATTCCAGGAAGAAATGTATCAGTTGGAATATCAAAGCTTTGCCAGAGAATTGTTTCTGAGCCAGCTTGACCTTCGATAAGAACTAAGTTCCCAGAATCCAAGAGCTTCACTGTCCTATTAAAAGAAGTTGATCCGCCGATCTTAGCTGACCATAACTTTTTAGTTTTGTCTAGTACCTGTAGGTCGCCATTCTCTGAAATAGTAAAAGCACCAGTGGTTTTGGACGGTACTGGCTCAATACGGTTGGCAACCCATACAACTACCATTGGACTTGACTTGTAATACCATATCCCTACATATCTTCCATGCTTAGAGCTTCCACTGGGGGTGAAAAAACCAAGCTCAAATCTTTTTCCGGCTGATACAAGAGATTCTCCCTGGCTGTCATTAATTGGGTTGCGAAATGTTAAGGTATCTCTAGCAGAGCAAAATGAAAATGAAGATAGAAACAAGAATGTGTATATGGTACAGAATGAAATATGAGTTGCAGACCATGTAAAGGCCATTGTTATTCTGGTTTTGCTGCTTGTGGATTCTGTTATGAGAGAATGTGGTAAGTTGTGCGCACTGTTGTGGACTCGTAGTTCACTTTTGTGATGGCCACGAGGTCTTCTGCTACAATCCAAGTCTTCTAGCTAAAAATTATTAAATCTTGTTTCCTTTTCACTGAATAGTCTACGCGCTAAAAGTTGACTTGGTCAGGAAATTACAATGTAAGTTTCGGTTTGCATGAGGCAGGTAAAACAGGTTAGCTTTTTTCTATGAATTGTTTCATGGAAATAAGGAAACCTTGTTTTTAGTAATTGACATACATGATGCTGAATTGTAGCCTACTTCAATTCATTCAATTGAGAGTGTAAACATCAACAGGAGATAGATGATGTGATAATCACGCTCCACCTTGAGAATCACATGTAGCGCACAATCTTGTAGATTTATTAGCCTATGGCAACTATCTACTTATATGACAAAGTGATAAATCATAAATCTTTTTTTTTTTTTACTTTCTTTTTACTAGGTGTTGGGTTTTAGATTGAGAACTTCCATAACAATGCAATAATGATCAAGTTTGTGATGTGTTGATCAATGATCAAGATCACAATGTGAAGATGCTACTCAAAAAAGATATTTTATCAGGATTTCAACAGCCTTAATTGATCAAACAACAAGTTTTGATAGACTTTCAATCTCTTCTCAATTGGTCAAAATATGATTTTTGATAGCTATTTGGTTGTAACTTTTTTTTTTTTGAGAAAATTTGGTTGTAACTTGATCAATCGAAAATCATGAAAACAAAATATAACATGTTATAAATAAAGGCGGTTTCCTTGGTTTTTGTACCCTACTTTTATAACATCTAATAGGCTTCTTATTATAAACTCAACTTCACAATGTTTAGAGAGGTTGTAGCCATGCACCATACACAGAGACAACCCAAACCAAACCTAATTTGTTCAACCTGAAAGTTTGAAAAATCATTATTCGCTACAAAGTTGCTACATTTATCAACCCAATACATAACACTAATAATTTAAACATTCAAAGGTCATTGGAGTCGGTCTGAAATTCTAGTAGTGAACATAGACGGGCTATTCTTGAAAGGGTTAATGTACAAAGAGTTCAAACATTCTGAAATTGTTATAGGTCGACAAGGTAGTGTAGTTTCTAGGGTAAAGTAAGTTTAAATAGATCTTCTTAGCTGGGCTAGGTTACCCTCAAGAGTGCTTTTTCCTTTGGCGTTTTTTCAATTAGTTTTTCATTTTGTTACCAAATTTGAATTTTTATTGTCTCTTGATTTAATCTTTAGATTTGGTACTTCTTGTGGTTACAATTTAATTAACTTTTTTTTTTTGCTAAATACGATTAAATTAACATAATTGTAATCACTAATTAAATGGGCATAATTGTTAAATAGTTAATTAATTGACTAAAGTACACTTTTAGTCCTTAATGTTTGAGATTGTTTTCCATTTGGCTTTTTATGTTTTAAACTTTTCATGTTGGCCCTTCACATTTGATTTCATGTTCATATCTCTGTCAATCACTCCTGATATTAATCTCACCATTAAGTGCCACATAAGTGGCGTCCATTAAGTCACGTTATTCATATAATGATCGTATCACCAGATTATTAACTGAAATGAACAACAATGGCAATAAGAAAACCAAATCAAACTATAAGAACCAAAATGAAAGTAGTAACAAACTTTAAGAGTAAAAAAAATGTACTTTAATCTTTTCTTTTCTTTTTATAATCAAAATGTACTTTGATCTAATTAATGAGTTTAAATAAGATTTCACATTAGGCATTAATCCTGAAGCAAATAGGAAACTTTTTTTTTTTTTTTTTTTTGATACAAAGCAAATAGGAAACTTGAAGGTAATCTTTGAGTAGTTGATGAGCTAGGTCCATTATATTAAACCAAATAAGCACAAATCATTAGAGCCAAGCTAAATTAGCATTGAATTGAAATTCTAGTCGAAGGATCTTAGTTTAAATAATAATAATAATAATAAATCCTTCCAATTTATGTTTGTCCTGAATTGACAGATACAGAAGAAAACAAGATTAAAAAGTATGAAGTTAGCTGTCTTTGAAACCAAAAAAGGGTACTAATATCTCTTGAAGAAGTCCATAATTTTGGGTCACGACTATATAGTATATATGGATAAGAGAGGAATACCATTAATCTGCAGTTTGGAGTGGTAGTTTCTTGGAAAGTAAGAATAATAAAGTAAAAGCACCTTTTACCATCTTTGGAGAAAGAAAAAAAAGACTAAAAGCACTTTTAATAGCAAGTGGCAGGCAATACGTCAAAGATCTTGCAGTGTCTAAATAATGTTCACTACACCTATTTCATGCTGGTCCAGTCAGTGTTCACATTACCAGATGATAGAAGGATACCAGCCACTCACATTTTCCGCGTGCGATGAATGGATATGGTTTAGGGCTACGCGTCCTCTAATTAACATGAAATTTGCAACTTTTTTCCTATAACAAGATTTTCCTGTTGGAAATATTATCCAGTGTAGATTCGGGAATTCTTGAAAAAGTTTATCTTTTAGTTTTTTGTCTCAATTTTTTTTTTCTTTCAAATAATTTAGCTTTTTAAGAAAAAAAAAACTAGCCTCTAGCTTTTTTTTAAACATATTTAACATAAAAGTTACTAAAAACTATATGTTTTTTATAAATACTATGCAAATATGCTATTAAAAATAAACAATGTAAGGTTGAATTTAATCAACCATTCTGTTGGCTTTATTCCGTGCCAAATTTGCTTGTAATTTAGCAATTAGTAACCTTGTATTTAGGTGGGAATCATGTAAGGGTAATGTGTGAGAGAGTATGAAGAAATACTCAAGATTGTGCAAGGATGCAGAGACTCACGGCTAAGACTCGCGGGTGACTCGCGACTGGCAAGCCGTCAACTACAGAACACGAGTGAAGCGTGCAGAGAAAATGAACAGTCACGCCAGCTGGAGCACTACAGGACAAAAAATCCAGCCTGGCCCTTCTGTTAGCTCGCGGCTTGAACTCGCGACTCAGTCAAGTCGCGAGGCCAAGCCGCCAGCCAGCTCTGTTTTGAAAAACCTAACTCTTTGCATTTCACTCTCACCCCAGTATAAATACCCCTTATACCCACGAAATGTAGAGAGCTTCTGGAGAGAATTTTGAGAGAGAAACCCTAGAGAAAAACAAGATTGACTCATCCATAATCTTTAGATAGAGACTCTTCAAATTCCTATACTCTCACCCTCTCCATTGTTACATTCTTGAGAGGTACACTACCAAAACCTTTTCTCACCATACCCATATCTGTGAGAAGGCTTTTTGATACTTTGGGAAGCAGTTAGGAAGGGACCAATTCACATTGGTTGATGCTATGGTTAGTAGCGGAATCCGGTAAGCTAAAGAAGAAATAGGTTCGGCGTAACCTCGTTGGAGCAAGAAGCTTGGAGGGCTTAGGTACACTGGGTAAATTAGGCTTGGAGAGTCTTCTGCTGTTCATGTATCCCAACTACATTCTTTAGTAGATTATTTACCGCTTGGAGGGCGGCGGAGAGGTTTTACGCCGAGAGCTTCGGTTTCCTCTTCGATAACACATCGCTGTGTTGTCCTTGTGTTTGCATCTCTCTTCCCTTAATCTTTGCCATTTAATTTCTGCTGTGGATGTGGTTTTATTTGGTCTAGATTGTTTATCAATTTTGTTATATGCTTATGTTCACATTTTGCACATCAATTGTTTGATAATAAGCTTGAATTGGTAATTTCTTAATTGGGGGTCTAAACGTTCAAGGGTGTTTTACACGCTATTTGAACTTTCAAACAATTTCCAAACGGAGGGTCATTGTATATACTCACATGAGATCCATCCCTATGTGAGGGGTTGTTGTATATTCTCATTACACCAAAAACCCATAGGTCTCATGTAGGGACGAAACCAAGATTTTTGGTTAGAGGATGTTGAAGTATAAGCAAAAAAAATTATCATGGAATTCCAAATAAACATTCATTTAATATTAACAAACTATTAACAAAAACAAAGACACTAAATCATTCTTCGTAATACGTTACAATGCAATCATTTACTTAAAAAGACAAAGACACAAAATACCATTATTTCTCACTATAGTAGAGCATTCGCATTAGTTCATACAAAAATTATTGTCTAATTTAGCATAACTACAATAAAAGAACTACTACAGTCAATCATATCTCTCTCTTCCTCAACCAAAAACCACTACTGTCAATCAAAAGAACTACTAAAATATTCATTTACATAACTACAATAACTATGTAAATTTACACAGTTACACTAAAACAAATATATTTTTACACAATGATAAATAGACTGATGTGGGTGTATTATTTGGTTAATTGGGCAAATTTAGAACCTTATGCTATTTTACTACTGATGCTAATACTCTTACAATCAAATCAATGTAAAATTAGAGGTGAGGGGGGCCAGGATTTTTGAAAGAGATGACCTAGGGGTGGTAAAATTGGACACGACCCGCGAATTTGACACAACACAACACAAAATTAGCAGGTTATGGGTTGAGATTTGATAGGTTCGTATCATATTCGGGTTGACATGAATAACCCGTTTAATAAACGGGTTGGGTTGGTGTTCAACCCATGGAACCCGTTTGATCCATCTGACCCATTTAATTAAATGACATTTTACCAATATACCCTTCAAATCCTAGGTATATAAACTTATTAGTTGTTATGGTTTATTTTCTTTGACATATTGTGATTAATTATTTGTGATATTGAGATATGTTTTAGTTTTTAATGATTATTTGTAATGCAGTTACTCGTTAGTTCTGAATTTTATATTAAAAATATTTATTTGTTTGTTTTTTCATAAATATTTTTTTTCCATTTTGATAAAATCTGATAAACAAGTCGACACAACTAACCCGTTTAATAAATGTGTCATTTTAGGGTTGAGGAATCTTGACCCATTTAATAAACATGTCGGGTTAATGTTGACTCATATAGTCGGATACTCACGAGTTAACACAACACGAACCTGACATGCGAACACGAATTGTCATCCCTAAGAGGACCCAAATATATAAAAGTAGAGAATATACCTACCCTTTTTTTCTTAAGGTCATGGGGGGCTCCCACCTGGCTTTGTCCTTGATCCCATGGTATATTTCATAGAAGAAATATCCCACAAGTTGACCACAACGTGCATGTTGTCAATTGGTATGACATGTGTAAGAAAGACTTAACACAGTTTCATGAATTGTAATTATCAAATGTTGAAGAATATTGACATTGTTTTGCTCGATGTCTAATATGTTGATGTACTAATATTTATGTAGCTAGGCCAAAAGCCTTGTAATTCAATTGATACATTTCAATTCTTTCAACAAATATATCTAAAATTCAAATCACCCCCACCCCTTCCCTCCCACCCTCCCCCCCTCCCCCCCAAGGCCCCACCATCGATGTATCGAGAGAGAGAGAGAGAGAGAGAGAGAGAGAGAGAGCATTCATAATGGGTTCTCTAAAATAGGAGAGGGATCATTCATAATGGGTTCTCTAAAATAGGACAACAACCTAATATGAAAATGAACCCAATAAAAACATCCACATTTGCTTCAGTAAACATTAGCCAAAATACCATTTAGCTATAGTGCCCTTGTTTATTTGTTAAGAAAACATAAGAAAATAAAAGAAAATAAAAAAATAAAATAAAAGGAGAGGAAGATGGAAATAATAATAATGAATATTTAAATAAATTGAATAGAGAATAGAGAATCAGATGCGTATATTTTAAAAAGTAATTAGCTAAAATAGCAAAATGTCTAAATGAAAAAACACTCCTTGGATTTCAATTCTTCCACACACACACAAAAAAAAAATGCAATTTTAACACACCAAAAAGTCACTTTATCTATTTTAGGATGGCATTTAACAATACAACTTACATATCTCATCTTCTATTTTATCATTACAATGCATTAAAATATACTAAAAAAAACTCACTGGTATTAAAAAAAATACAAAACCTAGCCACCACCCACAGCCTACCACCAGCATTCACAACCAACCAATCACCACCCCCACAACCCACCACTACCGCAAAAAAAGCTAACCCATCACCACCAACCACCACTAAAATCAACCAAACATCACCAAAACTTAACTCTACCAACACCGGCCCAAACCACCAACCCAAAAAACTCAAAATTAGATCAACTCAAATCACCAACAACCAAAAAAAAAAAAAAAAAAAAAACAACAACAACAACAAAAATCAACCCGAAATCCAAATTGCGAGGTCAACAATGTTGGCAGCATGGCAAGAGGCAAAGAGTGGGAGAGGGACGACTGAGAGGGAGATAGAGGCAAAGGAAAGAGAGAAAGACAAGTAGAGGAAAAAAGAGAGTTTTGAGGAGAAGTGGATAACTAACGAGGAGAGAAAAGTGAGAGAATATAATATAAAAAATAAATTATTTTTTTTAAGAAAAAAAAAAAAAAAAAAAAACTAAGAGCATTTACATCAAATTAAGGTGCTAAAATAGCTAGCCAGGTGTTAAAAAATTTGACTTTTGGCATCATTAATATAGTGAGTTTTTTAGGGTTTTGGGTACTAAAATAGCTCACCATTAATATAGCGGATTTTTAAGGGTTTTGGATGCTAAAATAGAGTCTAATTTTTTAACACCTAGCTATAGTAAAGTTCCAAAGATGGCACTTTACTGTAGCTAGATGGTAATTATAATAATGTTATTTAATGCTGTGTTTGTATAAGCTAGTACAAAATGGTGTTTTGAGTTTAAAATGAGTGTTTTTTAAAAGGCTATGAGGAGTTGGTGTTGCAAAATGGAATTTTGGATTTTAAAAACACGTTTTTAGGATCCCAATACGCCTAACCAAACAAACCCTAAATGTGAGAGAGAGAGAGAGAGAGAGAAACATGAGTGGTAAAAGAATGAATAAAAAAATAAAGAATGAATATTTAAATGAAGTAGTAAAATAATAGAGTCTTTGAAGTTTAGTATATTATAAAATAATATGTTAAAATAGATAAAATAATTTTTTGAGTTGTTAAAGCTAAATTTTTTAGAACGTTTGAGGTGAATGTCTTAAGTAAAAAATAGAATGGTGCTACAGTACACTTTTACTGGAGTACTCTAGCACCATGCCATTTTTTTTTTTTTTTTAACATATGGCACAATTGATGTTGGTGGTCTTGTGGTGTTTGGTGTGCAAAAAAATTAGCATTTAGCACATTTAATACTAGTGCTTTTAAATAACCCATTGAAGTTTCCAAATCCACTAGTATTTTTAGTTCTTTCTTTTCCTTTTTTTTTTTTTTCTTAATGAATAACTTTATGCAAACCAGAAAGAAGAACCAGCTATAGTGGGGACAAGTACAATCAGCAGCAATACTGTTCAGAAGAACTGAAGAACACCAAACTAACACTATCTATAACAGATATTCAACTCACACAAACTAACAAAATCAAAGAAGAACTAGTTGCAAACATAAATAGTCACTAGAAAGTAAATCTATAGTACTACATCTCCTCAATAACAGAATACACACAGCAGGCAAGCCAAGATACTGTCGTGCAAGAACAGAGTAACGAATTCTACAAAGGTAGCAGAAGGCGCAACACAAAATTGCATTTTTCGATTATTGAAAATAAGGTAGCAGAAGGCGCAATACTATTAGTATGTTTCAACTACTAAAATTTTATGTTTCTTTGGTTTAGATGGAATATTAGATAATTCATAATACAATTACACTGCCTACTGCGTGAAATTCGACCAGTCTGTCCCATTAGAACACTTTCCAAATGGATTCATATGACTGCATTTGAGATGATCTACAATGCAGACATGACATGCATGCCTATTCTTTATAAGTACACTAATGGTACATGTGAATATATAGGATATAGCATTATATTGAATCTCTACCTGCATAGTGCGGCAGTGAACAGTACAGCTCAAATGCAACCCTGATTGTACCTCTTGATGCAAAATTGCAAATAATGCAATTCTAGCTAGGCTTCAAAATAATAGGAATAAATAAATGAAGGCAGTTGGTCTGAGTTTGAAACAATTAGAAATCAGAGAAGTACAATTACTACAAAGGAGGTTCAAATAGTTAACAATCAGACATACTTTGTATACAATGTTATCAGGGACAATAAAAAAGTAACAATTTGATAAACAAGAAATACGCCTTACTTGTTCCTATGAGAACCATAGTATGAATACAAGAAACTTCGGCAACACTGATAAAGAAAAAACAAAAATCCTGAAAGTCTCCATGCTATCCACCATTATCGGCCTTCTTCGATGGTAGCTGTTAATTCAATCAATCTTTCTGGTTTTGTATTAGAAGAAGAAGCAGTGCTAGAAAGGGATCTTCTAACAACATAGGCTGGTTGTTTCGGATATGGGAGAGTTGCAGTTTCACTACCAAGCAAGAAAACTACATTCGACATTGTGGGACGATCACTTGGATCTTCTTGTACACATAAAAGCCCAACGTTCACACACCTCAAAAATTCCTCTGCATTACAAGTTTCACGTAATGTTTGGTCCATTAAATCTAAAGCCTTGCCTTCTTTCCACAATTTCCATGCCTAAGACAATTTGAAAATTGAAATTGGCATTAAATAGAGTGCAGGAAAAACAACTATATGTAATCGATGCAACATTTTTTTTTTTTTTTTTGGTTTACTAATTCTACTTACATAACCTAAAAGACTCAAAGCATGTTCTGATTGGTGAAATCCTGTGTTCCTTTTTCCACTGATAACCTCAAGTACAACCACTCCAAAGCTGAAGGCATCAGACTTGACCGAGAAAAACCCATCCAATGCATATTCTGGAGACATGTAGCCGCTGCATAACAAAAATTATTTAAATTATCAGTGAATTAGGGAGCAGAGATGGGAGAACTGAAAACTGTAATACAAAGTCTAAAACAATGATTTGCATCAAACTTACTAAGTACCAACTACTCTGGTTGTTGTTGCCTCAGTTTGGTTGCCTCCAAATATCCTTGCCAAGCCGAAGTCTGAAATCTTGGGGTTCATCTCCTCGTCAAGTAGAACATTGCTTGTTTTCAAATCTCTATGAATGATCCTCAACCTAGAATCTTGGTGAAGATACAGCAGCCCTCGAGCGATTCCCAAAATGATGTCAAAGCGTATCTTCCAGTTCAGTAACACACATAGAGTTCGATCTTGCATGCCATTTCCATTTCAGCACATTTTTTAGTAATCTGCTTAAGCTTAGATATGATATGCAGTACAAATATTTTAAACAGCAGGTTTAGAGTCTAACCAAATAAAAAGGAGTCTAAGCTTTTGTTTGGCATGTATTCATATAGTAACATTTTTTCATCTCCTTCAATGCAATAGCCCAAAAGTCTAACAAGATTCCGATGTTGAAGTTTAGCAATTAAAACAACCTCATTCTTAAATTCCTCCAAGCCTTGTCCAGAACCACTTGAGAGCCTCTTTATAGCAATTTCTTGTCCACCTAGAAAGGAACCCTGAGAAAAACTCCCATAAGCACCGTCCATTAATTAGAAACTAAGTTTTAAAATTAACTATAATGAATTCCAAAAAGGATAAATTACCTTGTAAACAGGCCCAAACCCCCCTTGTCCAAGCTTTTTTGTTTCTGAAAAGTAGTCTGTAGCAGCTAGTATGCTTTTTAAATCGAAAAATGGTACATCTATGCCTTTTTTATCCTCTTCTCTAAATTGGCCTGAATCCATCAAGTCTTTGACACGTCGCTCGCTGTCATACAGGCGAAATGCTGTGTTTTCCCGATTTCTTTCCCTATTAACTGATTCGAAAAGATTGAGTATAATTTCAGTCTCTTGTTAATTGTAAGGAAGAAACCAAATTATTTTCATTTTGACACGATAATAAATGGTTCTTTTCACACTGGTTACCTTGTCCTTCAGCCAGTTTTCTTCTTATCAAATAATATATGTAACAGCACGCAATAATTACCAAAGTTGCAATAATCATCAAAGTTGCAATAATCATCAAGAAAATTGGACCAAATTGCTTCTTCTCGTAGGAAGATCCTTCAGGATTCGGGTGAGCAACTTCAAAAATGGAAGAGAACAATAAGTAATAAGATGACTAGCTACATTATATATAGGGAAAACATTATTACACACATTCTTATATACACACTTGAAATACACCGAAATCATGACTTGAAATCATGATTTTTAACTTAGAAATTGTGACTTGAGGTCACGATTTCAATACATTTCAAGTGTGTGTAAGAATGTGTGTAATAGGGTGTTTATAATAAACACGGCTAGTATGCATATAAATATAGGAGTGACAATGAGCTGGTAGCCACTGCTATTGCAGGTACTACATAAAAACTAAAAATAAAAATAAAAACAGGATTAGTTTGTTTTTAACACGGGAGTAAATGTTCTATCGTTCTACGATTCATATGTATCCAAAACAAACAAACAAACAAAAAAGGTGCAAGTTCTTGTTAGCTGGATCCTAAATGATGATGATGCCAAACGGGATCTTGGTAATCCAATGATTGTTGCACATTTCAAAGCAGTGGATCATAATTTATGATTCATAACATATATGAAAATCGATGGATAAAATACGCTGGCCATGAACTTCTGGCTGGCTTGACCTTTCGTTGTAGCAGAGGATACATGAATGTACAACAATAAATAAACTTAAAACTCATTGGTCAAGAGATGATTCAATATAGGTCTGTGCTAATATATATCAGATTTTTCTTTTTTGTGAGGAAAAAGGAAAAACTGGGTGTCTAAAAGTCAAAATTTCCTTCTGGAGTTAAACTGACACTATTTGTCAGAACCATCATAATATGGCAAGGCATTGTGTTATTCTAAATTAAAATTAAGTTTCACTACTAAAACACAGCACTTGGCCAATCATGTTGCATATGGAAATGGACACTAAAGGTCATATACAGTGCATAAAATTCATAATTTTGCGGGGTTCGAAGAGAAGATTGGAAGGTAACCTTACTGCTAATTATTATTATTATTATTATTATTTTTTTTTTTTTTTTTTTTTTTTTTTGGTGTAAGGCTGATATCCAAATTCACACCCTTGACCTATCATGTCACTTTTAGTGGTAGAAAGCACTTGCTGTGTTGGAAAAAGTTTAGCAATTAAAGATTAAAATTGATCAGTCAACCCCACAACCTGCAAATCTGCTACATATATAGATTCTATTATAAACAACAAGAAGAAGCGAAATTAAGTACCTATATCAGAAGAACCCACACGGACATAGAGGGCTCGGGCCTCACTGCCTCCATCTTTGGACTCCTGAATATTGTTGAGCTCCTCTGACCAAATCCAGCATGTGGCTGTAGTTTCATATGAATAAGCCTTTGTATGGCTCATTTCTGTTCTTTCAAATGAATAAGCCTGGCATTCACATCTGTCAAGGCATTCCTCTTTGCATTTATCTGCACTCTCTATGTCAGTTCTGTAGCCACCAGGGGCTTCCACTCCCACTATCTTCAACAAAATGAAGTGATCACCCTTGCCGCATATGGTGGAGTTTCTAGTGCACCCCTCTGAATAAAGTCCAGAATTCCAATTATTTAGCTCCTTGGGTTCAAACCCATCTAAACACTTGCACATACGAGTTTCCTCAATATTGCAGCTGCCAAAGTTACCACAAGCATTAAACAGGCTGCAATTATCTCTTGGTTCCATACAGGTCAAATTCCATGAGGCAGAGGCTGTGTCATTATCCCTAGTAAAAAACTTTATATGACCATCAAGATCCATTACCAGTCTCATACCGTAATAATCAACCTGTCCATGGGTGTCAAAAGTCATATTCTGATATGTCGGTCTTTTAGTACCTGATGTATAATTAGATAGCAAGGAGGATATAGCAGGGCAAATGACATGAGAGTTATTACCATAAATATTGTTATCAGAGTGAAAAAACTTTCCTGATAATCCACTTTTCCAATGAGGACTTGCTCTATTCTCGATAATGTACTGGTTTCTTCGATCTTGGTCTTGCAGGAAAGTGAAGTTACCTGGCGCAGGGTCAGCTTGACTTTTCCATGAAGTTAAACTCATCTTTGCGGTCATCTTCATTCCAGGAAGAAACGTATCAGTTGGATTATCAAAGCTTTGCCAGATAATTCTTTCTGAGCCAGCTTGGCCTTCGATAAGAACTAAGTTCCCAGAATCCAAGAGCTTCACTGTCCTATTAAAAGAAATTGATCCGCCTTTATTAGCTGACCACAATTTATTATTATCCTCCTGTACCCGTAAGTCACCATCTTCTGCAATAGTAAAAGCCCCAGTGGTTTTGGACACTGAATTGTTGCGGTTGGCAATCCATACTATCACCCTTGGACTTGACTTGTAATACCATATCCCTACGTATCTTCCATGCTTAGAGCTTCCACTAGGGGCAAAAAAACCAAGCTCAAATCTTTTTTGGGCTGATACAAGAGATTCTCCCCCGCTGTCATGAATTGGGTTGTCCAATGTTATGGTATCTCTAGCAGAGCAAATTGAGAAGGAAGTAAAAAACAAGATTGTGTATATGGTGCAGAGGGTATAAGCCATTTTTGTTTTGGATTTGCTTATTGTGGTTTCTTTTATGAGAGAATGTAGAAAGTTATTCGCTCTGTTAAGGACTTTTAGTTTCACTTCACTATGTGATGTACCGATGTTCTTGGGGTCTTCTGCTAAAATCCAAGTCTTCGATTTTGTTTCCATCTCCCAAAATAGTCAACGCGCCTAGAAGTTGACTGGGTCAGTAAGTAACAATGTTAGGTTCAGTTTGCATGAGACAGGTGAAACTGGTTAGCTTGATTCTACGAACTGTTGTCATGGTAATGAGCAAACCTTGATTTTAATGATTGACATACACGATACTATTTAATTATGTAACCCACTTCAATTTATCATTTGAAGGTGTAATATCAATAGAAGATAGATGATAATATGATAATCGCACTCCACTTGGAGAACCCCATGCAGTGCACAAAATTTTGCACATATATATTAGCCGGCTACGGCAATTATTTACGTTCACAATAAATTTGACAATATTTTTTATAATAATTGAGTTGACAAATTTATATTAGTTTTCGTTCTTAAATATTGGGTCCATCACTTACATTATTTTTTTTACTTACTACTAATAATCTACCACATCAGTAAGTGTCAAATTTTTGTGTATAGCAATTATCTACTTATTATATGACAACTGAAAATCATAGATATTTAATTTCATTTTTATTTTTTCTACTTTGTTTTTACTAGGTATTACGTTTTAGATTAACAAATTCCATAACAATGTAATAATCATCAAGTTTATAATGTGTTGATCAATTATTAAGATCACAGTGTGAAGATATAGCTCAAAGAAAACATTCTATTTGAATTTAAACTGTCTGATCAAATAGCAAACTTTGACTGACTTTCAATTTCTTTTCAATTGATCAAAAGAGGATTTTTTTTTTTTTTTTTTTTTCCGATTGTAATTCGATCAATCAAAAATTGTGAAAACAGAATCTTGCATGTTTTAATTAAAAGCAACTTCCTTGGTTTTCGTAATCTACTTGCATAACACATGAAAGGCTTATTAGAAATTCAACTTCACAAGGTTTAGATAGATTGTAGTTGTAAACCTAATATATTCAATCTGTGAGTTCAAAAAATCAATATTCATATAAGTTTAGGTTAATATTTAGCTATTTTAGAAGAGAGAATTTGAGTTTATATAACACACTCAGTTTGGTTATGCATTTGAATGCGTCTGACAATTATTTGGGTAATTGATTATTACAAATTCTATCTCTTAGGGCTTTAATCTCATTTAAATTTTGGTTTGTTATAAATTTTTTAATACATTTTCTTTGTTTTGGTTTTGAATCATGTTTTTGTTGGGTTTTGAGTAGAAAAATTATTTATTTTATTCATTTTCCTTGATTTATAAATTTTTAAATAAGTAATATGGTTTTTGGATATAGGATGAGAATGTTTGGATTTTAAGAAAGTTTGTTTTGGTGAATAATTGTCAATTTCTAATGTACTTTGATGATACACAAAATTTTGAAAGTAAATGTTGTTTACAAATGAATACCTCTCTACCTTATCTTTTTTGAGATTTTTTTTTCATCTTGATAATATAGAAATTGTTTTAAATATAATGTGAGTATACATACATACATACATACATGCATATATATATATATATTAACTTTAAGAAAAAGATTAAACACTAATTAGGCATTAATCCTAAATCAAACAGGCAACTTGAAGCTAATCAAAATATATTAGATTGAGTAGTTGATTTTCTCCACACAAAAAAAAAAAAAAAAAAAAAAAAAAAGATTTAGTTATTAATGAACTTGGTGCCATGATATTAAACTAAACAAGCATGAATCACTATTAACTAGAGTCAATCCCAATTACCATTGAACTAAATTTCTTGTGGAAGGATCTTAGTGCAAAATAAAAAGAAGGGTAAAATATCATTTTTGTCCCCAAACTTTTATAGAAGTTTGTTTTTCATTCCTGAACTTTTAAAAGTTCGTTTTTCGTCCCTAAACTTTACAAAACGTTTTACTTTTCATCCTTCCGTCCATGACAGTTAATTTATGTCCTATGTAGCATAACAAAATGATGACGTGGTATCTGACTTGGACCAAATGATTTTATTTATAAAATTATAGACATATGGCAAAGAGTTATTGGTACACATGGATTAAATATTTTGTGATATGTCATACTTTCAAACTGATAAGGCATTTTAAAACAATAAAAGATAAATTCCAGCTCGTATTTATGTTAAGAATTTATTAGGATTTAAAATAACAACTTAAAACACCAATACATTTTAAAAATAAAAAAAATAAAAATAGAAAAACCAGTTCAAGCTGTCCATCTCTAATGACGTTCAACCAAAACTTCCCAAATCTTTCATTCATTTTTTGATGTTTTGATGGTTTTTGTAGGTTTTTTTTTTTTTTTTTTTTTTTTGGAATGATTAAGTTTTGGATCTTTAGGGTGTTATATATTGTGAGGCGTGACTAGAGGAAGGTTTTTTTTTTTTTTTTTTTTTATACTTCTATTTTTTTTAAGAAAATATCAGATCTTCTTGTAGAGTGGACTGGTGTGCAAGTGAGGGCAGAATTTTTATGGACAAGGATGAAAGTCTTTGTAATTCGTAAAGGCCACTGTTTATTGGTTGCTAAGAAACCCACTACTTTGTTGTCATTGTCATCATCTCCTTCTTCTTTCTCCCGTGCTCTCCTTCTTGTTTCTCTAGTGATTGTCATCATTGCAAAAAAGGATGAACATTTGGATGGATTGAAATGAAATTGATGAGGAAATGTGGATGGGTGGTGGTTACCGGAGAATAGAGCTTGAATCGGTGCCGACAACGAGAGATTGGAGGAGATGAATAGTCGGCTTAAATTAGGGATTTTGATATTTTTGGTGTTTTGAATTTTTATTTTAAATTTTGATAAATTCTTACATTAAAATCTGACCTATTATATTTTTTATTTTATTTTATTCCATGTGTGCCAATAAATCTTTGTCATGTGTCCATAATTTTATAAATAAAATAATTTGATCCAAGTCAGATATCACATCATCACTTTGTTAGGCCACATAGGACATAAACTAACGGACATACAGAATGATGAAAAGTAAAACATTTTGTAAAGTTTAGAGACGAAAAATAAACTTTTGAAAGTTTATGGACAAAAAACAAACTTTTTTTAAAGTTTAAAGACGAAAATGATATTTTACCCTAAAAAGAATAATAATAAATCCTTCCAATTTATGTTCGTCCTTAATTGAATGATACAAAATAAAACAAGATAAATAAAAAAAAACAAAAACAAAAAAAACAAACAAACAACTAATAATATCTCTTGAAGAAGTCCATATATATATATATATATATATATATAAAATGGAAGAACTTTTTTTTTTTTCTTTTTTTTTCTTTTTTTTAGAATGGAAGTAAAAAGCACTTCTTTTGTTTTTTTTTTTTTTTTTTTTTCTTTTTGAGAAGACGAAGTAAAAGCACTTTTATAGCATGCAAGTAGCTGGCAATACGCAACGGTGACCAGTCAAAGGTCTTCCCTAGTCGTCGAAGTTATTTTTACGCTGGTCCAGTGGTCCTAGCTGCTACAGTCCTATTTCATCTCTCTATATATATATTAAAAAATGATTTTATTGGCCTTACAGATGAAAGAAAGTAGTTAGGATATTTTAACCCAAAAAAAAAAAAAGTAGCTGGGATATCAGCCACTCACATTTTCCACATACCTATGTACGACGACGATGATGATGATGATGATGATGATGAATATGGTTGAGGACTACGCGTCCTCTAATATTTTAATCTGAAATTTGCATGTTGTAATTCACTATTACAAGATTTTCCGGTGGAAATATTATCAGGTTTAAGAGGCATATAGTATATATATATATTTTTTTTTTTTTTTTTTTGAGAAGATGTATATATTTATCTATGTGAACAGAAGAATTAATATTTCACAAGCAGGATAAAATCTCTGATGGTTGTATAAAAGATTTGGGGTTCAATTCCCGTCTACACCAAAAATTAATTGATGTCTTAGTCTGATAATAAAGAGCTATCATCAAGAGCGAACGTCATACGTTAAAACTCTCTAAAAAAAATATCCCACGAGCATACCACGGTGTGACATGGATAAGAAGACTTGCACAATTTCATGAATTGTAATTATCAAAAGCTGATGAAGTCATAATTGATGGATGTCGTACTAGATAAATAAATAAATAAAGGAAATATCACTATTGTTAATAAAAACACCCACACAGGCTATCTAAACGTTAGCCAAAATACCATTTAGCTACAATATATGTCTTCCCCAAAATCAAGAACTACCGTACTCGTCCTCTTATGACCTGTTTGGAAGTTTAGAGAGGGAGGAGAGTAGAGGGGAGTAGAGGGGAGGAGAGTAGTGGGGAAGAGAGTAGAGGGGAATGGTTCCCCTCCACCTTATTTGGATGTTTTTAAAATTAGTAAGGGGAAAGGGAGTAATTAGCCCTTTCTCTTATTTGGATGTTTTAAAAATTAGGATGGAGAGGAGAAGAAATGATTAAAATAGACAAATTTACCCCTATTTGAAAATGGACTTGCAACATTGGTCTATTATTAATTTAGAAATGGTAAATTGAGAAATTTATCTAGTCAATAATTTATCTACTCTACTCTCCCTCCAAATCTCTTCAATTTGGAGGAATTAAAAATGAGGGGTTAGAAGTGGTTGAAACCCCTCCAAACCCCTCCAAACTCCTCCTCCTCCTTCCTTAAAAAACTTCCAAATAAGATAATTAAATTACTCTTCCTCCCTCTACTCTACTCCCCCTCTTTTTTTAAACTTCCAAACAGGCCATTAGAGCATTTCTAGCAAATTCATCAAATTTTTATACTGTTTGAAAAATGAACAGTGACTTTTACTTATATCTACCCACTTTTTCAAATACACTTTCCAACAGATTCTCTATCTCATTTAAATATTATTTCTTTATTCATTATTTATTCTTTTTTTAACAACTACACATCTTCCAACATTTTTTTATTCAACACATGATTATTATAATAGAAAAAAAAAATTGAAGAATGAACAGTAGCCCATCAGACTTGATGAGCTACTGTTCATGAGCCAAAAAAAATTTTGGATATAGAGAATCCATTGGAGTGGCTTTTTTTGGTCTCATTCTCTATTATAAAAAATATTTTGCTTTTGCATAAACCATTGGAGATGCTCTTATTTTACTGATCTTACTATCTCTTAAGCTATTGAACGATTAGTTGGTTTGGTTGTGGGTTTAGGTGTTGATTTGTGGGTTTAATTTGGGTGAGCCTATGTTTATTGTTGAGCAAAAAGAGGAAAACTATAAAAAAATAAAAAAGAGATATGGATAGGAATAATAATAAAAATGAATATTTAAATACACAATCAAATGTGTATGTTTTGAAAAGTGAATGGTTAAAATAGGAAAATGTTTAAATACAAAAACACCCTTTGAGGTTTGGGTCAGTTGCGAAAATACCCTATAGGATTTTAGTTTTTCCATATATATTCCATATCAGCTAAATTGACTCCTATAATTAACTTTTGTTAGCTATTTTTTATTTTGTGACCATCACCTGATCAGTGGTGCAAATTAGTTGGTAATTCTTCTTAATGTGGCCATGTGATCTTTAGGTGATTTTTTTCATCCATAAGAATTAGGTGAAGTTAGTTCCAATGTTCAATTTGAGGAGTATGAAAACCTCATAAGGTTATGAGAAAGAATTAAACCATAAGGATTGTTTTTTGCAGTTGGTCATTACAAAAAGTAGGTAATTATCCTAAAATAGAAAATAAATTTTAGGAAAGCTAATGTGAATGCTCTTCCTTATTACTTAGGGTTTAGAGAATTCGATGTTGTATATATTACATCTTCTAAATTTAGAGTCTTTTTTTTATCTTAATGTTAAAAAAAAAAAAAAATTGAATTTCATCCCTCATGTTATATAGATTATCCTATTAACCACATTAGCATTTTTTATTAATTCATCTATTGATTTTTTAATATTACTTTCTCCTTTTTGTTATCCTTTTATTTCCTTTTTCCTGATTTCCATTACACTCTCTCTCTCTCTCTCTCTCGCTCCAAAGACAAATTGAATTAGCCCTTTATTCATTAGTTTGAATCTATTTTAAAATGCTATTGATTAGTTTATCGCTTATCAAATTGAGCCCTCCATGCTACCAAGAAATCGTCAATTGGGCGACAATTTGGGAGGGTATTAGAATTAGGGGGACCTCTATACCATGCAGTTTTTGAGGAAAGCTTTCGCCAATGTCGATATGTCCGAGTGGTTAAGGAGACAGACTTGAAATCTGTTGGGCTTCGCCCGCGCAGGTTCGAACCCTGCTGTCGACGCTTTTTGTAAAAGCCTTTATTTTTTTGCGAAATGGCGAAATGGCTAATGTAATCACAGATATAATAGCTTCTCTCCTTTCTAGTCTTACTTTTTGAGATTTTGCTTTTACATGTACACAAAGCACTTTGACCCATAATCCTGCAGTTTGGGTCCATCCCCATATCTTCTACTCCCCATTCTGAGTTTTCTAGTTCAAGTTAAGATGGGCTGGTCCCTTTGGGTTTTCTCGCTCTGTCATGTTTAATAATCGTTTATTTATTCAGGCGACAAATAAAAGTGGACTACTTGCACCTTGGGCCTCAAAACCCTTCGCGTCCAGACCCATTTTTATCACCCTAAACTTAGTGGTCATTATATGCATCTGCCCTTCTTGTATTTCTTCGAGAGTTCGGGATATTAATCATATTACATCCCTTAACCATTGGGCTACTATGGTATCTGTGGACCTCAAAAAACTTGGGCCTTCTCTGTTGGCTGAAGATATCTTAGTCACGCTTAGACCCAAAAAAGTTTCCACACACACACAAACCACAGAGTAAATTATAGGTAGCTCTTTTTTATATTTTTAGATATAACAGTTTTATAACTAACGGCATATCTATAATGATTTTTCTTTATAATCAAGCTAAGAGACTAATTAATTTTTTGTATAGGCCAAGTACAAACCTTGAATTTTTTATTCAACAACAAAAAATTTTACCAACTAAACCAACCAAAACCCAATTAGGTAAATTATAGTTAGCTTAGACTCAAGTTCAAGGCCTAATGGGTTAAATTGTGAATACCCTTTTCTTACACATTTAAAGTGGTACCAAATGAATATCTTAACCATCAAATAACTCTCAAAAAATTTGACTTCACTTAATAAATCCAACCCTCTAAAATCAACAAAATACCACCAAAACACCTCTTGAAAACCACCTTAATAACCAAAATACCCAGCATTTAGAAACATATTAGACACAATCTATGAAAAGTTTCCTTAAATGTCACCAATTCATTCATGCATCTCTTAAGGGTAAATGTGCCACTCAAACAACATGTTGAACAACAGCAATGTTGTCCAGACTTCACAGGTCACTACCAATTGTCAATTGTCAACACATTTTCTAGCCACTTGTGACACTTTCCTTTGTCAACACATTATTTGATAATTGGTGTCAATTATTATCATCATCTATCATAGTTTGTTTCTCTCAACATTTATTTCATGTGTTTCAATATGATCACATTCTACGATCTTATATTTCAAGTTTAAGTTTTCACCTTAAATTTGAGGGGGATGTTAGAGATATTATGGCTCAAACTCTTTATAAATCAATATATTTGTAAAGCAAGCAAAGTAATCTTAATTTTACTTGTAATGCAAGTAATACAACTCTAGAGCTAATCTTTAATTAAATATTTTAAAAAATTGCTATTATATTAATATATATATATATATATATGCATCCTAAATTAGCTTTTCTTTAAGAAAATATTATAAAGTGAAGACCCCTTGTGAATGCAGGTCATCAAGAACAACTACATTAATTTTGCTTATGCATTCTATTTCTTTCTTTGTTAAATGAAAAGCTTGGTCCAATTTATTAATAATAGTAATGATGATGACGATGAATGTAGTGTTTTTTCTTTTTCTTTTTTTCTTTTTTTGAATGAAAAAAAAATTGAAGAAAAATTTCAAATCAAAACTAATTATACTTCTCGAGTTTTATAAATTTTTACTAGTTTTAATTAATTTTTAAATTTATTAGTTTTTAGCTAAGATCATGTCGATATAAGGGAGTAAGTCACAATTACATGATCAAACGGTTATGTACGATGTGAAGCTAAGAAATGTATTAATTGATCAATTCCATTAGTCTTTATTTCTTATTGTGCATAATTAGGAAAAAATTTGTTTTTCTTTTTTTTTTAAAGTAAAAATTAGGTAAGTAAACGTAACATGTTCGTGTTCATGAGTAATGCATGTCCGGTAATAAAAATAAATAAAAAAGGGTCGTGTACGTGTAAATATATTGCGGAAACAAAATGCGGGGCCCAATGTAGGCGCGGCATACATAAATCAGGAGGAGTCCACGTGGCCTTACTCAGCTCCACATAACCAAACGAAATCAAATCAGACCAGCTCAGCGAATCGGAATCTCAGCGCTATGCTATGCCACGTGGATGAAACGTCATCACCGAAGCAGAATAAAAATATATGTATATCCTGCTCGAACCAGAGGAAGCAAGAGCCGAAGCAGTGGGCCAATGGGGTGTGTACATAAGATCACAGACAATCTTGTTCCCTCAACGAGTCAACACCTGGCAATTCCGGACACCACAACCTAGCTATTGTCCCGAACCATAGTACCTAGCTGTGGAGCATTCCCATTCAACTTCAAATTACAATTCTAGCCTCGAATCATTTCCATTGCTTTCCATATAAATCAGTTTGCTCTTTCTGGGTTATTGTTATTTTATTTTATTTTTATTTTTTTAGAGTGGGTTATTGTTATTTTAAACATTCAAAGCAGTCACAAAAAAAAAAAAAAAAAAAAAAAATTAACTTCATTAGAATAGTTTATATATATATATATAAATATATATATATATATAGTTTTGATAATTTTACACGCTAAATTTTAAATGAATTCAAGATAAATTCGCAATGTCATTTTGATCAATTCTTTTTCTTTTCTTTTTTTTTCTTTTTTTTTGGCATTTTGATCAATTCTATTTTTATTTATAAGAGCTTTATCTTGTATTTCATGCATAATGTAATGACCATGTAATCTGCTTGTATCACTAAAACACCCCATTAATACTAGGAAATTATATACTGTGTTTGAAAGTTAAAATAGCAAAACTATTTTCTTTATTAAAAAAAAAAAAACAAAGAGAGAGAAAGAGAAGAGAATAGCAAAACACCGAAACCATAAGGTTTGAGTCAAGCGGAATAAGTACCTAATCAACACATATGAATGATGAGATTCAAAATTATATCAAGTAAATGAAAGATATCACTCTTGTATTATACTCACAAAACATATATAGAGTTACCACGTTTTTATTTTGTAACAGTTACCTTCTATGTGTTTTAAAGCCTAAACTATTCTCGCTAATATTAAAGGAATTTAATCATGTGGAAATTGCCAACAATACTTGTTTAAATAAAAAGAATATTACCTTAAAAGCTTCCGTTTCATAAATATACATAAATCCAAATGAGGATTGAAACAAGAATTTAGAGAGAGAGAGAGAGTCAGAAATGTGAGAGTAGAATGTTCTTTTTCTCTCTTTGTGATATTGTTACTTGCTACATCATTGAATTGCATTAAATTAGAGAAAAAATATCCTATCAAGAAAAAAGTAATGATAGTCACACACTAACTATTATTGTATTACACACACGCTGCCACATGGACCGAAATCATGTTTTAAAAATACAATTTCAAAAGAAAGTGTATATGAAGTGTGTAAAAAAAATTTCCTTAAAAGCAAACTAGAAGAAAATATGCATGTATAGCAAACCACAAGGAGGTAAATATCTAGTAACACAAACATAATAAGGGAGTAACTCATAGTTAGTTTTTACGCGTAACATTAACATACACGTAAAATACTCATACGTCCATAAGTTATAAATAAACTCACGTTTCTAGTTCACTTTCCAAATGTACAAAGGTAATCACATTTTTTTAAAAATAAAAATAAAAATTTTGAAAGTATAGTTTACGTTAGTTACACCTACATTATAATCGATCAATTAAAAATGCATTTGAAGGGTAAAAACTGTTGTCGTAGATAAGAGATAACTCACTTTACAAAGCTTAAAAGATAAGAGCATCCGTAGCAGTTGGTGCAAAAATTATGCCATTTTGCCACATCAAATGCTTACTTTATTATTTTACCACATCATTTTACAACATCTCATTTATCAGATATTTTATAATTCAATTCTATACATTAAAATAATATTTACTACACATTAAAATACATTAAAATAATATTTACTACACATTAAAATACATTATTTTAGTTTACCACATCTGTCCGTACCGTTGCAAATTTGCAACGGTACGGACACAAAATGGTATATGTGCCAAATATATGCAACATATGCAACATCTGCTAGGGAGCTATTTTTTGTGTTTCGTGTGGGATATGTGCCAAATATTTAGCATTTGGCACATATCCCACATCTAATGTGGGTGTTCTAACAATTCAAGAAGATAAAGTGATAAGCTTTAACTCACTAGAGGCCTTTAGTAGTAGTCAAAAATTGCCAACTTCATGCTACCAGCTGTTTTTCTCCCGATTTAATATATCTTTCTCTTTTATACTTCTTCCCTAAATCTCTCTTATATTATTTTTCACCCTTAAACCTCTTTTATCTTCATCAAAATATCATTATGGGATGAATAGTAAAAGTTTTTTTTTTAAAGTAAAATTAATATATTCAAGAGACAAGTAGTAAGTAGGATCAACTAAAATAGACAAATAACAAAGAGGTGAACAAGTTTATTATATTATTTTTATTTAGTTAAAATTGTTTATTTTGGATTTATGAATAAGTAGAACATTATTTGATACGTAATTTGATTATTATCTTCCAGACAAAAATTAGTATTATTGTTGATTTAATCATGATTATTGAAATAATTTTTTTTATTAAGTAGATTATTTCACAATAAATTGTTGAGAATTTTCTATATGACTGTAATATGATTAATGTTTTCGTATTTTTATTGCTAAACTTAAAAATATAAATGTATTATACTTGTACTATACATGAACAGTTCTTTTTTCTTTTCTGTATTTTTCTACCGAATTTTTGAAACTTAATGATATATATCACATGATATGTCACATTTCTTAGATGCATTGGAAAAAGAAAACAAAGTACGGATAAATCCTCTCGCTCTCTCAAGGGAAGAACAAGAGGAATTGGTACGGAGTAATAAAAAAGTTAAAGATGTTAGGCATGCAGACTACAATGAAAGGCAAGGCTCTGGTTCTTCATCTCCGAATCAAGGCCAAGGCATATGGAATGAGTTAGGGTCTTTCAAGGAGAGGCTTATTGGAAATATACCAGGTGCATTTACTCAAGCTTTTAGCTTCAGAGACACCATGGAGGATGATGAAGAGTCTGATGAGGAGGTGGAAAATCTTCGTGAAGGGCTTGTTGCAGTTATATTTTCCAAAGGGTTTAAGAAGCAAATTCGAACCCCATGGACAAGAGCTCTCATAGTGAAGGTCTATGGAAGGTCGGTGACTTTAAGCTTTCTGCATAATAGACTCATGTCCATGTGGAAACTTGCTGGGAGGTTGGATTGTGTTGATTTAGGGCATGGGTTTTTCCTGACTCGGTTTTACTTGAGGGATGACAATGAAGCTACACTAAAGAAAGGACCTTGGTTCATTGGAGAGTACTTTCTCTCCATCAGACCATGAGAGCCAAACTTCCGTCCCGCGTCGGCAAATGTTACATCGGTGGATGTATGGATTAGGTTCAATAAGTTACCGATAGAATACTATAACTCCAAAGCTTTATTGCAAATAGGTAAAGCTATTGGGAATGTTTTAAAGGTTGATACCCACACTGCAAATGAAGCAAGAGGCAGGTTCGCAAGGTTGTGTGTTCAGGTTGATGTGGATAAGTCATTGGTGACAACAGTCTCGATTGGTAAATTCAAACAACCAGTATGTTACGAGGGAATACAAAAATTATGTTTTTCTTGCGGCAGAATAGGTCATCGGAAGGAAGGATGTCCATTCATGGTTCAGCCAGACCCAGTGCCAAGAGAGGTGGATGTGGTGAACGAAAGGGATGTTGAAGCCCAATCACCTCGGTCATGTGAAGAGCATGCAACTGCCAGGACTGATGCAGGTGAAAGGCCCAGCAGCGTCGTGCATGGTAGTGTGCATGAAGAGGTTTAGGAAGGGCTGTATGGTCCTTGGATTATTGTGATGTGTAAGAGGAATGTGACAAAAAATCAAAAGAGTGGAGGGGCCCTCACTGTATTAGACAACGATCAGCTAAGAGAGGAGCAACGAAAGACAGAACATGAGGCAAAACTTAAGCTTTTTGTTGGGAAACAAAACTTAACTGATGGGCCAAGTAGGAAGGCTAAGAGGAAAAGCACATCCCCTAAAAGTAATCTAGAGGCCTAAATAAAGAGCTCTATTCAAAGTGTGAAGCAGGTTAGCTCTCAACAGGCCCAAGGTGCATCATCTAGGAACCATGCAACCACAGGGATAATGCAAGTAGACCCACGGGCTGATAGAGAAGGAAGTAAAAGCCAACACAAAAATAGTGCCTCAGTCAAGGGTAAAAAGGCAATTGCACATGCAAGGGTCTCATTAGAAGCCTCATCTAGCACCGAAAGAGATAAGCCCCTTTCTTCATTATCTCAAAATCATTCTATCCTGAACCTTCACTCCTTGCATATTCAACCAAGTAAAGTTCAACCAAGCAATGTTCAGCCAAACCGAGATGAAGAATCAAAGCAAGGAGGTGAAGGAAGCTCAAACTCGAGAGCTCTTGCTGAGTTTTAGTTCTCAAGTGTGTCCTAGGCAGAAATGGGCTATAAACATGGAAGGGATCGTAGTAGAGATACCAAACATTGTGCTAGCGAAGATTCATGCGAATCCAACTCATGTGATGGGTTGGTTCAACGACAAGCTTTGGAAGGTGTGGAAAAATATATTTCCATTGATAGAGAGGAGTGCAAGGGAGGGAGGATTGGATTTATTGGATTTGGCGTGGACGGAAGCGAGGAATCCATGGTGGGAGTTTCTGGCGGACACACCATCACCGAAAGAGGAGTGTCAGCTTATTTGGGAAACACTATCTCAAATCTCGCCAATGCCAGTACTATGCGAAGTGAACCCAATGGAGAGTCTGTTAGAACGACGCATGTTGGAAGAGCAACCAATTTCAACTTTTCTCATAGGGAACAAGCATGCTACAAAGCTGATACAGGTCTTCCATCCAACTGTGGTGTTCAGTCTTCATGGGTCATCCCAGGAAATGGATATGGGAGTGCTGCAACACAACATAACAATGTGTCCAGGAGAGGGACAGACGAAGGAGATGCTGAAGCAGATCGGATGGAATTTGAGGGAGGAGGCAAAATCCCTGCCACCTTTTGATGAATGTCCCACTCCTCAACACCGTTTCCTAATGAATATCATAATATGGAATTGCAAGGGCGTTCTGAAGCCCTTATTTCAGAGTCATATTAGGGAGTTGGTTCGTAATCATGATCCGGCGATTTTAGTGCTGATGGAAACCAGAATTGGGGGTGATAAAGCCAGAGAGATATCAAGCAGGCTTCCTTTTGATGGGGTAGCTCATACAGATACCATTGGTTACGCCAGTGGTCTTTGGATGCTGTGGAAGTCTGACAAGGTGGAGGTTTCTACTTTATCCAGTACTGAGCAGGAAATCCATACTGTTGTTAAGGTAATGAATTCTAACTCTAGCTGGTTATTTACTGCAGTTTATGCTAGCCCTATGACTGCCGAAAGGCACATATTGTGGGAAAATTTAAATAAAGTTGCGGAGCTTCATAATATGCTTTGGGTAGTAGCGAGTGATTTCAATGAGTCTCTTTTAGATGAGGATAAATATGGGGGTAGGGCAGTCAGTGTAAATAGATCCTTATTATTTAAAGAATGTCTAGATAATTGTGGCATGATTGATATTGGTTTTTCTGGTCCTCGCTTTATTTGGACTAACAAAAGGGAATTACAAGCTCTTATTCAAGAAATGATAGACAGGTTTTTTGTAAATGCAAGTTAGTGCCTTTTATACCCGGATGCTAAGGTGGTTCATCTGACAAGATGCCATTCAGATCATTGCCAGGTAATGCTTGATATGCTCCCAACGGGGCACATGGGGAGAAAGAGACTTTTCAAGTTTCAAACCTGCTGGCTGACAGATCCTACTTTCCCTAAGGTTGTGTCGCAAGCGTGGAGAATGCCTATTGATCTTAAGGAGGCCATAGATAACTTTACGAAGGAGGCTTTGGCTTGGAATAAGATACATTTTGGAAATATCTTCTCTAAGAAGAGGGATTTTGGGCATTAAAATCCAAGGTTAATTGGCTAATTCAAGGTGACCGCAATTCCGCCTTCTACCATGTCTCCACTTTGGTTAGAAGAAAATGGAATAAGATTTCAGCAATCGAAGATGCAATGAGGGAGTGGCTGTATGAAAAAAATACAATCAAGGAGTTTATTCGGGATGGATTTAACAAAGTTTATACAACCTCTCTACCTAGTGCCTCTAGATCATATTCGTCAATTTTTCAGTGGCAAGTCAGGTTATTGGAGGATAAAATAAGGAGCATTAGTGGGGGTGTGACAGAGGAAGAGATAAAAGCAGGCTTATAGTCACTAAAAGCTTACAAAGCTCCAGGTCCAGATGGATTGCATGCCGGTTTCTTTCAAAGATTTTGGTTGGTTGTTGGTAACTCAATAATGGAAGAGGTGAAGAGGGTCTTTGCAGAAAGGAAGGTTCTAAGCTATTTGAATAAGACTCATATTGCTCTTATTCCTAAGATCCAAGACCTTGAGACTTTGGGTAACTATAGGCCTATAAGCTTATGCAACACAGTCTACAAGATTATCACGAAGATCATAGTCAATAGATTGAGACCGTATTTGGATAAGCTCATATCTCCGCACTAGGCAGCCTTTGTTCCAAGAAGGAAGGGGATAAATAATGCAATTATAGCCCAAGAAGTTATTTACTCTATTAGCAAGAAAAGAGGAAGAGTTAGGTATATGGCTTTGAAGATCGATTTGGAGAAAGCTTATGACAAGCTTGAATGGAGTTTCATCAAGGATATGCTTATTAGAATCAATCTCCTGGTGGATCTTATTGAAATTATTATGAGTTGTATTTCGACAATCACAACGTCTATTCTAGTTAATGGAGATGCCTTAGAGCCGATATACCCCTCGAGGGGAATAAGGCAAGGAGATCCGCTATCTCCATACTTGTTCATTATTTGTATGGACTATCTTGGGCAGCTTATTGAGGAGAAATGTATGAGGAAGGTATGGCAGCCAGTTAAGGCCTCTCAGAGCGAACCAGCCTTCTCCCATCTTTTTTTTGCAGACGATCTTGTTCTCTTTGCCAAAGCGGATTATGTCAATTGTTCAGCCATTAGGGATGTGCTTGATGATTTTTGCTATTTATCGGGCCAAACTGTCAGTGAATCCAAATCAAGGGTTTACTTTTCACCAAATGTTGATAAGGATACTAGAGAATCTCTTTGTGACATACTTGGCTTTGCCTCCACTCCGAATCTTGGCAAATATCTAGGGATCCCTATCAAACACTCAGGCATCTCCCCCTAAGACTATAATTTCATTTTGGAAAGGGTTAAGCAAAAGCTTGCGGGTTGGAAGGCGAAATTGTTGTCTTTGGCTAGCCGAGCTGTGCTCATTCAAGCTTCCTTAGCAACTATCCCATCCTACGTGATGCAATGTGCTCATCTTCCGGGGAAAATTCTTGATGGATTAGATCGGGTTAATCGGAATTTCATTTGGGGTTCCTCGGAGACAGCCAAGAAGGTTCATTGGATTGGGTGGCAAAAGGTGACGAGAGCTAAGGATGAAGGTGGTCTTGGGCTGCAAACGGTAAAGGGAAGAAATATTGCCCTTCTTGCAAAGCTGAATTGGAGATTAAACACTGAAAAAGAAACCCCTTGGGCTAAAGTTTTAAGAGCCAAATATTGCAATAGCAGAAGGGTAAATACTCCTAATGCTAATAGGCTTCCTTGCTCTCGTGTTTGGGCAGCCATTAAAAAAGGCAAGGAGGTCTTCACCAAAGGTAGTATATGGATGGTGGGAAGGGATAGCAAGCTGAATTTTTGGTATGGTAATTGGACAAAGTTGGGTCCTCTTTGGCAGCTCATTCAAGGCCCCCTACCTAGAGAAGCTCCTAGTTGGGAAGTGAAGGATGTAATACTTAACACATGATGGGATTGGGACCGTATGCCATTTGTTTTTCCACCAGAAATTAAATTGATGCTCCAAGCAACCCTAATGCCCTTAATAGGAAGGGGAAGTGATAAGCTTGCATGGATGAATAATCCTAGAGGGGACTTTGACTTAAAGAGTGCTTATAAACTTGCCATGGGGATTGATACGAATGTGGTTTTCTCTACTAGCTGGATTTGGAAGTTGATGACATTGCCACGTATTAAAACTTTCTTATGGCAGTGTGCTCATGAGAGCATCGGTGTGAAGACTTGCCTTATGCGAAGGGGAATGATTAATGATGATTGCTGCCCCATTTGTCATCAAGAAGCTGAAATAGTATTGCATGCTCTAAGGGATTGTGCTCGGGCTAAGACTGTATGGAGGCAGCTGGGAGTGCAGTCTTCAAACCATGATTTTTGGCTGCCAAATTTGTAGGATTGGCTGAACAACAATGCGAATTCAAGGAATAATCATGCTGGTGGTCATATTCCATGGAAAACAATATTTTCCTTTGTTGTATGGAATATATGGAAGGGTAGAAATAGTTATGTCTTTGATAGGAAGAATCCAAATCCGAAGCTGGCCATGGAGATAGTGAATCAAGCAGTGGAGTTTGTTTTTTGCGCTTCATCTCCTAGAGGACTGACACGCACCATCATAAAGAAGGTTAGATGGGAGAGACCACCGGGAGGATAGGTTAAACTTAACACGGATGGGGCTGCAAAAGGAAATCCAGGTTTGGCAGGTTGTGGTGGAGTGGTAAGGGATGAGAATGGCAAATGGATTGCTGAATTTTCAAAGTTCATAGGAATATCCCAGCTTTGTAGCTGAATTATGGGGGCTTGGGGAGGGGCTTAATTATGCTGTGACTTAAATGTTCCATCTCTTGTAGTTGAACTTGATGCTAAAGCTGTTGTGGAATGCTTTCTCAATCCAAACTACCACAATAATGTTATCTCACCCATTTTGGATGACTGCAAGCAGTTGGTGCGGCAGTTTCATCGAATTCAATTTAGGCATTGCTATCGTCAAGCCAATCGGTGTGCAGATATGCTAGCTAGAATGAGCACTGATTAAGAGCTTGAATTTTTTTCCTTTGATTGTCTACATGTGAACATTAGAAACATTTTATATGAGGATGCTGCTGGATTGTATGTAAATAGAGCATGCTCTGTAACTGATGGTGTTATTTAGCTTTGAATGAAATTCATATTTTAACCAAAAGAAGATATGTCACATTTCTTTAGAATATGTCGAATTATGTCATATATTACTAAGTAACATAATAAAACACATGATAACTCAATATTTTAAGGATATTCTTCTAAAAAAAATTAAGGATATATCACAAGGTGGCATGTGTAACTTACATTGTTATTAAGTCAGGATTAAATTTTAAAATTTTAAAATATAAAAGGATAAAATCAAAATTAATCCAAAAAGTAAAAACAAAAACTTGACAAAATAGGGAGGAGGCGAGGAAGGTAATTTCAAGATTTATAAAGTATTTTTCTATAATAGACAAAGCAGCTTACTCTTTTTAACCTTGTCTTCTTCCTTTTCTTCTCAATTCTCATCCCAGAGAAAGAAAGAAAATTCCAAGAAAACAGTAAGGAAAGTTCAAAGAAAGAACCAAGGAAGGAAGAGATGAAGAAGTGCGAGCTTTGTAAGATACAGGCTCGGACCTACTGCGAGTCGGACCAGGCAAGCCTGTGCTGGGACTGCGACGCCAAGGTCCACGGCGCCAACTTCCTCGTGGCTCGCCACTCCAGGACCCTTCTCTGCAACACATGCCAGTCCCAGACTCCCTGGAAAGCCTCGGGTGCCAAGCTCGGCCACACCTTTTCCGTCTGCGAAACCTGCGTTCGAGGAAACCATAACAACGAAGAAGAAGAAGAAGAGTTAGAAGACGATGATCACGATCATGGTGATGAGTCGCCTTCGCCAACAATGTCTTCTTCGAGCAGCAACGAAGAAGAGTCGACGACGGCGACAGTTTTCTCTTCTTTGAAACTAAAGCGAATGCATGAGGAAGCTTCAGATCTTTCATACTCTCTGGTACTAATTTCTTTTTCATATCACATATTTTTTTGTTCTCAATCTATCAAGGGCTAGGATTAATTTCTTGTGTATATAACAGGACGATCTCGGCCGTGCATCATCTCCACGGGAGGCGACTTGTATTGACTCGTGTAGGCCTTCGAAGGACCGGAGAATCGAACCGAGCCGGTCGGCTCAGGTTCATTCCCGTTCGGCATCTTCTTTGGCGATCATTGAGTCCCTCAAGAGATTACATCAGCGAGATTTGTGCGAACCGAGGAAAGAATCTGGAACCGTTAATTTGGATTCCTCTAGTTCTCTTTAACGTTCGGATTGGATTAGAGGTAGTTTAGTTTGTGGTAGATTTTGCAATTGAAATTGACCCCCTTCTATTCTAAACAAGTAACAACAATATTAGTATTACCATTAGTTAATTTGTATTTTAGTCTTAAATATAGAGAGATATTTTGGTTTTATTTTGACCAATTGTAGTGATTACTGTTCTAATTTCTCTATTTTCTTATTATTACAAGTCCTAAATTCTCGCTGTTTATGCTAATCGATGTCGTATCGTTAACACTGCCAATACTTTCTAAGAGTTTGTCATTCAATTGGAATCTCCTGTAATTTTAATCAAGCATAACCAAGGAGCGAGGTTGGGAAATAATTTTTATGTTTGAAATAAAATCACCCCAAAAAAATGGTATATTTTTAAAGTCTTGAAAAGATTCAAATGGAAATGGTGTGAGACATTTCCTCTAATAATAGCCCACAGCACAGAAATTTTTTGTTTAAAGTTAGGTATTTTTATGTTCCTTTTTTTTGTATGGTTCGGCCTAAATCTCAACTTGGTAGCTAGGCTTTTAGCCGGAGAGATATGCCTGAAATGGGTGAACATGGAGACCTGAATCAATCACAGAAATAGCAAGTGATGAATGGCGGACGTGTTTTGTTACCAATCGTAAAATGGCAAGTGACCAAAAAAAATTATCATGGACAATCTTCAGGACAAGAAGTAACCTATACACCTACCTATGGGGGGTAGGGGGGACCTCTGAAAGTGTGTGGCTAACGGCTGTATCAGTATGTGGTTGCCCTTAGATTTAATGGCCATTATCTGCACCAACATTGAACCAACTATGTAACCCATTTAATGGTCATAACGTGTGGTTTCCATGCTTATTTCGTGTGTGGCCAAACTTTTCTTGCACTCTGTTTAAGGAATGGTCATAACGTGTGGCTTTGGACTTTGGACTTCTGTCTGCAACTCTCTTTGTAATTGTAACGTAGGTTCTCTCCATATCCTTGCGTACTTAGAGCATCTACAGAAGTGAAGTTAAAAATTTAGCAATTTTTTTTTTTTGAGAAAAAAAAAATTTAGCAATTTAGTTCTACCAAAAGTTATTTTATTTATTTTACCTATACACATGCTGCAGCAGTGAATCTATTTTAGCTTTCAATACAATAAAATAATATAACCACTACAATAAAATAATATATCACACTACCCAAAAAAATCCATAGCACCAACCACAACCACCTCTACCATTAGCCACACCCACAACCACCACCACCACCACCAGTCCATAGCAAGAAAAAAAAAAAACCCAAATCTCCAATTTTTTTCCTCAACCCAAACCAAACAAAATCACCAATCACAAACAAAATAAAAAATCACCAAACACAAACAAGCACAACGTCGGCGAGCTAGGTCGGCAGAAGGGGTGGGTCGACGGCGTGGGTCTGAGGCAATCGGCGACGTGGATCTGAGGGGATCGAGGGCTTGGGACGGCTGGGTCGGGCCGGCGGCAATGAATGAGGGAGCTTGAGAGAGTGACGGTGAGGCGATCGGCAGCTTGGGACGGCTGGGTCGGGCCTACGACAGTGAATGAGGGAGATTGAGAGAGTGACGGTGAGAGAGGAGAGTGACTGAGAGAGGATGAGAGCTTGAGAGATTGAGAGAGTCTTGGGAGAGGATGAGAGCTGAGTGACTGAGAGAGAGAGAGAGGCACAAAGTGAGAGAGAGAATGAAATAATATATTTAATCTCTGGGGCAGAATAAAATAAATTTTTTTTTTTAGCTCTCATGAATAGTGCACATCTATCTATAGATGTGCACTGTAGCAGTGGAGCTAAAAAATATAGATTTAGCTCCACTGCTGGAGCAAGATTTTGATGTTTGAGGAGCTATAATTTAGCAATATAGCAATATAGATGTACTGCTGTGAGTGCTCTTATATTTTAAGGTGCGTTTGGGAAGTGTGTTTTGCGCTTCCCACGTCTGCGTTTATTGGTTTTTTTTTTTTTGACCAACGGCTGGTGCACTGTTCATGGGACATGAACACTACAATCAGGCCAATGAACAGTAAATTCATTAATTAACAGTAACTAAAATATATTTTTTTATTGTTTTCAGTTTTCAGCAAAATAAGCGGTATCTAAACGCATACTTAGTATGCCAAATGATTTTAGTATTTTTTTTTTAGAAATATTAGGTTTATATGTATAGGCCAAGAGGCATAATTTTATTACTCAACCATACACTATGACTAGAAACGGAGCTGAAGGCGTGAGTGTCAAAATTCGTGAACCTCTGTGATGGTGCCATTGTGTTTGGTATGGTAAAAATTCTATGCTAGCATGTTATAAGAACTTGAGGAAGAAGAAATTGATTATCTTGCTGCACTAACCATGAACTAAGAAATTGGCAAGTCCAATCTGATCCATCCCAAGATAGCAAAGAGGAGCTCCAGATCCAACAAAAGGTTACAAGAGATCTAAAAATCTATGCCCAAATCTAGTTGTGATTTAGAAATCACCATCCAGATTGGGTGGAATCTGGAGATCTCCTCGTCAACCATAATTATTTTCAATTACATCCAACAACTAACCATGGACGTTCAAACGATCATTCGGCCCTTACTACTTGATCAATAGCAGGTTCCTCTTTTCCCCCCACCTGACATAGTATGGTCGAGTGACAACTTGAGCCTCAGCTCAACTTGACTCGATCCATAGACACCCCCTAAGACATATGTCATAATATATATGTCATACAAAGCAATTTGTTGGTTAAATTACTATAAAATAATATTTCGGTTACAATAATTCTTTTTAATAAGTATTGTGGTTACAATGAAGTTTGGAATTTAATCAAACAAAATTGGATCGAGTTGTGTAAATATCGCTCTCTTTAAATAGATTCAAACCCTCTATAATTGGCAAAACCCAAAAACGTATGCAGTAAACCTTCTCTTTTGACTTGGCTGATAATTCCATGTTTATTGAATGACCAAATATAAAAATACACATACAACGGAAGTGTTGTTTCATCTGCAACATCGTTCCAATGGCAGTATTTATGATTTACTGTTCTTTAGGGCTATTTGTCCAATCATCAAGCATGACAGTCCCAGAATTAATAATTTCATCTTTGTATAAATTTCCCATCTCACCGCGAATTCCACATCTTACACTTATGATCAAAGCTCAGAACTAATTCATTCACGAGGAAGGAAAGCATCACTAGGCAACTACTAAAAATGTATCTGGCAGCATAGATTTCCAACAGCAACGGAAGCTTTATTTTGTCCATTATTTTAATTTTTTTCCTCTACATAAGAAGGTGCTCACACTTCTAAGTACACAAAGGACCACAAGTGAAATCCATATAACTACAACAAATTTATATTTTTCATGTAAATAGGTATAACCATACAAATTTATGAATGGAAATTAAAATATAGGCCAAGAGAGGCAAACAACCGAACCCAAGAAAATGTCAGCACTGAACAAAATTTCCCAAAAGGAACTCTTTTATCACAGCTTTTGCCATAGTTTAAGAAAGATTGATGGGCTCACCACACAGTTGCTCCAACTCACTTTCTAAAATTTTCAGCAAATCTGCTTTCGTCCGCCTATAAACCCAAGTTAGAGCATTCTGATCCCAATCAAACCTGGATGGACCACTGCATGAAAAATACAATCTTTCAGATCAGCTACAAAGAATTCAAGAAAAACTGTGGAAAGAATTGTGACTAAATATTGCCATCATGAAAAACACAATCTTTCAGATCAGCAACAAAGAATTCAAGAAAAACTGTGAAAAGAAATGTGATTTAAGTATTTCCATATGAATACCTTAATGACGCATATACCTTAGACAAAGATTGGAGACATAGAATCTAAGATTAAGCATGTTTCAAATCATAAAGCACTATGAATCAAGAATATTGTTGGGTCAGACCCACATTCACATCTCATTGATATTATTCTCTGCACTAAAGACATGTCCAGGAAACCATAAGTCATGCCCCAATTTGATTGATACAATGAAAACACTGGAATGCCCAGAAAGCCTCCAAAATGGAACAAAAGTCAACACCCATATCAGATGGAATCACAGGAACATCAGGTGTCAAATTTGTTCTGCATCAAAGGCATGACCACAAAAGCATACACAAGGATGAAGGTAAACATCATCTTTTCATGTGAGAGACAGATGCAGGGCTAACAATGTCCAGATGCATCCTAGGACTGATTACAGCATGCCTCTGTGTGTGTGTGTGTGTATGTTTCTCTGTAGGTAGAACAACTTGCCCAAATATATGGAAACACATCTATATCTCAGAGATATAACATAGAATCTAAGATTAAGCATGTTTCAAATCATAAAGCACTATGAATCAAGAATATTGTTGGGTCAGACCCACATTCACATCTCATTGATATTATTCTCTGCACTAAAGATGTCCAGAAACCATGTCATGCCCCATTTGATCATCATCATAAGAAAACACTGGAATGCCCAGGAAAGCCTCCAAAATGGAACAAAAGTCAACACCCATATCAGATGGAATCACAGGAACATCAGGTGTCAAATTTGTTCTGCATCAAAGGCATGACCACAAAAGCATACACAAGGATGAAGGTAAACATCATCTTTTCATGCGAGAGACAGATGCAGGGCTAACAATGTCCAGATGCATCCTAGGACTGATTACAGCATGCCTGTGTGTGTGTGTGTGTGTGTATGTTTCTCTGTAGGTAGAACAACTTGCCCAAATATATGGAAACACATCTATATCTCAGAGATATAACATTTAGACATCAAAGATGTGTAGATGTGTCCAGCTTATGAACACACCCTCCTGTTGCTCTTCCTTTCATGCTCATAAGATTGGTTAGGAGTCATATTTTTAGGGCGCAAAGAGGAACAAAGGTCCCCATCAAATGGGATCTCTATCATGGAAAGTACATTCTACTCTTAACAACTACCACTCTTCTTGATAGACAAAAGTTTTGGAAGCCCCCATGCCCACCAGGAGGACAAGCTCAATGCAGAATTCAAACCAATTCAGTTGGCTCAGGTGGGATTACGAAACAGTTTTTCTTTTTCCTTTTTTTCCTTTTTTGGGGGATAGGGGGGGCTCTAAAAACTTCCCTCCATCAAAGATGAGTCTAATCTAACTCTACTCCATTAGTAGTACAGTCATGGACATATGGTTTCAGCCTAGTTGGTTTTTCTTTGGAAAGTGATTGTAATAGGAAAATAGTTAAAAATGAGAAGAGAGGAGAAAGCAAAGATAAAAACTCTTTTTGACGCCTTGATTCTGACACAACAAACAATCTTTCTTGGTTATAAAACCCAAAAGATTCAAATCTTCCCAGCTGCATCCTTCAGAGATTGCAGAAAAAAAATACTTGACCACACACTACTACTTTATAGTTTATATATAAATGATTCACACAATATAAATTTCAAGGTCGGTCAGGAAATATAAACTCAGAGAAAATCACATAAGTCCTATGCCCACGTGAGCTAGAGCTCATCCTCCCCCTAGAACTTATGAATGGAGGAGATCTACAGATGCCAATTGAGCTAGAGCTCACTAGCTATTGGTCCATTGTATTTTATTTTAGGTCTTATTAGCCACTTACGCTATTAGCATCTTACTTAATTTCCTAGAGTCAAGGTTATTTTTATAATTCAATAATTGGACTTTCACCCATGTTAATTAGGGTTGGGGTTCATTTCTAAGCTTTCGATCCCTGCTTGGTGTTGATTCCAACAAGCATGTATTTCTTGTCAAGCACTTAATATTCAACAAGGCCCTAGGAGAAACCACAAATTTCGATTTATTTGTAGATTGAGTGTTTGACAATAAATCAACAGAAACATGAATTTAAGTATAAAAGATCACCGCATATTAGTTTCAGTGGTGATAAGCCCAGAAACATCTATTGATTTATGACATGATGGCAATCTATATGGCTTGATTAAAAGTTTTTTTAAAAGAAAAAAAAAAGATTTTGGTGAATTTTAACACATCCAAATCATTTTTAACAGCATGTCAACATAAGTGAATACTGATCATTGTCCAGTAAGTACAATCAGAATACAATAAAATAATCCGAAAGTCATTTGTGACTAATTCTCTAAAGGATATTGTATCAGTTTCATTCAACAGAGTTGAGCTGAATCTTTTCAAACAATCCTTAAAATCTTATTTTGGTAGACATTACGTAACTAAAGATTGTTTATATTTACATTTTTTATTACTTTAGCAGATATTTGGATATGATAACAGTATTTTATCCAACACTCTCAGCTTCAAGGACATAAGCATACAGTGTTAGCATACTGATTATAAGGATTAGTTTGACAAAACCAGCCATGCTCCAAGTCCAACATTTTAAAAATAAGGAAAACACTAAGTCCTAGAAGAATGAATCATAAATACTTACAAAATAGATAAATAAAAAATTAGATATATATACATATTTAAAAAAAATAAAAATAAAAACCCACATGAGAAGAATGAATCATAAATCACACCTCACTGGGGAAGATAGCCAAAGCTGTCTATTTGGTGTTTGTTTGTTCAATACATAGGTACCCAGATCACCAAGTTTTAAGGTCAACACCTCATTCTGTCAAATGCACACCCAAAATATGTCAAAACAATTACAATACCCAGATCACCAAGTTTTAAGGTCAACACCTCATTCTGCCAAATGCACACCCAAAATATGTCAAAACAATTACAATACCCTTTAAAAGAATAACTTAAGTGAAAAAAAGAATCAATCATTCTCACCCCATAGTCTACGTCAAAGCCATCAATTTCAACATTATCACCGTATTCCTGTCACACCAAAGACAACATAAAACCAACAAGGTTGAGAATGCCCGTTGTCATGAAGGGAAAAAAATCATTATTGTATAATATAAACATACCGAAAATTAGTTAATGTTAAGTTAGAATTTTGGAGAGATGCTTTAGAGTTTAAAGGCATTCAGCTAAGTAGGATTAAAACAGAGTACATAGGATGTAAGTATAGTCAAAATAAAAAGAAAGTTAGGGGTTGTAAGACTTATGTTCAAAAGATACCAAAGACACTAAAAACCAACATGGTTGAGAATGCCCATTGTCAAAAATTATTGTATAATATAAAATAACCGAAGAAAATTTAGTTAATGTCAAGTTAGAAATTTGGAAAGATGCTTTAAAGTTTAAAGGCTTTCACCTAAATAGGATTGAAACATAGTATGGAATATAAGTTCAGTAAAAGTAGAAAGAGATGAAGGGGATGTAAGACATGATTGTCAAGAGATGCCAAAGACAATTAAAAGTTTAAAACCAACCAGGTTGAGAGTGCCTGTTGTCATGAAGGAACTTAAAAATTATTGAATAATATATGATAACAGACCAAAATTAGTAAATGTCAAGTGACTCAAGTTAAAATTTAGAGATATGCTTTAGAATTTAAAGGTTCTCAGCTAAGACTAAAACAAAGTCAATGGGATGTAAATTTAGTAAAAGTAGAAAGAAAGATGAAGAGGTTGTAAGACTTGATGGTCAAGAGATACCCATGTGCAAGAGCTTTCAATATCTTAGATCGATAATTCATAAAATGGAGAGATTGAAAAACATGTTAATCATAGGCAAAGAGCAGAATGGATGAAGTAGAGAAGAACATCAAGAGTATTATGTGATTGTAGAATACCTACTAAGTTAAAAAGAAAATTTTACAAGACCTTATATGCTCTATGATACTAAATGTTATAGCTGAAATGATGCTAGGATAAATAAGTGTAAATACAAGGAAAGAAAGGTTTTTTTTTTTTTTTTTTTTAAATTACAAGGAAAGAAAGGATTCCAAGTGATGAAATTCACTCAAAGACATGAGTGACTCACTAAATCCTATTGGTGAAAAGACAAGGGATAATTGCTTGAGATGGTATAGTTATGTCATATGTGCAAAGGAGAGCAATTAATACACCAATGAGGAAGGGGGAATTGATTCAAGTTGAGCGAATGAAAAAGGTAGAGGAAGACCTAAACTAACATTAGAAAAAGTAGTAAGAAATGATATGTTGATTAAGGAGGTAACAAATAGTATGACTTTGAATAAAATAAAACGACGAAAACATGTGGCAGTCTAGATTATTTGAAGATCTACAACCGATTCAAAATTTTGGGACTAAAGCTTAATTGTTATTGTTCTAAAATAACCTACCAAAAATAAAACTATAACGCCGTATGCTATATCCATCATAAATGATTAGCATTAGACAAATCATAAAAACTTGTGCATATCTCAATAACAAAATCTCCACACCAACACACAGTTGGATGCTGACAATCAAACATAAATCCATTTCAAATATCAAGGAATAATAATTCTAATCTCCTATTCTAAAATGGGTATATGAAAACCAACTTATAAATTCGAAATAGTCAAACATTGCAAGATTCGCAAACAGAAACATACATAAATCATAATATAGAACAACTCAAGGCCAAAAATTACCTCGAGTTTCTCTAGGAAGTGATGTATTGTGGAATTGGCTAGCGTGTGAAACTCATCCTCCTGCAGTACAGAACTATATTGACATCAAACATTAGCAAATTCACTTTCACCCATTTCTAATAAACCAATTTATTCCTAAAAAAGAAGCTAAATTATAGTTTCCTATAATTTTAATAAATAAATAAAATTCAAATTTTAAGCTTTAAATTATGAATTGTTTGTCAGTATTTTTCAGACTTTATAATAACCAAAATGTATTTAGCAAAGTCGGATTGAAAATTACTCGTTTCTTAAAAAAAAAACGAGCTAAACCATTCAGTCATAAACCCTAAGCCTCCGTTTGGTATCCGAGAAAATTAAAGAAATAAACGGAATTAAATTTGTAAGCTCTAAATTATTTTTTTTTCATTATTTATAATTAGTACTGATTAGACTAGAGCAAACAACAAGCATTTATCTTTAGTCAAACTGATAATCATCCATTTCCCAAAAAAAAAAAGCAAAATAAGACAGAACAACATAAATCGAACTTCTGTTTTCTTGTTTTGCTTTCACTAGTTTCTCGGGAGCCAAACAGAGAAAAAAAATTCCAGCATAAAAACCAACGTACCTGTAATCAATGGCGGCGGGGCCTTGAGAATCTTGGACGAGATTCGAACAGAAGGTTCTAGAAGCAGGAAACCGATGAGCGGTCTTCTCGGAAAGAGTGAGAGGTCTCGAAGTTCCTAAAAGCAGAAAACGGAATCTACGAATCGATTGAGAAGAAGAAGAAGAAGAAGAAGAAGAAGAAAAAGAAGAGTTCAGCTTTAGAAGCTTTGGTAGCCTTTCGAAGAAACGCAACCTGGAAGCCATAACACTAACAGAAGGCAACACAGTTCGTTTCGACTGTGTGAGGGATTGGAATTTGATTTGGTGGAGTGGAGGGGAGGGGTATAATGGGCTTACTGGAACGGAGTGCCTTCAATTTTTAGGCCCAAATTAAATGGGCTTTAACATGGTCATGGCCCAAGATCAGATGCCCTTTTAGGTCGAAACTAGGCCATAAAAAAATCGAGTATTAAAAGTTCAAGTTTGTTCATTTAATTTTTTTTGAACACAAACCAAACTTGAGTTCAACATCAAACAAGATTTTATATACAAACTTGTTTATGAGCTATTTAATTAACTTATTCTTTTTCTATATATTGTGAAATCATGACCAAAATGTTTTACCTTATCACAATTTTATGAATTTTTATTATAAACAGACTGTTTATATCATCAATAAATTACAAATAATAATTTAACATCATATAAAACTTATTGACAAACTTATAAAATCCAATTTTATGTCTATATAAATATATTTTAAAACAAATATACATATAAAATATAATATTATATATAGTTAAATCGAGCACTCGTGTTCACAAAACATATTATTATGTTTGAGTTTGGCTCGTCTAATAATCAAATCTAAACTTAAGGCTTGAATTTGACTTATTTTTTAAACAAACGAACATAAACAAGTTTTTTCTCAAGCCAAACTCGAGCTATTCATAAACAGCTTAATTCATTTACCCCTTAAAAACTAAGGCTTTGTTTGAGAGTTTATAAGATAATGGAATGGAATGGTCATAAAGGAATGGAATAGAATAAAATATATTTAAGCAATGGAAAGGAATAGAAAAGAAATGAATGGAATGAAATTAAGTAACCTTGTTTGGATGTTTTAAAATAAAGGAATGGAAATGAATGCAAATAAATAGAATGTAAGTAACCTTATTTGGGAGTAATATAGAGGGAAAAAAATTGAATCATTTTATAACAATATTACTATTAGACCCTTTATTTTAAAATAAAGTGCTAAATATATAAGAGTATTTTGAGAGTTTTAGTAAAAAATTCATTAAATTTAATTTCATTCCCTCTAATTCTTCCCAATTTTGGGGGGAATGAAAATTTGAGATTTTAAGGGAATATAGAGGAATGAGTATTCCCTCCTATTCATTCCATTCCCTCCATTAAAACTCTCAAACAATGGAAGTGAAAAATATTCTAAAATTATTCTTTTCATTCCTTTCTTTTCCATTCTATTTCATTCCCTCCTCCCAAATGAGAGTTAAAGTGGAGCTCGTTGGGCGAAGGAAACCATCGTTGGTTGAGATTCGGAGACGCTGAGCTCGTTAGGCGAAAGGACTGACTTTCTCGGCAGAAGCCTTTTAACTGACTTTCTCATCAATGGACGCAACCTCACTAAACTTTTTTATTTTTCTATTTTTTGAATTACAAAGTAAACAACCTTAGGGTCTGTTTGGTTAGCTGAAAAAGCATCATTTTTTGTTTTCATTTTCAATTTTTAGTGGTCCCACTATTAAAAAACTGGTTTGGTTTTAGCATTTGTATTCAACTTTCATTTTTAATATCCTAAAATTTGAATTTGAATATAAAAAATGAATAAAACTTTTTAGCGTTTTCATTTTCTATGAATGTAAATACAGTGGCATATTCGTAAATATTGTGAAAACACAAAGTCACTTTTTTTTGAGTGATGTGATGTGTGTGAGTAAGAAAAGTTACTTTAAAAATAAAAAAAACAAAAACAAAAACCAAACTCAAGTACGATATATTTTATATCCAAATTATGTATTAAAAATAACTTACCGAATACTACCAAATATAAAAATGAGTGTTTTTTCTATATTCAAATTTAAAATTTGAATATAAAATACAGAAAATGAAAAATAGATGCACCACTTTTTGAAACTAAAGAAGCTCTTGGTCGCTGGTGGTAGTGGGCATATCTGAAAGTTTGGAAACTTCTTTCTCATTTACCAATGAGAAAGAGAAAGAGAAACTGTAGCAGCCCTACACATGGGATGGTACCTTCAAAAGTAAAAATAAAATTAACGCGTTTATGATCGGATCAAATCGAATCATACAGATAAGCTAGTTTAGGCCCCACGAAAACATTTAAAGCGGCCTTGAACCAGTGGTGCTAACTGCTTAGCAAAACTACTTCGCAATTTCACATTCCTCACTTGTATATTGATTTTTTTCCATTTCTTTTGTTTTTTTAGAGAAAAGATAGTGATGTATACGGATTTGATTTGATGATTTAAGAGAACGTATGATTTTTCGAGCACCGTAATCATTGTGTAGATAATAGCATTTGACCGTAAACAAAAAAAATAAAAAAGGAGACCATGAATAAAAGGAGAAAACAATAAAAGAAAAAAACTACGAATATGGTATAATTGCATCACAATCCTATAAATTTCTGTGGGTAAGTGTGTTTGTAGACATGGCAAAACGGGCGAGTCAGGTCGGGTTCGGGTCGGGTTAATCGGGTTGCGGGTCAAACGGGTCACAGGTCAAAAATAGGTCATTTTAAGCGAGTTAAAATCGAGTTCGGGTCAATCGGGTTGCGGGTCGGGTCAGGTTGGATCAGGTTGACCCGTATTTTTCACATGAATTTTTTTTTTTTTTTTTAAGAAAATAACATGTATTTGCTATTTGGAAAGTTATGCAACAAATTACTTAATGTAAAATGCATTATTTTGAATTCACCACTTATATCAAGAATGAACTCAGTTAAACTTATTAATACTTATTCAATAATTTTAAAATTATACAAATCCTAACATTGCTATCTAAAACAAAATAACACAAAGATAAGTAAAACAAATACACAAGTTTTATTTCTACACAATATCAACATTCCAAAACATAAAACAAAATTACAAATGACTTATTGGATAACTCATTTGATAAAGAATAAAAACATATAAGAAATTTGCAATCTTGAAAATTAATTTTATAATCTATTATCAATTGTGGTTGACACTCTATTTCAATTTGAGATATACATTAAAGTTTGATTGCTTACTTATTTACACATGGTCTTTTTTATGAATATTATATCATTGTTAAGCAACACATACTCTAAGAAATATCATAATTTATTTTGAAAAGCCGTTTATTTTGGACATAAATTGTTAAAAAATAGGTCTAAGCATTCATAATTTATGCTAATTTGATACTTTGGCTTCACTATTTTCACACTTGTGAATGTCTCTCACACATGTCTACAATTTTAAATCTATGTTTTTAACTCTACAGATTATCTTGGCATGTACTTTACTATTTGATATCTAAAAATCTTTACTCATTACAGAATGCTCAACCATATATATTTATCTTTCAATTAATTTGCATATAGTTATGTAAATGTATCAATTGTTTCCTTAAAGTTCACAATAAACAATTAAACCAATATTGTCTTAATTTTCCTTTTTTTTTTTTACCAAAAAAAAAAGTTTTAAAAAAATGGTTCGGGTTCGGGTTCAGGTCGGGTCGCGGGTCGGGTCAGGTTGACCCGCAAAAACACGGGTCGGGTCACGGGTCAACCCGTTTTTGCTTCGGGTAAAAAAAAATCGGATTCGGGTCGGGTATTTTTTGGGTCGAGTCGGGTCAGAAAATTCTGACCCGTTTTGCCATGTCTATGTGTTTGTTTAAAGAAAAAAAAAAAAAAGTTCGACATTATTTAAAAGAATGTGTTGTATATAATATAACTTGTCCATACTTATTTAAAAGTTACCTTTACTTATGACTTTTTGAATAGAGTTTATGTTCTATGCACTCAACATTTGTCCAGTCATTATCTTCATCAACATCAATCATATATATACATTTGTAATCTGGTTTTACTCCTCCCCAAGTGACTAACTTTATTACAGGAGGCCCTTTAGCTGGCACCACATTGGTGTCCTAGTCCTTTCCTCCTTGCTTTGTTTTCTTTTCTTGTGACTTGATTTTACTTCTCTCCAATTGACTAATTTTATGGTCAAAAACCCTTTGGCTAGCACCACACCGACATCCTAGTCCTTTCCCCCTTACTTCTTTCTTGGTAGATATTACTATTACTCCTCTTCAAGTGACTGACTTTCTCATCAGAAGCCCTTTAATTGGCATCATACCAATGTCTTTTAGTCCTTTCCTCCTTACTTCTTTCTTTGCAGGCTAGCTCATAATCAATTGAGGTTTTTTTTTTTTTTTTTTTTTGAGAAACCAAACCAGTATGTCTGGGACTTTATTCAAAACTTAAAAAACTCAGTGAACATCCCTTACAACAAGAGCATCCCTTAAACACAAGAGGGGTAATGTCTGATGGAGTTTCCTCCAACCAAACCTAAAGATCTGTCACTGTGCTCGCTTTCTTTGCTAGAGCATCAGCGATTGAATTACAAGCACGGGGTACGTGATTAAATTCTACCAATTGAAAATCCGAAACTAGTGCATGAATGTCCTCTATAATGTTTCCATAGCTAGCCAGATCGCCGTTGTCCTTGGTAAGCGCATTTATGACCACAGCTGAGTCTCCTTCAATCACCACCCAAGGCAAGCCAATTTCTGTAGCAAACTTCACAACTCAGCAGCACGCTAGAGCCTCCACAGCTGCTACTGATTGAGGCATCGAAATGGGCATCGAAAGAGTGCCTATTACCTCCCCAGCACAATCACGCACAGTCACTCCAATGCCTGCTGAATTGGTGGAGCTGAATGTAGCTGCATCAAAGTTCACCTTATAAAAATTATGGTCAGGGGGTCTCCATTGCTGCATAATGACTAGACCAGGGGGTGTTGGGGACTCAATCTGAACTGCAAGGAATTCTTGGAGGAGGGTACCTGCCATACTACAAATATTGGAGAGGGGGTGAACTGGTCATCCAAAGTGCCTGGCATTACGCCTATTCCACAGAAGCCAGGCAGTGATTGAGAAGAGCTCCAGTCTGAATTCGTCCCTAGAATGCATGAACCTGGAAAAAAGGTTGCTGAGTGACACAGGCTGAGATGATACGTCTTGGTGGAACCACTCCATTGATTGCCATACACACGCAATTTCTTTGCAAAACCAAAAGGCATGCAGAGTATCACTAATCGTTCTTGGCAACCCTCATAGGTGGTTATTGTGACAATGTGACAATGATGGAGATTCGTCATGGTGGGTAGAGCATTATTACAAGCCTTCCAAGCGAAGTGCTTGATTTTGTTTTGGAGCCCGGAGATGCCAAATGCCCTTCCAGAACTGTCTCTGAGCTTCCGGATTTGAAGAACCTGCACTAGAAGCGAAGTCACATGATATAATCAATTTGTAGGTGCTACTAGTAGTAAACATACCTGAGGGAGTACAAGCCCAAATGATTCAGTCAGGGGGGAGCCTTTCACTCAATGGAATGCCTAGAACTGCCGGGGCTTTGTGGGGCAGAAACATTTGTTGCACCACATCAGCTTTCCATACTGCATTGTCTTGGTCTATGAGCTTACTCACCTTAGCATCAGGTGGCATTTGAGGGATTGGGGAAGCAACAGACTTGCTCGGCTGTGAAGGCAGCCACTTGTCCTGTTTTATACGCACTGATTCACCATTTCCAATACGCCATACCATCCCTTTTCAGATCACGTCTCTTGCGCTAAGGATGCTCTTCCATGCATAGAACCCGACCCTTGAGTCTTCTGCCTCTAAAATCAAGTAGTCCGGGAAAAATATGGCTTTGAAAACTCAATGGCACAAGGAATCTGGGTTATTGATCATCCTCCAAACTTGCTTAGCCAATAGGGCTTCATTGAACTTTTCAATTTCTTTGAAGCCCAATCCCCCTACTTCTTTGGCCTCACATAATCTCTCCCACTTCACCCAATGCACCTTCCTTCTATCATCACTATATCCCCACCAAAACTTACGGATTAAGACCTCCAATTCTTTTATAAGACCCCTTGGGAAAGCAACTCATCATGTATGTCAGAATTGCTTGAATGACTGATTTGATTAGAACTTCCCTCTCGGCTTGGGATAAAAGCTTTTCCTTCCATCCTTGGAGTTTTTTCCACACATTTTCCTTCAAATATACAAAGTTTTGTCTCTTTACTCGGCCTACAAGTGCGGGCAGCCCCAAATATTTTTCATATTGTCTAATAGTTGGGAAACCCAAAAGTTGTTGGATCCGAACCTGAGTATCATGAAGGGTATTGGAGCTGAAAAAAATGTCTATCTTGTCCCGGTTAATTTTTAGCCCAGAGCCTCTCTCATAAACAGCTAGGATATCAAGGATTTTTGACATTCCTCCTCCTTTGCCCGACAAAATAGCACACTATCATCTGCAAAAAATAAATGCAAGATCCTTGGGCCATTTCTACAAATGGACACCCCTTGGATAAGCCCCTCAACTTTAGCTTTGTGAATCAAGCTTTAGAGTCCCATTGCACACATGAGGAAAAGGTATGGAGATAGTGGGTCACCCTGTCGTAGTCCCCAACTCGGTTTGATGTTTCCTATAGGTTGGCCATTAAAAAGAACAGAATAGGAGACAGAACTTAAACAAGACATGATAAGACTTACCATCCTCTCCCCAAGTCCCAAATGTCTCATGATTTTTTCCAAGAAATCATGAGATTTCTAGTTTCAATCATCAGTTATGCATAAAGAAAAAAAAAATGGAAAGCTAATAACTATGACATAAAAAAAATGTTGCCATAAATTTTAAATCTTATGGTATTAAAATTGCCACGACACAACAAAATTAATGATGTGTTGCAGCAATATTAATACAAGGTAAAATATCTTATTCAACAACCAACTTTTATGGGTGGTTGTTACAATTAGATTGTTGATTGCTATGCAATTTCATACGTATAAATCTCGTTCTATGTTTACATCTCATATGTCTAAAAGTAGCTATACATCAAATTTAGTCAAATTTTAGCCCATCATTCCATCAAAATTAAGAATATTTTCAAATAATTATTTAATCCATATAAATATATACGTAAAATCCAAACTTTATTTTTGAGAAGACATATTATCCAAACTAAGGATTCATATCCAGGTATTGCACGGGGTGCAATACCTAAATTCTCAGCCATAGATTTAATCTAATGGCTTAAATCTTTGACACCTCACCAAATAACAAAAAGACTATTTTACCCTTAAAAAATTTCACAGCCCGCCCATTGTTTTAGCCCGCCCACTGTTTCTGGTAAGTCTAAGTAAACTTTCATAAAATCAAAATTTTTTTTCTCTCTCTCTCTCCCTTGCGCAGCTGCCGCTCTTAGCCTCTCCTTCAACCCATTCTCTGCCTCTCCTTCAATCCATTGTCATAGCAGCCCCAACTCATACCCAAACACTAAAACTTAGCATTTGAAACCAAACCCCCAAACACTCACACTCCCTCTTTCTCATGTGTGAAGCTGTCCCAAGTCCCAACTCTCATGGAGTGAAGGTCTCTTTGAAGCAACGAAGCCACTTGCTGGATTGGCAATCCGTGTGCTCACTTTTCTTTTCATTTTAGCTTCCCAAATTTGAATTTCAATAAAACACTCTCTCCTCTCTCTTTCTCTCCCACTTCAACCGATGTCTCTCTCGCCTCCACCACTCTCTCAACCTCCACGCTTCCCTCAACCTCATCGTCACCACTGCCAGCATACCCAACTCAGACCCATCAGCAAAATCGAAGAAAAAACATCAACTCACCATTTGAAGCCAAACCCCCACGCCTCGTAAAGCGCTTTTTAGACCTAGATCAGAGAGCAAGGTTGGGGTTTGGAGAGAATCGGGTGTAGAGAAGTTGATGAAGCTCTCTCTTCACGGCACAGCCACTAGCCCAGATCTTCGGTTCTGACGATACTAGCCTTTTTCTCATCGGAAATCCCTAAAATCCCTACTGTTACAATTACAGCCAGTGCCGACCAGATTTATTTGTGATTCCTAGACCGCTTCCTACATCGGACTTTGCAAGGAGTTGAGTTCTATTTTCTTTTTCTTTTCTTTTTTGATAGGCGAGTTCTCTCTTTTGTATGCATTGAATCGAAATAAAAATTATTTTTGTAAAATAGACACTCCATTGGGTAAGAGGAGAGCAGGGTCAGGGGTAGGCTTATCCCTTGGGGTTTGATTTGTTCTATACTTCTACTAGTGATCTATATTTCATTGATGGGGTTTGATGTGGCTGAGCAATATCAGTTATGGAGACTCCACAAATTTCTTGTACTTTGCAAAATGGGTAATTTTTTCCAGCTTCAGATTTTTGGGGATTTCTATTGATTGTGTGATTTAATTTATAGCACTAACAATAATCATTTTCTTAGTCAAAAGGGATACATTTTTTCTGGCATAGAAGCAAGTGCTGTTGAATTTAGCAAGATTGTAGTGGGTCCTCTTGATTGGGATTACTACAATTATCCTTGTCTTCTTTTGATTTTTGATATCATATTTGCTCTGTTTTAGCATAAAACAAATTATATAATAACAATAATATCATATTTGCTGTTAAAAAATTTGGTTTTTATACAAAATGTGACTGGCCGAAATCTCATAACTTGTGTTAAGACATATTTTCAAAGTATCTTTCAGCTGCATTCTTTCAATCTGTGTTAGAGAGATTAGGTGATTAGGTTGGTTGTAGGATATTGTTGTTATCTTACTCAGCAAATTGTTACAACTATTTGAATTGATTAAATAATTTGAATTGGTTGTTATTGTTATCAGAAGTGTATTTAAATACAACAAGGAATGAATAAGAGGCAAGCAGAAATTTCAATCAAATTCTGTCTCTCTCACATTTAGGAAATTAGTCATCTCAAATTAAATGCATCTCATGAACATTTGGACTATATGATCTGCTGTGTATTTCACTTTTAATTTTGGTCCCTTAGTTGAGTTCTTAAGATGGAAGTTCCTAAGCTAAACCCTCAACAAGCTTACATAATTAGTAATGATAATGATCTTATGGCTTTACCAATGCTTGCTGTTAATTGGAAATTTTGATATATGTTTATCAATGAAATCACTCTTTTGTTCTTTTGTCAAGTTGAATGGCATGATTATAGGTATGCTGTTCTTCTTTTGATCACTAAGAGCGAGAAAATGCGGGTGCTGGAGGGATTAGTGAAGACCATGAAGCTGGCTTTATTCATGATTTTTTTTTTTTTTGAGAAATTGTTCATGAAATTTTAGATATAAAGAACATGACTCATATCTATTTTAGTTGGGATCATAATCAAGATGTAGCTATTTTGGCTTTCTTGAAACACTGAAATCACAATCAATCCAGCATGAACTTCTGAGATTTTTCGTTGAGATCTCATCATATAAACTGTTTCTGATAAATGAAGAGTGTGATTATGTTCTTCAATAAAATCAGTCACTTTATACTTTCCAGTTTCTCGCACTAATGAAACATATAGCTTTACAGGACAATTAGTCCTTGTATCATCTCGGTTACAAGTGCGAATCAAATTTTCTTTTTCTGGACCTTGAATGCCCTGCTTTGCACATACAAATCCCCTTGATGTTATCTTTCCATCCTTCTTACTTTAATTTATGTAATGTTTTCTAACATCAAAGCCCATTTGCCTTCCATATTTTAGCCAAAATTCTCATGCATCTTCTAATGTATCGAATTCCATACCAACTCTAGGACTCAAATCTTCATTGGCATCCATGACTCTAGGACTCAAATCTTCATTGGCATCCATGTTTTGAGAGAATTCTCTCGCCACATTGTGCAATGAATTAAAGAATACTCCTATAATTAACAAACAAATGTACAAAATATCAACTAATATAAATATAGAAGAATGAATGTTTTTCATTAAAAATAAAAGCTGAAAATTTGTGTACCAATATTGTGCTTATCATATATAAGAATTACAACAAACCAATATATGATCATGAGAGATGATGACCCAATTGATAAAGGGCAGTTTCGAGCTAAATTTTTTTAAGAAATTGTTAAAGTGTATCATACCTATACAAAGACAAACTTTCAATTATCAAAATTTTATCTCTAAAAAAAATTATCAAAATTTTCTATCCCTATGACAATAAATTTTTATCACTAAATTCTGACTGCAAACTTGAAAGGCAAAGATTAAAACACTACAGTTTAAATACAATGAGGACCTAAAAGCATAGAATTCAAGCAATGTAACAGTAAAATAGGGATTTTATACATCTGGGTTTTATCCATACGAGCTTTAGCAAGCCAATTTATTGATTCAATCATCTTCTTTGGTTTATTCCTTATTGTCCATTTTGTTCTTGTAAGAAGGTTCCTATCATTTTATGAAAACACTTTTTTTTTTATGAATATTATTTTGTATAAGGAACCTGAAACAACACGAAGAATCCAATGCAAACAAGATTGAACATTTATGTCTCTCTTTTCTTTTGTTGTGAACTTGTGATGGCTAAGTATTATACTATTATTAAAATAAAATTAATCAGACAAAACCTGATAGGTTAAAGATTTTTATGGAGGAAGTGAAAGAAAAGGTCAGCGCTGCAGAAGTGCAGAGGTGCAATAGCCTCATAAGGCGATTGGAAATAAAAATAAGAATTTCAAGAGCTTGGTTTCAGTAGCCCACACTATCTTGACCCCTGACCCAACTCTCCTTTTACCCAAAAAATAAATTTTTTTTTTGACTCAATGTATACAAAAGAGAGAACTCACCTCCTTGAGTCGGTTGATGTCGAAAGCAACCAATCAAAGATGGACCCGTGATGACTATCACAAATGGGATTTTGGGGATTTTCCGACGATACAATGGCCAAGTACCGTCAGAACCACTGATCCGGCCAGTGGCTTTGTTGATTCAGAGAGACCTTCACTCCATGAGAGTTGGGACTTGGGACATCTTCACACACGAGAAAGAGGGAGTGTGAGTGTTTAGGGGTTTGGTTTCAAATGCTAAGTTTCAGTGTTTGGGTATGAGCTGGGGCTACTGTGACAATGGATTGAAGAAGAGGCAGAGAATGGGTTGAAGGAGAGGCAAAGAGCGGCAGCTGCGCAGGGGAGAGAGAGAGAGAAAAAAAATTTTGATTTTATGAAAGTTTACTCAGACTTACCAGAAACAGTGGGAGGGCTGAAATAGTGGACGGGTTGTGAAATTTTTTAAGGGTAAAATAGTCTTTTTGTTATTTGGTGAGGTGTCAAAGATTTAAGCCATTAGATTAAATCTATGGCTAAGAATCTAGGGTATTGCACGGGATATGAATCCCCAAACTAAAGAGGCTATTTTCATTACATTTGACACTTGTCACAATTACTAACCATAGATTAATTCAATTTGTATTAAATGACTAAGACGCTAATTTTTTTTTTTTTTTTAGATAAGACATTAATTGAGTAATTTTATGCCAAAAAACGACATCAAAATTGTTATACACTGCTCACACATTTGATCAAATCCATGCACAAGAATGGAAATCACCATTCTTTGTCTTAATTTTTCCGATTATGATTTTTTTTTTCTCATTATCTTTAAAATTTTAGATTTTAGTTCCTAAAAGCATTCCATTTGCTTATCTTAAACTTGTTAAAATGTAACATAAAGAACAGTGTTCACCAAATATTACAAAAACACCTTCACATCTGAATCTGATACACTATCACTATTCAAATGTTTACAACATACTACAGTAACATCTAAAAATACAGTACCATTGTATCACATGTAAATCTTTTCCTCTCATATTTTGTTCTCTCTCCCTCTCTCTCTCTCATCCAATTAGACTCACATAGAAAATCTTTTGGGCCAGTAATGGAGGAGATGGGGTTCAACATTGTGCAAGGCTGAGGACATCCGACAAGATTGTGGCAGCACGATTGGGGATTTGCGATCAATAATGTGGAGGTGGCATTGCGGTGGCATTGGTTTGCAAATCGGAGTGCAATGGGTCATGGGTTGTGATTGTCGATGGATGGGTTTGTGTTTGGGGGTGGCATTGGTGAATTGCGTTTGATGGCAATTTGTGAATTGCATTGGGTGGCGATGAGTTTGCTGATTTAAAAAAAAAAAAAAAAAAAATTACAGTGGTTGCCAAGTTTTGTGTTGGTACATATGGATGTTCGTGTTGGTTGGTAGCTAAAATGGATTCTTATTTTTATTTTTTTTAGTATTACCGGATGGGAATGCTCTATTGTTATATAGTGCTTTGAATTTCGTCCTTTTGCCCATATCAATTGATGTTGAGATGATCGTTAAGTTCCAATTTTTTTTTTAATCTTATTTTTCCCTCTTTCCATATTTTTTCTTTCACCAATTATGACCATTGCCCTTCACTTTAGCCACCTTTGCCGGTCCCCTCTCCACTTAAACCACCATTGTCTCTCTCTCTCTCTCATTTTGTATCCTTTGTTAAGGATGGCAAAAATTGTTCAACCTACGGATACCCGACCCTAATGGGTCGGGTAAAACCCGACCTACGAAGCAAATGGGGTGGATTTGGGTTTTAAAAACCCAACCTGTAGCGGGTTGAGGTCGGGTGCAGGTATTATGCATACCTGCCCCAAACCCAACCCGTATACATATATTATATTAATATTTTTTAAAAACCCTAACTATAAATACTAACTATCTCTAACCCTAATCCTAATCCTTCATTCTCATCACTCACTCTCAACTCTCAAGTCTTAGCCGCCTCCCTCTCCCTCACTCTCACTCTCACTCTTTACTTGCTGTCATCGCCCTCCTCCACCTCACCGTTGCCGATCCCTCCTCCACCTCACCGATCCATCCTCACTACCTCCCTTACTACCCCGCTCACTCCTCCACCTCACCGTAGACGCCGCTCCTTCTTCCCTGCCTCCCTCGCGCCGCTCACTCCTCCACCTCGCCACAGACGCTGCTCTCTCCTCCTTGCCTTCCTCACCTCGCCTTGATTGGAAAAAGGAGGGATTTTTGTTGGGTTTTCCAGGTGTGTTGTGGTTTTGTTTTTGGAGTTTTGGAGGGGCTAAAACAGTGGTAGCTTTCAGGTTGTAAATGGCAGATCAGTTGCTGTTTTGTGTTGGTGTAAAAGGAAAAAGGAAGGATTTTTATGTATTTGAGTTATGTATTTAGGATTTCTGTATTTGGATTTGTGATTTTTATATATTATTTCATTGTCAAATGTATTTTGAAGGTTATTTATTTAGGATTTCTGTATTTGGGTTTGTGAATTTGAAAGGGAAAATGAGAAATGAGAAATGAAATTATTGTAGATTTGTGTGATTTTGCTGTCAAATGATATTGGCCCGTAGGGGTGGGTATGGGGGTAAGAAAAAAACCCGTTTAGTTAACGGGGTGGGTTCGAGTTACGGGTGGCAGGGCGGGTTCGGGGATAAAGAAACCCCCCGACCCGTTGCCACTCCTATTCTTTGTTCAATCTTGACCAGTCTAAAAGTAGCGATACATCAAATTTTAATTTAGTCCAATATTAATTCGTCATTCCTTCAAACTAAGAATATTTTCAAATATTCATTTAATCCATTTAGATATATACATAAAATTCAAATTAAGAGCATTCATATAAGATAATGCAGAAGATAACTTAATTTTACTGGGCTACTCATTTTAAAGTTATATTAAATAAAATGATTGTTTTACATTTTATTAAAACATTTTTTCTTTATCTTCTTCTTCTTCTTTCTCATCTTCCTCCCCTTTCTCTCTTGCAAACTACCACCATATTCTCATTAAAGGAAAATAAAAATGTAAAACAAATATTAAAAAGCTAAGGCCTGATTGGTAGGAGAATTTTTGTTTTTGTTTTCAAAACAGTATAAAAACAATTTTCAAAAAATTGAACTTGAAACTAGTTTTTAGATAATAATTTTTATGTTATATGTGTTTGGCTCCCACTTTTAAAATCTCAAAAATAGAAATGGTATCCTAAACAATAATTTTTTTTTTCAATTCAATAAAAAATTTATTGTTTAGGATACCATTTCTATTTTTGAGATTTTAAAAAAAAAATTACAAAAAGTAACGTGTAGAATTTGTAAATTTTTTTTTTTTTAATTTTTTGTGTGGATAATGATAAGGGAATAGAGTTCATCATGTACTTTTTTTAATAATAAGTTTCAAATTTGAAGTGTGTGATTTTTTTTTTTTTGGTGATAAAGATAAGTTTTTTAATTTAAAAGATAAAAGAGTTTGGATAAATATGTGAAGTCCACTATTTTCAATTTATTTACAATTATGTCATTAAAAACATTTTCTATATTTTGAAAACACCACCTTAGCCGTTTTCAAAATCCTATTCTAAATCAGAAAATTAGGATACAGTTTTTTTAAAACTATATTTAGAATCTCTCAAAAAAAAAAAAAAAAAAAAAACTATGTTTAGAAAATATTAGCTAAACAATAAATTCAAGTGTGAAACCCACTATTTTATGAATGGCAAAACAAAAAACTATATTTAAATATTCTTACCAAACATGCCCTAAAACTCACTCCCTCTCTCATCCTTCCTGAAAAACCTCATATTCCCAGCTTACAATGTTAAAATCGACAAGGCCTTTACTGTAGCTTCTTTCTCCTCCAGAGCCTTACCATCCCAACATTTTGATCACAGGACCAATGCAACCACATTCACCATCTCTATTCTGGTTATTGTACTGAACCCCAACTCGTAAACAGCTTTAGCAGCTACAACTCTCAAACCAATACACCACAATTGAAAGACCCCATCAGCCTCACTATAAACCCATATGTAACAACTTCAGCAATAAGCTGACACGAACCCAAGTGCTTTAGGGGCTGTTTGGTATATGTGTTTAAACACATGTTTTCAGTTTTTAAACAACATTACACGTATTTTTACACATTTTTTCACCCACACGTATTTTCAAAAAAACTAAAAACTGTTGTTTAAATACATATACCAAACGGACCCTTAACTACTCCACCACCACTTCAAGACTCCGAACCATCGTAGCATAGTCCTAGAATTTCATCAAACACTGAATTTAACTTCTTCTTTTTTTAATAAACCAAAAGCTTCAAAATTGCAAAAACACTTAATTGCCTTTCCTTCTGCCAATGCAATCCCACGATTCGCAAACCCCAAAAAGAACAACAACCCCATTTGCCAATGCAGTCCACAATCCAAATATATCTCTGGATTTGGTAGTGGTTTGCCGGAGAAGAGAAGGAAGAAGAAGATAAAGACAAAAAATTTTTAAATGCAATTGAAAACAAATCTTCTATTAAATATACCTTTAAAATGATATTTAATATTTCACGTGATTACATTTTTATTTTTTGTCCATTTCATAGGATTGATTTGGACTTTTATCAAAACCTGGGGGCTTTTAGTTTCAATTAGAAGAATAAATGCTCAATTAGATTTTGATCCAAAATTCAAAAGATGCTTTTAAATTTTACATTTTTTTTTTTTTTAGAAATGTTACGTCCTAAACATTTTCACGACAATCTTAAGTGATAGACATGTTGTTATTTGCAGTTATTGATGGATAATAATGTAATTTCAATGAAGAGTTTAGATTAAAACCAATACCAATTTGTTACTTATGATTTGTTATGAAAATGTTGTGGAAGTAGGTTTCTTTTTTTTAATGAAATCTTTGATGGTTTTGTTTTGTTGATGTTTGTAATTGCCTCAGTTTCGATGATAAACTTCAAATCTTGGTTTCAAATTTTTTGTCTTGTCAGTTTTATCAGCCAATAGGATCACTCCAATGTTAACGCCATTGATTCTCAGCAAAGTTCCCTTCTCCCATCATTTTTCATTTAGCTATATTATGGGCCTCAAAATTAGTCTTTCTATCTATAAGTATGATTTACAGAACAATCAATAAAGGAGTTCAAAACACGCTTAGTCTTCGCATGATGCTTTCTATGAACCAATGAGGAGAGATGGAGGAGTTCCGGATAGATTGAATTACATTCATAGCATCTCCTTCGCATATTACAAATTTATACCCCTGTTTCACTGCTTTTCTTCCTACTAGATAAGTTGCTTTTGCTTCTGCTATCAAAGGGTCTTGGTCTTTCATAAGCTTTGTCTACAAAAACGATTTCTCCTTTATGATTCCTGCCCATTGTTGCAATACAATTTTTTTTCCTCATTGATGGATGCATCAAAGTTGACTTTCAAAAATGGAGGCAATGGAGGATTCCAAAACCAACTTCTGTTAGACATCACACCTACAAATTCCCAAGTAGTTACATAATCAACATATATTTTATTAATTTGTCTAACTAAAAGCAATGGATTAGTAACTTCCCTTCCAATCTGCTTTAACATCTAGTTCCTTGTTATCCATATTATGTCATAACAGATTATTGTGAACAATATGAATTTGTTTGCATCTTCTTTTGGGAGTCTCATCTTACCTTTAGCTTGTAAGATCAAACTTACCTCTTCAGTTATAGAATTGAACTGCATATCCAAAAATCTAATAGGCTAAGGGGAATTTCTCCATATAATTTTTGCTACTAGGCAATTTATGAAAAGATGTTCCAAGGCTTCCTTATTGGCCTCACTTTGAATGCACTCTTTTTCCCTCTTTATGAAATCTTTCTTGATTACTGATCTAGTTGGAATTATTTGCCAAGCTAACTTCCACGGCAATTGCTTGAGTCTTTCTTGAATTTCAATTTTCAAAGATTTTCCAGCCCTTTGTATCTGGTGGAGCATTCTCTATCATGGTTTTTAAAACCGGAACAGTCAAAGAACTAGAAAAGAGACCGGTTCTCGGTTTAACCCAGTTCTTGACTGATTTTTCCCAGTTTTGACCAGTTTTTTGCTGGTTTTAATTGCGCCGATTCTAAGTTTGGTTCAACCGGTTGGTCCGGTTAGGTTTTTAAAACAGTACTCTCTCTATATTGCTATCATGTTGAGTAAATTGATAGGCTGACTTTATAGAAAATTTACCTGACAAATTGAGGACCCATATTAATGGTGGTTAGATTGGGGCAACTGAATTTGGAGGATTTTCTTTGCTGATTCTGTATTTTTATTTATTTATTTATTTTTATGAAACTTTGCTGATTCTTTGTCAAAGATCTCCCTAATTTTTACTTTATTCCACCTAATAGGATTTTGTAAAATAAGCCTTGGAGACCTAGGTAAGATTATTTAGGGAGGCTATTCTTGGTTTTGGATTGAATCCCTCCAGTTGTGGTACCCACAGGGCCGGCTGAATGGTGGAGCAAAAAATGCGGTCGCCTAAGGCCCCAAGTAAAAAAAAAGGCCTCCAAATTTTAATCAATAGGGTTATTTATAATCAATAAATAAAATAATATTTTTTTACCAGATGAAAAACAAATAAAAAAAATATAGGAAAACTCAACGTCTACAATATTTTTCACAACACTTTTACAATTAATGCTAAGTAGCAGGTTGTTATAACCTGTTATTGATGACAAAAAAATAATTATAGTGATATTTTCAAATATAAAACAAAAAGCAACTTAAAACCTAAGATTTGTTGTAAAAAATATTGTGAATGTTGCACTTCTAAAAAAAAAAAGAATAATAATAAGAGTTTAGTTAGCCAACTTTTACTAGTTCTCATCTAAGCTTACCACTAATACCACTCTTTTACTTACCACTATCAATCTGCCACATCAACAAGTATGAAAAAATTTGTTTTTTTTTTTTTTTTGTCTATAAAATTTCTAAAAAAAGAAAAATTTTTACGTAGTTCATGTTAATTAGTAATAATTTTGTATTTAAAACAAGATAATCAATTTTCGCCTTAGGCTCTCAAATGCATCAAGCCGCCCTTGGGTACCCATGGAGCATTCCAAATGTCTAGGGCAATTCCATTCCCTATCTTCCAACAAGCACCTTTTTCATTTCCTTTTGTTGCAAGTGAAAAAGAGTGATAATAAAATATAGGAAAGTGAGAAAGAGAGAGGTGCAACAAAATAGGCTATGTTTTTATTTATTTTTATTCCGCTAATGTTTATGACTATTTTATTTATTGATTTGTATTTTTAAATGATGTGAAATATTTTGATTGGATCAAATATAAAGATTGCATTTTTTTTTTTTGGTGTTAACGATCATATCACCCACCAATATAAACGAAAAGATGAGATTTAAAACACTAAATAACGTTATTGACAACAATTCATTTAAAAAAAAACATATTTTTTGTTTGAAGAAAAAGATTTTATTTATTCAAAATTACATTGTATAATGGAAAAGAGAAAAGAAGAGTATTATTTTAATCAAATAATGACCTCCTCAGTTTTTTTTTCCAACACTAGCAAGTGCCAGAGCAGCTCGATTACATCTTAGAGGCACACCAACAAAAGATACAAAACAAAAACTTTCACCTATGACAATTTTTTTTAAAGGATTCAGCTATGAAATTAATATTCTTAGAAAAACACACTACTACCAATGGAACGATGATCCCATATTTAGAGGGTATAATTCATGATTTAATAAAAAAATATCTAATGTATCTATACAAATACTAAAAAAATCCAAACTCATCATCCTTTATTTCCAAAATAGTTTCATGCAATTCCTAATCTCTCCAAATTCTTACCATTCCAATAGGGAAATATTTTTATGAAATTTTTATGCAACCCACTACGTGGCTGTTAGAAAAATTATCCACATGTACTTAATGGCATTTTTAATAAGTCATATGACTTACTTAAATAGTAATACATGTGATTTATTTTTTTAACTGTCATGTGGTGGGTTGCATAAAAATTCATGCAATTTAAGTTGCACAAAAACCTTTAGGGCATGTTTGGTAACTGTTTTTTTTTTTTTTTTTTTTTTTAATATCAATTTTTTGTTTTCGAAAGCTATTTTCTACTTCTACAACAAAAGAGCTATTTTCTGTTTTGAAAACACGGAAAAATCAAGTGTACTTAATGAGGTCCAAGCTTTGAATCTTGGCTAAAACAAAAAAATAAATAAATAAAACCAAAAGCTCAAGAACAAAGTTGAGAATGTGTGGCCAAACCCAAACCCAAACCCAAACCCACTCTCAAATATTATGTTGGTTATTATTATTATTATTATTAAACATTGATAGGGGAAAATAAGAAATACTCACTTTTGTTTTTATCTAACCAAAATGTGTTTTTAATTTTGGAAACACAATAAAACTGTTTTTCGTTTTCATTCTCAAAAACAAGTTTTTTGAAAGCAAAATACAAAAATAGTTACCAAATATTGCCTTACTCTTCCAGATATTTCCAATTCTCATCTACTAGAATGGTTCAGGTTCCATAAAAACCACACGCTAGCCAAAGTTGATCGTTTCATTTATATTGTTTAAATGGCTATAATTAAAATAATATATAAAAAAAAATTATCATTTAATTCCTTTTAAAAACAGACACCCACTCCTTATGAGTCATAATGTGAAAAAAGACAAGAGATGTACTATTTATCTACCCAACCGTTCGTTTCATTTGTGGAAGTAACACAATCTCTATTCATCTTTACAATATAGGAAAATTCCGTTTAGACTTTTAGCCACAAATCACATAAGCAGAATCCAGTTCTTTTTCAACTACAACGATCTAGATTTTCCTTTTTTTGATAGCCACCCTTGAAAAAAAAAAGAAAAAAAAAGTAATAACTAATAAGATAAGAAATCAGGGCCGTCGATTGGTCTATAAATTACAACCAGAACTTAGGGTAAGCGTTGGAATCTCAGCAACTGGCACACGCCGTTAGTTTATAACAATATATATATATATATACCTATCATAATAATATATTAATTATAGTGGGGTGTTTCTGTTTTTTTGGTAGCTGAAGAAAAGAAGGAGAAGAATAAGAACTAACAAGATCTTCTTCTGTAGAACAAGGTTCATACACACACACAATCTGGCTAGAGAGAGGTCAGATCTCTGTCTCAACCATTTATATTTCTTTTTTTCTGTTCTGGGTTTTTGTTTTTCAATGCAAAAACATGTTTTTTGTTTGTTTGTTGTTGTTGCTGCTTGTTCTTATGTTGTTTGTTTTATTGGGGTGTAGTTGATTGTAAATCAATGTTTATGTTCTTTTTTGTATTGGGTACAATCATAAATCCTATGTTTTTATGCTGCTGTGTTTGTATTGATTTAATTCATTCATAGACCGTTGGAAATAAGTGAAAGAAGAAAGAGAGAATATGATTCATCTATATGGAATATAAGATGCTCAGCTTTTAAAGCAATGGAGCAAATTGGATAGGTTTTATTGCCTTAGTTTCTCGTAAAATTCATTCCATTTGATATGTATAGATATGGCTTTGGCTTTATGGTCTTGGTTTTTTGGTCTTTGATGAACGTTTTTACTGTTTGATCTACAATCGGAAATGTAAGGGCCTTTCTGTCGTAATTTGTTTTGTTGTTTTTTCTTTTTGTATCTAACATGAATGGATATGTTTATCTGTTTCTTTTATTTGTCTTTTCTTTTGAGTCAATGGCAAATTATGCTCAATTTCATTGCTGAGGCCATGAAAGAATTGAGATTGATTTCCAAAAACTCGGGAACTTATTATGGTTAAAAAAAAAAAGAATTTTTTTGTAGTTTATGACTGCAATCTATTTGCAATCAAACATGGATTACCTTTTAAGCTTCATATCTTATAGTTCCTAGTGAAATTCACCTTTTCCTGGTCATAAGAAAGAAAAGGAATTGGAGGTAACTAGAACAAAATTTTAGAAGCGAGCCTTCTTGAAGTATTTTCATTTTTCATTCTTTCATGGAGTTAGAGCAGTCTTATGTATAAGAAGGTTAATGGGAGATACGGATTAAAAAGAGCGAAAACTTTAATACATTTATTTTGGTTCTTGGAAGTTCCTATTGTGAAGTTTTCAAATTTCTTCATGGTTTTGCTTAAGATATCTTGTATGCGTATGCACCTTTTTTGCCCCTTTTGAGACTATACATATGCATTTACTTCAACTGTCATCCTTAACTCATTTTTTTTTTTAATTTAATTTAATTTTTACCCCCTTCTCTTTTCATTCTATATATCAGGCCGGCTTCTCTTACACATGTTTGGGTTTGGTTTCTCCTAGTTGGAAAAGATTTTCTTTCACTCTGGCCGCTGCAACAAAGTTAAACTCTTCTCGCACCTCTAAGAGGGTGTGGGGTATTACTAGTGAAAGAGTTATTTTGGTTTGTGTTTTGAGCAAATCCAGATCATCACACATTTGGAGATTGTGTCGTGTTTCAGTGGGTTTGTCACTTGATTATGGCTAAGGCTATTATTGGATAAGTCCCCAGAAGCTTGATGGTAGTTTGTCATTGGATCTTTGTCTCAGGCTTCTGGACATTATTGAGTAGAACAATTTGTCAGTAATAGGTTTTCATGTAAGATAAAAGCAGGCAGTGTGTGTGAATGTAGCTCCATACAATATCACCGCAATGGTTAGGTTTTCATGTTTCAACTCTCAAATTCATAGCCCCAAACCAAAGGTAAGTGGAAGACTCACTTCAGGCCTTTGAAACTTAAATTTGGTGTAATTATGGTAATAGGTCATGCTTTATTCTGACTGTGTCTCCCTTTCTCAATCAGAAAGCAGTTCAACCTTCTGCTGAGGCATTGTATAATACATTAGAAGATTGTTCTCAGAGTCAAATCTCAAAGGATTCGCCTATCCCTTCCAGCTTAAACCCTTCATCATTGAAGATGCAAGGAGATGCTCAGATTGGCAGCACCAAGCATGATATAAATTTGTCTTCTGCTGATAGTGATTCAAAATCAAAGGACATGAAGAGCAAATTTGTTATTGAAGGCGAAATAGGAGTTAACCAGAGGGGCCATAGGAAAAGTCAGTCTCTAGAAAGTAGAATTTTCCAGGAGGGGATGGTGTCAAACAACGCAACCGAGGATGAGACTTATCTGGGTTTTTCTTGTGAGGGTTCCCATAACCAAAAAGGGCTAGTGGTATCAGGTCCCAGCAAAGATCAAGGAGTGAGCCAATCAGTCCAGAATCAAGAAAGTCCTACCTTGGGGTCCTTTCAATTAATTTCTGATATTGCCATTAATGAATCAATTTTCTCAATCGGAGATCCACCACATTCGGAGAAGGAAGGCCATGAAAATTCTAATACTCATTTATCTGGTGAATGTGCTGGTGACTCTGGTGACCACACTCCTCGTACCCCACCTTTGATTGTAAAATCATGTTCTTTGCCCAACTTTGGGGCCTCTATGCCCACTTCTGTAAGATGTTCTCCTGTCAGACACTTAGCACTGCGGTCAAGTTCATCTGGCAATCTGCATATGTTAGAAATGAGGCAAAAAGAGATATCAGTTCATGAGTCTGAGGGGCCTGTGATGCGAGAACAAGAAAGAGACGATGACATTGATAAAGCTGAGAAAAATCATTTTGATAATTCAGTTGATGATGGATATGATTTGTATAATTATTCTAATTTAGCAAAAGACTGGATAATGCCCACTATGGATGAGGTAAACCCTGTGAAAAACTTTCAAGGAAAATCCTCTGTTCACAATTTGGATGAAGTGCCAGGTAAGGATTATAAGATCAAGCGTATTCAGGAGTGGGTTAATGATCTTCAACTTTGCAGCCCGCTGGAAGAAACAAACGAATCATTCCAATCTGAGGACCAGGTAAATAGAGACTCCAATATCCCAAACAGTTGGACTGCTTTGAAGGTGGATGGTAAGGTCACTCCTGGCATGGAAGCTGCTAAAAAATATATCTCTTCTTTGAGTGCAATGGCCACCACAGCTCACTTGTCAAATCATGGATTGGTTGTGATCCCATTTCTTAGTGCATTTGCAAGCCTGAGGGTGCTCAATTTGTCAGGAAATGCTATAGGTTTGCTTATCTAACAGCACCTTCATCTTCTTACTTATTTCCCTTTTGATATTATTTATTAGTTTTGTGTTGAGTTCATGCAACATGATTTAGGAAATTCTGTTAATCTTCTTTATTTTAGATGATTAGTGTTTCTCTTGTACATATCTCGTGTATCAGGGTTGTGTCCCTTCTTGTACTTTTTCAATAAATTTACTTTAAAAGGCAAAAAAAGGAAATTCTGTTTTCTAATTGCAATATTCTCGTTGACTCTTTCCAGTGAGGATAACTGCTGGGGCTCTTCCTCGAGGACTTCATGTGTTGAATCTTTCAAAAAACAATATTCCAACTATTGAAGGTTTGCGTGAACTTACACGACTTCGTGTACTGGACCTAAGCTACAACCGGATATTCAGAATTGGACATGGTATGTTGTTGGCTTCTTTTCAATAAAAAAAAAGTTGTTGGCATAGTTGTTAGTATCATGGAAAAATGGTGCAAGAAAATTAATACTTACATTTTCTAGAGAGGGGAACACATCTCAATCTAAACTGAAGAAATTCTGAAATTCACTATCAATCTATCCATCCATACAATCATTACAATGCATGTACATGAATATTTATTGCCAAGGAGTTAGTTATTTCGAAAGAGTAGCATGTCATGGATACATATCAACCGATGAATTGTATGAGACATAGATGCGTATTGTATGGATCGTATTATAAAATCGTACCCATTTGACAATACATAGACTTGTGTATTTGGGTTTTTGTTAAAATTTGTGATTTGATTTGAGTCCAACAAGTTGTTAGACTTGTTTGAGCCTAATAAATAGCATGTCCATGAGTTTTGTTTTTTTCCTTTTCTCTTTCTCTTACAAAGTTTGGACCCCAAACTTGACACATTGCTTTCACATTTGCAAATTTCTTTTCTAGACTAAGAATAAGGAATAATGTATTAAATGAAAATATAATTATTTTTTAGTTTTGTTATTATTGTTGAAAGTCCAAGAAACTAGAATGCCAAGAAGATATTTAAAGAAAAAGAGTATTGAAATAGAAGAACAAGAAGAATTAGCAAATGTTGATGATGATGAAGAAAATGTTAATGAAGGAAATAATTATGAAAGATGATGAACATGATAATAAATTAACTTAGATGAAGTTGATTATGATAATAAAAAAATTATTATTTTGGCTTATATAACATGTATTATCACTTTCAAGTTTAATCAATTTGAATGTGGATGATATAAACATATTTTAATTTGATTTATTTAGCTAGTTTTGTTAAATATTGTTAAATAAGTGATGATTAAATTAGTCATTAGTTGAAGATATTCCAAATTTAGAATGAATATACCTTTTATATTATATATGTATATCTATAATTTTTTTAATAAATTTTATGAAGTGTTAGGTACCTTAAAATACACAATACGATATACTACATGATACAAAAAAAAAAAAAAGGATTAATGATATGATTCACATTTTCACTACTGTGGTTGTATTTTTTAAAATAATTTTTTTCCAGGATTTTATTCCTCAATTATCCTAATTTATGGACATTCAAAATACTAATATATTTTAAATTAATTTTCAAAGGCCTAGCTTCTTGTTCCTCTCTGAAGGAGTTGTACTTGGCTGGAAATAAAATAAGCGAGGTAGAAGGTCTTCACCGACTATTAAAACTGAATGTGCTGGACCTGCGTTTCAACAAAATCTCAACAACCAAATGTCTTGGGCAACTTGCAGCTAACTACAATTCCTTGCAAGCCATCAGCTTGGAAGGAAACCCAGCCCAGAAGAACGTTGGAGATGAACAACTGAAGAAGTATCTCCAAGGCCTTCTTCCACATTTGACATACTTCAACCGGCTGCCTATCAAAGCCAGCAGTCTGAAGGATGCTGCAGATAGGTCAGTTCGGTTAGGCATGGGTTCTCATCAGTTTGATCGTGGCCTTAGATCAGATCACAAGGCTCCTCGTAAGGTTAGTCATGGTCTAGCTGCTCCCAGGCCCTCGTCTTCATCAACTCATGGTCGTAAAAGTCAAGCAGTGGTCTCACCAAAACGGTCCAAGGGCAGGCATGGGCTCCTGCCCCCTATGGGAAACAAAGCGACAACACATAATCGGCAACATCTTGATTTCAGCAGCAAACTTCTGAACTTCAGGTCAGATCTTTCCATTCGCAGGAGTCGAAGTGAAGGAACTCTAGGAGCTCTCTGAGGTGATTTTGTGCTTTACAGTGTTCTTCACATGAAATTTGGGTTTTTGTTGTGTTGGTTTTTATGCCTGCAATATTTATTACTTGTGATATTTGATGTTTCTCTCCTCTATGAGCAGAAGCTATTGTTTAAATTCACTGTTTAAGAATAATCAGTTTGTTTGACATTATTATTTAATAATATCAAAATTTGGGAAGCTCACTGGCTCTAAGACTGACAAGTTTATATCACATAATACAACTCATCCACTTTGAGTGGATCACCCTGGCAGAATTGAGAGTATTGGTTCTAGCTGAACTGCATCTTACTCATTAATTTATGACTCATAAGATAAATATGCTCTCCATGTATGGAACCTGGCCTATGACAGTGCTTTCATTTTACATGAATGATAGATCAAATTAGTGTGACCGAAGGCTTTATAGATGTGGTGGTACTATTGTGTTGAGCCATCGAGGACTGTACTTTCCTGCATTAAGCTAAGGAAACAAGTTGTGGGATATCATGGCATTTTGCATCAAGTTATGCTAGTCCTTGTAGAGATATAGACTTTTGGTTAAAATGAGTAATTCTAGTACTACATAAAATGTCACAACTTTTGCCACAACTATTTTACGTGCTAGATTGTGATTGGTTGATTGTCATTTTCACATGGACTCACCACTTTTTCTCCACTTACAATCTACCACTTGGACAATTGCGGCCTAAGTTGTGATATTTTATGTGGTCTTAGGAATTTTGGGTTAAAAATTACAATTGTAAAAACTATTTATTAATAGAATATAATACTTTTTTAAAAGGTGAAAATACACTATTGATCCCTAAAATTTACCTATTGAGTATTTTTGGTCCCTAGAGTTTCAAGTGATCTTTATTAGTCCCTAAAATTTAAAAATGAATACTATTAGTTTCTCCATCAACTTTTATTAGTTTTTTTTTTTTTTGCTTATGTGTCTAATAGAGTAATGATATGACATTTGTTAAACGACGTAGCAAGCATTTTATTATAAGCAAATTACAAGTAAGCAAATCCAACGACTCTCACCATTCCAAGCTCTCACTCCCACGACCTAAGTCTGCCATTGTTTTCGGACACCAAAGCACCACTGGCTCCAACCATACTGTCTCCCTCCTCTTCGGTTCTACTCCCCAACCCCTTCTTGTTGTTAACACAGCTAGCAACCTCAAACGAACTCAACCTCCATAAAAAAAAAAAAAAAAAAAAAAAAAAAAAACAACAACAACAACAACAATTTTTCCAAATGGGTAATAATCCAAATTCCAACCTCAAATCCATATTAGACAAAGATTGGTCCAAGATCTAAGCTGGAATTACAAATCCCAAAAGAAATTTGTTCTCTGTAGGGTTGTGTTACGAGTTTGACTTTGAATCTATGAGATGGGTTTAGGGTGTGGCTTTTCAGGTTTGATGGGTATGAGGCATTTTGGATGGAGGTTGGATTTCGCATGTGGCTTTGTTGTTTAAGGACTAGGGTCTATTGATTGGATCAGGTTACATCTCATTCAGTAAAATTGTTGCTTTTTTTGGAGTTTGAGTTTGTTTCTTGGAGGTTGAGGTTTTTTAGGTTGATGCCAATTTCTACGACGAGGAGGTGGGAGAGAGACGAAGTACTGATCGGAGCTATTAATGGTGGTGCCAGAGACAATGGCGAACTTAGGGTGGTGGGAATTGGAGGAAAATAATTTTTTTTAGATGGGGACGGTGGTGAGGTTTGTTGGCATGTAATTTTAAAAAAAAAATTAATTGTCACGTCATTAAAAAAAAAAAGGTATGTTATTGTTTCGTTAGACACAAGCAAAAAAATAATAGAAGTTGATGAAATGATCAATAATTCTCATTTTCTTTTTTAAACTTTAGAGACCAATACTCACTTGAAACTTCAAGACTAAAAGTGCTCAAAAGGTAAAATTTTAGGGACTAATGGTATATTTTCACTTTTTTGAAGAGTACGGCAGTTTTGAAAGCATGAGTTCAAACCACAATTTCCATGAGTAAAATTTGTATTACCTAGCCATTTTTAGCTCTAGTGCCACATTCAAATTGTGATTTGAACTCAATAATTTCCGTTCTTAGCATAAATAGTGACTTCAAATTACGTTACATTGGTAAACCTTTTTATTTAAGCATATGTATGAAATCGTAACTTGATAAGAGAGCAAGGCACAGGTGATAAGCCAACAGTTGCAAATTAATTTTTATTAGACAAATTAGTAACTCATGGCTTCTTGTTGGTACTACTTTAACCATCTTTATCAGGGTTGTGCTAAAGATTGTTAGAAATTTTTTATGAGGATGAGTCGGAAATTCCGGAACAGGTGATGGATTTTTATGAGAAGTTATATTGGGAGCCAGAATCTTAGAAGCCTACTATTGATGGATTATATTTTGCCTATTTAGATGAAATGGAGAGGGGGTTTGAGAAGGAGGAGATTCTTGAGGCAATTAAGGAGGCTGAAGGTGACAAGGCCCCTAGGCTTGATGGGCTTACTAAGGCTTTCTTTAAAAATTGTTGGAGTGTGTTGCAGGAGGATGTTATGGCTTTTTTTGTGGATTTTCATAGACAGTGTGTTTTTGAAAAGTCTCTCAATGCCACTTTTATATATTTGATCCCCAAGAAGACTAATGCTATCAATATTAAAGACTTTTGCCTTATAAGTCTTGTTTGGTAGCCTTTATAAACTTTTGGCTAAGGTGTTAGCACATAGACTTCGTAGTGTTCTGGATAAGTTCATCTCTGATTCTCAGAATTCTTTTGCTGGAGGGAGACAAATCCTTGATTCAGTTATGATTGCAAATGAATGCTTGGAATGTAGAATGAAGAGTGGTACTCCTAGTGTGATAGTTAAGTTGGATATTGAGAAGGTTTACGATCATGTGAACTGGACTGCCTTATTTTATCTTATGGAGAGGATGGGTTTCGGGGCGAGGTGGGGGAGATGGATGAAGGCTTGTATTACTACAATTAGGTTCTTAGTTCTTGTCAATGGTTATCCAACGGGTTTTTTTGATAGTTCACATGGTCTCCGACAAGGGATTCCCTTGTCTCCACTCTTATTCCTCTTGGTTATGGAGGTGTTAAGCAGGTTGTTGAAAAAAACAGAAGAGGGAGGCTATCTTTATGCTTTTCAAGTGGGGTCTCATGTTCAAGGGGGTTTGAATAATTCTTACATTCTCTTTGTTGATGATACTGTCCTATTTTGTAATGCTTTCAGGGAACAATTACTATTATTTTTTTTTATACAAGGGAACAATTATTATATATATAGCTGGTGTTGATTTTCTTTGAAGTTATTACAGGCTTGAAAATCAATGTTGGCAAGAGTGAGATTGTTCCAATCGGTGATGTAGGAAATTTGAATGCTTTGGCTCGTGTTTTATGTTGTAAGGTGGGTAGCTTGCCTATGACTTATTTGGGTATGCCCCTTGGGGCCCATTTAGAGCATTCACAATGGGAAATTGTATTTCATCCTATTTTACAATCTCAAAAAGCTACTTTATCAATTATACCATACCATTTTACAACACACCCAACATCCCAATTTTTATTTTCTTGTTCTACTCATTAAAATAATATATATTATCCACTAAAATATATAACCAAAAAAATAATCTCCTCTCTCTAATTTTTTTTCTCCTTTCCTTCCTCCCTCGTCTCTCTCTCTCCACCGTGAACAAACCCAAACCCCAACCACCTCCTCCACCCAGCAACAATCACTTACCCATCCTTTGCCCAACAACAATCACCCACAACACAGACCCAAATCATTGCTACACCACTAGCCACCCCAGCAAATCACAACAACAATCTCAAAACAAAAAAATTGAAGAAAAACTCACCATCAAATCATGTCAATTGCCACCACCACCAAACCCAGAAACCATAGCAAGAACAACCTCATGAAATTGGCCACCTTGCCACCACCACGCCACTGGTCAGCAACCACCACCACAACCAAACTCACCACCACAACCAAACTTAACACCAACAACAACTACAAGAAACAACCACAAAGAGGAAAAGAAACAAAAAATTGCCAAAAACCACCACCAAAAACGATAATCACAAGAAACGGCCACCATAAAAACCACCAAGAGAAAAAAAAAAAAAAAAAAAAATCAAAGAAACCCACCACGTTGACTCACCGATCTCCACACGCTAATCAGCAACCCCAAGCCACCGATCAGCAAACCCAAGCTGCTGATTAGAAACCCAGGCCAACTCGCCGATCTCCACACACTGATTAGCAAACCCAAGCCGCCGATTAGAAACCCACGCCGCCGATCAGAAACCCACGCCGCCGATTAGAAACCCAAGCCACCAAGAGAAGATGGACACGGAGAGAGAAGACTGAAGAGACAAGAAGGCATATAAAATATAATATAAATAGGATACAAGTTGCGACAGTTCCATCATAAAAGTAGGATGGCACAGTAGCAGATTTGTAAAAAATTTTACAATTCTAAGTTTTTACAATTCTAGATAGTGGAGGTTTTTGAGAGACAAATGCTAAATAGAGGCAACATATGGCATTTAGCATTCCCATTGTGAATGCTCTAAGGATTCACCAATTTGGAATCCTATTTTAAAAAAGATGGAGAGGAGGATTTTTGATTGGAAACGTCCATATTTGTTGAAAGGTGACAGACTTTTTTGTTAAAAAGTACACTTTTGAGCCTTCCTACTTATTTCCTATCTTTGTTTAAAATCCCTTAAGTTGTGGCAGCTAGACTAGAAAGGATTTAGAGGAATTTTCTTTGGGAGGCTTCTGAGGAAGCTTTTAAATATCCTTTAGTCACTTGGAATAAAGTTTATTTTTCAATGGAGTTAGGTGGGCTGGGATTTGGAGGATTGGATTGCTAAACCAAGCATTGTTTGGAAAATGGTTATGGCGCTTCGGGAAGGAGAGTAACAAGTTATGACATCAAGTTATAGCATCTAAATATGGTGTAGCTGGAGGAGTTTAGTGCACTAAAGGTGTAAAAGGGACTTATGGGTGTGGGATGTGGAGGAGTATTAGGGCAAGGGCATAGAAAAGTACTGCATGATGTAGGGGAGGGTCATCGTATTCGATTCTAGTACGATCCTTGGGGTGGACATACTCCTCTTAAGGACCTGTTTCCAAATTTGTTTGTTTGTTCTTTTTCTAAAGAAGCTCGAATTTCTAATTTGGTAGTTTTTGCATCAGAAGGAGTTCGAATTTACAATTGCACCGAGATTTTCATGATTGAGAATTGGAGGGTGTATGTTTTTTTTTTTTTTTTTTTTTGAGCTTTTTCATTTCCATATGCCAAGGGGTGAGGAGGATGATAACCTGGCTTGGAAGTTGACTCAAACTGGCGTGTTTGATGTATGATCTTATTATAATTTTTTTTTCTGGTCTTCCTATTGATGACTTTCCTTGGAAGAGTATTTGGTGTGTAAAGGTGCCTAAAAGGGTTTTTCTTTTTATGGATAGCAACTAGGGGTAGTATAGTCACCATTGATAATCTTGTTAAGAGAGGGCAGTCTCTAGTTAACTGATGTTGTTTGTGTCGTTGTGATGGAAAATCTTTGGACTATCTTTTACTCCACTGTAAGCTCATGCTTTATGGAGTGAAAATTTTAAGGTGTTTGGGATCCAATAATGCCAAAGACATTAGTTCTCTTCTTTATGTATGGAGGGATTGGTTTAAAAAGCACCTATAAACTATTTGGAATATGGTTCCAACATGTCTAATGGGGTTAGTTTGGCATAAACATGATACCCATACCTTTGAAGATAAGGAGCAACATTTAGGCATCTTAAAATCTCTTTTATTTGGTACTTTGTTTCAATAGGCTTGTATTTGGGGATTTACGCAATGTCTTTCCGTTCTTGCTTTTTTGCATTCCATTAGTTTTAGCTCGTGTTATATGTGATTTTTTTTCATGTTTAGAGTGTTCATCATCGTGAACATGATGTTCATTTCATTCAATAAAAGTCTTATTACCTATAAAAAAAAAAAATTGTTAGAAGTTAGCTGAGCTTGGACGACGCAGTTGCTAGTTGCCAATTAGCGAGCGGGACCTAGCTTGGTAGCTTTGATATATCCAAACATAGGACTAGATTTTGGATTTAGTGTGCCATGCTCTAGTAGCAAGCAGCCAAGCACCACGAGTACAAGCATGAAGGCATGGTTTACGCCGTGAAACAATCACATACAATATCCTAAATGTAAACGTATGTATGGCTGTATGCATTTGATTTTTTTCAAATAAATACGAGTGTTTTGAGTGGCTATGCCAGTAAACATAAAACATTATCATTACCATGAAATACCACTGAAAAGCTTTTTTGTGTTACAAAGCCAGACAACACTTCTTCTATGGTGCCAAGTACACAGTTAGTGTAAAGAGGAAACTAATCAGTAAGAAAATCCGATTCACAACACACAGTAAAAGCTGTAAATGAATATTAACCAGCATAAGAGCTGGTTCCTATACAAATGTTGTGGGAGAGATGTATGCTCCAGAGAAGCTCACCCGTACATGTATACCATGCACTTCATAAAGAGGGAAGGAAACTAACAAGAACATACGGACAGTGACCAAAATGCAACACCACCAGCATCCTTTTTACACAGAAATATGTCCACCAAGAAGCAAACCCCATTACATTCTTAAAATTTCTTCACTAACCTGCTGCCTCCACATTTTCCAGTTGCGTTCATCACTTTCTACAACATAAATCCAATGCCCTATAGTAAATCAGTATTTGCTATTCACCAGTGAATCATAAATCAATTGATATATAACTAATACTGCAATTCATAAATTAACAAGCTTATGCATTGAAAGGCATATAAATAGAGCATTTGATTTGAAGCACATAACAAAACCACAATGAAAATCCAACTCAGGCCAAAAACCAGTTCAATCTGCAAGGACAAAGGACTACTAAAACCTTGTTTCTAAGGTTTTAAAGTTGGAGCATGTTGAAGTTCTGAATGATTTATTGTTGGAAAGAATTCCACATAGATGAAAAACTAGGGGAGAATAATCCTCTTATTTCTAACAACCCCCCCAGGAAAAAATAAAAGGGTAGAGAGAGAGAGAGAGCACAAAATGTTCTTCTAGCTGAGTCAGTGTATCTCATAATAACAGTATAACTTCAAACAGCGGTTGTTAAAAAGGAGGATGAACAAGGATATGTTAGCATAAATTATTGACAGAAAAAATTCAATTATGCATCACCTGAGCCCAGAAGGAAATTTCCACTGCACTGGACATACATTAAGCATCTGCTGACACATGCAAGAATAGCAATAGTTAGTAAAAAAATTAGTTAAAAACCTTTAAAAAGTAGTACTTTAATCTTCAATCCTTTACAATTGAGACAAATTATTTTGTCACATTATAATTTGTCACCCTTTAATATTAGATTAGCGGTAATTAAAATGAGACAACATCAATAATGACTCCACCAGTGATACCAAAGGTGTTGGTGAAGTCAAGTCCACCGGCGTCCCTGGACATCAGAGATACACTAGGCATTGCAGAAGAGACACAGTCAAGCCGATCCCAGAAAAGTCAACTCCAGGTCAAGTTATCCTATCATTGTTACATAATCTTCAATGCATATCTTATCCAACTTCAGTTCAAATCATGAAACTATTCTATTTGGAACGTAATTATAAAGTTCCAGTATACCTGAATTATTTAATTTATAATATAATTTTACAGAATAACAGAATTGAACAATGAATTATTAGCAACTCATCTTCTTGATGCAACTTTTGTCACAATCAGAAATGATCATAAGAGGGGAAAAGAGAAACTTTCTTATGTTTGATGATCGAGGTATGCGAAAGCACAATAAATGACCAGGGCTGTTGGCGGAAAGCCCCCAAAAAAAGAAACAATCAAGAAAAATTTAAGTCACCACAGTAGAGAAACTAAAAATGAAGAGTAAAACAGTTGGCTCATCTGACATCTTTAGTAAAGCCATCTGTGCCGAAACTGCTAACTTTCTCTCTTCTTGTCCAAAAATAAGCATCGTTGAGGCTTGCACCACCCCATCCCGACGAATAGATATTTCCTAGCCCATCCCATCCCATCTTATCCTACCACTCATAAGTCATAACTATTACACTTCAACATCATCAAATCAACTTCTTTACAAATCGAAGTGTAGCTTATTAATCAATGGCAATAATAACCAAAACAAATACTCAACCTTTGGTAACGATAAATTCATTTTATTACCAGTTAAAGAAATAATTGAGAGAATGGCTTCTTATAGAATAAAATGGAGGAAAATATATATATATATATATAACTGACCATAAACTAATTTGATAAGGATGCATAGCCGACCCCAACAAATTTGGAACTAAAAGCTTTGTTGTTATTGTAGTATTATCATATTCAATCACACAAATCACCCCCATAAAACCATTAGGATTCAACCACACCACACTAAACCAAATAATATACACAGTCATTTTAACTTATTACTACACGCCAATAGCTTGTAGCTCAACAAACACATCCTCGTGTTTCCAACAGAAGCATTCAGATTAAATCCCCCTCCCCTGTTGTAAGTATCGAATTTATCCAAAATATAACTTATTACCACTACATATCACCGCCATATAAAAACCGTTGGCACTTGCCCAACTAAACCTTAACCCATGCTAAACTACCAATTTCTCCTTAAACCTCAAAAACCCGTCAGTGAAACAGTAATTTTAATCTAATTACCGCGCGATAAAATACGAATAAGTGTGACTTAAAACTGTAATTTTAGAAAAGTAATAATAATAAAAAAATTTAAAAAAAAAAATTCCGATACCTTTGGGATGGTCGTCCGGGGCGTCGTGGTAGTCGTGGTCGTTGTCTTCCTCCTCAGCCTCAGGAACAGGGTGGAGTTCAACCTCGTCACCAATAATGATGTTCTTGTCTGCCACGTCAGCGGAAGAGTTATTGTCATCGGGATAACGAACCACAACAACAGGGCAGACACAGTGATGTACACAGTAATCGCTGACGCTGCCGAGACGCGCCTTGGTGGAGCGTTTGGAGGACGCGCCGAAGCCACGGCTGCCCATGATAACAGTGCTGAGCCCGAGCCTCTCGACCTCGAGGCAGAGCCGCTCCTTCAAGTCGTGGTCCTTCACGATGTGGATTTTGAAGGGGATTTGAGCCTGGACCAAGGGCTGAGCCAGCGAGTTGGCCTTAGAAGTCGTGAAATTGTCCAACTCGTCCTCGAGCTTCCGCTGCTGGGACTCGGTGTCGAGGGCAGAATCGGGATTCTGATTTTGGTTTTGGGGAGGAATGGAGGAGCAGCCCCAGTCGGCGCCGTAGAGGACGCAGGTGGGGCGGACGTGGAGGAGGATGACGTGGTCGCTTGGGCGGAGGTAGTTCTCGACGGCCCATTTGACGGCGTAGGCACTCTCGTCGCTTAAGTCGACGGCGATCGCGATCTTGCGGTGTGGGTGGGTCACCGTTAGGGACGTCATCACGGAAGTGGTGCTTTTGTGAGTTTTGACCGCTAGGAAAGGTTGTGTTGTGTTGTGTTGTGCGTGGAGAAAGAATATGAAGAGTGAGAGGTGGAATGTTAATTAATGAGAAATTTAGAAGTGGAGAAGCTGAGGGAGGTTTAAAAATTAAATTAATTAATTAATATTAATTCTCTTCACAACTTTCTTTCTTTCCTACAGCTGATTAATTAATAGTAATAGTTGGTTCCTACTTCCTAGTAGTTTCTTTACTGCTGCTCAGAAATTAATACATGGTAAAACTGTACTCTGCTGCTGCCTTGGTCTCCCCCCCCCCCCTTCCTAGTAGTTAGCTTTAAAGGATATTTTTGTCCGCCCAACTTGATGCTTCTTTTCAATTCTCTTTTAACTCAAAGCAAAGTTAGTATCCAAAAAAAAAACTCAAAGCAAAGTTAGAATATTATCATTTCAGTGTACTTCCACCTAATGTTCAAAAGATAGAATTAACATAACTGTACGGAACAATTGAAATTTTAAAAAGTTTTATTTTAAAAAAAAAAAAACTTAGAAAAGAATAAATAAAACTAATTTAAACTATAAAAAAAAATAATGTGTAATATTTCATTTTTATTAATGAAGTAATGATTAATTTGATTTATTTTTTTAGGTTTCACATTGATTTGTTGTTATCTTGATGTGATATGTACTTGCTTTTTCTACGCATGGAAATATAGGTTGCCTAAATGATTTGTGCGGCATAATTAATGAATTTATTACACTAAGATGTTATGAGTTCCACACAAATCTCACAAGCAGGGACTGAGCTAAGTATTGACCAAGGGGGGCTCTAGCCCCCCTGATCTCATGAACTTTTCCTTAGTATTATACATGGTAGAGAGCTTTTCATACACTAAAAGGGCTATGGCCTCCCCAAGTTTTTCAAGAAAATTATATTCGGCCCCCTAAGATATTTCTTGGCCTGTTAAGCAAATAAAAATTAGCCAAACCTTGCAACGAATAATATATAACCCAAACGATAACCAAAAAAAGAAGAAGATAAAATTGGTCCAAATAACATTATTTCTTGGTTTGTTAAGCAAATATCTCCTCTCAACGCCTTGACGTCAATGATGCCTATCTACATCTGGTTCTTCTTTCCAGGTATCTGTGAATTGAATTTGTGGTATGTCTTATTAACAATCTCTCTCTCTCTCTCTCTTTATTGCATTTGAGCTTTGTGTTTTTTAACAATACATGTACCTATTAGTGAGTTGTAGGGACAAATGCCCTTGTCTAATTAACATCTTCAAGGGCAAGCCACAAAGGTGGAGCAACAACAGCAAAACACGTAGCATATGTTATTATTCTCTCTTTAGAAAGTTAGACTCACTTAGACTAGTTAATGTTAGACCCTTAAATTGACTAGATTAGTAACTCAAGAAAAATTTGACTTCTACCTTTTTAAGTAAAAAAAAAAAAAAAAAATCTGACTTGGTTATTATAACTAGTTAATTACATACTACAAAGGTGATTTTAAGATTAGGTTAGTAACTAGTTAGTAACTCAAGAAAAATTTGACTTGGTTAAAATTTAAGATGATTTTTAGACAAATTGCTATAACAGTTTGTAATGATTTTTGACATTTAAAAGAATGACTTCTTTTCTTCTTTTTTTTTGATAAGAAATACTCTCATTTTATTAAGTAGCGAAACAGTACATAGCATCTTGCGAAACCGAAGATGCAAGGAAAGGTGGACACTCTTCCATCCAAGTTACAAAAGAGTCAATATTCTTCGCAAACGCAGCTAAAGTATGAGCTGGTCTATTTCCTTGTCGCCTCACGTGGGATGATTGGAAAGTACGGAACGCAGGAAGTCTTGAACAGAAACCTGAGACCACGGTAGAGATAGAGACCGGGACGTCCGTGGGGTTCTCCATAACATGGCAAACCAGCATGGAATCTGACTCGAAAATGACATCTCTGACTCCTATGTCCCATGCAAAAACAGTGGCTTCATCCATTGCCTTTGCTTCTGCCTCTAAAGGATCCAACGGGAGAGGGAGGCGTTTGCTTAAGGCTGCGACAACAGATCCAAGGTGGTCCCTAATAATCACACCGACGCCGATCATGCCAAGCTGAGAGAAGACCGCAGCATCTACGTTGACCTTGTACTAGGGAAACACTGGTGGGACCCAACGACCATGCATGGCTTCTTTGAGCTGAGTGGGCCGTAGGTGTGCAAGTTGGAAATCATGTAATATGGAGCGAGCTCGTCTCAGAATTTCTTGCGGAGTTTGTCTTGCTTCACCCAGGCGGGTTTTGTTTCGGTTGAACCATGCACTCCATGCTATCGTGACCACCAGTTCGACAAGTGTGGTGTCCATGTGCTGTTTGAAGAGTAGATACCAGATGAGGTCCATAAAAGACCTATGAATGATCCCAGTTCTCTCTAGTGGTATGTCCGAGAAGGTCCAAAGTTCCTTAGCAACATTGCACTCCCAAAATAAATGTCCAACGGTTTCTGGTGCTAGTGTGCAGGTCTCACAGGTGGGGTCGTTGATAACCCGTCTATGGTAGAGGTTGGCTTTTGTGGGAAGTATGTTGTTGCATGCTTTCCATGTAAAATTTTTTATCTTGTTTGGTATGTGCAAATTCCAAATGTGGCGCCAAAACCGGGCTTGCGCATTGCTCTGAGATGTCTCAGCTGAAGTAGAAAGCTGGGTGATGGTCCTTGCAACTTTGTATGCACTGTTGACAGTGAAACGCCCCCTAGGAGTGAAGGCCCAAATCATGCGGTCCTTTGGCTTGTGGCGGCTCAGAGGAATGCTTAGGATGGATATGGCATCGTCATGGAAGAAAACCTGGTTGATCAGGTTTAGATTCCACTCACCGCTTTCTTGGTCCATGAGAGAATCCATTGTAGCATTTACAGGCAGTAAGGTCGGGGGTGTGAGGACACGGAAGGTGGAGGGTCTTGGCAGCCAATGATCCGTCCACACTCCAATGGACTTGCCGTCTCCTACCTACCAGCGGTAGCCCAATTGCACAACAGTCTGAGCAGCCAAAATGCTTCGCCATGCAAACGATGGTTTCGTGCCTAACTCCACATGTAGGAAATATGTATTTGGAAAATAGCGGGCTTTAAGTACTTTATGGACCAATGAGTTGCTGTTCATCTGTAAACGCCAGCCTTGTTTAGCTAAGAGAGCAAGGTTGAAAGCCTTGAGGTCCCGGAAACCCAATCCCCTTTCTTCCTTTGGTGTGCACATCTTGTCCCAGCTCAGCCATGCCATTTTATTTTTACCTTCTTTTTGGCCCCACCAAAATCTTCGAATCATCCTAGCCAATTCATCACATAGGGAGTCTAGAAGTTTGAAGACACTCATTGTGTATGTGGGAATGGCCTGTGCAATTGCCTTGATGAGAACTTCTTTACCTGCTTGGGATAACAACTTTTCTTTCCAGCCCAAGAGTTTGTTGTCCAGCTTTTCCTTCAAAGCTCTGAAGGTGTGTTTTTTTGATCTGCCCACTAAGGATGGCAGGCCCAAATAAGTCTCATGCTGTCTGATAACCTCTACTCCAAAGCGAAGTTTTATCTCTTCTTGTGTGTCTCGTGGGGTATTTCTGCTAAAGAAAAGAGCAGTCTTCTCCTTATTTAGCTGTTGGCCCGAGGCTTGCTCATATATAGTTAAAAGATGCTCAAGATAGCTGCATTGTTCCGGTGTTGCTTGGCAAAAAATGATGCTGTCATCAGCAAAGAATAGATGAGAGATTCTCGGTCCCAGTGGGCAAGCCGATACACCTTGAAGTTGTCCAACAGCTGCAGAACGGTTTAGAAGAGCTGAGAGTCCCTCTGCACAGAAAAGAATGACTTCTCTTTTAATAAATAATTGTGTTGCAAAGTAATTAAAAATAGTTATTTTGTGTCCTTTTTGTTGTTGCCATTTTGTTAATACTAAATGAATGTTAATTTTTAATTTTTTATGAAAATAAATTGTTTTTATTTCGCCCCCCTCGATTGAACTTCTGGCTCCATCCCTACTCACAAGTAAATTATCAATCAAAGTTATAATACAAAAAATCACAATAATAATAATAATAATATAAAGATTTGGTAATAAAGAGGAGAACCAATAAAAAAACATCTTCGATAGAACTCCGTGCTAAGAAAATTTTGTTAAAAAATCACTATAAAAGAAAAATTACTATCGATGTAGAAAATCACTAGTTGGGTCACTTGTTTAAAGTGTTGATAGAATGTTGTTTATTCATGCAAGACAAAATCACAACCCAAAGAGCGTTGATGTGGTGTTGAATATTGTCAAAGCGTCAGATAGAGAATTTGGGCATAGATAAGATTTATTGTGCATTGGTTACTCGTATTTGGCATGGCGGTGGTTTGGGGCTTTGGTGTGACCGGTTGGTAGGCTTAACTGTTTTGAGTTTGTTTAACAATGAGAGTTGCTTAGAACATTTTATTTTGTAGGTGGTTAAGCACCTCTGCAGGAACACTAAGTTCCAATGAACAGCATACAAAAGCTTAAAAACACTAATTCTCAAAATTTGATTGCAAAAATGAGAGTATAATAGTACTCATTCAATCTGTCCTATATGTCAAACTAACATTGGTTACATCTAATACGAGTAACTAATTCATTAACAAGACTAACTAACTGAGATAAGATAGACTGCCATATAACCAAATTAAACTCGTCTGTTTATCCATTTAAAGTCTTCTAGATCAGACTCCTGGAAGGTCATTGTGTATTTCACTAATTCTAAATGTTTCTTCCAACTGTTCACAGCCCATGGAACAGAACCTCCAGGATTGAGTGTTTAGACTACAAATACTGTAATATCATGATGAGAAACAATCTCTCAAATCTTGCTCCCTTTTCTTATGAAACAAAACTTATTGTTTAAAATAAAAATAAAAATCAATCATGAAGAAAGAGTCCTTTCTGAGATAGCGAAGAGATAAGATCCGAATTAATTTTAATTGTTTCTTTTATATCCTATCAAGCTTTAAGATGAGAATGTAAAGTCATATAAAGTATTTTAGTTAAAAGATTCCATTATTACTTAATTATTATCAATTAGAATTAATTATACTAAACAAGTTTTTTTATCAATTGAGTGAATCGTACTTCGGTACTTGTGTATAGGATGAATCCATACGTAAGTAGTAGTCAATTTTGATTGAATGATGACTGTGGATAATAATTAATGTTTTCCCTTAGTTTAACAATATTATACCTTATTCATTGGGAAAAAAAACAATATTATATCTGATAAAAATCTAAAAATCTAAAGAAAAAGAAAAAATAATTTTGAAATAATTAATTTGTATGGACAAGTGTAAGTAAGTTTGAGTTTCCAACTTTGAAGGAGACCATTAATTAGAAAGTGACCAAAGGGAAAGGTAGAAGGAGAAAGCAATATATGTAGAAACTCCAAAGCAAGCCAAAACAGTGTAGGTCTATTTTTGTATTTATTTTGAGTCATGATGGTTGAAGAACAAGACATAATAGTGGGCTTTGTTGGATGCTATCTGGTGGTGACTAGTCTCCAAGGGGCTATCAAAGTATGAATATGATCTATTATTTAGCTGGGCATAGCTGCAAATGTACGTAGTTGTGTCCATATTCAGCAGGTCACTTATCAAACTCCAGTCTCTTTTTTTAGTTTTTAGTGACCATGGGACATAAGCACTGTTCCTACGCAAGGGAAAAAGTACCTGGACGATTTCATGCTTTGGTCCGCACATAAAATATCGCTATTTCATGTATGTGACATGGTGAATTGTCATTTTGTTTTAGATGAGAGTACAAAACCAATTAGTTCACACATTATTTTGATAAAGCTCTGGACAAAATGGGTGGGTCGTCAGGGTCGTCATCATGGAGTGGCACTCTTGACCTTAGATGAGCTGTTTTGTTTGGGAAGGGTGTGTGAAGAATGTGAATTTAATAGAGAAAGCTTGGCAGAGCCATCCACCCAAAATTTTGAATTTTTCTTTTATATAAAAATTAATTATAAGATTTATATTCTTAGCTTTGCCCCCAAAATTATATGAGCTTTTTTTCAAAAGAAAAAAAAAAAAACGTGTTAATTTTTTTAAATAAATTTTAATATTCAAGGGCTTGCAAGTTGCAACTTTTAAGAAAGCATTAGTTTGGGTTGCACGAGCAAGGCACATACCGCTCTTTTTGTGAGAAAATTAAGATGTAACTCTTTTTGGAAAAAGTACAAAGTTACATACTTAAATTTAAAATAGTTTTTTAACATATGAATATCTATTTACTATGACAATTTCTTAGAACCTATTTACTAAATGTAATATCTACCTTCTAAAAAATTATACTAAGAATGATAATGAATTTCATTATCTTTCAACAATAAACAACTAAATTTTGATAAGACATTGTAACAATATATAAAATTTTGCAATGAATGATAGTATATGCTACAATTGAAACTTTTAATCAAATGAAATACTTGCAATCATCTACAATGAAGATTTTGTTATCCATGCATACTTCTCTCTTTATTTTCTTATTTTATGAGCATAACTATGATGTTTAACTTACTTAATTTTTAATATGAAAAACCATTTTAAGCAAGAAAATAAATTAAAAAAGAACAAGATAACAAAAGACATATGCCATCAAAGTTCCATTAGATAAAATTATAAGTATAGAAGATTTAAACTTAATAAATTAGGGTTTTCTAGGTAACAAATAGAACATCATATATTACCATTCTCAATTTCCAAGCATGACTACCACATAAAATTCAAAATACTTGAAGAAAAATTTTGGGACGTTAAAATTCAGTGGGGTGTATTTTAGACATTTTCACGATAGAATATTTTAGAAATCATAAGATTTCTTTAGGGTTTATCTAAGAGTGTAACAGTTGGGGTATTTGCTGCTTTACAAAATATAAAGGAGGAAAATTTTCAACTTTAGTTTAGGGAAGGAATGAAACTACCCCAAATATAAAGGGTGAAAGTGCTTTTTTGCCTCTTTTGTGTGTGTGTGTGTGAGTGTATGTGTAAAACTATATATATGTGTGTGTGTGTTTTTTTTTTTTTTTTTTTTTAAACATTAAACAATGTGTTAAAGAAAAAAAAAAGTCAGCCCAGGAAAACTGTGCATAAAACAATGAATTTTTTACTCAACAAATTGACTAATAAAAAAAGAAGAAGTCTAGCAACATAACAAAATTTCTCGATATTTTTACAATACCTTTATTTTTAGCTATGGTGGGTTCTAGTCTAATATTTTATTTTAGAGTAATGGTATGTCCACAACATTTTCACAACAAATTTTAGGTGGTAAATTGTTATTGGTTTTAAATTGTGCATTTAAAAAAAAAAAACAAAAAGACAATTGAAGAAAATTGTGCCTGAAACAGTGAATTTTGGCTCACCAAATTTTACTAAACCAAAAAGGAAGCCTAGGAACACAAAAAAATATCACAACATTTTCACAATATCTTTTATTTCCAGTTGTGGTAGGTCTCGGTTTGGTATTTTATTTTTTATGTCCACAATAATTTCACAACAAATCTTAAGTGTTAAATTGCTACTGGTTTTAAACTGAAACCACCACTTTAAATTTTGTATTAAAAACAAAAAACAAAAAACAAAAAACTAGCACAAGAAAATTGTGCATGAAATAATGAATTTTGACTCACCCAAATTGACTAAAAAAAAAAAGTCTAGGAACAAAACAAAATGTCATAATATTTTTAGCTATCGTAGGTCCCGATATGATATTTTATTATTTTATTTTAGAGAAATTTTACCTCCACAACATTTTCACAACAAATTTTTGATGACAAATTTAAATCGGTTTTAAACCGGACCCATTATTGATATCACTTTTTTATCCATCAATAATATTTTGTCACTTAGAATTTGTTGTAAAATTGTCGTGAAAATGTTGTAAACTTAGCATTTTTTTATATTTTATTTTGATCTATATGGAACTGAGATCTCAACAATTGTAAAAATATTCTGACAATAACAAGATGTTATAATATTTTCACAATACATTTGTGGGGTCATAAAGCCCAGTGATATATATCCGCCTTTTGTACTGGGCCTGAGGCCCATGCCGAGGCCTATACTCGCATATGAAGAAGACAGTGGAGATCATGGTAACCCAGAAAACCGTGCTGAGGTAGAAGAAAAGTGATTTACCGGCAAAGACAATATTCTAAAGCACTCCAAAGAAAAAGATAAGTACAGCAAGTAAGCACACTGGAGCATGGCGGTATAGCAATTCCAGGAAAAGTTGCTGCCTCCACATTAAATGCTCCACAACTAACACTCTGACCGCATTAATGTGGAAATGATACCTGAGCAGTGGCTTTTCAAACTCACAGCTACTACCTAAGAGCTTTGGGAGGAGGTTGATGTGACAAAGACCAACAATAGCAGATCTGACCTACACGTGTATGGTGGAGATGAAGGAGGAAAGTAGTACATAAGGAAGAAGGAGTTCCGAGAAAAAGGGGGATCGGAGATTTTACCAGAGAAAACATTGTAGCAATCTGAACTAACTTTGTAACTATTGTCACCGTCACTCAAGAAATAATAAGTTGAAGCTCCTCGGACTAGTGCCGAGGATTGAATTGCTTGCTCAAGTCCACATTTGTTTAACTTATTCATTCTTTAAATCATCTTCAACTGTTGTTATACTCATTAAAGTCCAGTTCTTCTACCCACTCTCTATAAATTTATTGTATTGGGCTTGCTGGGTTTGAATTCACTTAGCCCTTATGAATAGTGCTCAAACCCAGTCCCTACAATTGGCGCCGTCTGTGGGAAGAACTTATGTGCTAGTGAGTGCAACAGTTAGACATGGTAGGATCAGGTCCACACCAAGAAAATCCACGCCAAGCAGATCCCCAACGGACAGAACCCATAGGATCCCAGCAACAGGGTAATTTTCCTGGCCCTGAGCATGAACAAAATCAGGAGAATGAAAGGAATCGAGAGGGGAGTATGCATACCACCCAGACGAGCAAAAGCCACTCCCAAGTGAGCAGTCGCGTATCTCAGAGACAAAACAACAACCAAGCCATGCAGCAAGAGATAGATGACTTGAAAAAGAAACTGCGCCACGCACAGCGAAGGTGGTTTCCTTCCAGTTCTGACATATCCTCTAATGATAAAGAGGACGACAATTACAGGCAGAGATCAAGAACTCCTCCAAGCGAGATCTTCTCTTATGAAGACGAGCACCATCATAGACGAGAACACAAAGGCCCATCTAGTAGGAGTTTGGGTAATGATGCCATGAGTAAGGCTCTGGATCAGATCTCTAAGTCACCCTTTATGCGTAAGATAGAAGGGTCTAGGCTACCTTGGTGGTTCCATCAGCTTACGTTCACCGTTTATAATGGTCGGACGGACCCTGTAGAGCATGTGAGCCAGTTTAATCAAAGAATGGCTGTCCACTCCAAGATCGAAGCCTTGATGTGGAAGGTTTTCCCGTCCAGCCTAGGACCTGTAGCGATGAGGTGGTTCAACGGCTTGAAGACGAACTCCATAGATTCCTATAAGCAGCTCACCCAAGCTTTTGACTCTCGATTCATTACGAACAGCAGGGTTCCTCGGCCTCTGAGTTCGTTGTTGTCATTATCCATGCGTGAGAGAGAAACTCTAAAAGTATACTCGGACAGATATTGGGAAATGTATAATGAGATGGACGGCAACTTTGATGACGTCGCCATCAGCACTTTTAAAAGCGGTCTCCCAATTGAGCACGGCTTGAGGAAATCCTTGATTGGCAAGCCTGTTACCAGTGTACGTCAGCTTATGGACCGGATTGACAAATACAAAAGAGTGGAAGAGGACCAGCTGCAAGGGAAAGGAAAGGAGAAGGTTATCCCTCAAAAGGGGAGGGATTTCAGGTTGGACTGATACAACAATAACAGTTCAAGGAGAGATTTCGTAGGGCAATCTGGATCAACTAACACGCAGATGGTTAACACCGTATTCAGAACTGGTACATCAGGTTTTGGAGAAAATCAAGAATGAGCCATTCTTCAAGTGGCCGAATAAGATGGCTGGAGACTCCATGAAGCGCAATTAAAGTCTGTATTGGCTGGACATACTACAGAAGACTGCAGAAACCTTTGGAACCACTTGGATCAGCTGGTTCGAGAAGGGAAATTGAGGCACCTTTTGCATCCTTCCAGTGGTCATCAAGGCCAGACAAACCAGGAGCCCTGAAGAGACACTTCCTTAAGACCACCTATAGGAACGATAAACGTAATCTTTGCTGCTCCGGGGAGGACGAGCTCATGCCCTTCTAGGGTGATGTTTATAGCTCGGTTACCCACTGATGACTCTGGCCCACGGCCGAAAAGACCCAAAGTGTATCCTCATCCGGTCTTAAGTTTCTCCGAGGAAGACAAAATTGGAACCATTTAACCCCACGACCATGCGTTGGTAATCACTCTTCGGATTGGGGGTTACGATGTGAAAAAGGTAATGGTAGATGATAGTAGTGGAGCCGAGATCATGTACCCCGATCTCTATAAGGGGTTGAAGCTGAGACCAGAAGATTTGACGCCCTACAGCTCCCCCTTGATGAGTTTTGATGAGAAGACAATCATGCCAAAGGGCCAGATTAGACTACCTATGCAAACCGGCCCGGAGATAGTGGAGGTTGACTTCATTATAGTGGATACTTACTCCCCCTACACTGCCATCGTGGCCAGACCTTGGCTTCATACCCTAGGAGCCGTTGCCTCCACCCTGCATCAGAAGGTGAAGTTCCCTTCCGAGGGCCGGGTCCTAGAAATTCGAGGTTGCCAGGCTACGGCAAGAGAGTGCTTGGTGGCTGCCATCTTACATCGGCCCAGAGCAGAGTCCTCAGCCCATGTTGAAAAAAGCTCATAGCAATCAAAGACCCCGGCATCGCCTATTAATGCACCAGCCGAGGAAGCAAAATGTGAGGATTTAGAAAAGGTGATCATTGGTGATGACCTGGAGAGGTTCTTCCAGGTGGGATCTCAACTGTCACGCCTCGCCCCCGTGTGCATGATATTGTCCTCTTTGGGCAGCCCAAAGGCTCTCTTAGTCTCTCAAGGTTTTGCTTTTCCCCAGGTTGCGCTAGGGAAAAGGCCTCATACACAACAAGGGAGGGCATTCCTTATAAGCACATCCCCATGTGCTTCCCTAGGCAATGTAGGATTCTATGAAATGTAAAACCCCCTTTTGGGTCACTACAATCCACCCCCCTTAAGGGCACACGCGTCCTCGCGTGTGGGGCCCACATTTCCGGCTAGGGCATACCTCTGATACCATTTGTCACACCCCGCCCACGTGTGCATGATATTGTCCTCTTTGGGCGGCCCAAAGGCTCTCTTAGTCCCTCAAGGTTTTGCTCTTCCCTAGGTTGCGCTAGGGAAAAGGCCTCAGACACAACAAGGGAGGGCATTCCTTATAAGCACATCCTCATGTGCTTCCCTAGGCAATGTGGGATTCCATGAAATGCAAGATCCCCTTTTGGGTCACTACATCAATTGCCCTTTTAGGAAAATGAGGGATTGATAGGGTTCCTCAGAAAAAATGTTGATGTGTTCGCATGGGACGCTTATGATGCCCCAGGAATTGATCCAAACTTTATATGTCACAACTTAAATGTAAATCCATCAGTCACTCCCAAGAAACAACCACCTCGGCGCCCATCCAAGGAGCACGCCGACGCTGTCAGGGATGAGGTGAGAAAGCTCAAGCAAGTAGGGGCTATCAAGGAGGTGTTCTACCCTGAGTGGTTGGCTAAAACTGTGGTTGTAAAGAAGAAGAGTGAGAAGTGGCGAGTTTGTGTGGACTTCACAGATTTAAACAAGGCGTGTCCAAAAGACCTGTTTCCCATGCCTCGGATAGACCAGTTAGTGGATGCAACTGTAGGCCATCCTTGGATGAGCTTCTTAGATGTCTTTCAAGGCTATCATCAAATACCACTAGCCCTGGGTGATCAAGAAAAAACGGCATTCGTGACTCCTATTGGAAATTACCACTAGAAAGTGATGCCCTTTGGTTTGAAGAATGCGGGGTCTACTTACCAAAAGATGATGACTAGAATGTTTGAGCCACAGTTGGACAAGAGTATTGAAGTCTACATAGACGACATGGTGGTAAAGAGTAAAGTGGTGTCCGAGCACGTGGGAGACCTCAGAGTCATTTTTGACATCTTAAGGAAACACAAACTGTGTCTCAATGCTTCTAAGTGCTCATTTGGTGTCGAGTCTGGCAAATTTTTGGGCTATATGGTAACTCATAGGGGAATTGAGGTGAGTCCAAATCAGATCAAAGCAATTCACAATCTGCAACCTCTTCGGAACCCTAAAGAAGTCCAGAAACTCACTGGAATGGTCGCAACCTTGAATCGGTTTATTTCCAGATCTGCGGATAGGTGCCGACTTTTTTACCTCTTGATGAACAAATGGAAAGGATTTGAGTGGTCCGAAGACTGCGCCTTGGCCTTCCAGCAACTCAAGGAATACCTATCCCGGCCACCTATCATGTCCAGCCCTAAGGCCGACGAGGTTTTGTTCGCCTACATTGTGGCAGCCCCTCATGCTGTAAGCTTGGTGTTGATAAGAATTGATGGTGGTATACAACGGCCAGTCTATTATGTGAGTAAATCATTACATGAGGTCGAGGTGCGTTATTTACCATTGGAGAAGGCGATTTTGGCAGTAGTGCATGCCACGCAAAAACTCCCTCATTACTTCCAAGCGCACACAGTTGTTGTTCTAACTCAGTTTCCACTTAAGTTTGTACTCTGAAGTGCCGATTACACGGGAAGAATTGCTAAGTGGAGCACAGTTCTAGGGGCTTTCGACATCAAATACATGCCTCGGACCTCTGTCAAAGGCCAGGTCCTCGCTGATTTAATAGCCGAATTTGCCGAACCCCCAATAGAAATAGTAGCCGAGGAGCAAAACATGGATGGAAAATCGGTTGGCACATTCTCTGTGTAAGAACCCTTACACTGGAAAGTGTATGTTGATAGCGCAGCAAACCAAAGGGGGTCCAGGGTGGGGCTAGTTCTAATATTTCCTGAGAAGATTACCATAGAGAAATCATTGAGACTAGGATTCTCAGCCACAAACAATGAAGCCGAATATGAGGCTTTATTGCAAGGAATGGCCATGATACAAAAAATGGGGGGAAAGGCAGTGGAAGTGTTCTCGGACTCGAGATTGGTTGTGGGCCAAGTGAAGGGGGAGCTAGAGGCCAGAGATGTGAGTATGCAGGAGTACTTGAGTTAGGTCAGGCACTTGCAATCGGATTTTGAATTCTTCGACTTGTCACACGTCTCTAGGAGTGGAAACACGCACGCAGATTCATTGGCCACTCTTGCCACCTCCTCGGCGCGGGGTTTACCTCGAGTTATCCTTGTTGAGGACTTGTGCAGAGCAGATGGAGTCAAGAAGGACATGGTTCAGATCCATCAAGTCAGAGTGGGTCCGAGCTAGATGGATCCTATAGTGACCTTTCTTAAAGATGATACACTACTTGAAGAGAAATCAAAAGCTGAGAAAATACGAAGAAAAGCTCCTCGATTCTGGCTGTCTGAGGATCACAAGTTGTATAAGCGCTTCTATTCTGGGCCGTATTTGCTATGTATACATCCCGAAGCATCAGAGTTACTGCTCGAGAAGTTGCATGAAGTAGTTTGTGGGAGTCACACAGGAGGAAGATCTCTGTCTCACAGATCCATCACTCAAGGATATTGGTGGCCGGGTATGCAGAAGGAAGCCCAAGAATATGTCAAGAAGTGTTACCAATACCAAAGGTTTGCCCCAAACATCCACCAACTGGTAGGGGTCCTCAATCCTCTCTCCAGTCCTTGGCCATTTGCTCAGTGGGGTTTGGATATTGTAGGCCCTTTCCCTAAAGCGGCAGGAAATAAGAGATACCTATTGGTCGGCACAGACTATTTCACCAAATGGGTTGAAGTCGAGCCCCTGGCTAACATCAGGGATGTGGATGCTAAGAAGTTTATCTAGAAGAACATCGTTACTCGATTTGGGGTCCCTCATACCCTCATCTCGGATAACGGCCTTCAATTTGATAGTAAGGCCTTCAGGAGATACTGTTGTGACCTGGGAATTACAAACAGGTATTCCACTCCGGCCTACCCTCAAGGAAATGGACAGGCCGAGGCTGTCAATAAGGTCATAGTCAATGGTTTGAAAAAGAGGTTGGATGATGTGAAGGGAAGATGGGTGCAAGAACTGCCACACGTCCTGTGGACATATCAGACTACACCACGTCGGTCAACAGGAGAGACTCCTTTTTCCATGACTTATGGGGCCGAGGCTGTTATCCCCCTAGAGACTAGCTTCCCAACGCTGAGAACGAGTACCTTCACTCCGAGCAACAACGATGAACTGCTAGGAAAGAGTTTGGATTTAATTGAAGAGAGAAAAGAAAAGGCAATGATCTAACTAGCCTATTACCACCAGAAACTCAAGCAAGGGTATGATGCCAATGTGAAGCTACGGCTACTAGCACCAAGAGCTTGGTGCTGAGAAAAGTTTTGGGTAGTGCCAAGAACTCGGCCTGGGGAAAGCTGTGGCCCAACTGGGAAGGACCATATCGCATCACTTCAGTATCAGGAATAGGTGCATATTATTTAGAAGACTTAGATGAGAAAGTTGTACTCCGCCCATGGAATGTAAATTACCTAAGAAGATATTATTATTAATGAAAGCAGTTTTGTTTGCATTCTGATTCATTGTAATTGCGTGTCATACGGTTCACTACTATCTAAGTATTAGACAGAACCAAGGTCTTGCATGACTCCTCGGACCACAAATCTTGGGGAAACTAATACCATTTGACATCTATTGAAATATTAAACAGAAATTAAGTCATGTCAGGTTCCTCGGACCACAGACTTAGTGGAAATTAATACCCTTTGACATCTATTGAAATATTAAACAGAAACTAAGTCATGTCAGGTTTTTCTGACCACAGACTTAGTGGAAATTAATACACTTTGACATCTATTGAAGTATTAAACAGAAACTAAGTCATGTCAGGTTCCTCAGATCATAAACTCAGTGGAAATTAATACACTATGGCATCTATTGAAGTGTTGGTTAGACATTAGCCCAAGCATTAAAAAGAAGTAAACTCCTGATTCCCTTCTCGGATCACATGGTTTAATACCACCAAGCAAAGATGTAAACCAAGGTAAGTCCATGAGCATCACTTAAAGCATTTTAGGGTGCCTTGGGCTTGGCTGTTGTTTGGTCAACGCTTGAATATTTTCTCAAAGTTAGAAAACTTGTTAGAGTTGATAGATCCAAAGTATGTCTTGATAGTACTGTGGATTTAGTAGTCTTGATCTACTCTGATTCTCAATTAAAATTATGTAAAAACTGTGTTTTCCTTTGTGTAAGCAACTTCGCACTTTTATAGCATATGGCTATGTTCAATCAAAGAACAGTCAAAATGAAAATTGCATAAGTGAAGAAAATAACCTGTATAAATCCGGGAAAGTAAAATGCACATTTCATTAAAACATGTCTTAAAGAAGGGAAATTCCATTATAGAAATTGTAACTACATTATAAAAATGAGGATTCATGGTTTCAACTTTATCTAAAGCCTATCCTTGGAGGTCTTGTCGGCTTGAATAGCTGCTTCAATAGGAGTCACTTTCTCTTTCTCCTTAGGAGCTTCCTTGGTAGGCATGGTAACTGAAGCTAAGACCAGTTCAAAACCTTGGGAAGCTGCCCTATCTTTTGGAACCTCTATAGTCTTATCCGAGGGCCTATCCACATCAGAAGAGATTTCCTTGGGAGCTTTAGATTCTTTTGCTTGCTCCTGCTGACTGGGAGGAGGAGGATTTTGGGTCTGTGTCTCTTTAATAGGGTCAGCAACTGTAGAGGCCGCTTCACCTTGAGTGGGAGGAAGGTCCGAGGCTTGTATGGCTAGTGGGTAGTAGATATTTTCTAGTTTTCTTAGTTCAGAAGAAGCCTCAACCCCAGCTCAGTTGAGGGCTTCACCCCAAGTCTGAGCACAATAGGTTCGACACATGGCTGGGACCTCTTCCCTAAGGGTTTCCTCCGTTTCGGCTACTCCGACGTCGTAACCATGCTGCTCAGCCTCATCCCGAGCCTTCTCGGCCTCCTTTTTAGCTTTCCCGGCCTCATCTTTAGACCTCTCAGCTTGATCCTTCAGCTTTTGGACTTCTTTTAACTTCTTTCGAAGGGCCACTATTTGCTCTTTAGAAGAAGCCAACTGTTCCTTGGCAGCATGCAAGAGCAGCCTTTGATCCTCGGCCTGCTTTTGAGCACCTTCCAGAGTCAAGTCAGCACTCCTTCTCACATTTTCCTCCTCTTTCAGTTTGTTCCTCAGATCCTTGTTGGACTGATCAGCGATGTTAAACGATTCCACAGTTGCCACGCGCCTAGTCCTCTCATCGTCCAGCTGCCAATAGCAGGAATTGGTTATCTCCTCGGCCCTAAAAGTAGCTTGGACTGCCTGAAAGAAAAGGGTTAGTAACCTTACAAATAACAATAAAGATGTAAAAAAAAAAGGGGGATGGCTGCATACCATGCCCAAATATCTTTTGAGGTTAAGGAAAACCTCATGCCTTCTGATAAACCGTAGCTCGGTCATATCATTGGGGAGTAGTAAAGCCTCCTCCAAAGCCGAGGCCACGAGGCATCCATTGCCTCCATGGAAATCCCTGATGGATGCATTATCCCTCAAGGGCTCACTATTGAGCATTGGAGCTAGAAGCCAGGCTTGAGGCTCAGGTGGCTGATTTTCTCTCCTCTTTGAGCCTCTCTGCCCTGCTTGTCCAGTCTTTTGCTACTTTCCAGCCCGTTGGGTCTCTTTTTCAGGCGTAGGGTGAGATATCCTAGCCTCCAATACCTCCTTGCCCTTCTGCTATCTCTTTCTCTTCGGGTCAACAGGTTCAAGTCTGGATGACAAAGATGGCTGAGGAGGAGGAAGAGGAAGTTTGGGCTTAGTTGGTTTCCCAGGCACATCCTTTCCGAGCTGGGACTCTATTAAATCAAGCAAACTTCTTTTAGATTTCCTTTGGATACCCATCTCGTCTAAAGTAATGATGCCTACTTGTTGATGGTCAAGGTCAACTGATGTACTCTTGGAGGATAGAGGTCGGTTGAACACCTCAAATTCGTCCTGGGAGTCTGACAAATCTACAATCCCCTCTCGCTCTTCTTCTTCTTCTTCCTCTTCTTTTTCTTCCCCTCATTCCTTAACAACGGGTTTGGATGGGGATGCTCCTACTGAAGGGATGCCCACAAAGAGTGGCTGTGTAAAGGGTGTACCCTCAGGAATTGAAACGCCCTGAGGAACGACGAATCCTTTGAAGGCCATACTAATACGGGGAAAATGAGGATCATTGGCTTTTATTACACACTTGGGAGCTTGGAATCCAAGGGAAATAGGTTTGTACCCAAGGATTACGTGTGCTGCTCATAATTGACCGTCGGCTTCGTTTACAAACACCTTGAACCGTAGAATTTTGTCTAGATTCTCTCTGTTGACTAAGTTGAGTCGAGGTATGGTAGAACGTCTGTCTGCAAAATCATTAAAATGGAAGGAGAATCCGTCAGAAGCGAAAATAGTGTGAAACAAAAGGGAAATATAAGCCAAGGTGCATAAATTTACGACTAGACCCCCACCTGGTGTTCCCTCCTTAGTCAGACAGGGTAGGCCATCATGCCATTCCCCAGAAAAAATTAAAAAATCTTCCTTTAGCCTCTTGTTTGATGTAGGAAGGCATTGAATTAGCCTTACTTCGGGATACCTTGACTTAAGGTAGTATCCCTGCCCTTTCAAATGATGTAGGTTGTAAACCCAGTTGACATCATGGTGTGTCATTTCCAGGTTCATTTTCTCATTTAGGGCTTTTACACTCCTTAATACTCTGAACATATTTGGGGGGGCATTGTGTGGGGGATAGTCTAAAGAATCTAAGGTAGTTCCTCGTGATATTACCCATGGGGATGGTCATCCCTCCCTCTATGAAGGCGATCATTGGGATGACCACCTTTCCCCATTTCCTATCGTCTACCCATTCCTCTTGGGCAGTGTATCTCATGCCTACTGTTGGTGGGATCCTGTACTTAGCTCTAAATCTCTCTTTATCCTCCTTGGATTCAACTAAACACCTGAACCTACCCATCTCCTAAGAAGTTTTGAAGAGAAATTAACAAGTTTGAAACGAAAAATAGAGCCTAGAAGGAAAAAGTGTGATGAAAAGAGAATATATGGAAAGAAACAAAACTAAGAGGGTTTGAGGAAACTTACAGGTTTGAAAAGAAGGTCCCTGGACAAATTTTTGGTATTTGTAGACGCACAAGGGAATGAGAGAGAGTGACAGGTTTAGTGTATGAACTCTAAAACTGTGTGATTGTTGGAAGTAGGGAAAGGAGTTGATTTGAAAAGCTATTTATAGTGGCACAGAAGTTACAAGCGGGAAAATTTCCGCTCGTAACTCGAGGAAATCCTCCACTGTTAGATTTGCATCGTGCCGTTGAACGTGGGGGATAAAAGTGCCGTCAAAATTTAATGAGGGCGCGCTTTGGACGCCGAAGTGTCAGGAGCGTGCCTCGAGAAGGTAAAAAGTTATTTGGGAGTTTAGATAGAAAGGGTGTAACTATAAACAAGGTGGGCCGAGGATATCAAAATCCTTCTTTCCTCCCGAGGAGTCGAAAAACAAGATTTTGAGGGGCTATTGTGGGGTCATAGAGCCCAGTGATATATATCCGCCTTTTGTACTGGGCCTGAGGCCCATGCCAAGGCGCATAATTGCATATGAAGAAGATAGTGGAGATCATGGCAACCCAGGAAACCGTGTCGAGGACAACTCTGTCCTCGGCTAGCCAAGGCCGAGGTAGAAGAAAAGTGATTTACCAGCAAAGACAATCTTCCAAAGCACTCCAAAGAAAAAGATAAGTACAGCAAGTAAGCACACTGGAGCATGGCGGTAGAGTAATTCCAGGAAAAGCTACTGCCTCCACATTAAATGCTCCACAACTAACACTCTGGCCGCATTAATGTGGAAATGATACCTGAGTAGTAGCTTTTCAGACTCACAGCTACTACCTAAGAGCTTTGGGAGGAGGTTGATGTGACAAAGACCAACAACAGCAGATTTGACCTGCACGTGTATGGTGGAGATGAAGGAGGAAAGTAGTACATAAGGAAGAAGGAGCTCTGAGAAAAAGGGGGATCTGAGATTTTACCAGAGAAAACACTGTAGCAATCTGAACTAACTTTGTAACCATTGTCACCGTCACTCAAGAAATAATAAGTTGAAGCTCCTCGGACTAGTGCCGAGGATTGAATTGCTTGCTTAAGTCCACATTTGTTTTACTTATTTATTCTTTAAATCATCTTCAACTGTTGTTATACTCATTAAAGCCCAGTTCTTCTACCCACTCTTTACAAATTTATTGTATTGGGCTTGCTGGGTTTGAATTCACTTAGCCCTTAGGAATAGTGCTCAAACCCAGTCCCTACAACATTTATTTTCAGTTGTGGTTGGTTCCAGTTTAATATTTTATTATTTTATTTTGAATTATAAGAAATTAACACCTCAATAATTGTGAAAATATTGTCAGAATATTTTAAGTCAGTGTAGCAATATTGTGTCTACACATATAAATATTTAAAATAATAAAACAAAAAGAGCACAAACTAAAACATTGGCATACTATGGGAAAAAAGAAAAAAGAAAAAAGGGCCAGCTCAAGCAAAACGGTGAGTTTTGCCTCACCCAATTGAATAAACCAAAAATTACTGTAAATTAAGGCTATTGGCACTTTTTATATAGTTAGTAGAAATGTGATATCATAAATAAGAATAAAATTATTAAGTTTAAATTATACACAATATAAATGTATAATTTTCATTCTTTTTTTAGTCAAAAAATGATATCTATTGAGCATTGTATGGTTCTAAGTCTTTGAAATTCTTATATGACAATTTAAAATTAATGCATCAAATTAATAAGTTCAAAATATAAATTGAATCAATAATCTTCCTATCATGTTGGTTTAAGTAAACTCGTATGTATATATTTATGCATTATATATATATATATAATTTTTGTATTAAAATTTCGGCCTCAAGCAACAAATCCTAACTCCAACCCTAAGCTGGGGAGGTTTTTTTCTTCTCTTTCTTTCTTATTGAGTTCTTGTATTTGACTCCTCTCAAAAAGTAATAGTATTTAGAAAAGAAAGAAAGAAAAAAGTTAATAGTAAAAGCTTAGTAGACTCCCTAATCCCTAATTGTTAACTAGTTACATTTATGGATTTTTTTATTCTGCCCACGGGCAAGCCCCAAGCCTAGCTTGATACTTCTTTTTATTTTATCTTTTAAACTCAAGGATAAGAAAAAGTTAGAATATTAATAATTGAGTGTACTTAATAAGACTACAATATATCAATTATGATGATCTATTTTGATTAGGATGACTAAATGAAAATTTAAGCTAACAGTTAAACTAATGATAATATTAGTTTCTTATGAATTTTTCCACCTACATCATAAACTTTTATGAGTAACAACAAACTTTTATGAGTAACTTTTATGAATTTTTCATTTTACTATGTTATGCAAAAGTTTAACATAGTAAACGCCACTCAAATCTGACCCAAACGCCGACCCAAACTCACCAAACAACAACCACAACTATCTATTTCTATTACAGTGAGCAAACTATGATTTACAAGGGAGACGAGTTGAGAGAGAAGATAGATTCGGAGAGTGAAAAGGGCTAAGGGAGAAGAGAGAAGGGAGAAGGGAGAGAGTACGCAAAGAACAGAAAGAGAGAGAGAGAGAGAGAGAGAGAGAGAGAGAGAGAGAGAGAGAGAGAGAAAAGGAATAAAATATATTATTTTTTGTTTGCATCTAATGAACAGTTGGTTGTAAATATAAACACTTTTATTGTTCACAGATGCTTAAAAATTTTGCATTCCCATACTCGGGTGTAACTCTATTTTTGGGTCTTGGTTGCTAAAATAGCAAACGTTTTTTGTTTTTACACCCCGCATAGTGCTCTAACAATTAAATTATGGATAAAATTTAGGTACAGTACTTTAGGTGCTATTTTTTAGGTTTTCTTTTTAAGATTCAGCCATGTGGCTACTTAATTAAAAAATATACTTCCATCCCATGAGAAAAAATCCACATGGCAAAATTTTAAGAGGGAAACCTAAGGAACAGTACCTAAGTACTGTACCTAAGTCTTGCCTTAAAACTATAATTTCCACCCGGTCACAATGACACTCCGAAAAGAAAGAAAAGAAAAGAAATAGAGTTCTCACTTGTAAACGACGTCGTAGACTTCCGTTCCCAATTCCCCATCCCGCCCCCTATTTATAAAATCCAAAAACGCTTAAAATTCAAAAAACAACCTATTTCGCCGCCCAAAACCAAAACAACAGAAACCTCTCTCTCTCTCTCTCTCTCTCTCTCAGAGATTCTGCGGAAATGGAGAAGGGTCTGATATCGGTGGACCGGTGGACGGGGCACAGCCAGGCGTACTTCTTGACGCACCTGCATTCGGACCACACCCAAGGGTTATCTTCCAGCTGGGCTAAGGGTCCAATCTTCTGCTCCCGACTCACCGCCAAGCTCTTCCCCTTCAAATTCCCCGGCTTCAACCTCTCCCTCCTCCGCCTACTGGCCGTCGGCACTTGGCACTCCATCTCTCTCGTCTCCCCCTCCTCCGCTTCTTCTTCCACTCTTCAAGTCATGCCCATCGACGCTCACCATTGTCCCGGTAATATCATACTATATTTACATTGCTCCCCAATTGTTTGCTTCATCTTCTCAAACCAACATTCTTCTCTAGCTTAATTTTTAGCTTAACAGAATTTCCATGTTATTTGTGCCAGTAAGTATACATTTATTAGACACTGTAACTTGCATCCAGTTGGAAACTGTTCATTTTCCTGCAAACCCAGTTTTAATTACATCAATGTCATTACATTCCTATTCTAATTAAATTTGTTCTTGGAATCTGGTTGTGGTTTGTAAATACTAAACAGTGCTCGTGAAGATATTATTATAGACTGGTTTTTTTTTTTTTAATGGAAGATGTGCTTGAATCTTTTGATTTGTATAGTGAAAACCTTATCCACTGAGAATATATTTGAAACATGGACCTTGTTCTAATTTTGAACCTCATTTGTCCATTGCGAGGTCTTATTCATTAAAACTGCATCATCATAGAAATTGCTTGATAGTTCTTTATCCAAACAGGTGCAGTTATGTTCTTGTTTCGTGGGGAGTTTGGCTGCTTGCTTTACACTGGCGATTTCCGTTGGGAAACAACTAGTAAGAGGGCAGAGATAGGAAGGACCATGCTCCTCAATGCTCTTAAGGATGATGTAGTCGACATCCTTTACTTGGATAACACATACTGCAATCCATCATACACTTTTCCATCTCGAGCAATTGTTGCTCAACAGGTGTGCTTGCACATTTCTCTGGGAGTTCTTTAGTCTTGCTTAGATCGTATGATATAGTTTTATGCATTTCATAGGGGCAAATAACTGAAGAACTAGTTCTACTTCGTTAAACCTTCTGAATGCCACTTCGGTTTTAACATATCTTGGTTACAAGCGGTTGTGAATTACTGGTACTATCTAGTTTAGGATTTTTACATAATTGAGATCTATTCCATAAAATATCATTCTACTTTTCTCTGAAAAATATCATGATACTAGAAGAAATTTGTTTTACAGTCTGATTATTTGATGGTTGGTTACAGGTTATTGATATCATTGTCTCCCATCCTGAACATGACATAATTATTGGGATTGACTCTCTGGGAAAAGAAGACCTTTTGCTTCACATTTCACATGAACTTAAAATAAAGGTAAGAGGAAGAGCCATCTTTTTTATTTGTGGATTATTATGATGGTCTCTGTAGAAGAACATGACATACTATTGCGAATATGTGGCTAAGTTGGATTTCCACTTTGGAAATCACTGGAAGAAGACCAAATGATCTAATCTTTGATCATAAGTTTATTTCCTTTTGGTTGTTTAAAAATTGACAAAATACCGTGAATTATCTGGAGAACTTAGACGGTCATTTATCATATGACTAAAAGTCTAAAAGTACACTGATATTCTTACTACTTTTTTCCCTCTACATCAAATTAAGTAGTTAAATGCATATATTTGACACTTTTTATCTAATTGTTCTTGTTCTTATTTGTTACCTGTTCATTTGTTCACCCAACTTTGTTGTTTTCTTTATTAAAGATTTGGGTGTGGCCAGAACGCTTGCAAACTATGCATCTTCTTGGGTTCCATGACATATTCACAACCAAGACTTCTCTTACAAGAGTGCGAGCTGTTCCTCGTTACAGTTTTAGCGTTGAAACTTTAGAGGGACTAAACACAATGCACCCAACTATAGGTATCATGCCATCTGGTCTTCCATGGGTGGTGAGACCTCTTGAAAATGGTGACAAACTTTTCGGTTCCCTTTTAACTTCTCGTTACAACAGAAGCAAATGGAGTGGAAATGGTGGGAACCATACTGAAAAGCCAAATGGAAATTTAGGTTCTGTGGAAAAGTTTCATAAGTACATATATTCTGTTCCATACTCAGATCACTCATGCTTTGCAGAGATAGAGGATTTTGTAAAACTTGTCCAGCCAACCAACATGAAAGGCATTGTCTCTTCATCATCGTGCTATGTTGATCCTCTGTACTATTTTGGCCGCCTTTGTGGAGCCTACCAATCAGCTCAAAGTTTACCTCACAATAAGAGAAAAGAGAGAGTTGAAAGAGTTCTAGCTGTCAATAACAAAACTACCTTTAGATGTGGTGCTTCTGCTGGGTTGGAGAGGAAAAGAGCAATGACTGTGAAGGTCAAAAGTTCAGGTATTCATGTGAGCAGGATGAGTGCACTGAGACGAAAAAAGCGTGGTGCAAAGATTGAGGAAAATGACCGTCCCAATTGATTTGTTTTCTTATTCATTATTGTCAGTACAAAGGTATGATCAATGTTGCATGTATATTTGGATGAAAGTATTCAATTGTAAAGTTCGAAATACCAATGACATTTAAGGTGCAAGGAGTGTTCTTTTTATGCTTTTTCTCTCTCATATCTCAAGAGTATTATAATTTGCATTGCAGAATAAAATTCAGGATGCATTGCGACACATAGGAAGGTGGTAGATTTTTGGTTGTCTCTAGGTTGTGAGCAGATGTTCATTAATTGCTTGTGTTGTAGAGAGGCCATGTCGAAACTGTACCAGTCACAGTGAGTTAACAAAGTTTCTTGCCTGCTTAGTCTTTTTAGCACCTCTACATTGTTGAGTAAGAAAAGAAGGCACCATCACATGGCATGGCACATTGCAGATTTTTACAAATAATTGTTTAATTTGTCACTACATCTTCGTCCATTATATAATTTGTTTGTTATTGTGCGTAAAGAAAGCACCATTAATTGTCCCCTTAGTGTTGCCTAGACAGGGAGGGTTTCCTTTTATTTGGGGCTTTGGTGTTGGAGCAATTGTGGTTTGCTAGAAATCAAGCTATTCACAAAGAAATTAAATTCTCCCCAAATAAAGAACTCCAAGTAGTCTTAAAAAAATTCTTTGAACACCGTGTTGTGCTCACTGATGTCCCCTTAGTGTTGCCTAGACCTTTTTACTCTTGGAGCAGGCTTGAGCAAGGAGATGTTAAAATAAATTGTGATGCGGCGGTGGGGTTGGATCACTCATTTATTGCCATTGTGGCAAGAGATTGGAGAGGGGATTTGATTTTTTCCATGTCCAAATGGGTGGAAACCAACCTCCCTATCCAAGCAGAAGCTGAAGCCATTAATTTGGCGACTTGTGTTGCTGTTAACTGTGGGTTTGAGTATGTAATGGTTGAGAGTGATGCCAAAGCTTGTATTGATGCTCTCAAAGCCCCCTTTGATGAAGTGCCTTAGAGAATTTCATCCATAACAGCTGATACCCTTTTGTGGGCATTCTGTGGTCAGCAGTTTGTTTTCAGGTGGAGTCCAAGAGAATCAAACAAAGCAGCCCATGTTTTAGCTTCTTGGTGCCTTGGGAAAAATGTATCTGGATGTTTTGGTCAGGGTTATGCTCCCAGCCCTTTTATGGATGTAATTAATTCTGAACTCTTTTGTATTTAATTCTGCTTTCCTTTGGCTTGTCAATAAAATTTTCTGTTCATCAAAAAAAAAGAAAGCACCATTAATTGTTTAAAAGCATGGCGCAAAGGTTGTGGAAAATGATTGATATTATTCTGAATATACTATGTGCCTAGGATGTGGCTAGAAAGTGCACTTTTGGACATCACACACGTTTTAGATAGACGTTATCAGAAACATCCATAGTTATTTTTTATGTTTTAATTTTCTTGGTTGGTTTCACATGAGTTAGCATGTGTTTGGCTCCAAATTAAAAAATCAGCTTATTTTACTATTTAGCTTATTTTGTTACTATTTATGGGTCTTATTTCACTTTTTGATACTATTTATGGATCTCACTGTACTATTTCAGCTAACTTTTATCTTTATTTACAGTATTTTTTGCAAAAAATTTTCAGTTTCAGCAAAATAAGCTGATCCCAAACAGACCCTTAGTTTTTTTAGCCAACAAGGAACTACAGGGAATTAGTATCAGAGTTTTTCTCTATAGGACAATGCAATTGGCAATAGTCATCCAAAAAAAACTTGGTACGAATGGGCTTGGTCATGGCAGGTCATACATTTGTTACCTAGCTTTTCATAGGATTATAGGAGAAAACGAAAAACAAAAAACAAAATAAGAGGCTCTTTCTAGTTTCTAGCCATTTGAATTCGAATTGACAGTCTGAGGTCCAAAACGGGAATTATTATTAGGGTGAGGTTTGGGTACAATGCTCAGTTGCATTATATTTGTTGAGATAATGACACGTGTTCACTTACATCTAAATGAGTCCAGTGCATTGGATCTAAGCATCACCCTTATTATTATTATTTCTTTTGATGGTGAGAATTGAGTAAATAGGTTGATGCAAAGGGACCACACAAAAATTTTATTATGGAATAATAGCGGTATGTAATATTATTTTCACGTGAACTCTATAAGTGTGAGACACACTCTCATGTAAGAGGGATGTTGCAAGCAAGTTTCACACGACTAAAAACTACCCGAACTTCATTATGTCATGTTTCAAACCCAACGTACAAGCTAGGTATGTGATAATGAGTTAATGACCATACATTCATAAAGATTCAATAAAAATTTCATGGACTATTCTCTCATAAACAAAAGTAAACAATTTGTCTCAAAAAAAAAAAAAAAAAAAAAAAAACAAAAGTAAACAGTTCAACATTAGCTAATCTCTAAAAAATCAATAGCTAAAAGAAATTTCCTAGAATATTACAACTGACAAGAAATTTCGCAACAATGAATATCCAAATTTCTAACAGTGACTAAACACCAATGTGTGAGCGTGACATATTTGTAATACAAATCCTAATGCCCCTCTCTCACGCACCGTCGTATCAACGATAGCCCCAATTTTCTACGAACTTCTCAACATCTGAAATAGAGAAAGAAACGATGAGCTTGATAGCTCAAAAAGTATCCAAATCCAAATTGGCCAGATCAAGCTTAAATACAAGTAAAATAGATAAACAAAATATTCATAACTCATAAGATAAAATTTATATAAAATAGAAATTGTATCTCAGTTCAATTGGAAGATTGCCGTATAATTTGCAATGATTTCCTAAAATATCAAAAATTTCATTGGAAATGTTACATGCATTCAATCAAATTTCAAGTGCCTAATAATCTTTATGATTATGGTCATATTATATCCTCGTGACTAGGACTAGAACCACATATAGTCAAATTTTAACATTAATTTTTAATATACATTTAATTCCATAAAAAAAAAAAAAATCATAGACTAAATTGAAATTTGTACCCCTTAAAGTTTGGGATAATTTTGATTTTTTTCTCTGTAAAATTTTAAATTTTGGATTGTGACTTTCAACATTACGTAGTGATTTGATTCGAGCCCTTACACCCATATACTCAATATTGATGTGTTCATTAAGTACCAAATAAGCTCAAAATAACGTTAGTTTTCTATTCAAAACTACTTCATTTTGAACGATATTAAAGTCATGTAAGCATATTTATTATATCATATGCCACTTTTTTTCATACTCTCTCTCTCTCTCTCACATTGTCGCATATGCTAGATTATAGATAATTCTGTCGCAAGCACCACCATTTCTCTCTCTGAGCCCCTTTGTATCACCTTCCTCATTGTTTAGCGAACATAACAATGGTGGCAGCGGCAGAGGATCAACGAACATTGAAGTGTGACATTCGTTGAGATCGGCAATCTTGTGTATAAACAAACACTGAAGTGTGACAACGTTGAGATCAGCAATCTTGAGTATAGGGACGGAGGGAGACTTGGACTAGGGGGGCAATGACCCCCCAATTTTTTTTAATTAATATATACATAGGTACTAATTTTAGCAATTTTGTTCTATAAAATCACATTTTGCCCTCTTTAATATTATCATTGATTCTTTTAATAGTACTACTCTTGCCACAAACTTTTCTATAACATTTTTACAAATTGTTAAGGTAGTAAAATTTATTGGTTTGCATCTGGGCCCATCACTTACATCATATTTTTATTTACTAATAACCACTCACCACATTAATAATTTGTAAAAAAAAATTTATTTTAGCATTTTCCTCTTTTTAAAGGCCAGATCTAAAATCTAAAGCAAAGTAAACAAGCCCAAAAAAAATTATTGAACAACAAAAATTACCAATAGTAATGCTAAAAACAATTAAACTCAATCAATCAATTTTACCCAAAACAAACAACCCGATCCTTTAAAAAATTTTAAACAAAATAATTTTGTTCATTCTTGGATGCACACATAAAAAAGACAAAAAAAAAAAAAAAAAAAAAAAAAACCATTAGCTGTTAAGCTACTAAGCCGAAAGCTAGAGCTGCCACACGCAACTAACAACAAAGCTGCTCCTCTAACTTCAAGTCCTAGCTCCGTCCCTACTTGAGAATCTCCTCTTCTGGTTAAAGAGAAGATTTTGGGGCTTGCTACTAGGGCTGTCCAGCACCCGCTCGGCCCGAAGAATCTGACCGGCCCAACGATCTCTGACCCGATAACCGCCCGATCTGAGCGGTGGTTCGGTCGGCTACGGGTCGCTGGAGTGAAGACCCGATACGATTGGTTCGAGTCTCGGTTTAATTGCTTGAGAAACCTAAGAACCTGACCCGCCTGATGCCAATACCTCTTCTAGTTGCAAATCTCGTGTTCTGGCAAAAAATCGGTAAGTCTAAACTCAAAACTCCGCTGATATAATGAGATCTCGGCTAGATCTTGACAAATATAGCGAGATCTCGACCAAATCTCGAAGGATATGGAGGAATATTGGCCAGATCTCGATAGATCCGGCCAGATCTACCTCTCTCCGGCAAGATTTCAGCAAAAATCCAGCCAGATTTCAACCCTTGGTAGTGAACCCGAAATCGACAAGACCCGATCTGGCCAATCCGAAGCTCCACACGGGTCGGTTGTGGGTTCTAATTTCTCCCACCCAAGTCTGTCGGGTCGAGTCCGGGTTGGGCACAAACCCGACTCGGGCCGACCCATGGACATCCCTACTTGCTACACTGGAGTGGAAAAAGGAAGCCATGGGTTCAACTTGACGCCAAGAAGTTGTGCCCACTTGACTGTCTCTAGGATTGTATGATCTTTAAAGGTCAAGAATAAAAGATTAGGGTCTTTCCCAAAGTTTTGAATTTTGTTTTAGATTGGCTACTAGAACGAAAGATTCTAATACTGTTATGTAGTTATGAACTGATGTACTGTTTCGGGATTGTATATATAATAACTATATCATAAGTCCATAGTTTATAATTCAAGCCATCTAATTAATCTACATAAATTTTTAAAAGATATAACATTAAAAAAAAAAATGTTAATAAATCCCATACATAAATTAAACAAACCAAAGGCTTACAAAATCTCTTACATGCAGGGGCGGAGCTATAGCAAGACTTGGGGGGGGGGGGGTCTCTGTCTCTGTCTCTCTCTCTCTCTCCCTCTCTCTCAACCACACCACCACCAACAATATGAGGCACCACCACACCAAAACCCATTGTTTAACCACCACAACCACCACCAACCCAACCAGGATCAAAGCAGCAAACCCACCATCACATCAACCACCACGACCTAAGAACAAAACGCAACCACCATGCCAAGAACAAAACCACCATGGCCCAACCACAACCACGAACCACAACCCCCAACTTCCACCACAAACGCCACCTTGACCACAACCCACGACCTCCTTGGCTTGACCACAAACTACCACACCAAAACCCATTGTTTCCGCTACAACCACCACTAACCCAACCAAGAACAAAGCCCAGCAAACCCATTATCACTGCAACCACCGTGACCTAAGAACAAAACCACAATTACCCAGCCACAACCACAGCTCCACCATGGTTCCATGATGTCCACGCCTTCACCACAGAAGCCGATCTCCATGCCTCCACCATAAACCGTTGTCTCCATGTCGATTCGAGAGAGACCGAGACAAAGAGAGTGGGGAGAGAGAGGCTAAGATTACAGAGAGAGGGATGGAGTCTGAGCTGAGAAAAGAGAGACTTGGAAGAGAGAGAGAGAGAGAGAGAGGAGAAGTAATGAAATATAATAAAAACGATTTTACAACTTGCTACAGTATCTTCTAAAAGTACCATCTTACTGTAGCTAAGTTGCAAAAATTTTTATAAATAGAAATTGGGATAATGCTTGTTTTTGTTGGTTTGATGGTAAAAAATAGCAATTTAGGGGTTGCAATTCTAATGCTCTAACTATATAACTATGTGTTTGATTAAATAGGTTTGAGATTTTTTTTTAACGCTTCATACCCCTTGTTTCATGTCTGACACCATCAGGGATTCGTAATTCACTTAACCAACATTTTTGTTTTTTTTTTTTTTTTGGAAAGTTGGAAACCAACGTATTTAAGAATCTGTCAATACCTATTGTCCCACACAAATAAAAATATTTCAAATAACACCATAATGACACTCAATCATCAAGACCAAAGGTTTGGCTATCTTGGATGTGTTTCTCAAAGTACGGTTGATCATTATAAACATCATTCTAGTCATTATTAGCTGAATTAAATTATTAAAAAAAAAAATCACCTTTGTAGTTAATGGTCTCTCTCATAGTGGCATCACCCTCGGATTTCTTAGCTTTTCACACTCGCCTTCCATTCTCTAGTAGTCTAGTCTCTTCTCTTCTTTTTTTGTTTTTTGTGATTTTATTTATTAGGTTAAAGTGACGACTGGCGACTGACGTGAGCGTTAGGCTTTTATTTTTTACTTTTTTTTTCAATCAATTTTGGTTAGGGCTACTGGGCTGATCTGTTTATTACATTTTTTATTAGTTTGGGGTCTTTGAACTCCATTTGGAGGCCTAAAATAAGCACACACAAAAAAAATTAAATTTTCCTTTATAGCACAAGATCTTTAGTATCTCTATGGGATCGGAATTCTATAAGATCTGGATTGAAATCTCACACAAATTTCACTTTATTAGAGATCCTAGTGAGATCCATAACATTTTAGGGATGTAGGATCTTAGTATTTTAATATCCTAAGATCCAGATAGGGATATTAATAACCATAGACTATACTACTACTATTTAAAGGGTTTCTCCTGTTTGGAATGAACATTTTGGTGGTTAAAAAATACCCCTACATCCAATGTTTAAGTAAAGACAAAACTTGGGGATAACCCAGTAAAAATACATATAACTCTCACATAAATTATCTTAAAATTTAAGAGTGATATACTTATTGGCCCCCCTAGAATTTTGGAAAAAAATGACTTTAGACCTCAAATAAATTCACACTTTCAACCTAATGAGAAAATTTTGATAGGGTAAATTACAAAATTAGTCCCTATCCTTTACACCATATCTCAATTTGGTCCTTAACCTTTCAATTGTTTCAATTTGGTCCCTAACCTTTTTAGTGTCGTGTCAATTTAGTCCATGTTGTTATCTCTTAGATGAAAAAAACTGATGTGTCAAATGGAATAATAAAAATATATTAATTATATCACATCAACGGCCAACTGTACTGCCACGTCAGATTAAAAAAAAAATCTATTGCAAATGTTCACACATGAGATCAGATTAGGGAAATTTCTAAATCCCTAAATTCCTGTCTCTCATCAGGTTCATCTTCCTCTCCTCCATCACCTTTACTCTCACTCTCACTTTCCCAAAACGCTTTCCCGCCAAAAGCACTTACTTAACTCTTTCAAATGGCCCCTAGTTTTGCTTTCTCTCTCTGTATCTCTCTTCTTATATAACACCATCTTCCACAACCTCGCTCACATTATTATCTCTTTCTCTGATCTTTGTCTCTTTTGAGCTTTTTTATTTTTTTCCTTTCTTTCAAACAAACCCATTTATTTCCAATCTTAATCTTATCAATTTCAAAAAGCTGAGAAAGATCGTGGTTTTGAACCTTTTGATCATTTTTAGCTTCTGGGTGTTATGTGTTGGGCTTTGGATTTTTTAAGTTGAAGTTGATATTGCTGGCTTAAAAAATCCACTCAAATTATTTTAAAAACAAAAATAAAATAAAACCATTTCAGATGTTCACATGTACAAATCAGTCTAGGGAAAATTCTAAATCCTTCCAATCTCTCATCAGATTCACCTCCCTTTCTTCTCTCTCTCTCTCTCTCTCTCTCTCTCTCTCCCCCCCCCCCCCCCAACTCTCACGTGAGTCAAGAATCAAGATTACAAATCTCACATGTGAACATTTGAAGTGGGTTTTTCTTTAAAAAAATTGATGTGGGGTAATTGATATGGCATGAAAAATATTTTTTTATTATTCCGTTTGACACATCAGCTTTTTTCATCCAAGGGATAATAGAAAAGACTAAATTGACACGTCATTGGAAATATTAAGGACTAAATTGACACAAGTGAAAGGTTAGGGACCAAAATTAAGATATGGTGTAAAATATAGGGACTAACTTTGTAATTTACCCATTTTGATATAAAGAACCCAGAATCAAAAATGAAATTTGGCCATTCATTGATTTGTTGACCCATAGCTCCACCAAAATAAGCAACAAAATAATTTTAATAAATTCAAACAATCACAAAAGGATAAATAGAAAAAATAAATCCAAATCTTTTCATTCAGGACTCTTACACTCCGTTTGAGAGTTCATAAGGGAATGAAATGGAATGGAATAGTCATTAAAGGAATGGAATAGAATGAATTTAGTAGGGAAATGAATGATTTTGAATTAAAAAATCTTGTTTGGATGTTTTAAAATAAAGGAATGGAATTGAATGGAATGTAAGTAATATTGTTTGGAAGTGACATTGGAATGAATGGAATGAAAAGAAATTATTTTATAATAACATTACTATTATACCCCTCATTTTAAAGAACATAAATAATGATTCTAGTTTAGGGGGAAAAAAATTTATTGTAGCTAAAAATTAAGTTATGTATATTTCTATGTTGTAAAGAAATTCACGCATCACATATTTATTTTCAACAAAATAAACATTGTCTAAAAAATACAAACAAATATCTTTTTTTTTTTTTTTAACTATAATGAGTCTTGCCAAAACAAAACAAAATAACAAAATAAAGCAAATCTAAAGTTGGCCAAGAAATCCCACACTTTTTAATTTTTAGGCTTAGACATCAGTGTCAATAGAACACATTTGCACTCATGATCTGGGCAACCAAAGAACATGTAGGTCTCAGTCTTTGATATTGGATCCAAGTCCAATACGCCCAACGCTGCATGAACTTCTTCTCCATATGACTTTGAAAAACACTTTGCCATAACCTCAGTCACCCTATCAATTTCCATTGATACATTATCAAATGACTGGGAAATTACATTCCCAAGTTCGTCATCTTCTGCCAGTCTTCTTTTCTTGCTTTTAGAAGACATTGCATCTTGTGATGACGCTCGAGAACATACAACATTAATTTATGGTGACCTCTGATCATCTTCGACTTCAAAGTTCTCCAAAGAAACTTCATTTTGAGATACCAAATTATCAATCTCATCAATAGTGGTCGATGCAGCATACCTAGCACGTCTCTCCTTTGCAGTTTCAGCATGATCACCTTTTGCTCTATCTTTAGCCCAAAGTTGTGTCATCTTAGAGTAGTTGGGCATAGGTGTTGTCATCCACTTCTTGGCCGCAGGTTTAGACTGTTACAAACCAAGAAAAATGGTTATATTACAGATATAATTATGTAATTCAAAATTAAACTCACAAAAAATGGTAATTTACTGCTATAAGTGGCTCCCAAACTTCTAGTTCAACTGTCTATATATTTAAAGAATCATTCCATCCAGAACCACTCAATCCATCTATAAATATGTCATAGCATTCATGAAAATTCTTCTTCAATGTCTTTTGTCGATTTTTCACCTTATCCTTATTAATCTCCATGTGAAATTTTTCAACCAACTCTTTCACTATGTCATCATATGCCTTAAAGGTAAAAGTTCCATTAACTTTACCACCGATGATCACTTGATGTAAAAAAAAATCCATTAAAGCATCATCCATAACACTACTCCATTGTACTTCTTTGCTTGGATCTCCACCATTCTTCTTTTATATCTTACCCATGCTATAATTAATAAGACAAAAAACACATATAAAATATTGTTTAGATATTAATATTAATTATCAAAAGATAGAGAGCAATATCAAAATGAAAAGAGAAATTTGCATAACATTTAGGTCTAAGTAATTGAAACATAACATAGTCTTAAACAACATGACAACAATAAACCCAAAAGCTATCACATTTGGACATAGTTTTGCCACATGGCTAATGCTATAGAATCTCTTATAATATCTCATTGTCTAGCATGCTTATCATCTTCTCTAGGAGTAGGGACCACACGTTCACAATGAGAATGTAAAACCTCTTCATCAACTTCAGCAATAAGACTTTCATCAGGATCGACACCCATTAAATAATTATGAAGTATGCAACATAATAAAATGATTTCATTTTGTGTGTCAACACAATAACTAGGCTCTATTGTACTTGCTATGATAGGAAATCTCTTTTTCAGTACACCAAATGCCCTTTCAATAGCATTGCGCAATGGCGCATGTCGCAAATTAAACAATTCTTTAGCATTTTCAAGAGGACGAGCAGAGTACTCTTTTAAATGATATCACATTCCGCTATAAGGTGCAATCAGACGACTTCTATTCATGTATCCCGCATCAACAAGATAATATTTACCTAATAAACACTAACAATGGTTAATTATATACTATAATTTTTTTAATTATAAAGAATACATCCTAATACATATTTGAATTAAATTTACCTTGTGGGATTTTCAAATTATCGTTTCTAGTTAAAGCGCTCTTTATTATTCTTGAATCTGAAGCAGTTCCTTCCCAACCTAGTAATACATACGTGAATTTCAAATCAAATAAGCATGCCGCCAACACATTTTGTGTTTGGTAACCCTTCCTACCCCGATATCTTGGTGCATCCTCATTCGACACTTTGACACGAACATGTGTTCCATCAAGTGCCCCAATACAATCCTGAAATTAACAATATCTCTCAAAGACATTTATCTTAAAATATATTTATACTAGACTACTATCAAATATAAAATATAAACATGATATATTTACCTTAAAATATGGGTTGAACCTACTACTCTGTAGTATTTCAAGTGGAACTTGGGTTCCATCAAGTTGTCGAAGAAACTGATCCTCTAACATAATTATTGATCATAACACATTATGAAAATGGCAACTAATGGTCTCACTGGAACAACAAAAAAAGAAGGAAATTGTACGGTTCTTCACATTATGTGATAGAATGTGAAGAAACTTGGCAACTTGCTCTTCAACCGTGGCACGTTGTGTGGCTTGAAGATCACCGTCTCTTCGCAAAATGTCACACAAACCATGAAAAGCTTGTGGACCCATGCGTATTACATCATAGCTTTTTTCACTAGTCCTAAGTTGAGACATTATTTCATCATGAACGTGTTGTCTTTCTATGATTGATTGTGTAGGAATGTGGGGAACACGACTTTTTAGTCGTTACCTTCAATGGATAATGTAGCACAAATAATGGCATGCAGCATGAACTAAGGCTAGTTTCCGCATAGAGTCCGAAAAAATTATGGTCTCAAGTACCTCATCATTCAAATCTATCTAAGTAAATCAAGACTCTCCTAATAAAAATAGGAAAAAAAAATCATCTTTATATAAATATATATATATATATATATATAAATCAAACAAACAACCCCATATCCTTCCCCCATCGCCGCTTGCTGCAAAGAGCTCCATCAAGTTGAAGATCTGACCAGCCAACTAGGGACAATCGGCGCAAATCTAGCCTTCAGGCCCTCTACGTCTCCACTACTGTATTTATCTCTCTTTGAACCCCTCTCTCTGTTTGTATATTCAAACATGTTCACTTTGAGTTTAAGACTCAGCTGCTCTTTGTTTTAGTTAAGTGATGGAAAACTATAGTAACTCATAAAATAGTAATATAAAATAGGATTGTTAATTATATTATTATTTTATTGATTGATATTTTTCATTGATGAATATAGATTGATATGTTGATACGTGTAGTTCAATCAAACAAAATAAGATCATTGTGTAGAGTACTGTAGAGGACTAGTAGCTATATTGTTAACTTGTGAGTGATCATTAGATTGCTTTATATTCAATGTAATTTTTATGTCTACATTGCAATTTCAATGTAAACTTACATGATAGACATACAAAAAGTAATATATATTGTACATATTTGTAAAGAAATGGTAAATATTGTATATGTTTTGCAAATATATATAATATTTGCCACTTTTTTTGTATACAATATAAATTTATATTATAACAGCACAATGTAAAAGAAGAATTTCCCTATATTTTAATTTATAATAGTGTTTCTATAATAATAGTATTTGCTTGAGCAATTAAATTAAGCCATTCACTCATTCTTATAGACTTGTTTATTAATTTTGTAAAATAAAGTTTTTTTTTTTTTGTCATGATTTTTTTAAGTTAAAAACTTTTATTATCTTTGGCTTGGCCTCCTATAAAGTATTTTTGGTTTCGCCACTAACTATATGGATGCTTATTTGAAGTTTTTTTTTACTTATACTTTGCCCCCCTAACTTGAAATCTTGGGTCCGTCCCTGAACTATAGGAAGAAATTATCACACGTGACACAGTGGATATTACTTTGGAACACATTCAAAAACACTTTCGAATCAAAGAAATTAGTCGAACTCGTAAAGTGCAAAAACGAAGTCTTGACATTGTTACAATTAATGGCTAAGGTGATGCATGAATAAATCAATCATGTGCACGTTGCAGTACTTGTTGAATATTGGTTTTTAGAAAAAGGTAAGGTATGAGTATGACAAATTTACTTGTGCAATATAGTATTCTCATTTCATCAAGAAGAGGAAATTCTTCTTTTATCCTTTTTTTTTTTTTTTTAATTTATGTGAAATCAATATTATTCATAGATTTTATGAACACATATGGTTAGTGACGGGACTTGAACCTTAACTCTTGCCCCACACACTCCACAAGCACCTATACTTGTAAAGTGACCATCATGCCAAAGATACATGGTGGTAACTTTTTTTTTTTTTTTTAAATGCACTTAATTTTCTTCAGGACTTAACTCTTAATTAACTTAATCTATAAGTAATTAGTAGACTAAATCAAGGTATTAAATGGTGCAGGACACCATACAAATGATATCCCAAAATGTTATATTCACTACTCAATTGAAGCAGGAATTATATGAGGACAAAATTTATGTACAGTACCTTAGGTATTGTTTCTTAGGTCCCTCTTTTAAGATTCTGCCATGTGGCTAATTAACTTAAAAAATACACTTCCATCCATGAGAAAAAAGCCACATGGCAGAATCTTAAAAGGGGAACCGAAGAAACAGCACATAAGTATTGTACCTAAGTCTTGCTCATTATGGCCATTAGGGGTAGGTATTGATAGTCGCTCTCTAAGGTTCTAGGACGAATCTATTCCTTTAACCCCAGTGGAGCTTTTCTGTCCTTGTCCCCGTACAGGTATCCCGTTTCCCTCTAGTGTCCTGTCACTAGTAGGGCGTCCCAAATCACCATCCAAAACACAATCATTACACACCTCACTACCTGTACAACTTACCAACATGGAATCCCTTAAAGGATTATGGAAAAAACTCTCTCTATTAGACTAAGAAGAAACTGGAATAGCATGCCCAAAGCGGAGCCTGACTCCTTTACTCTTGCTGCAAAATTCTTGACAAAACGAGTCGTCAATGTGGAATCAGTGGCTCGTACATTCAGGCCACTTTGGAGATCGAAAAAGGATGTTCAAATTAAAGATATAGGCAACAACATCCTGTTTTTTAACTTTGAAGATGAATGTGATTTAGACAGGGTACTTGAACATGAGTCTTGGACATACGACAAACACCTTGTGGTCTTTGAGAAAGTGACTGCAAATGTGCCCATATCATCACTCGCCTTCCAGTTTACATCATTCTAGATCCAAATCCATGAACTACCAGTCCAATGTTTAAACCAAGAAACTCGGGATGCCATTGGAAGCTCATTGGGCACACCATTACTCATGATCGATTCAGAAAGCGAAGGAGGTAAGGGAAACTATTTACGAGTTCGAGTTCGAATTGATATTACTAAACCTTTGAACAGGGTACGCAAGGTATGGTTCGAGGGGTCTGTCATTGGGTGCACAATTTTGAAATACGAGCGCCTCCCAAACTTCTGTTACTGGTGCGGATTGGTCTCCCATGATGATAGAAATTGTGAACGCTGGCTGAGAAGCAAAGGTTCACTGAAAAAGTCAGACCAGAATTTTGGGGATTGGATGAGAGCAGAGATAGACCTCACTACCAGAAAAACCTCCATTACTGTACCTGGAACCAGACCGAGACACCCAAATAACAAAAACCTCCACCACAAACACCCACCGTCCCAAACACCCAACCACCAACATCCCAGCCACGTGATCTTCCACCAACCCCGGCGACAATCCCAACAACTGTCACTACCATGACAATAAATGAGGTCATAATTGCTCATCAATCCAGTGCTGATTGGCAAGAGAATCACACATTCAATGCCCCTAACGGCTGCATTTCTGGCACTGAGGAAGCAACCGTTAAAAAATCCAGCATAAATGCCAACATTGATGACAGAGAGAAAGTCTTAAACCCCACACACACTGAATCCGAGACCAATCTGGACTTAAAGCCCAAAGTTCTAACCCAACACACTCCTACCACTATTGGGCCGTGCACCACTCATCAGCCCACCATCACCACACAAAGCCAACCCCAACACACCCCTACCACATTGGGCCGTGCACCACTCATCAGCCCACCAATAACACACAAAGCCAACCCAATCCTTTGCCAACCAAAACAACGTGGGCCAGAATTCCACGTGACAAACAAAGCAGCCCAAGTGACGTGCTCATGATTGAGAGAAAACACAAAAGAAGTGATGAGTCTGAAGAAGGTAGCCATCCCACAAAAAAAATCTCAATGCCCTATAAGGAATCCCCAGAAGCTTACCCAACAGTGGTGGCTGCCAAGCAGCCCCGCCGACACCAATGAACACCATAAGCTGGAACTGCCGTGGTTTGGGATGACCATGTGCAGTTCAGGAACTCACCAAGATGGTGAAAAAATACGCTCCCACAATTGTTTTTCTCATGGAAACAAAATCAAAAGACAACTACGTGAAGAATTTAAAGGTAAAACTGCAGCTAGACAATGTCCACATAGTCTCTAGACTCAATACAGGTGGTGGCCTCGTACTGTTTTTGAGCAGAGACATCAATCTACACGTGATGGATGCAACCCCAACTTACATTGATGCAGTGGTGAACCCAGGAGTGGATGACGCCTGGCAGTTTACGGGATTCTACGAAAACCCTGTAACGGCCAACCGGGAACACTCCTGGGCACTACTAAAACATTTAAGCCTCAAAATGGATCTCCCTTGGTTTTGTGCGGGGGACTTCAATGAGATTGTCAGAGCATAAGAGAAACTGGGTGGTGCAATGTGTCGGGAGAGACAAATGATTGACTTTAGAGAAGCTCTTGACTTCTGTGGATTCCAGGACTTGGGTTTTGTTGGCTCTCCGTTCACATGGTGCAACAACCAGTTTGATGGTACAGTGACTTGGATTAGATTGGACAGAGGAGTAGCAACCAACCCATGGATTCAAATGTTCCCATCAACCAAAGTTCATTACATCTCTGGTTCGCTCTCGGATCATAGCCCATTATGGATTTGTACTGACGATGAAAATGCCCAGTTTTACAGGAAAAGGAAACCTTTTAGGTTTGAAGCGGTCTGGATGAGGGATGAAGGGTGTGAAACGGTGATAAAAAACTCATGGGAGGACCATGCAATTGAAAATCCGATTGGCAGAGTGGCAAAAAATTTAGAGGCATGCCGATTATCCCTTCAGTCTTGGAGTAAACATTCATTCGGCAACATCCGTCGCATGCTGCAACAAAAGAAAAAATTGCTAAAGCAGGCAGAAGCAAACTCCATGAACGGATCCAACCATTTTTAGGTGAGAAGTTTGAGGGCTGAGGTGCATGATTTGATGGTCAAGGAAGAATGTCTATGGCAGCAAAGATCAAGGGTGAATTAGCTGAAAGCGGGGGATCTAAACACAGCCTATTTCCACAGTCGTGCAAACCAGAGAAATCGAAGAAATTTCATCTCCAAACTGACCCTTGACAGTGGGGAAGTTGTTAAGGATGAACAGAAGATCGGGGAGGCCTTTGTGCAATATTTCCAATCTATCTTCCAATCAGTCAACCCAGCCGGGTTTGATCCAATCCTTCAAGGGATTGAACCCAAAGTGACATCACAGATGAATGCCGATCTAACCCGGCCTTTCACAGCCATGGAGGTGGAGCAAGCACTCAAGCAAATGAAACCTATGACAACTCCTGGCCCCGATGGTATGCCCCCAATCTTTTACAAATCTTATTGGAATACTGTTGGGTCTGATGTTACAAAAGCAACCTTATCTGTCTTAAATTCGGGAATAATGCCTCCAAACCTAAACCATACTTTCATTACCCTCATCCCCAAAACAAAATCACCAACAAACCTAAAAGATTACCGTCCCATAAGCCTATGCAATGTCATATACAAAATAATCTCAAAAACCATAGCCAACCGACTCAAAAAAAATCCTCCCTAAACTTGTCTCCGAGACTCAAAGTGCTTTCATGTCAGATCGTCTCATTACTGATAACATTGTTGTTGCCTTTGAAACACTCCACCACCTAAAAAATAAAAGAAAAGGCAAAACGGGGTTCATGGCTCTAAAACTTGACATGAGTAAAGCATATGATAGGGTTGAATGGGATTTCTTGGATAAAATAATGGAGAGATTGGGTTTTGATGGTAAATGGAGGAATCTAGTGGGTTGCTGCTTTCGTTCGGTCTCTTTCTCTATCATGATTAATGGAGAACCTCATAGATTTTTTCACCCAAGTAGGGGTCTCCGTCAAGGAGACCCTCTATCACCTTACTTATTTCTTTTATGTGCAGAAGGTCTACATTCTTTAATACAACAGGCAGCTGACAATGGAGAATTACATGGAGTGTCTCTTTGCAAAGAAGGGCCAAAAATCACCCACTTATTCTTTGCGCATGATAGCTTGCTCTTCTGTAGAGCCAATGATACAGATTGCCAAACGGTGATGAATATCCTCACAATGTATGAAGAAGCGTCAAGTCTAAAAATCAACCGTGGCAAAACACAATTATTCTTCAGCACAAATACACAAGAAGTCATCAAGAATAGGGTGAAGGACTTGGTGGGGGTAGAGGTGGTGACTCAATATGAAAAATATTTGGGTATGCCATCCTTTGTAGGGAGAGCAAAGAAGGAAACCTTCAGCTATATTAGAGAGAGAGTGTGGCACAAAATCCAAGTTTGGAAAGAAAAACTCCTATCACAAGTAGGCCGGGAGATCTTAATCAAAGCAGTCATCCAAGCAATGCCGACCTTCACTATGGGGTGTTTCAAACTCCCCAAAAATTTGTGCAAGGACATTGAAGCATTGACTAGAAAATTTTGGTGGGGGTATTCGGGTGAGGCAAGAAAAATCCATTGGATAGCTTGGAAAAAACTTTGCTTACCAAAATTACATGGTGGTTTGGGATTTAGGGAATTGGAAAATTTTAATCTAGCTCTCCTAGGTAAACAGATTTGGAGATTAATTCATAATACCGATTCCATGTTCTACAAAGTCTTCAAAGCAAGGTTCTTCCCTACGTGCTCGGTTCTTGAGAGTGGGGTAAAATCCAATGGGTCATACGCTTGGCAAAGCATTCTCAAGGCTAGGGAGGTGGTCAAGCAAGGAGCATATTGGTGGATTGGGGATGGTACTTAAGTGTAGATTAGGGGTGATAAGTGGCTGCCTGATATGTCAACAAAACATATCATCTCTCCCCAAAAAAACCTCCCTATGAATGCAAAGGTATGTGCTCTTATTGATGAGGATGGCCCAAGGTGGATTAAAGAACGAGTAACACAAGAATTCTTTCCCCATGAAGCCCAACAAATTCTGGGAATCCCACTAAGCTCAACCCGAGCCCCTGATCTTCTCATTTGGGCTGGCACCAAGTCAGGGAGATACTCGACTAAGGGTGCATACAAAATGTTGACGTCTATGCAGGATTTTTCCACTCCTAGCCCATCTGATGCTTCGGCCCAAACGAGTTGTTGGAGAAGAATTTGGTCCTTGAGTGTTCCAAATAAAATCAAGCACTTCCTATGGAAAGCTTGTCGTGAATCACTCCCCACCAAAAAGAATCTGCTGGCTAGGAATGTCACAAGGAATGCACTATGCGAATGGTGCAATAAGGAAGTTGAGGACTCTGTTCATGCCTTGTGGGGCTGCCAAGTACTCAAGGAGGTCTGGTGGGAAGAAGAAATCCTTATAAACCAGCTCTCCATGCGCTTCGTGGACTTTAGAGATCTGTGGATTGGAATCACAAATTCAAAAGAACCAAACCTGGCTGAATGGTTCGCTTTTGTTGCCTGGAGTATATGGAACAAAAGAAATGCCACAAGAATGCAAGCATCTTCCCTTCCGTTTCAGCTGCTGTACCAGGACATGCGAGAGAGATTACTCGAATACCGATTAGCACAAGAGCCTCACATACCCAAGTTCAGGCCCACAAGTGCAACACGTTGGTACCCCCCCCCCCCCAGACTTCACAGCATAAAGTCAATTATGATGGTGCTCTGTTCAAAGAAATTTGGCAGGCGGAAGTTGGAGTAGTAGTCAGAGATGCTGATGGAAGGGTCTATAGGGCTCTCTCAGACAGAACGGCACTACCTGGAACAGTGGAGGAGGTCGAGGCCATCGCATGTAGAAAAGCTGTACGGTACGCCCTTCAGCTTAGACTTGCAGACATGGTTTTTGAAGGGGATTCTGAAACTATCACAACTGCTATCAACTCGGGCACTCCTTGCTACAGCTCATTTGGTCATATTCTGGAGGATGTTAAAGCTTTGGCTTTGAACTTTGTATCAGCTACTTTTATTCACGTAAAGAGACAAGGGAATGCCATAGCAAATAAACTGGCTAAGGCTGCTAAAAATATTCCTTGTCCCCATGTTTGGTCGAATGACATCCTAAGTGATGTGCAACAGCTTGTAATCCATGATAGCATTCATTGATCAATAAAAGTATTGACTTGATTCTCAAAAAAAAAAAAAAAAAAAAAAGACTTGCTCATTATATGATATACAACATGTTCTTTTTACATAATAAGGATGGCGTTTAAACTTTAAAGTTCTAATTACTACTCATTTTTCCATTTTCTAACCATAAAATCAATTTTCTATTTTCAATTATTAATTACAACTATTACAAAAATGAGAGAACTAATGATTCAACAACCAAGAATTTTGGGGTTTTGATCCTTTGAAAACTTCAATGAAACAATGATTGCCGAGCTTGCTTGGTGGATTCTATCCGACAAGGATAGTTTTTGTATCAAAATAGTGAGAGCTAAATACCGTGTTGGATCTAATTGGCTTACTTTAGAGCTCAAATATGAAATATCTACTGGGCATGTGACAGAAGTTTGTACTCGTAAGATATGGTGTTGTAATACTATAGTTAACACATTTTATAGGACATGGTGATTATGCTGTCAAAATTCGAATTGGGAGAGCACTTTTTTTTCCTAGTAATTAAAGTGTCAAATACATGTTTAATTTTTTTATAAAAAAATTTTCTAAGCTATTTAAACAGCAATTCTAATTAAAGGACATGTTGGTTATGTTGACTATTTCAAGATTCGAATTGGGAGAGCACTTTTTTCCCCCTTGTAATTAAACTGTCAAATCTCAAATACATGCTTAATTTTTTTTTTTTTTTTTCTAAGCTATTTAAACAGCAATTCTAATTAAAGTGCCAAACAAACTAGTTTAAACTTTCTAAATATGTACAAATGATTAAATAAGTTAAAGAAATAAAAAAGACATGATTGAAGTAATCTTGCAAATTACATCAATATGCATTTTATAATTAGGTTGACATGCACAAACAAAATCAATTAGTAATTAATAAGAAGATTGATATAATATGTTCTTATTTAACATATTCCCTAATAAATTCTTAAGAAAATTGTGTGAGTAAATTACATCAATTTTAGCATTTTGTTATTGGAAGTAATGATACTAATGGCATTAATAAAAATTCTATACAAGTGAAAGTCAAAATAATTATATAAGATATTTAACTTTACAAAGAAAAAATAAGTAGCAATAATACTTTTCATACAAGTGAAAGTTTTTTTTTCTTTTTTCTTTTTTCTTTTTTTTTGAGAAACAAGTCATCCATTGTAGTAATTATGTGCTGGAAAATCAGCATAAACTATATTGTCTATATCTGGTGGAACAAACTCCATCCAGACCAACAAAAGAAAAAAAAAATTCTTGCTCTCTAAGTTAAGGCATGTGCAACCACATTTCCTTGCCTCAAAGTATGAGAGAAAGAGAAACTCCTTAAGGAGCTAACAAAAGATGAAGTATTAGAAATTGGTCCGTTTGGATTGAAGGGGAGTAAGTAGAGTAGAGTAGATTTAGCCTAAAATTAACTTATTTTTAGCTAACTTTACTCTACTCCCCTCCACTTCCCCTCCTTCCCCCCTCCATCCAAACGGCCATAAGTGACCAAAAGAGGATGATAACATATTTCCTCTTTGCAAAGCTTTGATACCAACAAGAGAGTCGCCATCAAAAATAGAGTAATGCAAACCTATTTCCTAAACAAATTTGACAGCTTGCCTCGTAGCTAACATCTTCAAGATTTCCACCGACGAAGGTTTAGGAATTTTTTCGGAAAGAGCCACCATTACCTCACCACGGGAGTTCCAAACAATAATCCCAATTCCTGCATTATCATTCTCTTCAAGCATTGCTCCATCAAAATTTGTTTTAAACTCACCCACAGTAGGCGCTGTCCATCTCTTTTTTCTGCTTGGAGCGGTACTCCTTGGCAGGACCTTAATTCTTTGGAAACCTGAAAGGAAGCTATGGACAGCTTCAGGAATTCTGTCTAGAGGTTGGGTAGACTCGTTCAACCTTGTTTTATTTCAATACGACCAAATGAACCATGCTGTGGTGGCGAAAATCTCAGGAACCCGAGGTTGAGTCATAATTCGGTCACATAGCTCAGAGAACGTCCCCTGTGCAGCTTCAAACCTGTTAACCCACCCAAAATCCATCCACACCGACTTTACAGCTTCACATTCCCATAAAGCATGCATGGCATCTTCAGCTAGATTCCCACAGAGATGGCATGTAGGGTCCGAGAGAACTTTCCTTTTGAGCAAGTTTGATTTTGTTGGCAAACTATTGGTACACGCCTTCCACAGGAAATGCTTAACTTTGCCAGGGATTTTTAATTTCCACAACCTCGACCAGAAAGTTTTTATGCTGTCAGAGTTTGACACAATGCAGCTTCCTCTCTTGACACATCACATAAAAGTTTATATCCTGTCTTCACCGTGTAAATGCCATCACCTGCTAAAGGCTAGAAAAAATAATCAGATTGCGGGTTAGAACATAAAGGCATTGATTTAATGTTTTGTGCTTCAAACGGCAAAAAATATTTATCAATTTTTCTTGAGTCCCACCACCCCGTATCTCTGTTTATAAGGTCAGCCACACAAGAATCACCACTCAACTCCGAGGGAGGCGATAATACTCTGCCACTTGATGCGTGCTACTTCATGCTACTTTTGTTGTACTACTTCATGGTAGCACGCATCAAGTGGTCAGAGAAGAAAACCCAAAGCTCAGTGGGATAAGATTGGCAACAACCAAAAAAATAGTACAACAAAATAATTACACCATAAATAATGGCCTTGTCATCAAAACCTAAATGCAAAAGGCAACAAGAAGGCATGTTGTATAAGATTAGGAGGAACAATTTTGATGTAACAAAATTGCAGCAGTATAAAACACATTTTCCAATAGAACTAAATTTTCTTTCTTTTTCACATTTTCTCAGCGACCAAACAGAATATAAAGGCATATAAAGTCCAAAAACAAATCTAATAACGAATATACAGAATCCATAACATTAATGAAAAAAAAATACACCTTGTGGTGATTAAGGTGATTAAGAAATACACCTGGGTATGAGTATTTTTTTTTGGTTGATTATTATGTTCTACTTGCATGCATTAGTAGTTAATACAAGTGAGAAAATGTTTGGCTAGTGAGAAAATGTGGGAAAATTTTAATGTTTGAGTTCTCTATTTCCCTGTTTGGCTAGTGGGAAAATTTTAAACTTGGGGGGGCATGGGCCCCCCAAAATTTTAAAAAAACTATTTTATATTATGTGTAAGTATTAAGAACTTTAAATATTTACCTACAAAAATAGAAGTTGGCCCTCCCAAATGTTTGAGTTAGTCCAATGATGCTCTTAAAAACCAATAGAATTTGTCAATTGGTCTAGTAGTTATAAAAACAAGGTAGTTTTTGTTTTCTCTAATTCGTTTTTTGTACATGTTTAATATCAAACTAGACAGCTTTTGTATACTCGTTGGAGTTTAAAAAATGATAAATTCCCCTAAAAAATTATCTTTCAAATATACATATGTGAAAGTTGTTAATTTTATATACAATATATTTATAAATTACAACATACTCTAGTATCAAAATATTAATGTCTATATTTGTGTATGTGCATTTACGCATGTGTATGATGGTTTATCTTGACTCGAGACTAATATATTAGTACCAAAATTTGGCCCCCCCAAACAAAAAATCCTAGCTCCGCCCCTGCTTACATGGTTAAATAAACTAAAAGTTCATCAAATCTCATACGTAATTTTTTTTTTTTTTAAGTTCTCATCCGTAATCACATAAAAAAAATCTCATAAAATTAGGTTTATCTATTTAAAATAGATCATTAGAAATCCTTAAATCTTAGTCTAAAAAGAATATCTCATCCTATATACCAGAATGGTCAGTAAAGGCCGGAAGCCCGAAACTTTGACCAAGATGAAGTGGGAGTTCTAGTACTCTTTCTTTTTTTACGATGTCAATGTTGATATTGGTGGGGTTATGTGGTGTGGGAAAAACGAAGGAACTTAGGAACCAATGGCAAATGTGGAAATTAAAAGAACAAAGAAGTTGTATGTGACCTAGGTTTGAGAAAGATCAAAGTGGAAATTTTTGGATGGCAAATGTGGCTTGGATGAGATAGTCTAATAGAGTAATGTTAAGTCCATAATATTTTCACAACAATTTTACAATAAATTTTAAGTGGTAAATTGTTCTACCAGTGATGCTGTCTTTTTATTCACCAATAAAAACTTGTCAACAAAAATTTGTTGTAAAAATGATTTAGACGTGATATTATTCATTCTAATACAATGACTCAACACAATCTTGAGGGAAAAGTTGGGTTTTATATTGAAAATTAAGCATCTCAATTCATTATTTCTATATTAGTTTTGGTGCTAAAACTTTGAATTTCAGTTTTTCAACTTAAAACGGTCCTTTAAAGCTCTTTATAAAAATTGCCAAACATGTGACAATTTTTACTAAGATGCATCATACAAGGGGATATACAATTTTTTAAAGTATCAGATTTTTAATTTAATATAAATTTTTTTAGAAGAATATATAATTGTACTTTCACACAATAAATAACATGTAATTGAATATAAATAATCACAAAAACAGATTTTTTATGAACTCTAATAGAAGGTTTAGACATAGGTTTAGAAACTTCAGTATCTACATCAGAACTTTTACTTTTATCTAACCTAGCAACATAAGCTTTTTGTTTATGATTCCTATTAAAAGCACTACAAAAAAAAGAGTCTACTAGCGAGGGCCATATGCCCTCGCAAAAATTCAAATATCGTCGCAAAAGGTTATTAACGAGGGCATATGGCCCTCGAAGGCCGTCGTATTTGTTTTTGTTGCTAAAAGATATTTTGCGACCATACCTTCGAAAATAGATAATTTACGAGGGCAATCTACTGTCGTTACTAAAAAAATCCGCCTTCACAAATATATTACCAAACGACGAGAAAAGTCGACGACTTATTTTTAGCGAGGGGAAGTAGTCGTCGTTAACAACTATTTGTGAGGACCTTTATACCCTCGCAATTAGTTATTTGCGAATTTCAAATTGACGACATACTTTTTAGAGACAAATAATAGCGTCGCTAAAAATTATTTGTGAGAGCTTTTAACCCCTCACAACTTATTTTTAGCGAGGGGAAGTAATCGTCGTTAAATAACTATTTGTGAAGACCTTTATACCCTCACAATTAGTTATTTGCAAATTTCAAATTAACGATGAGACAAATAATGACGTCGCTAAAATTTATTTGTGAGGGATTTTAACCCCTCGCAATTAGTTAGGAATAATAGTGACGACATTAAGCTGTCACTTAAAATGTTTTTGCAAGGGATTAAGGGGCGTCGCTATTCTATAAATTGCGAGGGACTTTGTCATCACTATAAAGTTATTTATGACTAAATTTTTATGTCATCAGTGATAATATTTTATATAATTTTTGAAATATTTTATTATTTATTTATTTTTAATTTATTTTATATCATTTTTGTTTAACTATCATATTACAATAGTACAATAATTACTAAAAATTGATACAAATAGTACAATAATTACTAAAAACTGATCCATCGAAAGATAAAAATTCATATAAGTTCAAACTTTAAAATATAGAATATACAAAGAAATCCTGAAATTAAACCTTGTTTTAAACTTAAACAACTAGAATTATGACAAGATCTATATTAATCTTCCTCTGAGTCACCCTCCAAGTTGTTTTCAACCTCCTTGTTATTGTTTGAGTTGTCCTCTTCATCTCTGCTAGTACCATCCTTAAAAAAAAAAAAAAAAAAAAAAATAGAAGCATTAAACATGAGTTAAAATGAAACAATTAAAGTGAATTTGTATTTGTATCAATGCTTCGATAAATAAGTACACATATTACTATATCAAATCTAATCATATAATAATATATCATAAACAACAGTAATAATTTTTTTTTTTAAATTTAACAACGATAATAACTTAATTTGATTACTTAAACCACTATCAAAATTAAATATAAATTAAAATAATATAACAATTCCAGATTTATGTGCAATAGCCAACAAGGCCCTCCTCCACACAATCCAAAGCTTGAAGTCAGGAAAAATATATCTTGGCTCTTGAAGTTAACAAAAGTGAAACTTCAAGTCCAAACCTAGCCACTGGTTACAACAGGTTCACCCAATGCAAACCTTGGCCAATACTATTGATTATTGTCAGCAGTAATTTTGTCCTAAAACTAAAAGATAGGATAGGCCAAACCATTAAACAAGGATGCTTCTATGATGGTCTTGCAAGAGAAAAAAACACCAAGGCACTTCATGAACATCAGGGAGAGACCCTTAACAGTGCATGAAGACAAGGGTTCAGAGCTGTGGTTTTACTGGTAGAAACAAAACAAGAAGCAATCAATGTAAACATATATGGTCCAGGCAAAACATGAGCTTTAATGAAACTATACATGGGAGAAATCACAAAGTTTTGTTTGGCTCTTATAAATGTTAACTGTTTTTGTACCCAGGAAACAAAAACAACTATTAGTACTGCACACATAATTTTTCCTAAACGGCAACCCACATACTTATAATAAGACTCAACCCCCAAATAAAAAAGACAATATGGTTTGCATGTTCCCAGAAATGTGACTATTGTTTTGCACCAAAAAAAAACAAGAAGTACTTAAAGCAATAAAGCCAATAAACATGTATGGACTAGTTTAGCAATAATAACAAAATATGAACACTTACTCTCTTTCTTTCCACACGTGCACATTTAGGCCGAGAAGTTGACAATTGCTTCAATCCCAAAGCATTTATTCTCTCTTGGTTTTGCTTGATTCTATGTGCTCTTTCCATCTCATATTTTGTTATTTTATTATGAGTGCCTTTGTCCTTTTTGGGCATTTTTTGCAACTATAGATTGACATAGAAAATAAAATACAATGTCTATTCATTACAAGTTTATTCATATCGCTTGCTCCAATTCAACAACCCACCAAAATATCAAGCATCATTAATTTCATTAAACAAGTTTACAAATATTCAATATAGAGTACTTACTATACACTAAAGTCAGTTGCACAAGCTTTCGTCTTAATCCACTTGCCCTTCTCTTTTTGCTTTAGGGCACTAGTACACTACAAATAAATTTTTAGAAAAATGAATCATAGATTGTAATAAGATGTGCATGCACATATCAAGCAATAAGGCTACATGCGTGTGTGTATATATATATCATAGGTGATTAACCATAAATTAAATTAATTGAAGAATTTAAATTTAGGTTATGTGGACTGTGTGTAACTACTCAATTATGAGCATGACTACCACGTTTAGACCCCCAAATTAAACTTACGACTATATTGCTTTTACTCTAACTTAAACTAAGTGCGGAATAAGAGTAAATGAGTGCAAACAACCGATAACACTACCCTAAGCCATACACATCCATTATCAACAATATAAAGTAAAGCTTAAGAGTAGGGAAGAGAGATGCAAACACAAGATAACACCGAGATGTGTTACCAAAGAGGAAATTGAAGAACTCAACGAAAAACCTCTACGCCGCCCTCCAAGTGGAAAATTGATCCACTAGAGAATAAGTTGGAGTACACAAATAAGAAAAGACCCTCCAAGCCTAGTCTACCCAATGTACTTGAGCCCTCCAAGCTCTTGCTACCAACTGGCTTCTCGGAACCTTGTCTTTTCAAGCTTTCCCAAATCTCGCAATTCAGCCCGATTGCATCTAATAGGCCAAGAATGTATTGACCCCTTTGGTAGATTAATCAAATTAATTAGTCAAGTTAATTAATTAATTCAATTAGCATGCAATGCGCGTGGTAGCACAAACAAATCACCAGTTATGTGGACTGTGTGTAACTACTCAATTATGAGCATGACTACCACTAACCCCTACACGTGGTCAAGCCCCCAATCATCACACCCGTTTGAATTGCAAGTAGTCATTATTTCATTTTGTGTTAAAGACTTAAAGTTACTACAATGGAAGCCAGTCCCAAAAGTGTAGGGCTTGTGGGACTCTATGACTCTATAATCTATTTGCCTCTCTTTTTGAGAATGAACCCAGTTGCACTTGCACCTATATCCAACAAGGAATTTTGTCTATTTTATTTCTCATAGGCTCATCAATAGCAAAAAAAATTAAGTGATAGTAGTCTAATTTTTGAGAATGAACACAGTTGCACTTACACCTATATATCTTTTCATTTTTCACATTAAGCACAAGACCAAAGTACTCTTATTAGCAAAAGTTTCTAACAGCCACTTTCTCTCTTTTGAACCTTTTCATTCAAACAAACTCAACTGTTGAAAAAAACAAATAGAGAAAACCAAAAGAAAAAAAAAGTAGCAGCACTACCCAGCAAAAGCCAAAGCCACAAAGCAGCCTCTGGTCTTGGAATATCCTCATTGATCCCCTCCCAAGTCTCAATCCCCCTTTTTCCACCAATCTCTATTTATAAATACAATACCTCTATCTCTCTCTCTCCATCACAATATATGACTTCAATGAATTTTTAGGACTATGCATGTTTGAGTCTAGAAAAACTCTTATCATTTGTTGTTCTGTTTGAATTTTTAATTAGTTTTTTTTAAGGAGGAATATAAACTTTGTCAACTTTAGGCTTAAGAGGAATAGAACCAGATCTATCATCAACAAAAACAGGTTTGGTATAAGACAAATTTTTTCAATTCGGCTTTAGACTCAGCTAACTCTTATTCCAAACTTTTCATCTTGAGAGGAAAATTGATTTCTCAAAAATTCATTCTTTTTATTAGATTCATACAATCTCACAATCAATTCCTCTTTTTCAAGATTAGCCAATTTTAACTCTTCCTTGAATTTCTTAGCAATTTTCATAGATTTATATAATTCCTTACGAAAAGTTTCATAAGCATCACTAAGATCAACAGAAATATTAATGTCCTTTTCATTCAAATCATCACAAATAAAAGCAGTAAGACACTTAAAATTATCCATGACAGTAGGGATCAAAGATCTCACTCAGGACGTTAATCCAATCAGAGTGAACCCGCTCTAATACCACTTGTTTGTTTGTTTAGACCCCTTGAAAATCAGATAAGTTTAACCTAATGAATTAGCCAAGTAGTTACTTAGGTTAATTATGAGATCAAAGTTAAACACATGCAAACATATTACTTTAGTGCGGAAACATAAAGAAGACAATAATATGATCACCTAGGAAAACCAATAAAACCAACCGTTTCAAGGTAAAAACCTGGGGAGAATTTAACCTAGTTATCCTCAAGATAAACAAATCCACTATGATAGAATGGAAGATTATAATAGATTTAAACCCTAAATCTAAAACTACCTCAAGTAGAACTTACTAACATGACCACGTGTAACTCCGACTCCACGGACTCTTCTATCTTGGATTTGCTCTGTACAAATACCCACGTTTGTAACTTTGAGTTCCACTCAAAGGTTTAGCAACACAAACTCTCCAGTTTGTGACTCCAAAACCACCCTTGAAGGTATGAATCATTAGCTATGTATGATCTTGTTGTAGCAATTTCAGATCTACCAGTTTTAATGGTATGAGAATGATATCCAGTAGTGACTTTGAAAGGAGAAGGCATAACACCTTTTAGATCTCAAAAGAGCACCTCCAAAGTCTTTCAAGAGCACTGAAAACGTAGTTAGGATTTTCCTTTTACACTTAGTAGTGTTGGACTAAAATCCTAAATGATTTCGCGGGCTTGGGCCTGATTTAAATTCTGCAGTCTGCAATTTTCGATCGGTCAAGGCTTAAGTTCGATTCGTCGACCTCATTGAAATTAAATTCTCCATTCTACAGTTTTAATGTTCTTGAATCTTGACTTGTATTATCATGAGCAATGTCTAATACATAATCTAGACATGTTTTGATCTCGATTTGCTAACATACATAAAAATAGAAATCTAAATATTCAATCCTAAACATTTAGAACCCAACAATATATATATATTTATATATATATATAAATTTTTTTGATGAGAATATTGTAACTTTATTAAGAAGAAGATAAATACACATCATGAGTAATAGCCAACTCAATCAGCAGTGGATTTTCCTCTATCTAGGTTACAAAACTATAAGAATTGTCTACTTCTTTAGCATATTTTGCCAAGATATGTGCTGGTTTATTCCCTTGTCATTTCACATGAGAGACCCAGGCTAATCGAAAAGCTAGAAGTTTCTGTCCGATCCCTTCCAAGATGTTTGAAATGGTAACTGGTGGAACACAAGAACCCATAAAAGCATCAGAAACAATCTTTGAATCACACTCCAAGACCACCTCACGTATACCAACATCCCAAGCAAAAGAAATCCCTTCCTCCATGGCTTTTGCTTCAATCTCCAAAGGCCTAAGTAGTTGGTGAATCTTTTTGCTCATTGCTACTGTCACCTTACCCTTATGGTCTCTAACAACCACACTGACACCAACTTGCTGAATATGAGCAAAGACCACCCCGTCCACATTGACTTTATAGCCATGTTTAGGTGGTAAGGTCCAAAATTCCTGCAAATTAACTCACAGTTGTTGAACAGAATGATTGACAATCTTGAACTCGTCTAGCATAGCTTGGGCCTTCTACACAATCGCAATTGCAATTTATCGAGGGCTGCCATGTCTAGTGGCATTCCTACTAAACCACATACACCATGCTATCATAAATATTAGCTCCAAAAGGCCACCACCAGCATGTTGCACAAACACCAAATACCAGGCAAAGTCCAGAAAATTCATAATACTGAACTCCCTACATATCAGAAGTAATTCCAGATTGGAGCCACATCTCACGAGTTGTTCACACTCTAAAAAAAAATGTCCACTACACGACCCACAAGCCTCACACACAGCCTCGCTTATAATCTGACGATGGCACAGATTCTCTTTGGTGGGTAAAATGTTTCTGCACAATCTCCACATAAAAGTCTTGATCTTATTTGGCAAATTCAGACCCCAAACAGTCCGCTAGAAGGTCTTGTGATTTGAATTATTTGAAGTTTTCCCCATATTGTTCACAAACTTAGCCAAGGCAAGCTTGTAAGCACTGTGAATCGTAAATTTGCCTTTTGGGGTGTAGGCTCAAACTACTCTGTCAGGTGGTAAATGATTGCTTAATGGGATGGCTAAGATAGAGTGGGCATCAGTAGGATGGAAGACTTACCTTACTAGTTCTATTCTCCATCCACGTGTGTGAATATCAATTGTTAGGACATATGTGTTTCACATGTTAAGAACATATGTCATGATTTTATGTAATTGGCTAATCCTTTGACAAAACGCACTTTACTTGTATTTGGGTAGATCTAGGATGTGTTTAAATACTTCAAGAAACCATGTTTCAAGATCAAGTGTTGAAGCCTTCAAGTCTGTCCAAGAAAACAAGCTGAAAGTGCAGATTTACTAAAGCTCGACAGCTAGCATGTGTTGAGGTTTAAGGACCTGTTCAGCCCGTATGCTCGACAGCTATCTCGACAGATGCTCGACACCTCCTATCTGTTGAGGTTTAAGAAAATAGCAATTTGATCTATTTTTCTTGGGATCCGTGATTATGTGTTTGGGCCTTCTTTTCTCCTAACCCTAAACATATAAAAGGATTGTTTTAAAGGCCGTCAAAGTGTTCACAAGTTGCACAAGCATTGAGCAAACCTTGTTCAAGCAAATTGTGATTGGAGACAAAGTTCTTGCCCTTGTTCATCTCTTTCTTGTGAAGAAGTTGCTGTGTATGTGCACCATAGGGTTTTGTAACCAAGCATCTTCTTGATCTTCATCGTGTGGATGAACTGAAGAACTTTGCAGCCAACAATTTTCTTAGTTGGTGATTGAAGTCGTGTACTGGGATCCGCGCATTGGTTAGTCACGTACTTAGGAGCCGTGCATCGAAAAGGGGAACTGTCACTACAGAATAAGTCCAATTGGGTATTGGGGTAAGGGTTCAACTGTAAAGGTACTTGGGATTCCTTTACTTATAACCGCTTGTTGTGATAATAGTGGAGTTTCGGGAGTGGTGACCTGAAAATCACCCGGTGGGGTTTTTGTCGTTAGGTTTTCCCCATTCGTAAACAAATCACCGTGTCTTTTATTTTTCGCTGCGTATTTAGTTGTTTGGTGATTTGTTTGTGCTACCACGTGCTTTGCATGTTAATGTGATTAATTAATAAACTTGGTTAATTAATTAATTAATTTATCACAAGGGGTCAATACGTTTGTGGCCTATCATCAATAAGTGAGTTGCCTTGAATTAGGTGGGATGGTGTTAGGCTGAGAGAACACTCTAGATGTGAGATTCATATCCCGTGCAATAGCTAGGGTATTGCACGAGGTGCAATAGCTCTATTCTGAGCCATAGATTTAATCTAATGGCTTAAATCTTTGACACCTCACCAAATGACAAAAATACTATTTTGCCCTTAAAAAATTTCACACCCGCCCACTATTTCAGTTTCAGCCTGCCCACTGTTTCATAAAACATAAACTCAATTTTTTTTCTCTCTCCTTCTCTCCCCTGCACAGCTGCCGCTCTCTGCCTTTCCTTCAATCCATTGTCACAGCAGCCCGGTACTAGTCCACACAAGGCCAAGCCTCTCTCTTTGCCATCACTATTGCTTCGATGAACCAATTCTCTGAACCTCCATAGCTTCGAGAACCCAGTAGAGTTACTATTCTTCCAAAGCTCCGGTGAAGCTTCAAGCTCGTCCGATTTCGATGCCGACGAAGAATCCCCAAAATCCCCTTTTTCCCTCTTTCACTTCCTATATATTTGTGTGCGTGTTTGTTATGTATAAGATTTTATTTATTTATTTATTTATTGTTGAGAATCGTTATGTATAAGATAATTTAATGGTAGTGAAGAAGAATTTCAAATAGGCAATGAAGTTTTTGGAGTCTAATTAAGTGGAATCGTTAATTTTTGAAGTGTCCCATATGATAAAAATTACTCTATTTTCATTTTCTTTGTCCTACCTAAGAAAACAGAGTATCAGTAGTGGTTGGCCATTTGGGTTTTATGCTAAAAATTCAATCTTTTGCTTCAAGAAAACTAAACATAGAAAAACCTGGGCTTTTGTTGTAAATTTGATAACTTTTCGTAAAATGAAGCTTAATTGCGTTAAACTTGAAGGTTAATTTCTTTAATCTTAATTGCTTAATTGCTGTGATGTAGGAAATGAAGTTTTTTTGTGGCGAGCTATGTGTTTGGGAAGAAGAAGACAACAGAAGTTGCTCACTTGTAAGTACTTAAAGACTGGAATCCTTGAAATATTGATTTTATATAGTTGTATATTTGGTTTGCTATTTTGATTCTTTACAAAGATTTTAAACCTTGCTAATTTGGATTAAGATGTAGTTGATTAGAAGGAAATAGAAAAAATTGCTTCACCACCTCTTTTGGCTGAGTGCAAAGCTACTAAATTGATAAATATATTATTAGCATTATAGTGGGAACTACAGAAGTAAACAAAGTGAAATATATAAGTGCAGTCTAAATATAGTAGAGAATAAGTTCTTACAAAAATAGATTGCAATTTTGCGTGAGCCTTGATTTAGAGACTCTATCAATTGTATTGGACAATTTTGTTAGAGCTCATAGAGTGTCGAAAGCAATACAAATGTTTGGAAATGTAGAAGAGTTTGGGTTGAAATGTAATACCAAGTGTTTGAATGTGCTTTTACAATGTATGTGTCATAGATCCTATGTTGGTGCTGCAAATTCGTTTTTTAATTCAGTTAAAGGGAAGATACCATTTGATTGTATGATGTATAATGTTATTATTGGTGGGTGGTCAAAATTGGTAGAGTCAGTGAAACTGAGAGTGTATTGAAAGCAATGTTAGTGGATGGGTTTAGTCCTGATTGTTTGACTTTTAGTTGCCTTATTGAGGGTTTAGGGAGGGCTGGTCGGATTAATGATGCCGTTGAGAGGGTCATCATCTCTCATGATCATATATTGGTTTATTGTAATTCTTATATATGATAAGCACAATATTGGTACACAAATTTTCGAAAATATTTTATTTTTAAAATGAATTGGAATTCTTGGATGTAGAAATTAAATGTTAATCTCATTTGGATATGATCCACAAGTCCTTGTTAGAATCATTTGATCAATTCAGATTGTTTTGAAAATAATTTTTTTTTTTATATTATTTGAATTGATGAGTAAGTTCTACGCAACGGAAGACATCCTAAAAGTTAAGGCTAGGATCAATATGATTAAATTCAAATTCTTAGCCTAAACCGAAAGGTAAGGGTGATAAGAAGAAGAATTAAAATACCAAACAGTTGGGCAAGCAAGTTACCCTAGTAGTTGCCAAAAGGAATTAGATTCAAAAGTATGACCAAAGGAAAGTGTTTCTGGTTTGGTTAAACTAAGCTTTGTCCATGATTGTTTTCTAGATGGAGATTTACATGTTTTACTTTTTAAAGAGAAAGTTTTCATCATTTGGTATTGTATGTTTTGGCACTTATGTCTAGATCTTATTAATCTAAATGGTATTCAAGATTGGTGAAAGATGGGCTTTTAGAACCATTATTTTGTTATATTCCCAATCTATGAATTCTATTTAGAGGATAATATGATCTAAGACTTTTTATTGTAAAGGAATATAGTATTAATGACTTCTTTAAGTCAGTGCATACATGAAGGAGGAATAAGACTCTTTTAGAAATAGTAAAGTACATGATAAGTATTTCCATTTGCTTATTTCTTTTGGAGATATACTCTTATAATTACTATACATTTTCTAAAATTGATTTGAAAAGTTTGTTCCTATGACATTTATCAAATTGTGGATTGGGTGAAAACCTAGCATATGATACTTCCACTTTTGGAGATGTCCAGCACTTGTGCTAGAAAGGAAGTTTGACAAATTGAAATCAAAAGGTAGAAAAATGTATATTTATGATAGGTATCCAAAAGGTAGTCATAAAGAAGACAAGATGTTTGTAAAGTACAAATACAAAGTTCTTACAAGATGTTTGTAAAGTACATATACAAAGTTCTTGACCATGACTATATGAATAATCTTAAAGCTAAACATACAATTGTTCTAGAAGAAGAATGTCAAAATTTGTTATAGGACAACTATAAAATACATTTAGAAATGAGATGGTTGTATTAGATACACCACAAGACATTATTCTAAATATATAGCTAGTACACCGGTACAATATCATAGTGGGAGGATTATCAATTACCAAATAAATTCATACTTTTGGGATAAACTTTTGTAGTTATTCCACAAGGATATGAATTAGATCCTCGGTCCTACGTTGAGGCAATAGATGATATGAATATGGATTATTGGATCAAGGTTATGTGAATAGAATTAGATTCTATTTAAAGTCTAGAACTTGTAGAGGCGCCTATTGGCATTGAGCCTATTGTTCTCAAATAGGTCTACAAGAAAATGAGATTGATAGATTTGAAGGTGCAAACCTTCAAAGTCAAGACTAGTGGCGAAAAGATTTATTTAGAAAGAAATGGTTTGTCTATGAAAAGATTTTTTTACCAATAGTCAAGTTTGACTCTATCTAGATTTTCTTATCCATTATATTTCATTTGGATGAAATATGGCAATGGATATCAAGAAAGCTTCTTTTAGTAGCAATCTTGAGGAAGACATCTATATGATGTAACTAGACTTGTACATAGCAAGATCCAGTAGTGTTTAGTATGCAAGTTGCTTAAAGTCCATTTATGGACTAAAGCAAACATATGTATTATAAAATATCATTTTTGATCAAAAAATCAAATTGTTTGATTTTGATCAAGTATTAAAAGGCCTTAGGTGTATGTAAAGCCATATAGAATAATAAATCTCTTAATGTATGTTGATGACATTCTAATCATTTAGAATGATGTAGAGTTATTGTCATCAATAGAGTTTTGGTTGTCTAGTCCAGTTTGATATAAAGTACTTGGAAAAGACTAGTCACATCCTAAGAATTAAACTTTGTTAAAATTCAGAAATTAGGATGTTGGGTCTATCTCAAACTGCTTAAATAGATTAGATTCTAGCCAAGTATAGCATGTAATGCTTCAAGAAAGGATTCTTTCCTTTTAAGTGTGAAGTTCCTTTATATAGGACTATAATCCTAAGACATATAAAAGGAATAGCATATTAAGACGGTTCCTTATATCAAATCGATAGGAAGTCTTTATGCTATGCTAAATACTAGGCTAAATATCTATTTTGCGGTGGGTATAGTAAGCAAATATCAATTGAATCAAAGATCACTTAATTTAGTGGGAGTAAAGCATATACTCAAATATCTTAGGAGAATGAGGGATTATATGCTTGTCCACGAAAGTGAGGTTTTGATAGTTACTGGATATACAAATACTGACCTATAGTTTGATTGTGATTCATGAAGTTGGACTTCAAGATATGTGTTCATCCTAGGTGGTGAAGATACACGTGTGATTCATGAAGTTGGACTTCAAGATATGTGTTCATCTTAATTGATGAAGATACACATTAAGCGTAAGTATTATCTCATTAGAGAGATACGAGTACGTGAGAAGTAGTAGTAGAAAAGATAATTTATGCAATAAATCTGGCTGAAACTTGTTTCCAAGCCCTGCCTTAGAGTGATTATGAATTACTCTAAAGGGAGATAAGTGTCAGATATAAGGTAAATTGTCTTTGAAGGCAAGTGAGAGATTGTTGGGGTTTATGCCCTAAAATCCAATTTATTGGCATGTTATAAATAATTAAATAGCTTAATTATATAAGACTATCTATAAATGAACTAATGGGCCATTATCTTAGTCCATGAGATGCATAGTATGTGATTTATGTGAAAAGTCACAGAAGATATAAATCGCAAGTTCTTTGTAAACTCAGAATTTTAGTTCGTAGTGGGTGATGAAATTAGGCATTTCATCTGTGAAGACTATAACATATCAACTACGATGATTTGTCTTGATAATGGAAGTGGAGACTTCTAGTTGGTATGTTGATATGTTTTAAGAGTTTAGACATATTGAATTGGACCGCTGTGAGATTTATTATTCTACTAACGACTGTCAAATGAATAATAAATCTCACGACTTCTATTTACATCAACTCTAAATCCTGAGAGAATAATGAACCTGATCATGAGATGTAGGTTGCTTTGATATATCAGGAGTGAGATCTATAAGTCACGGTCAAAACCTCAGTATGTTGGGCAGCCACATTTAGTGTTGATGGAATATATATTCTCAAAATAGAATTCATAATCTCTTAACGGAGACATAAAATATTCCCTTGAGATAAGTTTAATGGGTTTGGTTATTCAAGAGAGTTGGGTCCAACCACTTTAGTAAGAAGTTACTAAAGTATATATTTATGAAATTTGATTTCATAAATATATGATGAATAACATTAAGGATTAAACCAGGTACTCAAGGATTAAGATGTATTAATCTTCAAAGTGGCAGTTTACATTCATGACTTTGTATTACTACGAATATTTTAATGAAGGGGTTGCATGAATAATAAAGTCTTGGGATATAATTTATAGATAAGGCCTAGAGTGCAACTATATTTATATAGTGGTATTAAATATAGTTAATGGTAACTTTGGACTTGTCAAGAGTTGACAGAAAAGCCCAAAGCCCATTGGAGCTAGTGTCTTATTGGTCCCTTTTGGTCCCACTCCAAGCCACACACTAGAGCCCAATTGGAATGGCCCAAAAGGCTAGCCCAATTAGATAATCAGTTGTATATAAGGAGAGAAACATACAGAATTTTATTAAGGGTTTTTCATAAGAATCTTTCATGAGAATTCTCATAAGGAATGAAATGGTTTGTATGTGAGTGTTGGACACTCTTTATTCTTTCCTTGGAAACTGATTGAGAGACCACACATCTTGGGCATTAAGTGGAATTGGAGTGAAGATTAAAAGTCTTCCCAAGAACTTCTAATCTTCGGTTTTGAATTTCATCACACCAAGGTACGCATTCTTGTTCTCAAATTCTGAAACTTACATGTTATCAATTGCGAATGAAGTAGATCTGTTAATTTTTCCGCTGCGTATGTTTTGTATGCGATACAAACATGCATATTTCCAACATTTTATAGGTGGTTTCGGAATAATGCTGAATAATCAATTTTGTGCTTGATTAAATTTTAATACGTAAATTTTTCTTTTGTAGGATAATGAAATTAAAGAAGTGGATTTGTGCAAAGAAGAAAGCTAATGGACTTTACTTTTACAAGGGCCATGATGAAGTCAAAGAAGGCCAACCCAATTAAATTCAAGTGCAATTGGAGCAAGGAATCAAAGGAAATTTGCACCAAATCCAAGTCCAATTCATATTAGGATTCCAACCTGTGCATCAATTAGTATTTGGACAATAACATTCGGCTCAGATGTCCAATAGAGATGATTCAAGTTGGGCTGGAAAGCTAACTTAAAGGGATGCTACTTTGTAGTTTACCAAAAGTCCGAATTATGAAGCAAAATGGGCCAAAAATGTTGGTTAAGTGAAGCCTAAAAACCTGAGAATTTCTCCAAACGGAAATTCAACTTGTAATAGGATTCCTTGTCCTATTTAAAGGCTCTTTAGGGAAAAATTCAAAGGGGAGCTACCGTAGAACATAATTTAGGTTTTCTTAAAGTTTTTTTTACAGTTTTTAGAGTTTTATTTGTGTTATGACTTGCTACAAGCCTTGCTAAGGCAAGGGGTGAAACCCAACCGTTTATTGGTATGTTCTTAACAATTATTTATTGGTTTTAATGCTTATGTTTTTTTTTTTATTTATGTTTTTGATTGTTTTACTCATCTAGAAAAATGTTTAGTTCTGTATAATTCTTTGATTTATCGTAGACTCCGGGCACATTAAATGCTTAGTATTCCCTGCGAACTAATTCATTAGTTTTGTTTTGCCTAAAATCAATCAATTTCATGAAACTACCTTAGACGATTAACTTTTGAGTTCTTATTGTTAAATCATCCAACTAAGATCATCCTTCGTATGAATTTTAGTTGAGTTATAAAATAAATATTGTTAAGACTACCAATAGATGTGTTGTGTGTGGATCCCTAAAACTTAGTGCCTTAATATATTGTTATTTTCTCTCAATTTAAATTACCTTTACTAAACCATAAAAAATCTCTTCAATTAAACTTTATTATTTAGTTTTATTCTCTTGTGGTTTGCTAATTAATTCCCCTTTCCTTGTGGATTTGACCTCAGACTTACCAAGTTATTACTTCATGACAATCCTGCACTTGGGGAGCATTATTTAAGTCGCAGCAATGAATGTTAGGATGATGTGATGAGATGTAAGGGTAAGCTATGATGTAATATAATGAAGCACGTTTAGATGTAAGACACTAGGGTTTATGTTAATGCTTTGATGCCATGATTAGATGGATGCTAGGGTCTATGATGATATGTTGTGCCATGATTAGATGTATGGTAGGCTTTTTTTGTGAGCATGATAGATGTATGGTTAGGGATGTTTGATGCCATGTTGATTGCTAGATGTATGTTAGTGTGTGTGTGAGTTAGATACAAGTATTGAGTGTGCCTTTAATAGGGTTAAGACATAAGATGCAATGATGGGAAGCCAACCTTAGGGGTTGGCGGTTTTGGGTGCCTAACACTTTCCCAAGACCATACCTTAACTCCGAACCCATATCTTTGGTAGTAAGATCAAAAGATCTTTCCTCGAAAGGACGTTATATATATGGTTCCTAGACCATTGCAAAAACTAGGTAGCGACTCCATTTCAACCCCCCCTTGCGTCCACAAGGATCTTGTGTACAAAAGATGGGTGCAAACCCGCACGAGATTATAGGTAGGAACTAAGCTTGATGACACAAACAAGCACACAAGAACCCATGCATGAACATGCAAACAAAAGTGCAAAGATGCAAAGAAACAAAGAAAGCCAAACAAGATGGCACAAAGCAAGCATAGCAAGCACAAAGGAAGCAAAGCATATCATCACACAAAGAGGAAGGGTAAACAAGTTATAAGGCACATAAAAAGGCTAACATGAGAAACCCTAACATGCAAGGCCTAGCAAAGGAAAAAGGGTGAATGACAAGAAAACCAACATCACTAGGATGTAACCAAACAAGCAAGTGGCCCCAAAGACCATCAAGCAACAAACCCATAAAGGGAAAACAAACAATAACATAGTAAAGAGACTAGATCTAAGCAAACAAGCATGGACCTAAAGCAAAAGGCATGAACAAGGGCAAACAAAGCATTGACATGCACAAAAGAAATAATCCAAACCCTATATTGAACTTGGGTGTATGGATGTAGGCCTAGACCACTAAATCTAGATCTACATTCTACCCAAAAAGCCAAACACAAGGAAGAGGAAAAAGCAAGAGATATAAAACTATAAAGCACTAGGCATAGCATCCAAACAAAGCTTTAAGAACATGAATGTGTCAAGAAGCACATAAACAAGTAGATCTAAGCACAAACATGGCAAAAAGCACATAAACATGTAGATCTAAGCACAAACAAGGTATTTAGACATATCTTAGCCCAAGAAAGCTAGGCCAACAATATCAAAGCAAAACAACATGTTAGGAAGCAAGATAAAGCAAGAGATATACTAGGAAAAGCCATAAAACATATTATAAAACAAGATAATGCAATATAAAGGATTAAATTAAATGGGTGCAGATAGTAGCTAAAAAGCTACATATACACCCCCTAAACCTCAAATCCAAGGGTATCAAGACCAAGGAGAGGAAGATGAGAGCAAGAACATGACCTCTTGATTGTTGTAGAAAAGTAAGAAATCAAAAGTTTTTGTGTGTTTTTGGAGAGAATTTAGAGAAAGAGAGAGAGAGAGAGAGAGAGAGAGAGAAAGAGAGAGAGGGAGAGAATTTGCCTAGAAAATGCTCCAAAATGCCCAAATTTCAGTTTATTTATTTATTTATATTCTTTTAGTTCTAGGGGATCCAGGGGTATTTATACTAAAAAAAAATGACCTTTCAGTTGCCAGTGCACCAAGCAAATTCTTCCTATTCTCACTTGACTTCGAAAGTGTATTTGAAGGCCTTCCCGGACTGTTGATTGAGCTGATCTTGGTGTCCCTGAAAAGTTGTGGATGTCTAGTTTCCATAACACTAGAGAAATTGAAATTCCAACGGTTAAATCAAAAGTTATGTCCTCGGGAAGTGAGGAGGAGACGATCTCGGCACGGTTTTCAAGATATCTCAACCTTTTTAACTTCAATTTCAACTCATGAATATTCGTTGGAAAGGGAATTCAATAATTTCCATAATGGCATTGGTTTCAACCTATTCCAATGGTCGGATCAAAATTAGGGTTTTTGGCGCCCTTGAGAGTCAACCTTATGTCAAAGTTGGTCAAAGGTGACAAAAATCTCCGAATAGTTCGGGTTTAAAGTAAAAACATGAAAAATGTGGTTTTGGGGTGATTTTGACCAACTTTGACTTTTGGTTAACCTAGGGTTAACTAGGGCCATTTTGACCTAAAATGGCACTTGTAGTGCTCTGATGTCCGATTGGGTTGTTCCACATTAATCTAGATATTTCCGCATCCCCATGGTGAAAAGTTGATATTTTTAGAATTTTAGGGGTCCAGCACGCAAATCGAGAGTAGACAAAATACGATATCTACAGTGGGTGTAGGCTAAACTTCCTTAAAGGTCATCTGACGTATGGGGTCTTGAAGAGTTTGTGTCTACCAGACGACTCCCATGCTACTGACTAACCCATGAGGTCTTGAAGATGCAGATGTGTTAACCAAATTTCATTGTGGCCAAAATATTCTCTATTAGAAACTATCTTCACATAAGATTTTTCATTGAAACAAACAAAGAAAATCGTCATTGATTGTGAATGTAAGTGTATTTAACACTGCAAACTAATTTAATATCCTTTATTTATTTTTCTGGTTCTTTGAGACATTTAATATTAGAGTTTTGTTTTGGTTTTTTGTTATAATGGGAGAGGGGATTCGAATCTGGACGTCTCTATTAGAAACACCAAGATATATTAGTTAAAAAAGAAGCAATGAAGTCAATACTGTTTTGGTATTGGTTGTAATATTGGTATATTTCATATTGGTCATCAGATAAAATATTGGGTTGTACAATAAATATGTTTCAAAAATGTTATTTAAACTAATACATTAGGTTATTGAACTTAGGCTGAAATTTTTGCTTATAAAATATATTTAGGTTAATCTACTTGCCTTACCCTTCCTTAAAAGTCACCATAACTTTTGAGTTTAAGTGGAATTTGCATTGTTCCTTTGTGTTAGAATCTCTTTCACTCTCCCTTATATGTATGTGTTTATTTCTATAAAAAATTTAATGTTAATAAGAATAAAAATAAATTCGTATATATATATATAGTGGTAACCCCAAAACGGTACACTAGTATCATCAAGTGGTACCGAAATATTTTATTCCCTTAGCTAAATTGAAACAACTTTGGTTATGAAATTGGCTCCTTGGGTAAGAATGTTTATGGATAATGTTAGAAGTATGAGGTTAAATAATTAAATTTACCATTTCTCAATAGTTTAAGTGTTTGGAAAAATGTAATTTAACATGATGTCAGAGCAGGAGATCTAGAGTTCGATCATTGTCTCCTCCACTCTATCTCCCATTTAAGATCTCATGTGTTGGATCCTCATCTATTAAAAGGAAGTTTGAGCCCACACATGAGAGAATGTTAAAAGTATGAGGTTAAATAATTAAATTTATTATTTTATAATAATTTCAACTTTTGGGATAACTAATAATTTAATAGATAATATTATGGTTATTTTGGAAACAATTTGAAATTGCTTTAGAAAATTAGAGAGCCGATCACATTCCATAAATGCAAACTTTTTTAATATTATGGCCTTTAAGTAAATATAATATATGATAAAAAATAAAAAATTCTTCCTAACCCCTAAAAATAAATACAATTTAATGTTAATAAGCGTGATAAGGGTGTTCTTAAAAGGAAGTAAACTCATTTACATACGAGGAAGTTAACGGCTCCAATGAGCCAGTCGGTTCCACGCACGTAGACGGAGGTACGAGAGCGATGAATCATAGACTCAACGACCTCACCTTAATACCAAACGACATTTGTACGAGATGACAGGGAACCTCAAACAGATCCAAAGGCCGACGGGAAGCGAGGACCGACGGGAATGAAGAAGCCTATGATGGGTCCAGCGTGGCCTTGCTTGACCCCCACGAATGTCTATACAAGGAAATATCTTGCACCCCATGATTAACCCTAATCAAGAGAGTCCCTACAAGGAAAGGATCCCGCAAGATACGTGTATTAATGAGGATCTTCCCTACAAGGAAAGACCTTCCCCGCCAAGAAACGAATGTCAGCTCTACGCTACTATAAAAACCCTAAAACCCTCACAAACCAAGGTACGCACAATTTACCCCAGCTCTGGCACTCTAGAGTTGTGAAAGTTCTCTAACTTAACCTTCAGAGGGTATTTGGCCGGTACCACACCGGTGCTCTCTGTGAGGTCTTCTTCTTTTTTGTTGCGCAGGTTTTTGTCTAGAGCATGTGAGGATCGTGTGACTTACTGACGATTTTTGGCATCATCAGTTGGCACCGTCTGTGGAGACGAAAACAGTAACAGCTATATTACCACTTCCTAGAGAAAGAGTTGTATAGTGCTCACTCACTCGATGGAAACCAATAACCATACTAGAGAAGAACCACGCATTGCTACCCTTGAAAGACAGGTACAGACCCTAGCTTTGGCTGTGGAATGCCTTACTAAGCAAAACCACGGCCTAGAGGAACAGCTGCGCCAAAGGGATGCTAGGCCCAACAATCACGGAGAAGAGCAAGAGGGCACCAACGCCGAAATGAGGGACCAAGAAGGACCAGAAGGCAACAATGCTCCAAGCAGACAATAGCGACAAGATACCAGCCATCCATTCGTTGCAGAAACAGCACCACCGCACATAGTCGTGGAGATGCAGATGGTGAAGGAGCGGATGGACTTCATGATGAAAGCCCTCAAAGGACGGGTGTCAAGCGACCTCGACAAGTTAGTCCACCGGACGGACTTGCCTTTTACTGCACCTATCACTTCATTCCTCATTCCGCCGAAGTTCCGTATGCTACAGGTAGAAGCCTACAACGGGTTAAAGGATCCCTTGGATCACCTGGAGTCATTCAAAACCCTTATGCACTTGCAATGCGTGACGGACGAGATCATGTGTCGAGCCTTCCCAACTATACTGAAGGGTCCTGCAAAGGCATGGTTCAGCAGGTTGACGCTCAACTTCATCAGTACCTTCAAGGAGCTGAATGCGCAGTTTGCCTCGTACTTTATCGGGGGGCACATGTATAAAAAGTCCACTGCGTGCCTGATAAGCATCAAGCAACCGAGGGATGAGATGTTGAGATCCTAAATTACCCGCTTCAATAAGGAAGCCCTCTCGATAGACGAAGCTGATGACAAGATACTTGTTGTCGCATTTACCAATGGATTGCGGAAGGGGAAGTTTATGTTCTCTTTATACAAAAACGACTCGAAGACCATGTCAGATGTGCTTTATCGAGCTACTAAATACATGAACGCCGAAGACTCTTTACTAGCTCGAGAGGAGAAACCCAAGAAGTGGGAAAGGCAAGAAGATAAATGACAGGACAGAGGACAGAAGACGATCAGAACATTGACAGAAGGATAGGCGCTTCAAGCCTCCCGTCGGAAGATTTGCGAACTTCACCCCACTAACTGCCCCTATCGATCAGGTCCTAATGCAGATCAAGGATGATGCAGCCTTAACGTGGCCCGGCAAGTTGAAGGGAGATCCCAGTAAAAGGTCCAGAGACAAGTATTGCCGTTTTCATCGGGACCACGGTCACGACATGTCTGAATGCTATGACTTGAAGCAGTAGATTGAAGCCCTTATTAAACAAGGGAAACTGCAACGATTCGTTAACAAAGAAAGAGTAGATCCACCACAGGAGCAGGTTGCTAAGAGGGATAACGAGTGCCCTAGGCCACCCATAGGGGACATAAGGATGACTGTAGGGGGCACCACGGCTTCTAGTTCATCCAAGAAGGCCTGTAAGACTTACCTTAGGATGGTTCAGAACGTCCAGCTGACAGGTTTCGTCCCAAAGATGGCACAGGTCGAGAACCCTATAATTGAATTCTCGGAAGAAGACGCTCGATGTCTCCACCACCCACACGATGATGCACTCATTGTTAGTATTTGGCTCTATTGATATCCTTTACTACCCGGCATTCCAGCAGATGAGGATTGAGAGAGAGCGACTCATACCAGCCAACGCACCACTCGTTAGGTTCGGAGAAACGAAGGTATACCCCCTCGGTATGGTCACATTGCCCGTGACGGTTGGTGACTACCCTCAGCAAGTTACTAAGGATGTTACATTCCTTGTTGTTGACTGCTCATCTGCCTACAATGCCATATTAGGTCGACCTACCCTTAACTCATGGAAGGCCGTGACTTCAACCTATCACCTGATGATCAAATTCCCCACCGAGTACGAAGTAGAAGAGGTACGTAGGGACCAAGTGGTAGCACGCGAATGCTACATGGCAATGTTGGAGATGGACGACCACTTGCAAACTATGAGCATTGAAGAATAGAGGGCGGTCGCAGAGCTCATTGAAGGATTGGAGGAGATACTTCTTGATAACTGTAGGCCCGAATGAACGACTAGGATCGGTACCCTCGCCAGTCCACCAGTCCGTCAAGCGCTCACGGCATTCCTAAAAGAAAACCAAGACGTCTTTGCTTGGAGTCATGAAGACATGCCCGAGATCAACCCTTCAGTCATGGTGCACAGGTTGAATGTATCACATTCTTTTCCCCCTATCCGTCAAAAGAAGCGTGTTCGCCCAAGAACGAGACTGGGCTATAGCGGAAGAAGTCCGCAAACTACAAGATGCAAAATTCATTAGGGAGGTGTACTACCCCGACTGGCTGGCCAATGTAGTGAGGACTTGATCACTCTGTGCAAGCTCTACGCAAAGTGTGGCGAGCTCAGCCTCGTATGTCCTCCCCATCTCATCAAAGTCCTCCATAGTGGCATCAAGAATCTCCTTGCAACAATCCCTATCCTTGATAGCCTCTGTCAGGCACTGTCTCAAGTCCCTAAGAGTATTCTCAACTTTGAGCTCAAACTCCAGTGTATAATCCCTCAATATATTAGCCGGAAGGTGAGGGTCAAATGGATCTAGAACCGATAGATCGATGATGAAACACGGATCCTTGGTGGCCCTCCACTCTCTGAACTTGGCGAAAGACCACTCATAATCATCCTTTGGACAAATGGGGTTATCAATAGTCGACCTGTGCTCCTTCCAGAACTCAGAAGCATGATCTATGATGACTGTGTCAATATCTTGGAGACCATACTCGCAAGTGATGATAGAAAGATTGCTGAGTCGAGGAACATGCTGGGTACCCCCAAATTGCCTCATGGCCATACCCGAATAGTACCCTATACAACCCCAGATGCCCACCAAAGGGATGCCAAGTAAACCAACATAGTGGGTCCAACCCTGCCACCTAGTGACTCCCCACTTGACTCTCCATACCCAACCAGTAGGATCCAAGCCAAACAGATACCTCAACCAAGCAATGGTATCCCCAGTAAAAGGAAGATCAAGGGCCACAGTGATCTTGACTCTATTCTTCCTCAAGAACCCCATGAGTTGTGCCCTAAATATCAAACTCAGATGACTACAGAACCAAGCCTGAAATAAATACACACAACAACTAAGCTTACCACTACCCATCTCATGGCACAAAGAAAGAGATCGAATAGTCTCGGAGAGGAGAGAAGGAATAAATGAAATGCTATGAGGCAGAGTACTCACCAAGGGTAGAACTGCAAAGCTGATAGAACCCGACTGAAGGGAATAGCACTAAGCCAAAGAAGGCCACCATGAAGGCTTGGCACCTATAGAAGGTCCAATGCTCTTCCAAATCCACAAAGTCCTTTCGGTAAGCAGCTGGGCACTCAACTTTTCCAAACCGACAGATCGGAAATCCCAGGAATTGCTATCTCCCAAAATGCTCTCATATCGAGTCAAAACATCCATTACAAGTGTCTTCAGGCCTAATAGCTCTGCCAACTGCTTGTGAGAGTGAAATCGAGTTGGTGGTCGATAAACCCAACTCATAGGGGTAGGAAGAGAAAGAAAGCGATCATACTCCTCCAAAGTAGGGATCAAGTCCACACCCCCAATGGTGATATACCTTAAAGCGGGATCCCAACAAGTAACTATGGCCTCCAATAAGTGCCAATCTAGAGGAGTACGAAAGAGTAAAGTGGCATCTCCGAGGAATAGCTTGATGTAGGCTCGATCCTTGGAAGAGAATGAAGTCCACCATCTCTTGAGCTCCCTCTCATGAAAATTCTGCCTCTCAAGCTCCACAACTGTGTCATAAGACTTGAACCCAAGAGCATCCATGCTCAGATCTGAAAGAATGTAGTGTTCTGGTGCCGATCCGTGCAAGAATGTGTAAGAAAATGGTGTTTCTAAGTGTTTTTAGTGAAGAAAATAGGTAGGAGAAGACCTAGAAAACCACATACCAAAATATGGGAGGTCGGGGAGCAACCCAGACCTTTATGCATGCTTTTCGAGGCCGCGCACCTTTAGTGGCAGCTGGCCCCAAGCAGTGCACCCTAAGTGGCCATGGGGCCTCGAGACATGTGCCAGGGCTTTTTAAGCCCCCCAACTCAGCCCCACATGATTCTGACAATTGGATTTGAGATCTGAGAAGTTTAGACCAACTTCGGGGCAAAATATTCCCTCGGTTTTCTCATTAATAGTGGTACCCGAGCAATTCAGCAGCAAATTGGTCTGTTTAGGGATTTTTCACACAAACCAAGACCGCACGAAACCTACACTAGGGCAGTTTATTTTTGTGCGTCTCGTTCATCATTTCGAAATATCTTGAACCTCATTATCGAAGCCCAATTCACCCAGTCTAGGGGTCAGTTCAGCCCCTGTCATCAAGACTTGTAATAGGATAGTGCCAAGGCCATTCCTAATCACTAATAGCAATCCATCCAGCATGGTATGAAAATCACAATGAGCAGCTCTTGTACGGAACCTTTTTCAGAGCATCGGTCAATTCAGTTGATAGTTGGGTCAGTCAACGCATTCCGCCACATGGTGAGTCTAAGAAAATCCCGCTTGGGGGAAATCAATGATCACAATCAGGGTTGTCAAGATACCCGTATTGTCCAATACGATTCTAACCCCACTTCAAGTCGGTGGATCAATTTAGAACCACGCAAAATCCACATTGGGGCAGTTCATTCTGCACAATTCAGCCCATTTTTGCGAATCAATGTGCTCAAGTTCAAAACTCTAGATACAATAACGGGTCCATCCAGCCAAGAACATTTCCTCTCACGTTATGAACCGCATAAAACCTACACTGGGGCAGTTTTATTTTATGCGGTCTCTCCTTTTTCCATATCCCTTAGCGGGTCAATCAATGTCAGATTTTATTGATAAAACCGTGAAAATATGGTACAATGCAAATGAAACGATGCGTGAATAACAACAATGGTGCAACCAACTCCTAAATGCTAAAGTGCTACTGGCATACATATATCTGAGCCTACCAAGAGGCGATATCAACATACATCTGGGCCTACCAAGAGGTGATATCAAGAAACATACATCTGAGCCGACCAAGAGGTGATATTGACATACATTTGAGCCTACCAAGAGGCGATATCAAGAAACATACATCCGAGACTATCGAGAGGCAATGTCTATACATACATCTGAGCCTACCAAGAGGCGATATCAACATACATCTAAGCCTACCGAGAGGCAATGTTTATACATGCATCTAAGCCTACCAAGAGGCAATATCAAGAAACATACATATGTGCCTACCAAGAGGCAATATCAACATACATGTCCAAAAGCCTACCAAGAGGCAATATTAGAATACAATTTAGGCCCACAATGGGGCGATCATACATACATGTCCAGAAGACTACCAAGAGACAATATCAAAATACAGTCCATGCCCACGATAGGGCAATCATACATACAGTGCAGGCCTACCAAAAGGAAAAAAATACATACATGTCCAGAGCCTACCAAGAGGCAATATCAAAATATAGTCTAAGCCCACTATAGGGCAATATAATACATACATATCTGACCTACCATGGGGCAATGTCTGAAATAGTACAAAGAAATATACATGCCCATGCAAGGGCTACATCATCATAGAGATACAACAATAGTGGCTAAAACCTAAGGGGAATCATCGTTTCTAACGGTGTCATCAACAAAGCACCCAGCGCTACCGTCATTAGCGCCATCACCGACAGTTGGACCAGCAGAAGGACCGGCTTGCCCAGCCGAAGAACTTAGGACCCATCTTGGAGTCTGAAATGAAGCCTGCGTAGGGCCTCGTGCCCAGTTTGAAATGGGAGCAAATCCCCATTTTTCGATAGGACTTGGAGGAACTGGCATGTACTCGGTCTCATGTCTCCTAATTGGAGGATCCTTGCCTAGAATGGAGGGTGCTGGAGGCACAGGCATCCCCTATCCCCTCATCTCGTCAATCAGGACGCCAATATACCCCTGGAGCAGGCCTACCTCAGCAATATGCTGGCTCTATTCTCTCTTCATGGCAATGGCTTGACTCTCGTGCTCTCTCTGCCATAGCTCCCTTTCCCGAGCCAATGCAATGCCCCCGAAGCCCTCCGAGCACGTGCAATGCCCCCGAGTACTTTGCCCCCGCTTACAGGGCAATCATCAACGATAGGTCTAGCTGAGGATGCCAAAAACTAGATAGCATAATCAGTATCCTCTGTCATGAAGCCCTCAAAGGACTGTCGCATAGGCGGGGTCATCCATAATCACATTAGGGTAAGATATCTCAAGAGGTGGATCTCTGGGCACTCTAAAAGTCGGCATGACTTTGTGGAAAGTCCGCTCAGCCAAGAAGAACTCCAAGCTTGTTAGAGCCTAAAACTAGCGCCGAGTGCATGACTGACCCATAGCAAGAGTAACATCGGGTCTAGCTAACAACCCTCCATCATATGGAGTGTTACGTATCTCACCCCAGGTGATGTAATTAAGGTGGCATTGATAGTGGTCTGTTGAGTCAGAACAACTGTAGATATATCACAAAGGGACCAAGCATACACCCTGGGATACATCGTCATAGAAAGGCTTGTGTACTGTGATCGCATAGCTGGGATGTACTCATACGCCTACCATGTCAAAATCTGCCAACAACCCTCGAGGCTCCTAAAGCCCTAGTGTGCCGCCTGCCTCAAATAGGCAATGAAAAATCCGGAAGAAAGGGGCCCCCAATTATAAGCCCCTACGACAAACACCACTCTCATGGCTCCTAGCAACCTGTAAGTCAGCACTGACTGGTTGTTGCCTGGCAGGCAACTACCAATGAAGTAGAAAAAGAACCACCTAAGATTGATGTCGTTTAGCTCCATCCTCCAAGGTATGTTCATCTTCAGCCATTGAATGCAAATCTGAGGCTCCTCAGTAGGCCCAAAATACCCTTTGGTCGTCCTGGTAAGGGGGTACGAAATGCCCAGAAGCTCGCACACCGTCGCAAAGCTCATAAACTCAGTCAGGACTGGCTCCCTTCCAAATCTAAGGCCCAAGATGGCTGACCAGCCAAGGGGAAGGATTGCATACTCCCCACAGTTCAAGTGAAAGATGCTCGTCTCAACATGAAACTGTTGCACCAAGGCCTCAGCCAATCCATGCCTCATGGAACAAGGCAGAATGCAAAGAAAAGCCTTGAATCCCTGATCCATTAGGAGGGTGCAATAGTGCACATGAGTAGACGAAAAGAGAATTCGATCGATCGAAAGGAACTCTCGACCGATCGAGACTCGTAAAACTAAGTTTTCTGCAAAACAATTTGGTAACTGTTTTGAATATTTGAAGATGTTTCAAGCCTTGTGAACGGTTTTATGAAACATTTTGAGTCTCCATACGTGCCTTTTGATGAAATATAACCCTATGGGTATAAATAGAGGCTTATGTTTACTTGAAAAATAGTATGTTAGAGAGAAACACAAGAAATCTAATGGTTATTCTCCAAAATTGTTATCTGAAGAACACAACAACTTGGTTGTATCCTGGGGAGAAGTTTGCAATAACCCTTTAGCAATAAGAGTGTGGGGGCAAATATTGTCTAAGGATAACAATTTTGTGCCTCCAAGTTATCTATTTTTGTTTGTCTTTTATGTTATCCTTATTCTTCTTTTATTACTTTGTGTATTATTCCCAACAAACGTGTGTGTGGATGAGACTTTAAAAAAATTATTGGGCCTAATTGGTTTTTTTTTTTTTTTTTTTTTTTTTTTAATTCTGTAACTATTGCCCAAGAAAGACACAACTGAACACCAAGTGTAAAAGTCACAACTGTTCGATTTTTAAATGTAGGCATGTGGTAGAAATTTATGTAGCCACATGGCGCAATGAGGCGCAGTCAACAAAAAGTTAAACATATCGACTATTAGTTATTACTAGTCGCTAACCCATGCAATTCACAGACTAGTTCTAAAATTGGATTACTTGTAAAAAATAACTTACCTAATTTACTTAAAATTTATTTATGGAAAATCAATCCTAATTTGATCAAAATTTATTTAGTATTGGTCTTGTTGGATTAATAAATAAAATAATATACTTGCATTTGTTTATAGTGTAATATGAGGTCATACCACATCAACCATTTTATCAGGATGTTAAAAAAAAGCTAAGAAAAGAAAAGAAGAACATTATCAAACTTATCAATTCAAAATTAACAATAATACTTCAGAAAGGAACTCATAATCTTAGCCAAAGAAATGAAACTTAGAAACTCATATGGTCCAGGCATATTTGATAAATCAAAGGATAAACATCCTTAGATTTGCCACGGTCATGTTCAGTTTAGGCCAAATACATAGGTTAAATTTGTTGTGTGGATTCTCTCTAGATTAATTCTTGGAGAAGTATGTGCAAGAGAAAAACTCATAAACAACATTTCAAATCACATGAATATGGTTTAAGCATATTTGATAACTCAAAGGATATGCATCCCTAAATTTGCCTTGGTCATGTTCAGTTTAGGCCAAGTATACAGGTTGAATTTGCTTTTGTTGTGTGTATTTCTAGATTAATTTCCTAGATAAATAAAAGAATTACATGAAAAACTCATAAACAACATTTCAAATCACATGAATATTTTATAGATAAATAAAAGAATCACAATGCAACATACTATGCAATTTTCCTTTTTCTACATGCATTGATTTAATAACCTTTCAAAGCACAAACCTCATTAATTCAAGTGAAAACAAAAAAATTGGTGGCATTAAGTTAGTATCATTCTTGTATTTCATACTCACCCTAAAGCTATATTATTTAGTTGTTTAATATTCAATGTACCTACCAATCACTCAACTCTTCTACAAAAATTCAACTTTCTTATCTAAGTTTTATTTGAATAAATTTTCATTGCTCTAGTTAATTGATATAGATTTTCTATTTACACTCAATGAAGGCCAAAGACGAAAAACATGATCTTTCAAGACTGAACAAATGATACTACAATTTTATCATCAAATTCCTCCCATTTCCTGAATTTTAAAAGCAAAATTTAACAATTATTCAAGTTTTGAGATAAATTAAGGAGGGAATCCTAGAAAACAGCATTAATGGACAACTAATCTATACCATATCATATCATATACTATATATAATAGCAGAAGCCTTTTCCTGCAATTAAGGTGGTGGTGACATGTAGGAAAAAAGCCTACCTAAAATCCTGCCACATAAAGAGTTCAATCTAGAAAAAACCCGTACGTTACTTTCTTTTAGAATTCTTTAAGAAACTGTTTACCATGGGTTGGGTTGCGAATAAACGTTGATTCGTGCCACACTTACCATTTCGTGTGTAATGTTAAACAACGTACCACTATTAAGAAACACAAACCGTCTGGTAAGTAAAAACCTAAAACCGAGAATTGTGCGACCTCTCATGGTGACATAGGAAAAAATACTACCTTAAAATTCTAACACGTGTAGATTTTAATTGTGAAAAGTCATACCCTACTAGGCTACGACACAATCACACCGCTTAACCCATCGCTTTAATCACGCTGTTTAATAACAAAACTATATATTCGAAGGATAAAAAAGAAAAAAAAATCATTCGCCTTTCTCCTATCACTAAATCTCTGTTCGATTGTTCCTAAAAAAAAAACCTATGTTCGGTTTGATAAAAAAAAAACCTACGTTTAAATTCCTTTCAATATCTTTCACTCTACTTTGTGATTAAGGAAAACAAAAAATTTGATTGATGTATATCTATAGTTTGCAATTAGACTTCACCATCTTGATTATACCAAAAATTCAGAAGAAGGAAGATGAGTCTCCTCTGCCTATTAACAACACCTCTGTAAGGTTGAAATTAATCAACCATTTTGTTGGCTTTATTCCATGCCAATTTGCTTGTAATTTAGCATTTAGAAACCTTGTATTTAGGTGGGAATCATGTAAGGGTAGTGTGTGAGAGAGTGTGAAGAAAAGCTCAAGAGTGTGCACTCAAGCAGGGCCTCGCAATTGGATCTCGTGACTGGCTCATGGCTAGCAAGTCGCCAAAGGAGGCACACGTGTGAAGCATGTAGAGGAACTGAAGAGTCACGCCAGCTAGAGCACTACAGGACAAAACTTCCAGTCTAGCCAGGTAGTTAGCTCGCGACTCAGTCAAGTCACGAGGTCAAGTCGCCAGACCACTCTGTTTGGGAAAAACTGACCTTTCGCATTTCAAACACACACCAGTATAAATACCCCTTATACCCATGTATTGTAGAGAGCTTCCAGAAAGAATTTTGAGAGAGAAACCCTAGAGAAAAACAAGATTTACTCATCCACAATCTTAATCCTTTGATTCTCCAAATTCCTTTACTTTCACCCTCTCCATTGTTACATCCTTAAGAGGTACATTAGCCAAATCCTTATCTCACCATTCCCATATCTATGAGGAGGTTATTCGGTGCTTGGGAAGTAGTTAGGAAGGGACCAATTGATTTTGGTTGATGCAATGGGCTAATTGCGGGATCCGGTAAGCTAGAGAAGACATAGGTTCGGCGTAACCTCGTTGGAGCAAGAAGCATTGAATGAGGTAATGCCTAACACTTACCATGGATTATGTACTTGGCACATAATGCAAAATGGGATAAAACATTTGGGGAATTTGATGAAAGATGGTTCTTCTTTTCTTCAAGTTTTTAAAACTTGTATGTTTGAGTTTAATGATGAAATTGAGTTTGAAAAAACATGGGAGGACATGATTGACACTTATGCTATTCATGATCGTAGTTGATTGGATAGTATCTACAAATTGAAAGGAAAATGAGCAAAGTGTTACATGAAGAATCAATTTACATTGGGAGTGCGAAGTACCCAACTTAGTGAAAGTTTGAATGGAGATTTGAAATATTACTTGAAATTTGGATGTAGCAAAATTTTTTGCACATTTTGATCGGGTGATTGATCAAAAATGAGAAAAAGAGTTATAAGCTGAATTTAATGCTAGGCAAAAATTTCCCTAGTTGGGCTTGAAAAATTCTCCCTTGTTGAAGCAAGCAGTACAAGTGTACACACTTACAATATTTTGAATGCTTCATGATCAATATGACTTGGCATCAGCAGCAAGGATAAAAAATCGCCAAGAGGACTTGTTAGTGCATACATACACTATATAGTTTCTGCATAAAAAATCGCCAACAAAATCGCCTTGATTTTGTTGACATTTTTTCAAGCTAATATTGATTTTGTAGTATGAAGGACAACATTTTTTGGCAGTTTGTCTAATAGTATATTGCAGTGGACATGGCTTGGACAACATTTTTTGGCAGGCTATTTGAGAGTATATTGCACAGTGGACATGGCTTGGACAACATTTTTTGGCAGGTTGTCTTAGACTATATTGCACAATGGACATGACTAATATTGCACAGTGGACAGTATTTTTTGGACAGTTTTTTGAATAGCATATCTGACAACTTAGATAACTGATTGCACATGTAGCAAATTTTTTGGATAATTTTTTGTAACTAAAGAAGCTACTCAAACATGTTAAACATGTTAGATTGTACAAGTGCATGTTTGAGTAACTTCTAGTTAGACATTAATTATATATACAAGTGATTAATATTTTTAAATGCAATGGCATGTACTAAACTATTGTTCATTTTTTGAATGCAAGTGATTAAGGTTGCTAATGGTTATATAGTCTAGTTTTCAACTTTCCGTAAGGTTGCTAATAGTGGGTCAGCCATGTCATATGGCTTTTGTTGAAGAGAAAAGATCCTTATGAAAATTATATAAATTTGGCCATTGATAACGAACTATGTTATTCATCAAAAGACTGACCTTTTGTGGAAACATACGAGTTTTTGAAACTTAAGTTAAAATTTCAATTGTTTATTGAAACTTTGATGACACATGAATTGGATTGATCCCATTTTTATTCCATTTCTCTGCTAGAAGGTTAAGTTGCATACTTTATAAATGGTGTCATTGCAGAAATAGGAGCCATAATGGTAGAAAACATTGTAAGTCTTGTCATTCTGTAAGATCTCAGTAATGAGCATGTGCATGCGATGGAAACCAATCCACTTTGAAAATTATGAGAACACAATGAGCTTATCAAAATTCTTAAGTGTAACATGGTGCAGTGGTTTCTTTCCATCAGATGTTAAAAAATGCTTATATAAAAGGCACAACCAGAGCGCATAAAAGCTAATAATTTCTTCTCAAAGACAAGCTAATAATTAAGGCTCTCATACCATCTAGTAATAACAAAAGGAAATAACCATTTATGCTAGTAGTAGGGCCACCAGATTCACTTGTTATAAACAACAAAAATTCATTGAAATTTTTATCCACAACCAAATGAACAAAACCCAAAACAAAAAGGCTTTATAGCTTAGCTAAATTAGCTTCACAATATAAATATGTGATTTCAGTGTTTCAAGAAAGCCAAAATAGCTACATCTTGATTATGATCCCAACTAAAATAGATATGAGTCATGTTCTTTATATCTAAAATTTCATGAACAAATTCTCCAAAAAAAAAAAAAAAAAAAAAAAAAAAAATCATGAACAAAGCCAACTTCATGGTCTTCACTAATCCCTCCAGCACCTGCCTTTTCTCGCTCTCAGTGATCAAAAGAAGAATAGCATACCTATAATCATGCCATTCAACCTGACAAAAGAACAAAAGTGTGATTTCATTGATAAACATATATCAAAATTTCCAATTAACAGCAAGCATGGGTAAAGCCATATGATCATTATCATTACTAATTATGTAAGTTTCTTGAGGGTTTAGCTTAGGAATTTCCATCTTAAGATCTCAGCTAAGGGACCAAAATTAAAAGTGAAATACACAGCAGATCATATAGTCCAAATGTTCATGAGATGCATTTAATTTGAGATGACTAATTTCCTAAATGTGAGAGAGACAGAATTTGATTGAAATTTCTACTTGCCTCTTATTCATTCCTTGCTGTATTTAAATACACTTCTGATAACAATAACAACCAATTCAAATAATTCAATCAATTCAAATAGTTGTAACAATTGGCTGAGTAAGATAACAACAATATCCTACAACCAACCTAATCACCTAATCTCTCTAACACAGATTGAAAGAATGCAGCTGAAAGATACTTTGAAAATATGTCATAACACAAGTTATGAGATTTCGGCCAGTCACATTATGTATAAAAACCAAAATTTTTAACAGCAAATATGATATTATTGTTATTATATAATTTGTTTTTTGCTAAAATAGAGCAAATATGACATCAAGAATCAAAAGAAGACAAGGATAGAACTTAGAAGAAAGAAGAATGGGGACATGAAAGATACTTAAACTGGCAAATAGTTTTAAATTTGTAATAGGCAAACCAGTTGTTATTTATTTATTTATTTATTTATCTATTTATTTTTTAATCACAATAAAATGCCATTACCTTGCAAAACTTGCATTGATAAATATTGATGTAATTCTAACAAAAGAAATTTTAAAATTTAATTATAAAAATGATAAGTACCTTTCGAACCCTTGTAACAGATAAACCTTTGCTAACAAGTGTATCTGCAATCCACCCTCCAAAATTTGCAAAGAATGCCATTGTAAGCCAAGGCGAAACACAAACAAGCTCCGAGTCTGTAAGATTGAACTTCAGGACCTTGGGAGGGATGAAAGGAAATATATTTACCCTGTCAACACCATCAGTATTCTTTGGAAATATCAATAACACAGTGCAGAAATGAGTGTCATGTGCTATGTAGAGGGGTTTTCTCTCTGTTTTTAGTTAAAGAAACTGTAGTAATCCCAATCAAGAGGACCCACTGCAATCTTGCTAAATTCAATAGCACTTGATTCTATGCCAAAAAAAATGTATCCCTTTTGACTAAGAAAAGGATTATCGTTAGTGCTATAAATTAAATCACACAATCAATAGAAATCCCCAAAAATATGAAACTCGAAAAAATTACCCATTTTGCGAAGTACAAGAAATTTGTGGGGTCGCCATAACTGATATTGCTTAGCCAGATCAAACCCCATCGATGAAATATAGATCACTAGTAGAAGTATAGAACAAATCGATTCGATGCATACAAAAGAGAGAACTCACCTATCACAAAAAAAAAAAAAAAAAAAGAACTCACCTCCTTGCGAAGTCCGATGTAGGAAGCGGTGATTTTAGGGATTTCCGATGAGTAAAAGGCTAGTATCGTCGGAACCGGAGATCTGGGCTAGTGGCTGTGCCGTGAAGAGAGAGATTCATCATTCTCTACACCCGATTCTCTCCAAACCCCAACCTTGCTCTCTGATTTGGGTCTAAAAAGCGCTCTACGAGGCGTGGGGGTTTGGCTTCAAATGGTAAGTTGATGTTTTGGCTTCGATTTTGCTGATGGGTCTGAGTTGGGTATGTTGGCAGCGGTGACGATGAAGGTTGAGGGAAGCGTGGAGGTTGAGAGAGTGGTGGAGGCGAGAGAGACACCGGTTGAAGTGGGAGAGAAAGAGAGAGGAGAGAGTGTTTTACTGAAAAGTGAAGCTAAAATGAAAAGAAAAGTGAGCACATGGATTGCCAGCGTGGATTGGTGAGGTGTCAAAGGCTTAAGCCATTAGATTAAATCTATGGCTGAGAATAGAGCTATTGCACCCAGTGCAATACCCTAGGTATTGCATGGGATATGAATCCTTAGATGTGGATGGTCCATGTAGCCATTTGTCAGACCAGATTCCTATAGAAGCTCCATCACCCACTTGCCATCTAGAACCTTGTCTCATATTTTTAATATAATTGTACTTTCACACAATAAATAACATCGGCACTCTGTTGGGTTTCAAGTTTTTTAAAGAATACAATCTTCTTCATAAAAAGAAAAGTATACAATCCTATTTATAAAATCCTAGAGCTAGAGGTTTACCCATCACTCATTGTTTGGGGGCCTTTTTCGGTTGCCCAGCCACGTGTGGTCTGTTGAAGGGATGACCTTACTAGGCCCGGGTTCTTTTTGGGGAGTTGCCTCTGGAACTCAACATTGGGCCACGTGGTCCAATGGCTACCGGCGTATTTTTAAGCCTACAAAACCATTAAAGCCAAAGTCTAAGAATCACGACAATATAATATGCGTTTGATATAATAGCTTTGATTAGTAATTGTAATAATAGTTGAAATAAGGTAGTATTTATTTAGAGGTAAAGTAATCATGTACTCAATGATGTAAATTTAAAGATATGGAAGCAAAGTCACTTATCTTTGTATGGTTTATAGCTCCAGCTGTGTAGCATCAGTGAGCTGATGAGATTCCAGCAGAATGCCAGCGGTAGAGGCTAATTAAGCTTGCCCCTCTTATCATGCATTTAAATGAGTTTAAGCCTTGGTTAATAGTTGTAATAGTAGTTGGAATAAAGTAATATGTATTTAAATGTGAAGTAATCATATACTCAATGATGTAAATTTAAAGATAAGGAAGCAAGGTCACTTATCTTTGTATGGTTTATAGCCCCAGCTGTATAGCGTTAGTGAGCTGATAGGATTCCAGCAGAATGACTCCGGCGGTAGAGAGACAGTTTTCCATGATGACTTCAAGATTGAAGGGGAAAAATGGGTGCAACTGGAGGGAGAGAGAGTATGCCCAGCTGTGTGTAGGGGCTGGTTAAACTTGCTCCTCTTATCATGTACTTAAATGAGTTTCCTTTTGACAATGCTCATTTAGTTGTTGTGAAGTTATGAATAGTGTTGCCTTCCATGAGAAGGCCTTTTGTATGGAATATTTGTGCCTTCTAAGAGAAGGGCTTTATGTAAGATGGATTTGTGCCTTCCATGAGAAGGGCTTTTAGTATGAGTGTTTGATATCTCTTGAGAAGTGTGGAGATAATAAAAGATATAGATGTTTTGTGGGATGTAGTATTTGTAATATGTACGATATATGGAAGTATGAGTGATATGGTGGTCAAATATAGTAAAAATATGAGATTATAACTGCTGGAGAAGTTGTAGAGATTGCTTTCCAAGAGGAGAGATTTTGTAAGAGAAGAGTATGGAGATGAGTTTAGGTATTTGGAGATAGGAGCAGTAAGATAGACGTATTTTCTGGATATGGAGAGTGAGTATAAGAGAGTAATGGTGTTGTAGTGTGTTTAGCAAAGCTGCTGGGATTTTCTGTTGGGATGTATAAGGGCATTTATGAGTTAAGGGCTGAAGAGTTTAGGTATTTGGAGATAGGAGCAGTAAGATAGACGTATTTTCTGGATATGGAGAGTGAGAGAATGAGTATAAGAGAGTAATGGTGTTGTAGTGTGTTTAGCAAAGTTGCTGGGATTTTCTGCTGGGATGTATAAGGGCTTATGAAGGGCATTTATGAGTTAAGGGCTGAAGAGTTTAGTTCCTAATCTGGAAAGTAAAAAAAATTCAGAAGTTTAGCACTTCATTAAGAGCTTAGGAAGATAATTAAAGGGAGAAAGAACAGGGAAGTTTATGAGAGAGTTCTTCTTTATTGGTGTCCCCCCTTGAGGTGTTGGTGGGGGCTTCTCTTTAGAGCTGAGTTTAAAGGGATATTTTAGCAAAGAATATCAGCCAAAATCTGTCCCAAATAGCAATGAATCTTCAGAGAATTCATCTTAAGATTTGGCCCAAAATGGTATGTTTAGCTTTAAGGCATTCTTGCCGTTTTGGGTAAAAGTAGTTGGGGAAAGAGTAGCAGAAAAAGAAAGTATTTTAGCAAGAGAAAGGTAGTTTCTTTAGTTGGTTTTGGTTTTAGCCAAATGTGGAAAATTAGTAATGCTAAGGCTGTTGGGTCAGCTGTTACATCTGTTCTGAAAAAGTTGTCTCAACTGTCAGGAAAAGCTGTGATAGTTATCATGAGACAGCTGTTGCTTTGGGCAGAAGCAAATGAGGTCAGCTGGGTGATTTCAGACTGCTGGAGAGGACATTCAACATTTATTTCATGGATTTGGCTGAAAATGGTAAGATCTCTTTCAAGGGTATTTTGCTATTTTGGGTATAGCAGCTGGTTGCTGGGATTTCAGCATTAAATGGCTGATGATATCACTTCCAGTCAGGTGCCAAGTGCTAAATACACTGTTGGGGTTCAGCTGGAAATGTTTTTTTTTTTTCGGGTGTTTGTGTTTTTGGTCCAAGGTTCCATTACAACACGTTTTTAACAAGTAATAGAAGGATTGGTTGAAAGTTAATGAAGCTTTAGAGATCTAGTTAAGGTCTCATTGTGTTGTGACTTAATCTTGGTGAGCCAAAAGAGTATTTAATGCTCTGCTTAGGCAGCTGGCAGAGAAAAATATGGTCTGATTGTGGTAGACAGCAGCTGGGTATCAAAGATATCATGAATATTTTGTATATAGTTGGAGATTAAAGATAGCCAATCAAATTAGGCCATGTGTTTGAGTTGGATTTTAGCTGGAAGTAGTAATGTAGTTTATGTAGAATAAAATAATGAAGTTTCTAAATTTGTATAGCAACAGCTGGGGATTGAATGAACAGTTATTTTCTCAGCATTTAGATGGCTGGAGATATTGAGTATTTGTCATATGATGAATGTTAAGTTTTAGGAAAAAAGCAATGGGGAGTCTTATCATTTTAAGTGCTATGTGATAAGAGATGCTTACCATATGTTACCCGCTACACACAGACTCGTCAGAGTTCAGGGAGTTGGAGAAGACACGCCAAGCAACATGTCTTTTTTATTAGCTTTAAACTGCTGGAGCTTTACTGAACATACATCTTGGCCCTCCAAACCACGACTCCCAAAGTTTCCCCAAAGAGACTTATGAGCTTGGATCATAAGCCGAAAATGAGATGACGTACCTCGGGTTTTGTTGTCATTTTGTGTGAGTAATGGCTCTTGTTGAAGAAGCTGCTTGCAATGAGTGTAAGAGAGATAATATGGGCCGTGAGCTTTGATTCATTGCTTAAGCCCGATCCATATGTTGATATTGATGATGTTGTGGGGTTATGATCCCAATTGATGAAGAGGAAATGTGGACCATGAATTCGCCTCTTGAAGTAAGGATCTCGCGGGCCATGTGAGCCCAATCCATGTAGTTGAATGAGATATGAGCTTATTTTGGGCTTTAAAGAGATTTATCCAAAAAATCAATAATATGTTGATGTGGCATGGGTTGCCAATGAAGTAATGCCATGTGAGCCGAAAAAAGAGTCCTCAACACTCATCAATCAGCCCTGCCTATGTTTGAAGGTTCTATCTTAACCAAGGGAGTCAATCTCGTACCGAAGACTGTACCGGTTTAGCCAGCGGAATGATATATTTCGGTATCGGTCAATACCGGTGTACCGTTTCGGATTTACCGCTATTTTTTATATTTGTAAATATATATATATATATTAAAAATAAAAGTTTACCATAAAACATGACCTCAATTCTGAATAAATTATTCATGGTTTTAGTCTTTAGCATCAACTAAAAGAAAAAAAAAATATATATAAAACAAAAAGCTTAATTATTCATTGCATACTAAGAAAACAAATAATACAAATAAGTTACCATTCTGCCATTATAAAACTAAAAAAAAAAAAAAAACTTTTTTCTGTACTAATTGGTACGGCTAATATTTAAACCAGTACAAAATAGTTGCGTTTCGGTACTTATGCACGAACGAAATGGTAAATACTGGCCAAACCACTGGGTATATTCTAGGTTGCTAAGTAATAACACTGTGACAAGTTGCGTTGATTTTTGTCTACTAGCTAGCCATAGATTTTTCTATTGGGTTTATTTGACCATTCAAGAAGTCCACCATGCAATTTGAGGTGATTTATTTTCCAAAATTTTTTGTATAAGCTTTGTTGTGTAAGTTTGTGTCTCTGGCAAGTTTTCTATCTATTTTTGGCCTTGAGACCTCGTCAAACACAAGCTCAGTACCATGAGATCTTCCTTTCAAATCTGTGATTTTTTTTTTTTTTTTTTATAATTTTTTGTTAAATGATTTCTAAGTTAAAAAAAAAAAAAAAAAAATTAAAAGACTAAAAAAATGTGACATGTAAATTTGCTTTTATTTATTTTTTAATAGATGATGTGGCATGATTGCTTTAAGATTTTAATTAGTTGAATAATAATATGACATCATCTGAATTATTTCTTTTAAGATGAAAGGTAGTAAGAATCTTTTAAAAACTCTGAGAATATGAATCCCCCTATAGGAGACCCATCCATGGTCAAGATAGAACCTGCAAGCATAGGCTAGGTTGATCGATGAGTGATGGGTAAACCGTACGATAGGCTATCTTTGAAATAATAGAAGTGGGTTTTGAACAGTTAATGCCAATTTCACTTGTTAATACTAGCAAACATTAGTTGCCACGTTAATCTAACTAGTAAGTTGCACGTGTGATACACGAATAATTTTGTAATATTTTATGTAAGACGATTTTGGAGAATGTTGTGTATATATTATAATGAAAAAGTAAACTAAATTAGAGTAAAGAAACATTTAAATTTTGAGATATCAAAAATTAGTTTAGTAACTTCACTACACATTTGTAGCCTTCTTAAGGTAAGATTAAAATTAAAAAAAAAAAAAATCATGAAACCAAAAATAAATGTAAAAAAAGTAGCAGGACCATGAAAATCAACTACTATGTGTTGTGTTTACAGATTGCAAACCATGAAATGAAAGTACGCCAAACTCTCTCATCACCTTCCACTCATCAATCATGTGACATTAAAATATGGTGTGGGTAAGTGCGTATGCATGTGTCTTATAGATGATTTAAAATTATGGTAAAATATGACTTTAAATTAGGCACCAAATATTTTCTCTACTTATATACCCAAAACAAAAGTTATCCAACAAAATTACCCAAACCTAAATCATATTTAAGCCCCTAATTTAAAAAGAAAAAAGAAAAAGAAAATACCCATAGAGGTTTTGGCATATTGATGGTGAGAGGTCAATATGACAGAGGTGGTGGCCTCTCAGATTTCTCATTCTCTTTCTTACAAATGCTTTATCAATCTTAAGTGTTTTATTTTGGTAATAGTGAAACTGTGCGTTTCATTTAACAATTCACAGCATTTTCGTGTCTCTCTATCTCTTCCCAGGGCCTTATATAGTTAGTTATTACTATTAGTTCTTAATTAATTAATTATTTTTCTACTTTTATTTTTAATAATAAAACAGTGCATATACTAAAAGATATGAAGAAGAAAGAAATGTGTGGTGTAAGCTCGTGAAATTAATGAGATAGTAGTAAAAATAAGTTAATGTGAACTTTTTGATAATAATGTAAAAAAAATATGAATAGAGGTAAAAATGGCTAAATGCAAAATTAGAGCGCCACATGATGGTAAGACCTCATGCACTTCCATATGAGATCTCTGCTTTTATATATATATTGATTAATGCCAGCAGGTACATTGATTTTTTCATGTGAAACTGATTTGTTGGTGTTTTCATAGACTTTGCAAGTGATCGCACATACGTATAAATATTTTGATAAGAAAAATTGTCAACTTTATTCAAATGGAAAAGCAAATATTACATCTTGGAGAAGAGTTTGCTTTAAGAAGCGATGACTCTCTTTAATCCAGGTTAAGAAATCAACATTATCAAAAACATGTTTTGCTAACAAATATGTTGGCCTATTCTCTTGTCTACTAACACGAAAAAGCTCAGCTCTACGAAAGTCATAGAGAGACATGAGCATGTCATACATCACTGGGCTTACCAATGAAGGGGAAAGGATTTTCTCTACCAAGGCTCTCATAAGAAACTGAGATTTTTTATGAAGAAAAAAAAAGTTTTCAGGTGTGGTTATTGATCTTGTATTGCGTTATGGCGTGACAACCACTTGGACACTAATGAGGCTTCTAATTATTTAAATTTAGGGGAAATTACAACTTACTAACATGTGATTTGGCCGAAATTTAAATTGCCTAACTGTGATTTGAAATTTGACGTTTTATTCAACTGAGGTTAACTCAGTTAGAGTTTCGTAACCCATCTTTGTTAAAAACATGACTAAATATGTAATTTTGCTCTATTTTTATGTCTCTCCTCCAAAAACACAAAAAACATTAAAATACAATATCAAATAAGATAAAAAAAAAATCCAGCGAAACACTTGCATCGTGGGATTTCAAACCATAAGTAGGTAACTTAAATTTCAGTCAAATCTCAAGCGGGTAAAGTGTCAAATTTCAAATCACAGGTAAGCAATTTAAATTTCGGCCAAATTACAGGTGAGTAAGTTGTAGTTTGCCTATAAATTTATTTATGATTTTCAAACCCAAATATATGATGGGTCATATGATTCACATGAACTTGGAACCACTAGGCTACCTCCATGGGTGGTTCCAAAATCTATGAATTGTGATTGTATTTGTTTGGTTTGATGAGATTTAAATATGGTACCTATATATTATTCCCAAATGAAGCTCCATGGACCCAGATATAGGACAACTCGAAAGGGGAAAATGAGACTTGTAGATTGTGGCTGACAAAGTCATACATAGCTGATAGCAGCAGAAGTAATTAATCATTGAATTGTTCACATGCAAATCCTTCTCCTAGCAAAAACAAAGTAAAAATTGTTCATGTGTTTGTGGGGGGAGTGGGAAGGACCTTTTGGCTTTATTTCTAGTTTGACGGGGCTAATATACACTATCTTTTTGTTCCAACTACGAAGGTTGCCTGGGATTTGAAAGCGTTTTTTGTTGAAATTTTTTCGTTCGCCCTCGCGTGGGACCCAATCTCCTCCGGATGACCAAAATGCCAAAAAAAAATTATTATTTTTTAAATGTGACTATTATTGCTCGTTTCGTTGACTGTGATTTTCTGCATAATAAGAACAGACGCATACAGAACTGGAGAACGGGTCAGGTTGGGTTAGGGTCCCGGTCACGTTTGGGACAGAAATAAACTGTTTTAAATGGAATATAAATAGGTCGAGTTGATTGAATAATAGAAATGCTTCTCAACATAACGCAGTAAATTCAATGCTATAAATATTCAAACTTGAGAATTGCATTTTACGTTGACGGATAAGCTCCTCAGTGTTTTTATCTCCTATACAAATTTTTTTAATTTAATTGACGTATGCAATGAAAGTGAGTCAACGAAGAATAAAAAATTTATAACTATAACTATTCTATAAATGAGTTGTTATCCTGTGCATACTTATTTGTGAGGTAGACTAAAATAATTTTACAAAATCTTAGATTGATTAATAAATTACACTATTGCATGATTTGCTCTTGTATGACTTTAATTTGTTTTACAATTTGATGAAGAAGTCATTGCTTGAACGTGCAATGGCTTATAAAAAATTTGTCAGACAGTTTTTCAGATACCGCAAAAAAAATAACTCAAAAATTAAGATACTAAACCTTCTGAAAGGCCAAAAAATATTAAAGAATCAGATGATTTATGGCTTAGAAATTATTGAAACAAAACAAAATATATATGACTAAACAATAGAGAAATATAAGAGAAAGATGGATTATATTCAAAAGAATAATCCATAGTTATAACTATTGAAATGAGTCAAAAGATTTAGAGTCTACAAATTATAGATAATATATATATATATATAGATGGGTTCAAGTTATATCTGGTGTAATTCTAAAGAGTTACACATTTTCTAAACAATTAGATTTAAGTAGATCTAACGGTAAAAAAAGACACTTATTAATGGTAATATTCTAAGTAGGATCTCATTAATTATCCTTTATTTATTACGTTCCATACCTATCTCTAAACCTAAAAGAAGGTATAGATCTCTCTCTTCCTCCTCACCTCAACTACACGTTTCTCTCTCTCTTTCTCCTCCATTGCTCTTCCACCTCCACAGCCAAGTTGCTGGCAGATGGGAAAAAAAAAAAAGCCACAGCCGCTGGTTGCACAATGGGATTTCTGATCACCACGATTGACAAACAAATTTTGAAGGTGGAAGAGATTCTGATCACCACGATTTACAAACAAATTTTATCCACTACAAAATTTTGAAGATGATCAGTACTAATGCCAATACCGCAAGTGGGGTCAGGTTAATTGGAAAAGGTATAATAAAAAAAGGTTGTATCAATTAATGGAAAGTTCACCTTTGCATCTAAGAGAAAATTGGTTTTTGAGGTTATAGATGCATACTTTATGTTATTATTAGAAGTTCTTGTATAAATTTGAATTAAATGTGAACTGGCTACCTTTGATGATATCGAATTGTATTCTCAACGAGCTGGAAATATTGAATTTGCTTGTGTGCTACTGCTATGCAACCGATTGTTTATTGGGAAGCAATTATATGTTGTGAGGTTTAGTTATCAAAGGTGGGAAAAAGGTGTGTTGGTGCAAACACAATAATAATGGAAACAACACAAAGAGAAACTGAATAATACGCTGAATATTATTAATTTGAAGAGATGAATACAACACTATTTGGACTGAGGCATGGCACTCGCTCTCTTTAAGGAGATTCAAGCCCTTGGTTGGCTAATCTTTGTAACGCAGACCTTCTCTGACTTGTCTCCCCCAGGATACAACAGCCCAACAAATGTTGTATGGCTAGAACAGCTTCTGCACAAAGTGTTCAAGCCCAAAGCTTAAAACATAGTTGTAAATCACAACTTTACAAAATCTTAAATTGATTAAAAAACTACACCGTTGCATGATTTGCTCTTGTATGACTTCAATTTATGTTACAATTTGATGAAGAAACCATTGCTTGAACATGCAATGGCTTATAAAAAATTGAAAAAATAATATAGAGATTTTAATATATTGCATGGATTTACATTATCTACTCAGAAATACCATATAAAAATGCACATTTAAATATTAAGAGAAAAAATATCCTAAATTTTACTCACATAAAGTAAATTCGTATTCAGGAATACTATTCTAATTTGTAAATTTTTAATATTATATAATATTAACTTTTATTTTAATGTTTGCATGGATTTTGTTATTTTCAAGGACGAAATTTCAGATATTAAAATTTTTGAAAGACCAAAAAATATTAAAGAATCAGATGATTCACTGCTTAGAAATTATTGAAACAAAACAAAATATATATGACTAAACAATAGAGAAATATAAGAGAAAGATGAGTTACATTCAAAAGAATAATCCATGGTTATAACTATTGAAAGGAATCCAAAGATTCAGAGTCTACAAATTATAGATAATATATATATATATATATTTATATATAAACATATGTGTGTGTGTGTGTGTGTGTGTGTGTGTGTGTGTGTGTGACTACACAACAAAGAAATATAAGAGAAAGATGTGTTACCATCAAAAGAATAATTCAGATGTTAAAATTTTTGAAAGGCTGAAAAATATTAAAGAATCATAAGATTTACTTCCTATAAATTTTTGAAAATTTTGAAACAGAACAAAATGTATATAATTACACAATAGAGAAATATAAAAGAAAAATTGATTAGCTTCAAATATTCCAAAAACTAACATAAATTCAGATGTTAAAACTTCCAAAATGCCAAAAAAGATATATAATTAAAGAATAAGTTATTGAAATAATTCAAAAAATATATGACTATTCAAAAAAGAAATATAAGAAAAAGAAAAAAAAGTACACGAACCCATAAAGCAATAAGTTTTAAATTTTAACGAGTCTAAACTTTAAACGATGAAAAAAAATCATATACAGTCACAGGCGTAGGGTTTAGTGGTTCATGTACGAAAATCACTTTTTTAAAAATACATGAAAAACCATAAAATAATTTTTTTTAATTTTTTTTACAAAATTGAAAGCTCGAAAATGTGTTAAAAAACACAAAAGCTATTTAGACCCCCAATTAAAAATTACGGCTAGATTGCTTTTACTCTAACTTATCTAAGTGCGGAAACAAGAGTAAATGAAACGCAATCAACTGATACTACTCTAGTGCATAAACATGAACAACAAACAATAAAAGTAAAGCATAAGAGTAAGGGAAGATAGATGCAAACACAAGATAACACGGCGATGTGTTATCGAAGAGGAAACCGAAGAACTCGGTGAAAAACCTCTCCACCGCCCTCCAAGCGGTAAATCGATCCACTAGACAATAAGTTAGGATACACGAATAGCAAGAGACCCTCCAAGCCTAATCTACCCAATGTACCTAAGCCCTCCAAGCCTCCAACAAGACTTCTCGAAACCGTATCTTGTCTAGCTCTCCGGATCCTGCAATACGCCCGATTGCATCCGTCAATGATCCACTAAAGAATGTAGTTGGGATACACGAATAGCAGAAGACCCTCCAAGTCTAATCCACCCAGTGCACCTAAGCCCTCCAAGCTTCTTGCTCCAATGAGGTTACGCCGAACCTTTGTCTTCTCTAGCTTACCGGATCCCGCTATAGCCCATAGCATCAACCAAGCCTCACTGACTTCTTTTGGTAATTCCCCAAAACTTCCCAAGCTCCAAAACACTCTCTACACACTGAAAAAGTGTGGGTTGTGTTTGGGTACAAATCTACTCTCAAGGTATGACAATAGGAGAGGGATGGAGAAGAGGCTACAATGATTTCTCACTAAGGATGAGTAGCTCTCTCTCTAAAAGATGGGTGTGTGTTGTAGAAAACCTATCTAGGGTTTTTCTCTCTAAATGGCCTCAATTACATTTGTGGGTAATGAGGGTATATATAGTATGGGTGAAGGGTATGAAAGTCTCACTTAAAAATCCTCTAGGTAGAATGTTTCGCGACTATCTCGCAAGAAGGCCTTACCCGCGAGACACTCGCGAAAATGACAGCGTGGCATTACTCTTCAGCTTCCAACATGTGCTTCTCACATGGCTCTTTTGCGGGTTAGCTTCTAGCGAGACACTCGCGAAATCCACTGATTCTTCATTTTAAACTTGAGTCTTCACCAACTTAATATTAAACCTAATACAATAAAATCTCATAAAATACAAGGAAATAACTTAAAACAATTACAACACTTTTTGTCATGGAATAAAACTAACATAAAACATAGTTGTAAATCACAACTTTACAATCTCCCACTTTGGCTATTCCGTGACAAAACACCCTATAACAAACTCCAGACTAAAACATGAGTTTGAGAACAATGGCAAAACTCACTCACACCTAAATCTAGAAGCTGTGTAACACTTGGAACATATATACTTGTAGCCTGAAACACTTGCACAAAATACATTAGACCCTCAAGGTAAATTAAGTGATAAAAAGGACAAGTATAATATAACAAGTAAATAGCGATCAAGTAAACATGTTGTGAAACATATGAGCAACTTGATCAAACACATGACAGTCATATGGAAATGACCACAATGATCATATAGCAAATGACCACAATGATCATATAGCAAAGCAAATGATCATCCAAACATGCAACCAATAAAGCACAATGGTATAAAGATAAAAGCATGTCCAACACACAACCAATGCAAAATACATGAAGTATATGCATCTAGGAACAAGATCCTACTAGGGCACAAGTGCATGATGCGATGAGAGCAGTAAAGCATAGATGATACTAAATATAACTCAAAGCACCATAAAGCAACGAGAAAACAAGTATAAAGTAAAACAAGGTTTTCTAAAAAAAGAATGTCTTCTCCTTCTTGGTATATACATCTCCCCTATGACTTTCTCCCCCTACGAATGTGCACGAGGTAGAATTACTCCTCCTAAGAGTGTGCACATGAGTCATATAGAAATGACGATACAAATCGGTATACTCTCCGGTATACACTCCCCCTTTTTGTCACGAATAGACAAATCAATCAAGAGGAAGGAGGGAAAGAAAAGAAGATGTGAGCAAGGGTATGATGCATGAAGGGTGCAAGATGAATGAGAAAATGAAGCTCAAACAAAAGATAAAACATCTTAAAGACACAATGCTACAAAGCATAAAGTAAACATGACATGCTAAGAATGATAGAACATGATATGGACCTAGGCATGACATATACACAAGACCATGTTATATGTGCTAAAAAGTCTAAAAAGACTTAATCTTACATGAGTAAATGTAAAAACATGTCAAGTGATCAAGTGTGTGCAGCAAAGGTGCATCTAGTGTGCATGTGAGATGCATGACCAATGCATGAATAAGCACTCACGGGGCAAAGTGTATAAAACACACTACCAATGATCAAAACATGATAAACATTAATAATTATGGTGATCCCCAAAGTTTGGTACTCATCGGAGTCCAAAACAATGAGAAAATGCCATTTGGGCATTTTATCAAACACTTAGAGTGCACACACTACACATGTATGTTAAACAATGCAAGAATTTATGAAAATCTTGCCTAAATACATGTTATTTTTGCCACAAGGGGCCAACAACCAAAGCAAATCATCATTTAAAACAAAGCCCAATCAAAAAGATTGACAAAAATTAAGTTTTCCAACTCCCATTTGAGAAAATCTCAACTATGAACATAAAACCCTCAAAAACATAATCTAAGGATCAAAATCAATGAAAAGTGTTAAAAATTACCTTAGAGATGTTAATGAAATGAAAAACACTTGAATTTAGTTGGGTTTTGATGTAGAAACATTAAAACAGGGGTTTGAAAAAAGATGGTAGACGTTTAGAACAAATGTCCCATGAAATGCCCTTTAAAAGCTGATCTGGAAATTTTCGTGGGAAGTTTTGCTGGTTACATACCCACGAAATCTCGCTGGTAAGATTTACTCGCGAAACAGTCGCAAAACTTTCTGTCCAAAACTAAAAAAACTTGAGAATTGGACCCTGTAACTCGTGACTGAACTTACACATGAAATAAGTCACGAAAACACTCAGAAAACATGTTTTTTCACACAAAAACAACTTGAAAAACTTTGAAAAACATGGGTAGTACAAATCACATCCAAAAGCAAACAAAAAGAACAAAAATCTTTTTGATTTGATCCACATATGGTTGAGCACACACACATCACATTTGATCATGTACAATCACACAAATGAAATAAGTATTCATTGAACAATAAACTTGTGTGTTGTGTGTGAGTATCAAATATAGAATAGTCCTTAGTCTAGAGTGAAGTTTTAATGATCAATTCAACCAAGTCATACACAACTAGTACTAAGTCAAGTGGACAATCTCAATTATAGAAATGAGCATATATGACCTCCCACATGAAAAATGATTACAAATCTTAGAAGCTTTTCATTTGGCTTCTGCACAAATCATAACATTTGATCCTTTTTGGATACAACATCTCTTTTTGAGATCGGTGCTTGAAATTTTGATATTTCAACATGTAGAGTTAGCCTTTGGCTTTTTGAGTACCATACAATTTCAATACAAGAGTCGCTTTCTTTTTTTCCTAGTCAAATACTAGTAAGTGCGACAGGCTTTTGCAGCTCATTATCTCTTTTCATTTTGAGATTTACATTAGGTGAGCTCTATTGCAAAAACATAAAAATAAAGTGGGAAGAGATATAGGCACAAGTCTATGCAAGTATCAAGACCATCAAGACTATTGACCAATCATTCATGACAAGCTTGAAGATCTATTTACAACAATCACATATAGATTTCAAGATTTCTCCCATAAATATTTATATGCATACAGAACAAGCTAGGCTCGTAAATGCACTACGCCATTAGTACGAAGGTACTAGGCCAAACTCACATGAGATATGTGCTCAAACATATACGATCAAACTTTTTGAATTTTTCACTTTTTATGTGGTTTTGGATTTTTTTTTTTTTTTTTACTCACACAAAACTAAAATATAAAAGTAAAATAAAAAACAAAAGCAATGCATACAAATAAATGCAAGATGCACAAATGCATGACAATGAAGCATCTAATGCATGAAGGGTCCTACAAAAATCGAAAGAATTAGATCAAGGACCAAAAGAGTAAAAGCTCAACCATAAGAACCCTTCCTCATCCAAACGGAATGATTGTTTGGAATGAGTGTCTCATGAGAAGTGAGACGAGGGTTGAAAGAATGAGAACCAGAGATGCACATAGACAAGGAGGTAAGAACATTAAAAACTTTCTTCAACAACTTACCATTTTCCATCAAATCTGGTTTAGCTTGCAAAGCACAACTTCCAAGAAGCTCAAGTTTCTCTTTTCTTTTTATTCTTTTAAGAGCTTGAAACTTAGAGCAATGAGGTCTAAGATGACCAAGGGCACCACAATGGTGACAAACAATGTGTTTAGGTCCACTAGGCCTTTTAGGAAGGGATTTAGCAACATGGGTTTGTTCTCTCTTTAACTTGGGGTATTGGGGTCTTATGTGACCGATCACACCACAATGGTGGCAAGTAGGAACAAACTTAGATCCACTCAATTCCCTAGGATGGGACCTAAACAGAGGCTTAGGCTTAAGAGCATTTCTCTCCACTTTTTGGTTTCTTTTATATGGAGGAATGTACACCGATATGTCTTTTGAGGTAGAACTCACAATAGGGACAAAATCAGGTACCACAACATGATTGCAACATATATTATCTTTCTTTTTAGCAACAGGTTCAGCAATCAAACACTTGACATGCATCTTAAGAGATTCATTTTCACATTTAAGATCATCAACAAGTTTGTTAGACAAAACAAGTTTAGCATCTAAGTCCATATTCAAACATTCAAACTCTTTCAGTTTTTCAAGAGAAATTTCAGCAAGTTTTTTTATATTTTTCAACCAATTTGTTGGATTCATTGAGTTTAGCAATCAAATCATCATTTTCACCAAATAACTTGCTCAAATCCTTATGAAACTTCTTAGCATTTTTCTTCAAGAGTTTAATGTTAGGAATATCAACAACACCCAAGGATTCATGTAACATAGCATCACAATCATGAGGATTATCACTCATAGAGGCATTTTCACAAACACGTAATATGTTACATTCATCAACATCCAAAACATGCATAGAGGCATACAAAGCACTATCCATGGCAAAACACACACGGGGTCAAGGATCACACTTAGGTATTTAAACCACAACAAGTGTACCCAATCTGATACCAATTGAAAGCTCGAAAATGTGTTAAAAAACACAAGAGCTATTTAGACCCCCAATTAAAAATTACGGCTAGATTGCTTTTACTCTAACTTATCTAAGTGCGGAAATAAGAGTAAATGAAACGCAATCAACCGATACTACTCTAGTGCATAAATATGAACAACAAACAATAAAAGTAAAGCACAAGAGTAAGGAAAGAGAGATGCAAACATAAGATAACACAGTGATGTGTTATCGAAGAGGAAACCGAAGAATTCGGTGAAAAACCTCTCCACCGCTCTCCAAGCGGTAAATCGATCCACTAGACAATAAGTTGGGATACACGAATAGCAAGAGACCCTCCAAGCCTAATCTACTCAATGTACCTAAGCCCTCCAAGCTCCTACTCCAACAAGACTTCTCGGAACCGTGTCTTGTCTATCTCTTCAGATCCCGCAATACGCCCGATTGCATCCGTCAATGATCCACTAGAGAATGTAGTTAGGATACACGAATAGCAGAAGATCCTCCAAGCCTAATCCACCCAGTGCACCTAAGCCCTCCAAGCTTCTTGCTCCAACAAGGTTACGCCAAACTTTTGTCTTCTCTAACTTACCGGATCCCACTATAGCCCATAGCATCAACCAAGCCTCACCGGTTTTTTTTGGTAATTCCCCAAAACTTCCCAAGTTCCAAAACACTCTCTACACACTGAAAATGTGTGGGTTGTGTTTGAGTACAAATCTCATCTCAAGGGATAATAGGAGAGGGATGGAGAAGAGATTACAATGATTTCTCACTAAGGATGAGTAGCTCTCTCTCTAAAAGATGGATGTGTGTTGTAGAAAACCTATCTAGAGTTTTTCTCTCTAAATGGCCTCAATTACATTTGTGGGTAATGAGGGTATATATAGTATGGGTGAAGAGTATGAAAGTCTTACTTAAAAAGCCTTTAGGCAGAATGTTTCGCGACTATCTCGCGGGAAGGCCTTACCCGCGAGATACTCGCGAAAACGACAGCCTGGCATGACTCTTCAACTTCCAGCATGTACTTCTCACATGACTCTTTCGCGGGTTATCTTCAAGCGAGACACTCGCGAAATCCACTGATTCTTCATTTTAAACTTAAGTCTTCACCAACTTAATACTAAACCCAATATAATAAAATCCCATAAAATACAAGGAAATAAATTAAAGCAATTACAACACTTTTTGTCATGGAATAAAGTTAACATAAAACATAGTTGTAAATCACAATTTTACAAAAATAGAGGAGAAAAAAATAATGGGGTGACAAAGAAGGGGATACCAAATTATTCATACATGAAAAAGAAATAAAAAAATAATAATTAATTAATTAAAGATTTGCTAAAAAGTAGACAAATCTCAATATATGAAAAATCTAATCAAATAATCAATTAGTTTTTTAAAATAATAATGATCAATTGTTTTGCTTAGCCCAAAAAATCATGTTATATTTCTATTATATATATATATATATATTATATGATGTATAATAGTTTTATATATATTATAATGTTATGTAGTATAATATATATTATTTTAATAAGAAATAAAGAAGAAAGAGGAGTCATACTTGGCCATCACTTCAATTGATGAAAACATCAAATTTTAACCACACGCATGGTGCACGTTCTCTTGGAAATTGGAGCAATGCAGACCAGTTGTCTACTTCAAAAACGGCTAATGAGTAAAGAAAAGGGAGAAAAAGAATAGTAAATCAAACTTAACTTTAACATAGTGATTAGTGAGTTTGAAGTTGGAACGCAGAAAGAGGAAGAAATTGAGAATAGAGTCACAGATGGGTAGAACTGATTGCAGATGCGTGATATAAAAGGAAAAGTTACGTTACTTTGAAGATTGCTGCAGATGCGTGATTTTGCGTTGATTTTAGATTTGGGTTTAAAAAAAATATTGGGGTTTGCATTGCTTTTATAGTGTTCATGATTAACTTCACAAATTTAAAGAAAAGTTTGAGTTTAAGTTGGACTTGTTAGAAAGATAGAGTTTCACTCCTTATTAAGTTTGGACTTTGACTGTTAATGTCAAAGATTAGTCCTCCTCGAGTTGACATTGATATTGTTAATTAAAAAAAAGTTAAATAATTTTGTTTTAAAATAAATAATTTTGTTTAAAATAAATAATGATGATGTGGCAAGCTCTAAAGAGGTCAACAAAAAGTCAAGACTTCGATTATATATATATATATATAGAGAGAGAGAGAGAGAGAGAGAGAGTAGTCGCTAACCCATGCGATGCACGGGGATATTTTAATTTAAATCACATATATTTATAGTAATAGAGATAAAACAAATGTGTGATTGCATTAAAGATGAATCAATATAAATGAATCCAAATGCTTAGAAAGGCCATTAAAAAAATGACCCAAAAGTTGAATAGACCAATTTGATACTGGTAAGGTCTAATAATAGTGACTCCTTAGGATCAAACATGCTATCTACTATAGTTAGACCCAAAACATTATTATGCTATAAGGGTCATCCACCTAGCAAACTTTACCTAAGCATCCTCCTTCTAGAGCTCATCTCTTTTCTTTAAAACTTGCATGTGAACAATTTTAATTGAAAAAGTTTCAACCAATTATTTTGAGTAAATGAAAATAACATTTGCCCAAAATCTAAACACCCTTGTTTTTTTTTTTTTTTTTGGAGAAGAAAAATCTAAGCAACCTAAATCGCCCTACATCTGATAGTTAAGGTAGTCCTTTTGGAGTGTATGTATAGGTTAGGCCTTTGTAATTGTGTGCTCTTACTATGCAAAACCAAAAACAAATAGGTTATACAAATGAGACTAACATTATTCAAATAACATGTCTTACTAATTTGCATAATGCATGCCACACTTCCACATAGTTACTAATAGTTGATAGATCTTTTTTTTTTGTTGTTGATAGGTAGGTAAACTAATAGCTCATTCCCACGGTAGGAAAACATCAAACGAATTGTGCATAGCATAACTATTAATTAATATGTGTCTTTCATGCTCACAAACCTAATACATGCAATGGAGCATTCGTTTACTTGACATGGCATTATCATCTAACTATCAAGTCTCAACCTAATGCAATATTGAATTGAATATCAATAACCATTCAAACATTGAAATGTTCACATCAATCACTTTCAAGTCGCAATTTCTTAACATTTTCACATTTAAATTTTACATGTTAAGTTGACCAATCAATACTCAAAACCTTATAAATTATATTAGAAGTACAAATAAAGTAAATTAAGAATAGGGTAGAACTAACCTTAGTAAGTCACTACATCCTTTCAAAAAAAAAAAAGTAAGTCACTACATGGACATATCCATGTAGGAAATATGGAATGAGACAAATAATCAGCTTGTGAGGGTGGTTCTCTAATAAGTTGCTAAATAAGAAATTTTTACACTGATGCCCATCGATAATCAAGTGAAGATTATGAAAAAAATGAGTGAAAAATTAAAGTATATAAATGCAAAACTGAAATAGGAAGGAAACATTTCTAACCTGATAATATGTGTGGCACTCAGCATCATATACAACAACTAACTTTCTTTTATCAAGGCCACTTCAAAGAAAAATATGGCATTTGTGAGATATAGAAAAAGATGACTGTAAGTCCGAAATTCTCCATAGTAAAAAATTAAGTGCCAACTCTATTTCACTTGGTTGAATTAGGCAATGATCATTGCAAATCAAAAGGCACATAACTAATGTCTTATGAGTCTGATTTATGGATTTAACAACACATAAAACCATAACAAAACCAAATTACAACAAAACTCAAATCCTACCATGGAACCGTAACAGAACCAACCAAAAAAACCAAAAATTAAACATGCATAATAGAATGAACAACACATTCATTACAGAACAAAAGACATCAAAATTAAAATTCTAAAAACCATAACAAAATAAAAGGGCTTGAAACAAAATTAGAACAGAAAATTATTAATTCTGTTGATTTACAGTGAAGACCCAAAAAATGTAACCAATCTTTTTTTGTAATTTTGTGATCTATTAAATATAACAAATGTCAAAAGTGAATATATTAATTGATAAGGCTTACTATACATTAAATTGAGAAATCAAACAACATCCTAATGAGTAATGACAACCAACGTAATCACCTAATCTCTTCTACAAAATAGAATGTGTTTAATTCAAATCAAACTACTGCTACTTGACCCTATCAAAAAAACTACTGCTACTTGATAAGGATAAATTGCTACAATTATTCGAAAATAACTTGGCTGCAGCCTGCATCTTTATCTACCATGTGGCTTCAGGGCCCATATATATCACTAGAAATTCTAAAATAACAATCTACATCAAACCGATCAAATTCAATTAAAAAAGTAGAAGAAGAAATCAGAGAGAGACAAAATAGAGGATAGACTCTTATAGGAGTGGCAGTCTTTGATATTCAGAGGAGACAATAATCCTAAACGTGAAGTTATGTGATTCAATTGGGACTCGAATTTAAGAAATTTAATAACAGAATTCCAAATTAACCAAAAAAAAATACCAGCGGTTAGAAAAAATTCAGATCATGATAAACTTAGTTGACATGGCCACAACCGTGCTTGTTGTGTCCACCATTCCTGCACTTGGTTCTACAAATGAATTAGGAAAATTAGGACAGCAACAACAAAAAGAAACCTTTATTTAATTTTTATTTTTCTTGTTTTTCACCAAAAGGAAAAGTGAAACATGCAACTTACATTATTCCAATTCTGTAGATAGTCGTCAGATCCCATTGGAGAGTCTTGAGTATTTTCAGCAAATAGAGGAAAACTTGTATGTAGAAATTGTATCATAGTGCAAAAAAATAAATTATCAGAGAGAGGGAGAGAGAGAAGTGTATAGGAAAAAAAAGAGAAAAGAAAGAAGTGTATTTTTTTGGGGAAGGAATATGAAAGGTGCAAAAATTTTAACTACCAGGAGCCAAAAATAAGTGTTTGTTTGATATTTTGTAACTACTACCCGAGAGACAAAACATTTCATCTTTTTATTTATTGTAGGCGACAAAACAAAACGGTACTAAAAAGTGAAAATATTGAAACGTTTCTCTTATTATACCAAATGAAAAGACACAAGGTTTTAGTGTTTTTAAAAGTAAACGTGTCATTAATTTTTGTAACCACGTGGCGCATTGAAACACAGTCAACAAGAAGTCAAACATTTCAACTATTAGTTATTATTAGTCGCTAATCCGTGCGATACATGAGATTGTTTTAGATCAAATGTTTACATGTTCAAGTTTAAAAGTTTCTCTAAATTCAACTATTGAAAGCTAAATCATCTCCAATATAAGATGAAAAATGTAGTTTGAACATTTCTTATGATGAAATTGTCAAAATTTTACACACAAGATCATTAAAAATGAGATACATATAAATATTATGAAGTAATATATTACAATAATCATAATGTGTTCTTACATTTGGTTTAATAAGTATTACAAAAGAATCAATAAATAGATTATATATATATATATAAATACAATTGTGTTTATAGAACATTACAAAAGCCCCATTTTTTCAGTTTGGCTCGGGCATTTTTTCAAAAATTTTGAGGGTGAAGGGTTGGCCTTTCTTCTCTTCTCATGCATGAAGAACTATCAAAGACTACTGGTTTCCATTATTTATTATGAATTAATATATTACAATAAGTAAATAAAAACCAACAATAATAAAGATGCAAGTTAGAATGGCACAAACCATAACATTTAGGTCTTAGCGGCTTTGTCTATTTGATCCAACCCCTACACCAGATCCAACACCCATTCCACTAAATCATATAAAATTGACAATTTTGTCGCCATCTCAAATTCTTAGCAAAACTAAAACTGCATTTGATAAAGCAAAATCATAAAAAATCAAATGCATATTATATAAACACAATCAAATGAAAATAGAGTAAAAAAAAAAATCATATTACGTGACTTGTAAATAGACCCACAATGTATGCACAATAATACAAACGTCATGAATAACGATGTTGATTCACCGAAATAATAACCACATGGGCAAACAAATCAAAACTAGTAGAACTATCACAACCGTAAAACCCAAATATGCACAATTAACGCAACCCACAATATGTTGACAATTTTTGCTAATTACAAAATAGATTGAAACCCAGACTTTTAAAACAAACGATCAAAACACGTTCATTAAACGCAAACGCAAATACAATGTAATTGCAAAATGAAATCACAAAATGCAGAAACTCTACGCAAAAACATAAAATCTCTTTGATTACAACTTGATAGACCCATTGCAAAGTTCTCTTCATAAATTAAGAAGTAATAATAATTTCAAAGGACAAAAACCTCTTTCTATGCTTGCACCCCCTGGCTTCGCTCAATGATCTTAAAAAAGTTAGTCTAGTAAGAGAGAATTAGAGAGAATCAAAATTTGCTTCAAAGAATAAAATATGACTCAATAACTTGAATTGAAACACTAAGATGAAAAATTGCGTTAAAACCCAAAACTTTCCTGTATAGAGAAGGGGGTGAAAAATGAACTGAAGTTGTTGTTGTTGTTGTTTTTTTGTTGTTTTGTTTTGTTTTGTTTTGTTTTGTTTGTTTGTTTTTTTTTTTTTTGTTTGTTTTTTTTGTTTGTTTTTTTTTTTGTTTTTTGTTTTTGTTTTTGTTTTTTTTTTTTTTTTTCTAAAGAAATATAACGTGAAATGTATCAGTAACTGTGCAAAATTAATAGCTACCAAGTGGAACAGTGCAGTTGAACACCAATAGTTGCAAAAATAGTTCTTAAACAGTTTGCTTGAACAGACGCATTTTTTTGTGTTTTTAAACGTAGATGTGGCATTAATTTATATAGCCATATAGCGCAATGAGGACTAGTCAACAAAAAGTACTATTAGTTATTACTAGTCACTAAACCCATGCAATGCACGGGAAAAATATAGAATGAGTTTAGAAGAGAATATCATTATATTTAAGTTGAAATAGTTAGCATAATAATAACTAAAAAAAAGGAATATTTAGCATAAATGTATGAAATTCTTGTAAATAGGGAGTAATTCTTAGGTACTCCCGGAGCATGGAGAATAGTGCTCCCTCCTCTCACATTCATGGTAGGGTCCGCTCATTAAATTAATGGTGGGGTCCACCATGAATGTAAGAGGAGGGAGCATCATTTCACTATACTCCGGGACTACCTAAGAATTTTCCGTAAATAGGAGATGACATTAATAATACAATGTAAGATGCCATTTGAAAATTATTGATAAACTATCCAATAGACATTGCATTCATTCTAAAATAAGTTATAGCCATAAATAACATTTTTCTAGAAACAAATCAGAATAGCATTGTATAACTAAAAGAAAAAAAAGAAAAAAAATTGACATAATAAAATGACTTACAAATTAAAACATATATTCATAGATAATTGCATTTTTTATAGTATATTTTCTTTATAATTTATAATCGTGGGACAATAAATATAATAAGTAGGCTTAAAAAGAAAACATAATACATAAACCTTTGAATTATTATTTTTAATTTTTTGTGAGTAATGATTTATTAGCAAAATCTAGTTGCCTTAGCATTAATTTTTGTTCTTTATTGTCTGTTCCATAGCAATTTTTGTTTTAGAAACAAATTCATACCAATTATTTTAATAAGGCTAATGGCAGATAGTTAGAAACCAACGGAAAATACATGTGAAAGATGAAATAATAATAATATTAATACTAAATGTAACACATTTTCCTCTCCAAAAAAAAAAAAAAAATGTAACACAATTAGTATTTTTTTTTCTTTTTAAATAAGTAAGTCATTTATATAACATGTACCTTTTAAGAAGTTTCATTTTAAAGTTATAAATGCCGTTTTGATGCACATTTCGGTTTTCTATTAGAATAGAATATGGGCAATGCTAAGGATACTAAAAATCCCACAACGCCACAACACTAAAAAATTGTGTCCTCAACATTTTCTATAGAATATTACAGTGTCGACTTATTTTGGGTTATTGTTAATATATATAAATTAGTTCTATAATAATAATAATAATAATAATTATCTATATATATATATAAAACCGAAACTTTTGAAACTCCCACAATTTTTCACGTCAGCAATACTTATATAAATAATAATAAATATTTTTTTTTCCATCAAATACAAATTACAAACCCAAAATGATAATAAATCTTTTTTTCCCCCCATCAAATACAAATTACAAACCCGATTTTTATTAAAACCCAACTACAAGAGAAGCCTAAACGCAGAAATCAGCCACAGGTATTTCAAAACTCTCTCTCAAACGCAAACTCAGCCCTAACAAAACCCTCGATCAAACTCTCTCTATTTCAAACTCACTCCCATCTCCTTCTTCTTCTTTAACTCTCTCATTCAATGCAGCTCCCTCCTTCTTTTCTCAACCACAACTCCTTTGGCTAATGTCAATTTTGATTCATGGTTATTTTGTTCTTGAGTTTTTATCATCTGGGCATTGATTATTTTTTGGCCCCCTTTCTGGGCATTTGATTTTCAGGACTAACTTGAAGAATTTGGATCCTTTTCCGTTTCTGATGTTGGACGATTTTTCAGGTATGAAGAATTCTAATCTGATCTTTTTCAAGTTTCAATTTTATTTGATTGATATGGGTTAAAATTTAGATTGAAACTAGTTTAAATGGAATAGAGCCTCAAAGTTATGTTTTAATTATATGTCTTCAATTAGGTTTTCTATCGATTTAGGGATTTCAAATTGTACAGGTTTTGTAAGAAAATATTGTAAATATCGATGGATTTCATAGTGGAGATAGTATCGATTTAATAGTTTTTTTTTTTTTTTTTTTTTTGTGTGTTTTTGAAAGACCTAAGAGTCGGCCTGATGATTAATTTATTTTGGCTGAAAAATTAATTCAGTGATATGTATGGGCTGTGTGTTACAGATAGTTATGGGGTTTTATAATAATTTTAGGCAAGGTTGATTTGTTACCTCTTGATTTCATTTTTTTCCTATTATGAATGTGTTGTGTAGAAAGAATTGGAGAGAGAGATCTACGGGAGGCCCTTCACTATTGTCCGGTCCCCTTTGATATTGATGAAGAGATTGCTGCATTAATTGCTGATCTGACATAACTGGATGAAACATGGAGCCGAATGTTTTGTCTATGAGATTGTTCTGGTATTGGACAGATTCTTTTTCTTCTCTTTTATACTCTTCCATAGATTGTTTGTTCTTCTCTTTTCTGTTTTATTTATTTATTTATTTGAATCATTGATGCAACTAAATGACCAATCTTTGGAACTTTGGCATATTTCTCAAGGAGTCAATAGTTTATAGTTAGCATGTCTATTTGCTGGGCTTGGTTCCTGCGGTTGTTGGGGGTTTTTTTAGTTTTGCGTTGCTGCTGGGGTTTGTTTCAATTTCGGGTTGCTGGAGTTTTTAATATCGTTCTTTATCTGAATTTGTTTTAATTTAGGCTTATTTTTGGATTTATCAAAAATTTAGGCTTATGTTTGGGCATGTGATTTTTTGAAAGAAAAATTCATTTTGTTAACAGAGAATGTTCATAATATATGATTGTTTAAGGTCCTCAGATATTGTTAAGAACTATTTTTTTCTTTTTTGTTTCTCTGTTGATATGACTTTTGATTTTAGTTCTAATATCACATTAGCTACTGAGCATGTGAATCTCTTTCCAACTACTAAAGTTTAGAATGACCTGTTTTCGATGTTGTCTTCCAGATCTTGCACATTTGTTTGCTGCCTCCTAAAGATTGCAATCTTTGTAGTTCTGTACCTCTATAATCATAATGCACCTGAGCATGTGAATCAGTTTCTGACTATTAAAGATTGCAAAGCCAGTAATTCTTTTCTCTGAGAAACTGAACATTTTGGTACTACACACAGACAGACATACATTGATCCATGTCTAGGTTTAGAAATATATATTATGTTACTTTCTTTTTGCGTGCTTGGAGTTGCAAAGGATGTAGGAGTTAATTCTCTCGCTGTTGTTTTTGTGAGTAGGTATTAACTTGATTTAGGTGGTCATTTACTGCACTATTATTGATCTTCGTTATTCTGTTTTTTACAAATTATTTTAATTAAAAAAAAAACTAAAAAAATACTTATTTTGCAGGTTCTACTTTCATTTTTGGATAAAGAGCTGCATACTTAACTGCATCGACTCAAGGTTTGTTAACAATTTCTGTAAAAAAAATTTTAAAAAAGTTCATGTTGCATAAAGTTATATATAAATAGTCAATATAAAACCATTAATCAGATCATTTACTGCTTTGCTACTAATACACGTATTGCACTATTTGTCTACTGTTGATAGTTTTGTTTATGGAATCTATATTTGTTCATTATTCTGTTTACTTGCTAAATAAAAGAAAAAAGAGAAACAAAAAAAAAATGACTCTTTTGTTTTTAGACTATTTTCATTTTAAATTTTTTAAAAAAGTATATATAACTCAGCTAAGTTGTTATACAAAATAAAAGAAATATTTCTTTTAAACGGTTGGAACATATTGTTTATTGCGATTGTTATACTCATTATAATTGTTTTTAGTTGTTTTTCCAATAATTCATTGTGAGAAGATAAAATATTTCTTTTAAATGGTTGGAAGGTAAAATATGGAAGGTAAAATATTTGTTTTCATCATACAACCTGCCCTTGAATATTTTGTATCTATAAAAATTCTTCTCTTGGCTTCAACTCAAACTTTTCTCATAAACAATACTACTTTTGTTAGTGGGAAAGAAAGGAAAAACAGCTACCGTACATCATCTGTAAAGGAAAAACCAAACAGCTCGGCAACCCAATCTGTTCTGTGTTAATCAGCACCTTTAAGATAATATACCCGACTGTTTTGTTCTTATTACAGAATCTGAATCTAAATTCCCAAATTTTTGAATGTTTACATAAATGTATGATCTTTTTCACTCATTTTTATTGTGTCCATGCTTTAAGTTAAAAGATATTGCATTAAACGACGTCGTTGGGTTATTTTGGAATTTTAAAAGGTGTAGGAGTGGTGGAGAAAGTAGAGGTAGAGGTGGAGATAAAGGAATATAAGTATGAGGAATTAGTTAAAGCCCTTGAAAACTTTGAAAACAGGTATTATATCTTTCTATTCTTTTTGTTTGTTTATCTAATTCTTTGATTGGATTGAAAGGAATTAGGTTCCCATAGGTGTATAAAATTTGTTAACCCTGACAAACTTTAGTAGTTTTGGAAATCCTTAAAAAATTTTGGCAGTTATAAATAAACATTTAAGTTCTTTCTCAATCTAACATTTTAATCTATTTAGATTTTTATCATTTTGGGTGTGTTATTGATGGTTGATAGTTTTGCAAGGTAGGAAGCTTATGGGGGGGGGGGGGGGGGCCTTTAGTTATAGAGCAGAGAGAAGAATGAAGCAATCCAAGAGAGACTCTTTCTAATACAGTGTAGAGTCAACAACAATATGCTTGCACCTGTTTTCTCATATTTAATATGATAACTTAAACAAGTTTTATGAAGAAGGTTATTTTTTTTGATAAATTATAGTTAGTGAAGCTGCCCCCAGCAATTTAATAAGATTTTGTTGTTGATTTACAAAACTCTTTGAATATTATGATCATTTGTTATTAGTGCATGTCATATATTTTACTTTTTGTTAGTGTTTCTTTTAAATGTGATATGTAATCTTTTGATTTGAAATTTTACCCCTTTTGTTGTGAAGGCAATAACCAGTGATAGAACATCATATTATTTTTCATCTACTCAAATTGTAAATCACAACAACAAAAAGTATGTAAGCTTCTGCCTAGAATGAACATTGTAAATTGTTTCAAATGGGCAATAATTTGCTTTATTGGTAGATTAAGAAATATATATATATACCTTGGTTGACCAACTCAAATCCTAATGAAATTTGTATATTCCTTTTTGTGTGAGTTATTCCTTGAAATCCAAAGCGAAAAGGTTCATTTAAGTTAACTAAATTTCTCTCAACCCGACTAAAAATGCATTTAATTTGATTAAAAAAAATATTTAGCATTTCTAAGAACTTTCCCGTGCGTCGCACGGATTAGCGACTAGTTATTATTATTATTATTATTATGCATAGTAAAAAGGAAATCTTAGAGGTGATGTAAATTGGAACTTTTAAAGGCAAAAAAATCAAATTGGTATTTTTGTAATTTAGTAAATATAGAAGGGTGTTTATATATCACACACCTTCTAAGAAGCTTCCTTTTTCACTTTTGCAAAAATCTACCCCTCCCCACGTGACTATCTTCTCCCACTATAACTCTTTTTTCATCTCTTTCTTCTTCTTCTCTCTCGTTTTTCTTTTCTTCACTGTCAAATCCTTTGTTTTCCTTCTCTTATGCTATGTTTGGAAGTTTTGAGAGAGAGGAGAGTAGAGGGGAGTAGAGGGAAGAAGAGTAGTGGAGATGAGAGTAGAGGGGAATGATTATCCTCCACCTTGTTTGGATGTTTTTAAAATTAAGTAAGGGGGAGGGGAATAATTAGTCTTTTCATTTGTAATTTTGTTACTATGGTAAGGGTAAATTTGATAATTCACTTGGTCAAACATTTTAATGCTCTACTCTCCCTCCAAATCTCTCCAATTTGGGGGAATTAAAAATGAGGGGTTGGAAGGAGTTCAAACCCCTCCAAACCCCTCTCCCTCATTCCTTAAAAAAAATCCAAACAAGGTAATTAAATTACTCTCCCTCCCTCTACTCTACTCCCCCTCCTTCCCTTAACATCCAAACATAGCATTATAGTTATAGTACTAGTCTTTTTTTTTTTCCTTTCTTAATTATCATCGTTCCCTTCTCTTCTTTGACATTCTCCATCAAATTTTTTTTTTTTTTGGTTCTCTCTCATAGTGCCCTCCGTAACTCTCTGTCATCCCTTTCATCTTCTCTTTATTTTTATTTTCTTTTGCCCACAATAAGATCCACTGCCTTTCTTCTCTTCTTCTTCTATCAAATGCTTTCAAAGTTGAAAAATGGGAAACGAATTTGGTGGAGTTGGGACCGAAAAGTTAAGAACATAAAACTTCAATTGAGAGAGAGATTTGAGGCTTGAGGTTGAGGGAGAAAAAATTAAGAAGATGAAAAAAGATGAAAAAAAGCGTACCTTAAAGCAACGATTGGGTTTTTTGGATCATTGGAGATAGAGACCAGAGTGGGAGAGAAGGAGGTTTCTTATGCTGGTTTTCAATTAGCATCGGGTTTTTGTTTTTTGTTTTGGAGGAAGGAGAAGGGGTCTGCGGGTTTGGCCGTGGGTCTTTGTTTTGGAAGAAGGAGAAGGGAAACAATGAAGGAAGGAGAAATGGTCTGCATTTTGTTTGTCAAATGTGGAGATCGGGGATTTGGGGAGCTGGCTTGGCCTTTGGCCATAGGTCTTTACTTTGGAGGAAGGAGAATGGGCCTGCGTTTATGTATCGGGTTTTACAAATATAAAATCAGATTTTGTGTTGGGTTTTAGAAATATAAAATTATAATTTTTTTTATTTAAATAATGTTGATGTGAAAAAATTTGGGAGCTTTAAAAAAAAAGGTAAAGCTAAGCAACGGTTAACAAAAAGTCAAAAGGTGTATATTGGCTGAAAAGGTGCCTATTAAATGAAAATATACCTATTAACCGAAAAGGTGCCTATTGAAAAATGAAAAGTCACAACTATTTGGTGTTTTTAAATGTATAGGTGACATTAATTTATGTAGTCATGTGGCGCAATGAGGAATGGTCAACAAAAAGTCAAACGTTTCGGCTATTAATTATTACTAGCAAAGCACCCGCGCGATGCACGGATAATGCTTTAAAATGTAATGTGAAAAGATTATATAGAATGTTCAAAATATGTTAAAATAATAACATAAAGTAATGTCACAATAACATAAACATGTTTTTTATTGAATTAAAATAATACAAAATTAAAGGGATAAAGAAAGTTTTAATTTATTTTATTTTAATTTCAAGAGGACAAAGAATTTGACTATAGCATAATAGTCATAGAAATTGGTTGAAATAACAAATTCATCATTGAAAAGCGAAAGTTTAAAATTGCACACACATGTACATTACATTTTTTCACTTTAAGTAAAGAGCCATTAAAGTATAAAAGAACAATGTAGGAATATTGTATTTTAAATAATGATAAAAGCATTTAATCCATTCCATATATTGACGTTTATTATGCAGTGTAATAAGTTATTTTGTTCGCTTAATCATAGTTTTTGTTTCTTTAATACATTAGAGTTAGCATAAGTTATTTATGATATCATATTAATGTTTAAGGCTTATGTAAATATTATATCATGTTTATGTTAGTATATTATTGTGGACACAAGGGTTTGGAGTTGCCACCTAGTTTTTGCAATGGTCTAGGAACCATATATATAGCATCCCTTTGAGGAATGACCTTTTTGATCTTATTACTAGAGTATGGGTTTGAAGTTTAGGTACGCTCTTGGGAAGGTGTTAGGCACCCAAGACTGCCCAACCCTAAGGTTGGCCTCCCATCATTGTGTCCTATGTCTTAACCCTATTAAAAACTATTTAAATACTTGCATTCTAAACTCACACACATACTAACATGCATCTAACAAACAACATGACATCTTTAACCCTAAACAAGCATACTTATCTATCCACAAAGCAAAAGAGAGTCAAACACACAAAAGAAACCCTAGAATACATCTAAATAAGGCAGCAACCCCAAACATGGTAGCAAGCATATCATCAAACAATACATATCAAAAGCAAAGCATTAACACATAAGAAACCCTAATCATACATCTAAGCATGCTTCATCGTATCAATCAAAATAAAACCAAAACACAAATGCATGGACATTTCTAATGTATGACTTACCCTTTACTTACCTTGCAGCAACACAACACCTATGGCATCAATGCATGGACATGTGAATGAATGGCATGGCATCAAAGCAAGGAAACAAAACAAACCCTAATCTAAACATGTGATAACAAACAAACATGTGAAAGAGGTAATTAGGAACCTATAGAGCCTAAAACATGTGAAAAATAGGCTAAACAGAACAAACATGTGAAGGCAAAAACAAAATAAACAAAAGTTTAGGGTTTCTAGGCAACGGCATCACGCACGCTAGACAGGCCTACGTGTGCATAATCAAGCCTGCGTGCGTAGGCAAGATTATGCGTACGTAAGTCCTTGCTCAGAAAACCTAAAAACGCAGAAAATAGAGCACAAGTAAGAAAAACCTAATTCTAACAACCTAGCATGCTCAGTACCTAGACAAAACTATATATTGATCTAGGCAAACATGCATAAACATAAACCAAACTAAAAACAAGATTAAAACAAGAAAAGAAAGACAAAAAATAAAAGAAAGCTAGAAAGAATACCTTAAAGCAAAAAGCTCCTAGGCTTGGTTTTTGACCATTCCCCTTAGTCAAATCTATTCACAAACCAATAAGAAAGTGATTAGCAATGTTAAACTAAAAGGATTGGGGTCAAAAAAGGTCCTAATCAAATTAAATTGACTTGAGGGTGTTTTGTGAAAAACTCCTTTTTGATTTACTATTTTCTAGTGAATCTTAGGTTTTTCCCGTGGGATTTCTGTATGTTTTGAAAATGTACCATGTAAGGCTTTTTTATAGTTGAGAAAATGGGGTTTGAAATGGCTCCTAGAAAATGTGGGATTCATTCCAAACCTCAGCCATTATTGCAGAAAACTTGTCTTTCTTATGCTTTTGAAACCTTAGCTGTGGACGCAAAAACGTGCCTACGTACGCATGCTTTGGCCCATGTACGTAGGTAGCGACCCACGTACACAGGCCGAGGGCCACTTTGGTTATTTTATTTCCAAAAATAAATTTTTGCTTATTTAAAAGGTTATATTTTTCATTTTAACACTCCTTAAGTCAATTTGATATCTGATTAGGCCCTAAACCGGCCTTGGGCCTTAGAGTTCGAGAATCATTGGGGAACGAGGGCCCGAGTCGTAAGGAGTACAAAATATGGTGTCTACAGATGCCCCTCTTTTGATTCGTGAGCTTCACTAATAGAATCAAAAGAATAAAAGACAAAACATTTTGTTTTGACGTACGGTTCGGGCTCAACCCACGCACACGACACACATCACGCATACATGGGGCGGGGTGCAACTCCGAAGAGCTGCGTGGGATTCGTATGTCCGAAGTCCCACATTTGTTGCTTGGGAAATGAGCAATGATAGGTTCACTATCTCAAAACCTTTTTTGCCACTTACAAGCAAATGGCGAGTGACTCACTATCCTAGAGTTACTTAAAAAGAAAAAAAAAAAAACAAACAAACAAGGGTGCTCTTATGAGCTAACCCAAAAAACAAAGGTGCTCTTACGAGCTAACCCAACAAACAACAAAAGGATATAGTTTCTGTGGTGTCTATCCGGGGCTCTTACCTCAAACTTCTCCTGATGACTTGTTCCTCTTATCTGATGGAAATATGCATGTATGTAGCGGAAAATTAACGGATATACTTCATTCGCAATTGATAACATGTACTATGTAAATTTCAGAATATATGAACAAGAGAGTGTACCGTAATGCGGTGAAATTTAAAACCAAAGATGAAGAGTACTTGTGAATACTTTTAATCTTCACTCCAATTCCACTTGAAGCCCAAGAAGTGTGGTCTCTCAATCAGTTATATGTATGTGTTCTAGAGAGAATGAAAAAGTGTTCAACACTCACATACATACTAATTCATGTTCATACCAAAATTTTGTATGTTTTTCTCCATATAACTGATTATCTAATTGGGCTAGCCTTTTGGGCCTTTCCAATTGGGCTTTAGTATGTGGTTTGGAGTGGGACCAAAAGGGAACAAATAAGACACTAGCTCCAATGGGAAGGGCTTTTCTGTCAACTTTTGACAAGTCCAAAGTTACCATTAATTATATTTAATACCACTATATAAATATAATTGCACTCTATGTCTTATTAATAAATTATATCCCAAGACTTTATTGTGCATGCAACCCTTTCATAAAATATTTGTAGTAACACAAAGTCATGAATGAAGACTGCCACTTTGTGAACTACTACATCTTAATCCTTGAGTACCCGGTTTAATCCTTTGAAGTTATTCACCATATACTTATGAAATCCAATTTCCATAAATATATACTTTAGTCTTACTAAAGTGGTTATGCCTAACTCTCTGAATAACAAACCCATTAAACTTATCTCAAGTGAATATTTTGTATCTCCGTTAAGAGACTATGAATTCCATCTTGAGAATATATGTTCCATCAACACTAAATGTGGCTACCCAACATACTGAGGTTTTGATTGTAACATTAGATCTTACTCCTGATATATCAAAGCAACCTACACTTTATGATCAGGTCTATTATTCTCTCAGGATTAAGAGTTCATGTAAATAGAAGTCGTGAGATTTATTATTCATTTGACAGTCGTTAGGAGAATAATAAATCTCATAGCAGTCCAGATCAACATGTTTTAACTCTTAAAATATATCAACACATCAACTAGAAGTCTCCACTTCCATGATCAAGACAAATCATCTTAGTTGATATGTTATAGTCTTCGCAGATGAAATGTCCAATTTCATCACCAACTACGAACTACAATTCTGAGTTTATAAAGAACTTGTGACTTATATCTTCTGTGACTAAATCACATACTATGCATCTCATGGACTATATGATAATGTCCGAATATTCATGTTACCATTATTTTAGATAATAATAAAACAACTTTATTAAACACAATATTAAGTCATACATCATTTCACAAATAATGTCATACATATTATCATACATGGCATCTTACAATAGGATTTAAGGGCACTAATCCTAACATTATCTTCTTCACTTCTTTCTCTACCTTTTTTGGTAAGGCTCTTGCCTCAGGTTGACCTTGGTCTCTTTCTCTATCACTATCTCTACCCTTTTCTACTGTGCCTGCATGTTCAACTCCCAGAGGATATGTGCACGAGTAGTCTTGATTGTTGGATCCATCGGAGATAGTGAAAACTCGCTGAAGAGTAGATGCGTATGGGAAGGAATCTTCTACCTCTTATGACTTGCTTGGGGATGGGAAACTAGTTGAGGAGTAGGACTCGCTAAAGAATAGTGTAGATGTGTGATCCACTAGGGAAGAATCTTCTACTTCTTTCATGGTTCGTTGAGGACTTTGAGGAAGAATCTTCTACTTCCTCGCTGGGGATTTTTTTTTTTTTTTGTATTGGACTCACTAGGGAAGAATCTTCTACTTCCTTACTAGGGATACTTTGGGTAAGAATCTTCTGCCTCCTCCATGGGCATGATGCTCGATATGCTTGAACTATTGAGGAAGAGTCTTCTGCTTCCTCTATAGGGATGATGGTTGATAGGTTTGATCCATTTGAGGAAGAATCTTCTGCTTCCTTACTGAGGATAGTGTTTTTTGAGATGCTTGAAATATTGAGGAAGAGTCTTCTGCTTCTTTACTAAGGGTAGTGTTTTTTATGTGCTTGATCCGCTGGGGAAGAGTCTTCTGCTTCCTTCATAGGGATGATGTTTTCGATGTGCTTGAATCACTGAGGATGGTTCTTAATGTATTTGATCCACTAGGGATGGTTTTTGATGTGCCTGATCGGGGGAAGAGTCTTCTACTTCCTTTACCGTTCACTGATGAGTCATTTGATAATTTTGTGCCTTAATTGGGGTAATCATAAGATGTCCCTCTTTTTTGAAAGATATATATATATATATATATTTTTTACTGTTCATGACTAAACTACACATAGTTTAATGGTGAGGCCTAAACTACACATAGTTTAGCCATCAGGTGTGTTCCTGCCTTTTCATTTTTCCCAATGGATACCAACCGTTTCTTCTTTTTTTTCTTCATTCTCTTCATCTTCCTCACCTCTTCATATTCTCCATAACTCTCTTTGTTTCTCTCTACAAAAACCTCCTTCTCCTCTTTCTTTCTCTCACTTTCTAACTCTTTCATTTTCTCAAGCCCTCTCACTTTCTCATTTTCTCTCATTCTCTCATCATCTTCTCCAATGGCACCCAAGGCCAAGAAGTCCTCCTACGTCCTATATTCTGATGCATTTCACCTTGCCCGGTGGAGTGGAGCAACAAGGTTGGTAGGGTCTCCACCATTGACATACCAACCAGAGAATCACATTCCCACGACCGAATCTGTAAGTTTTGAAATTTTTTCTCATTTTCAAGTTCCTCTCTGATCTTCTGTTTCAATGTGTTTTTGGCCATGTAGATGATTGAGTTTTGCTATAGGATGGGTTTAGATGAAAACTTGACACCTTAAGAGGGGTAGGAACATGTCTAGGATTGATTTTGGATTATGTATCTTTCAAAATGTCGAAGAACTGCTTCTTCTTGTGTTCTTGCATGCATGGGCTCGGGCCTACATACGTAGCTTTCATTCATGTGTACGCAGCTCTATTCTCGCATTCGCAAGTGTGTTCTTGAGGCTCTGCGTACATGGGAATGGCCCTGCGTATGCGGAGTCTTGTCTGCATATGTAGGCTTTGACCCGCGTACGTGAGACGTCTGGCAGAAGTTCTACTCGGCCCATTTTCACTTATTTTTCATTTGTTTCACCTCTATATGCACTCCTAACACACCTTTTTGTCATTTTTGTACCTAAATATCACTATATCTTTTTTTTTTCTTCGTTCTTGCATCAAAACATCATATTTCCCAAATTCTACTTGAATCAAGAATCTAATGTCATCTTATTTTTTGTTTGCAGTCATCATCCCCTTATGTTGGTAGGGGAAGCACTAATAAAGTGGTGGAGTGGTACAATCTTCTTATCCTCGAAACCAGGGGCTATATTTGGGAGGCGGGCTTTGAACCCATCATTAGACTTCTTTCGGAGAAGTCTGCGAGCACTACCTTGGTGCAATGCCTCATTGAGAAGTGGTGGGATACTACCCACACCTTTCATATTGCTGAGCAGGAGATGACGGTAACTCCATACAACTTTTAATGCATGACTGGCCTTAGCTACGAAGGTACTATCATTAGTTTAGACGATGCATCGGGCATCCATCTGGGTCTCGACATGTTGGGGAGGAAGTACTCCACTAAGACCATCCGCTACTTTGATTTGTTGTCGGATTACATGTTCCTCCCACATAGGACCAGGGAGGAGTGTGTCTGTATGGCTAGGGCTTTCCTTCTTCACTTGTTGAGGGCTTATCTCTTTGCCAATGGTGGGCAAACGGTGTCGTTGAGGTGGTTGACCCTCTTCCAGGACTTTGGAGAGGCACAAAGGGCCAACTGGCGGCAAGCATGTCTTGCCTATCTCTACTCCACTCTTGATACTCTCAGTCGGGGCACCTTGCAACAGCTTGTAGGGCCTTGGAAGCTCCTTGAGGTTAGTATCTTTCCATTCTTTGCATTTCTACTCTAGCTTGTAGTCTTGCAAACTATGTCATCTTGAAAAATGTCATCTTGCAAACTGCCATCTTGCATCTAACCTGTGGCTTGTGCTTCTTTTTGCAGCGGTGGGTTGTTAGGTATGGTCTCATAACTCCAAGCACCGACCTGGTTCTAAGGGAGTTTTCTCAAGTGAGGGCCTATCTTGCTAGGTTAACTTCGGATGAGGTAAGTTTAGGAGTTCTAGTTGTTCATGCCTTTTCATGCATTTCCTTTAGAATACTCTTCTTCTAACCTTGTGTCATTATAGGTTAACTGGACTCCATGGGCCGGCCAACCCCTTCCTGCTTCTCGAGACTTGGAGCTTGCCACTCTTATTGCTTTAGAGATCACTTGGCCCTTTGAAAAAGGGGGTTTGAGGGTGCTAAACTTGGTGGAGAGAGTGCAATGCCAGCTGGTGGGTAAAGATGAACCACAGATTCCGATGAACTCTCCTAAGTTCATTCTTGCCCCACACTCCATGACTGATGCTAAATATAACTCATGGGGGAGCGGCATTTCCTATGCCGAGCGGCTTCTTAAGGGGTTGAACTATGAGGAGTTCAACATTACTCGCCTCATGCTTTCCCTTATTATTCAGGTTCATGTTCAATCTCTTTTCTTCTCTTTTTTCTTTTTTGTTTGTCATGACTTTTAATGTGGGAAATTGTAACAGTAGGGACCTGTTGCTGGTGAGCCCATTGATCCTCTACATCTCCCTTGGACGGTCTATGCTTATGGCCCTGATGGCTTTACTCGGGAGCATGCCGTGCCCCGTAATCCTAATGTCATGGGCTATCCTTTCCCTCCCAACACTTGGGCGATGAGTTCTTTCTCCTTTTGTCCTTCTTTTTTTTTGCCAAATTTCTCTATTTGTTTTAGTCACTAACCCTTCCTTTTTTGAACTGCAACTCACTATCCAAGAGCATGAGAAGTTGGTGTGGCTAGCTGGGAATCTCAAATTAGAGGAGACCAACTACTCAAGGGAGCTATATGGTCCTAGAGAAGTGGCCCATCCAGGTGGTGGTGATGATGATGATGATGATGATGGTGAGGAGGAGGACTCGGAGGCAACTCCTAGCTATCGATCAAGGAAGAGGCGGCACCATTGATTACCTGCAGTTCAAGACACATATAGGCATATAACACACATCTTTTTTCTTTCTTTCTTTTTTATGGATTTTTATTCCCTTTAGCAGAGATTTTGGATTAAGATTTAGACGAAAGATTGTATTTAAGAACATTTTTTTTTACATTTATGCCTTTGATTGGGAACTTAGCACTTAATCATAAATTGTATATTTCTATACAACTTTGCTTCTTTAATGCTTGCAATCTTGTGCTTGGAATGTGTTTTGGATGATCCTTTAGGCTATAGGAACCCTTAGGAATGGCTTGGAGTGAAAAAATCTGCTCAAAATAGGGGAACATGGGCTTCTGCCAAACGCCATGCATACGTGGGGATGGGCCTGCGTACGCAAATTTGACTTTGCGTACGCAGGGTTGACCTTGCGTACGTGGGCCGCGAATCAAAAAAACCTTAATTGGATTCCAAAACCCTCACCTACGTAGTCATTTGAGTCCAAAACCCTCACCTACGTATTTCCAACCTAGAGAACACTTTTTTGAGGTCTCCTAATAGTAGAAAACTTTCCTCTTGATGTCTCCACTTGGATTAGAAAGCTTGTTCCCGATTTCAAGGATTCCATTACTCCCTATGGTCTTTATTGCATCTTCCCCTATCATCAAATTAGAGTGGATGAACCTTTTTTTCGTGCTGCTGCCAACTATTAGGTTCCTTCTTGGCATGTATTCCGCTTCAATGGAATAGAACTATGCCCCACTATTGAGGAATTTGCTGCTATCATGGGTGAACCGAAAATTGATGACCGCATCTTCCCTACCATAGGTGGGGATCTTCCTTCCTTGTTGGGAGTCATGTTGGGCATCCCTTCCACCACATAAAATAGGTGGTGTGTCTTTGGGGAGCTCAACTTTAAGTTGGTTTTTGAGTATTTTTCTGGTTCAACCCTTCCCGAGGGTAAGAGGACACACTCGTACTTTCTTCATGCCTTTTGCTTGTGTGCTCTTGGAAGGTATTTCTTGGTTCAAAACTCGTATTGTGTGGACTTTTGGATGTGCATAATAGCTTATGAGCTAAAGAGAGGTAATCCGGTGGGCTTGATCTTGGTGGAGACCCTCAATAGCTTGGATGCCTTTCATAGGAAGGAAGTAAACTTCTTGGCGGAAAGTCCTCTTCTTCTTCAGGTATAATCCCTAATTTTTTCCTAGGTTCTCAACCTAGCGGGATCCCTCTAATTTGCATGGATTGCCTCTCGGTTTTCAACCCATCAAGGCACCTTATATCGTCTTTCATCATTATTTTATTTTTTTCTCATGCTCTCTCCCTCTTTTTGCTTTTTTTTTTCTTTTCTTTTTATTCCCTCCCCTCTATCCTTCTCCTTCTTTGGTTGCTTCAACCTCCCACTGTTCCTCTCATCACCTACCTCCCTAGGCACCTTAGGGACTGCCGACTTCATCAGAATGACACGGGCTTTGAGGATGGAGCTTACGGGTCACCTCAATGAGACCGACATTCAATAGGTCGTAGAATGGTGGCATATCTCAAGCATGGTCCATAGTTGTTGCAAGGACCACTGTGTGACTTTAGTTAGGCTTCGATGCTACTCTTACTACTCCACTTGTCGTATCTCAAGGCAATTTGGAGAGCGTCAAGGAGCTCCTGATGATGAGAGGGCCTACCACACTGCAGTGTTCACCAATAGGATCTTAGGCAGGATCAGTGAGGCTTAGCCATGTCATAGGGTGACGATAGACATCGTTCCTCCCAAATACATCTACCCCACTACAAGGTACAAGCAATGGTTGGAGGATGACATGAAGTGGATTCTGAAGGATGAGAAGGCTTACATAAAGACTAGCAAGAAAATAAGGAGGATTGAGTGACCACCTTGATATATCCCATGTTTTACTTTTCTGCACTTTTATGATTCTCATGTTTTGTTTTTGAATTTAATAAAGGATTGGAATGTTCCAAATCCCCAATGAAAACAATCTTATTATCCTTTAATTTGAGCAATGAGAGAATTTCCTTTTATTATCTTTGTTTATTGTCATCATTATTCTTTTTCTTTTTCTTTTCTTTTTCCTTTGCCATGTAATTTTTGCCCATGACATCCCTTTGGGAATTTTCACCATGCCCATGGATTTTTCCCCTAATTTTTTCCTAGACCGCCTTTATGGGTTTTCAATCTAACAAGGTTCTTTTGCCTAAATTTTTGCCTAGGCCGCCCTTTTAGGTTTTCAACCTAGCAGGTTTTTTCTTCTTTTTTCTTTTTAAATGTGGTATTTCCGAAGTCTATCATGTTAATTGGGCAAAACATCTCTTCTCCATCCAAATCTGTGGTTTTTGTAGCACCTCTAGACATGATTTTCTTAATGATAAAAGGCCCAGACCAACTTGGCTTCATCTTCCCTCTTAGATCAAAAGTCTCATCTCTAAGCACTTTTAGGACCAAGTCTCCTTCCTTAAGGTTTCTTGGTTTCACTTTCTTGTTAAATGCCCTAGCAATCCTTTTTTGGTACCCTTGTGCATGATATTATGCCCTAGCTTTCTTCTTATTTATCAAAGTCAATTGTTCATATCTCGCCTTAACCCAATCCTCTTCTAGGACCTTGGTTTCCACCAATACCCTTAAAGATTTTATCTCCACCTTAATAGGAAGCACCGCCTCACTACCATAAACCAAAGAGTAAGGTGTTGCCCTAGTCGACGCACAGATAGAAGTTTTATAACCCCATAAGGCAAATGGAAGTTTCTCCGCCCAATCTTTGTATGTCACTACCATCTTGGCTAGGATGTTCTTCACATTCTTATTGGTTGCTTCTACGGCCCCATTAGCTTGTGGTCTATATAGTGAAGACTTGTGATGCTCGATGTTGTATAATTCCATGACCCTTCAAACTTCTCCCTCAAAGTGGGAACCATTATCAGAAATGATCTTTTGGGGCACCTCAAACTGATATATGATGTTGTTTTCTAAGAACCGAGCCATATGCTTAGCCTTCAATACAGAGTAAGAGGCTGCTTCTACCTATTTGCTGAGATAGTCAATTGCTACCAAAATGTATTCATGCCCATTTGAAGCCTCAGGGGCTATCCTTCCAATCACGTCTATACCTTAAACCGAGAATGGCCACGGAGAAGTCGTGCTATACAACTCACTAGGCGGTACATGGTTCAAGTTGGCGTGTGTCTGACAATCATGGAAACTCTTCACATAGTCCACACAATCAGTCTCCATTTATTCCAGTAGTACCTTATTCTTAGGATCTTTTTGGTTAATATTCTTCCATTTATATGAGGACCACAAACCCCTTAATGAAATTCTTCCATTACTCTCTCGGCTTCTTCTCTCTTCAAACAACGAAGGTGTATTCCATCATGGGGTCTTCTATAGAGTTGTCCCCCACATAGGATGTATTGTGTTACCATCATCCTAATGGAACGATGCTCTCTCTTGTCGGCACCATCTGAATATGCCTCTAATTCCAAGAACTTCATGATGTCATAGTACCACGAAACTTCCTCTTCCTCTATGGTCATTACTAAAGCTTCAGTCTTCCTTTTGTGCACTTCTTCATAACTTCGCTCAATCTCCAAGGGTCGTGTCCATACTCCCTCGGGTATTTCAACCATGGAGGCCAAGGTAGCTAAGGCATCCGCAAATTGATTTTGAGCTTTTGGAATGATTGTGTATTCAATTCTGTCAAAGGTCTTGGTCAAGTCCTCCAAGTATCAGCTTCAAATGTTCCTCCTTCACTTTCCACAATTTTTGCGCTTGGGCTATAACCAAAGTTGAATCTCCAAAGACTTCAGCCTCCTTTACCCCCAATTCTCGAAAAGCTTCCATTCCGGCAATACAAGCCTTATATTCAGCCATGTTATTAGTTGCATTGAAGTTTAGCTTGATTTTAATTTAGAAACTTCTCTTAATTTATTTAATCTAACTTACATACAAATAACTCTTTCTTTAACAACTTATAACTCATCTCTTTATTCATCTTCAATTATTTTGAGTTTCAACATATTTAATTTAAAATGTACTAACAAGGTGTAAAGGTGCGAGGGTTTAGAAGGAAAAAAGGAAAAAAAAAAAAAAAGGAAGGGTGAAGGGACCAATTTTTTTCATTTCGATTCATTTCAAACAAAAGAATAGAATATTTTGATGATCAATGATGACTGGTTGTGGTATTGGTATTAGTACTAATCATCTTCAAAATTTTGTAGTGGATAAAATTTGTTTGTCAATCGTGGTGATCAGAAATCCCTTTGTGCAACCAGCGGCTGTGGCATTTTTTTTTTTTTCATTTGCCGGCAACTTGGCCGTGGAGGTGGAAGAGCAGTGGAGGAGAAAGAAAGATAGAGAAACGTCTAGTTGAGGAGAAGGAGAGAGATGTATACCTTTTTTTTAGGTTTAGAGATAGGTATGGAATATAATAAATAAGGAATAATTAATGAGATCCTAATTAGAATATTACTATTAATGAGTGTCTTTTTTGACCGTTATATATACTTAAATCTAATGATTTAGAAAATGTGTAACTCTAAAGAGTTACACCAGGTGTAACTTGAACCCATCTATATATATATATATATATATATATATATATATTATCTATAATTTGTAGACTTTAAATCTTTTGATTCCTTTCAATAGTTATAACCATGGATTATTCTTTTGAATATAATCCATTTTTCTCTTATATTTCTCTATTGTTTAGTCATATATATTTTGTTTTGTTTCAATAATTTCCAAGCCATGAATCATCTGATTCTTTAATATTTTTTAGTCTTTCAGAAGTTTTAATATCTGAATTTTTGAGTTATTTTTTTGCAGTATCTGAAATTGTAATAAAATTATTTTTGTTTAGTCCAAACTTAACAAGTGAAACTCTACCTCTCCAACAAGTCCAACTTAAACTCAAACTCATCTTTATCATTTTTTTTTAAAACAAAATTATTTTTGTTTAGTCCAAACTTAACAAGGAGTGAAACTCTATCTCTCTAATAAGTCAAACTTAAACTCAAACTCAAACGTTGATAATTTATCTCTAAATTTGTAAGGTTAATCATGAACACTATAAAAGCAGTACAAACCGCAATATTTTTTTTTTAAAGCCAAGTAGAGGTATGACCTCTTCTTCTATTATTTTCTTCTCCTCTACTTTGTTAAATATATATATATATATTTTATGGTTTTCCTTGTATTTTTTAAAAAGTAATTTTATGGTTTTTCTTATATTTTTTAAAAAGTAATTTTCGTATATGAACCACCAAACTCTCTTTTAGCCATTTTTTACAAAAGAAAAAAGTTTGCAATAATTGAAATTTAAGGTTGTTACTACTGCATTTGTCTTTACTTCACCTCACGATATGAAAGTACGTTAATTTCTTGGACAGAAAGCTTATATACGATATATTAAGAGAATGTATGACTTTCATTATTTCAACGTGGGCTCCTACTCAACATTTTTTAGTGTGGGCCACATGCTGATAAAGTTCGTTTAAAGTTTAGACCTGTTAAAATTTAAAACCTATTGCTTTATGGGTTCGTGTACTTTTTTCTTTTTCTTATATTTCTCTTTTAAATAGTCATATATTTTTTGAATTGTTTCAATAACTTGTTCTTTAATTATATATCTTTTTTGGCATCTTGGAAGTTTTAACATCTGAATTTGTGTAGTCACACACACACACATATATATATATATATATATATGAATTCAAGTTACACATTTTTTATACCGTAGATTTTTTAAAAATCCAATAGTTAAAAAAATATCATTAAATGTTACTATTACTTTCCATTTTTTGCCTAATTAATATTAGCATTTTTTCTCTATTTCCTTATTTAATTAGTTTCCACTTTCCACTTGATTAGAAGATACACAGCCATTTTCAATACCTTGCAAATCATATTTATCTCTACTAAAGAGCACCCCACCATAACCAAACCTCCTGTTTCGGAAAAAATGTATACCAAATTTTTTTTTTTTAATTTCATGCAGATGGGTAGATCTGGATAGATTTTCATTTAAATGACTCAATCTTACTTCAAAAAAGAGAGAGATGAGAAGCAAATCAAGTGACTCAATCTTACTTTCTTTTTATGCAGATACAGATAAATTTTCATTTTATGTTTTGAATTTAGTGTTTATTGAAATAAATAAAATCATAGTAGTGATTATAGTGATTTGGTGAAGGTGGAACTGAGGATTATTTCCCCAGTTGATTGGCGTTGAGCATCCTTGACGCTGATCATACCCAAAGGTCCCAAATTTGGCCGCCAATCACTACTATGATTTTATTGGATAATATCGTTGATAGTATTGGGTCATAATATATCAAGGTCACAAACTGTTGAAAAAATATTTCCACAGAGTTGCTTGGTTTTTTTTTTCGATAATCTCCACAGAGTTGCTTGATAGTATTGGATAATGTCCTGCAACTGTTTGCCACTGTCCTTAGTTTTTTTACAAATTTCTATTCTACATGGGAGATACAAACCCAGGAGAAAAGAGAGAGAATATGAGCACATTTTAAGAGTAGAGACAAATATGGAAATTCATAAATAAGGGATAATAAATGGGATGGACCAGATGGTAATCAATGAGTTTAATTTTTTGACCGTTAGATTTACTTAAATCTAATGGTGTAGAAAATGATAACTCTTTAGAGTTATACAAGGTGTAACTTGAACTCATCTAATATATATATATATATATATATATATACATATATATGTGACTACACAAATTCAGATGTTAAAACTTCCAAAACGCTAAAAAAGATATATAAGTAAAGAATAAATTATTGAAACAATTCAAAAAATATATGACTATTCAAAAGAGAAATACAAGAAAAAGAAAAAAAGTACACGAACCCATAAAGCAATAGGTTTTAAATTTTAATGGGTCTAAACTTTAAACAAACCTTATTAGCATGTGACCCACGCTAAAAAATGTTGAGCAGGAGCCCACGTTGAAATAATGAAAGTCATACCTCTTCTTAGTGTATCGTATATAAGCTTTCTGCCCAAGAAGTTAACATACTTTCATATCGTGAAGTGAAGCAAAGACATATACAATAGTAGCAACCTTAAATGTCAATTATTGCAAGCTTTTTTTCTTGTAAAAAGTCAAAGACTTCGATTTTATATATATATATATTTATATAGATGAATTAATTTACTTTCAAATCCATCTAACCAACTTTAAAAAAAAAAAATGCAAAACTAACCTTTTAAATTTCATCAAAATTCATTTCAAATTTCAAATTTTACTTTCGTTCAATTGAGTTTTCTAAGTTTCAAATATATTCAATCAAGGCCTCTGTTTGGCTTCATTAGTCTATTTCATTAGGCTAATATAAAATGGCACTGTTTTTTTTTTAAATAATTTTTTGAATATTTTATTATTGTCTAAAAAAAATGATTAATAAAAAAAAGGCCTAAATCATAAGAGCATTCACATCAAAGATTTCAAAAATTTTAGCATTTAACATCTCAAAAACCTACTTTATTGATTTTAACACTTTATTTTACAATACACCATACATCAAAAGTTCTATTTTTTTTTTCCACTTCATTTAAAATAATATATAAAATACTTTAAAATAAAATAAAAACAACCTCCACAAAATCCAATAGCAACGGTCACAGCCTCCTCTACCACAACACTACTAGCATCAACCTCCACTGTGGCAACCAAAATCCACCACATGAAAAAAAAAAAAAAAAAACACGGCCCAGCCACTACCTTCCTCTTCCAAATCACAAAATAACCACAATCACAATCACAAAACCCATATCGTTGAGAAGAAAGAAGACAATCATAAAACCCAGATCGTTGAGAAGAAAGAAGAAAGACAGAGAGGCAAAAACCCACATCCCAAATCCACCATTGCCAATCAAACCACCAAGCAAAACACACACACACACACACACACAAACCCATCACGGCAAACCTCCACAAAAGCAAACCCATCACGCCGATCTACTGCACCACGACCCATTACGACCCAGACCCACAAGGTAAAACGAATTCACTATGAAAGAATTGAAGTTTACACAATAGCGACTTAGACCACTAACATCCTATTGCTACCTCGAGTAGGAAACTTACTACCATGACCACGTGATAGCTCCGAGTCCACGGACTACTTCTTTCTTGAATTCCCAGCAAGTACAAGCACTCCTGCTTGTGTATCTTTAAGCTCTTGAATTAGCAACTGAATTGATCACCAAGCTCTCGACATTAATCTTGAGATTGGAAACCCTAAGTGTATGTGAAGGCAACCACCTCTAGATCTCACAGAAGATTCACACACACAGAATAAAGAGCAACCTCAAAACGTGGCTAGGGTTTTCCCTTTTATACTTAGGGTAAAATATAAAACCCTACACGTTAAACGGGCTTGGGCTGAGTTGGATAATTCTGCAGAAAAATGATCTGCCCGAGATTCGATCGATCGAGTCTAATTCTTGATTGATCGAGCCAGGCAGATTTACATAGTAAATCCTGCAGTCACTTGATTCCAACTTTACATAAAAAACATATACTTTGAGTAAGTCTAATCAAGACTAAAACGTTTTGATCATGGTTTGCCAACATTACAAAATGAAGTTCTAATACATTAGTTCCTAATTCCTTAGAACCTAACAAACTCCCCCTTTGGCAATCCATGACAAAACACAAACTTAAACAAAATGCTCAAAGTTACATAAAAACAGCTCATTACAAAAATATTGCCCATCATAACAAATTCAACCTAACTACCATCTATCAGTTGCAAGTGTAGACAGCAGCACGACTGAATCAACTTGTATATACCTGAAACACTCAACAAACGCATAAACGCATGTGTGGAAAATACAAGTAAAACAAAGTAACTTCTTGATTTCACATAACATAAAAAATAAAGACATATGTAAGGTTGAATTTAATGAACCATTTTGTTGGTTTTATTCCATGCTAATTTGCTTGTAATTCAGCACTTAGAAACCCTGTATTTAGGTGGGAATCATGTAAGGGTAGTGTGTGAGAGGGTGTGAAGAAATGCTCAAGACTGTGTACTGAAGCAGGGACTCGCGACTGGATCTCGCGGGTGGCTCGCGGCTTGCAAGCTGCCAGAAGATGTACACGAGTGAAGCATGCAGAGAAGCTGAACCGTTATGCCAGCTGTAGTACTACAGGACAAAAAGTCCAAACTGGCCATTCAGTTAGCTCGCGGCTTGAACTCGCGACTCAGTTAAGTCGCGAGGCCAAGTCGCTAGCCAGCTTTGTTTTGGAAAAACTGACTCTTCGCATTCCATTCTCACACCAGTATAAATACCCCTTATACCCATGAAATGTAGAGAGCTTCCAGAGAGAATTTTGAGAGAGAAACCCTAGAGAAAAACAAGATTGACTCATCCATAATCTTCATATTTGTTTCTCCAAATTCCTCTACTCTCACCCTCTCCATTGTTACATCCTTGAAAGGTACAATAGCCAAAACTTTTTCTCATCATACCCATATATGTGAGAAGGCTGTTTGGTGCTTGGGAAGCAGTTAGGAAGGGAACAATTGATATTGGTTGATGCTATGGGCTATAGCGGAATCCGGTAAGCTAAAGAAGACAAAGGTTCAGAGTAACCTCGTTGGAGCAAGAAGCTTGGAGGGCTTTGGTACACTGGGTAGATTAGGCTTGGAAGGTCTTCTGCTGTTCATGTATCTCAACTTCATTCTTTAGTGGATTATTGACTGCTTGGAGGGCGGCGGAGAGGTTTTACGCCGAGGACTTTGGTTTCCTCTTCGATAACACATCGCTGTGTTGTCTTTGTGTTTGCATCTCTCTTCCTTAATCTTTGTCATTTAATTTCTGCTGTGGTTGTGATTTTATTTGGCTTAGATTGTTCTATCAATTCTGTTTTAGCTATTTATCATAGTCCGCACATATATTGTTTGATAATTAGTTTGAATTGGTAATTTGTAATTTGGGGGTCTAAACGTTCAAAGTGTTTTACACACTATTTGAACATTCAATTGGTATCAGAGCGGGTGCACTTACTGTGGTTTAATTACCTTAGTGCGATCCTTGACCCCGTTTGAGATGGATCTGTCTCAATCTCTAAATACTCCACCATACTTTGATGGTAGCAACTATGCCTTTTGGAAAGTCAGGATGAGGGCATTCTTGTGTTCAATGGATGAAACCGTTTAGGATGCAGTGGATGTTGGATGGACTAGGCCAGAGGCTGCCAAATCCACTTGGGACAAGGCAGCCCTCATGGCGTCTAATGCAAATAGCAAAGCACTTAACGCTATTTTTTGTGGTGTATCTCTAGATGAGTTCCACAAGATATCTCACATTTCTATTGCCAAGGAGGCGTGGCAGATATTGGAGACCACGTATGAAGGAACGAAGAAAGTGAAAGACACTAAGTTGCAGATGCTGACCACTCGGTTTGAGGAGCTGAAAATGAGTGAGGATGAGTCATTTGACTCTTTCTATAGCAAGCTGAATGAGGTGGTCATTGGCAAGTTCAACTTGGGTGAGAAAACAGAGGACTCAAAGATAGTGAGGAAAATCCTTCGGTCATTGCCGAAGAGCTTCCGTGCAAAGGTTACAGCAATTGAAGAGAGCAAGGACCTTGATGATATCAAAGTTCAAGAACTAATTGGCTCACTTCAAACATATGAGCTGTCATTGCCCTTACAAAGGAAGAGCAAATCACTTGCTCTTAAGACAATCAATGAGAGGATAGAAACTCACGACTCATCGGATGAGGATGTTGTCAATAAAGATGTGGCATATCTTGTGAAGAATTTCCGAAAGTTTTTGAAATTCAAGAAGAATGGAAAGTTTGCTGAGAAGGGAAAATTCCCAAGTTTCGGAAAGGAGTAAAAGGATTTTAAGAGGAAAGATGGGAAGGACTCTCAATCCTCTCAAGGAATCACGTGCTTCGAATGCAACGGACACAGACATTTCAAGAAAGAATGTCCCAATAATTTGAAAGCAAAGGGCAAGGTGTATGCCACTACTCTTAGTGATTCCGATTCCTCTAATTTAGATTCAGACGAAAGCTGTGATGGAGAGGAAAACTTCTCTGTATTCATGACCATTGCTCATGTGGAATCTTCAGATGATTTAAGTGTGCTAGTGGATGAGCTTGGTAAGCACACTGAATTGGAGTCAATTAGGATAGTTGAGGAATCTGATGATGAGGAAGAAGATGAAACAGTGGGATTGCAAGAGACCTACAATTCCCTCGTTGAGAAGACCGGTGAATATGCAAAAGTGGCTAACGCAGCCATTAAAAAGATGAAGAGGGCAGAGGAAGATTATAGAAGTCTTCTCGTGTGATACAAGGAGACCAAATGTGAAATGGAGTCGCTGAACAGAGAGTTAACCGAAGCTTATTCAAAAATCAAATTCCTTGAGCATGAGGTGGTTCAAGCCAATGCTAAAGTAGACCGAGTCTCCTCCCAGAAGCTTGATGAAATGCTTGCTCATCAAAAACCATTTTCCGACAAAGGCGGATTGGGATACACCGGAGAAAGCAGTTCGGCTGCTAATAAATCCAAGGAAATGAAGTTTGTGAAATCCAAAGAATCGAAGGGAGCTACCACTAATGCTGAGAAAGTGAAGTCGGAGAAGAAGAAGGATGTGACTGACCAACGGTTTATGACTAAACCTCCTAAACAATCAGTGGTCAAACCTAAGGGTAAAGGGAACTCATTCCCAAAGTCACAAAGAGGTCCGAGAACTCAACACTTCTACCATCACTGTGGAATTCAAGGTCACACAAGACCCAATTGTTATAAGCTGCAAGCATTGAAGAATTCCGGTGCTCAAAGGTCAAGAGGACCAAGACATGACAAAGGGAATTGGAATGCTGACAATTAAAAGGTCAAGAAGGTGATCCCGGAGTGAGGGATGTGATGAGGATGATTGATGCATTCACCACTTGTTTGGCAAGCTTCAATAGAAGGTTTGAAAGTCATAACACTCGTACCCAATCCTATAGGGATATCACCCCAAACGCACGTGACGTGTGGGTGAAGAGGGGTACTCATGCATAAGCATTACAACAGGTCCATGCATTAATTCTTCCTATGCTATGTGACTTTGCTTGGTTGTGTGCTTTGTGTTGTGATGTTAGCTTGATTTGAAAAATGTGTATTTGTTCGCTTTTGCTCTAAATGTTTTTACATTGTTGTTTTTGATCAATCTTTTCTTGTTTTTATGTCAAAAATCCAAAAACACATAAAAAGTAGAAAATCCAAAAAGTTTGATCGACATTATTGTGTTTTGTCACAAGCATATTTTGCATTGTACTTTTGTACTAATGGCTTTGTGCATTTATGAGCGTAGCTTGTTCCCTATGCACTCATATCATTGTGGGAGAAATCTTGACATTTATGTGATTGTTGTAAATCGATCTTCAAACTTGTTATGAATGATTAGTCAATGGTTTTGTTGATCTTGAGACATGCATAGACTTGTGCCTATATATCTTCCCACTCTTTTATTTTATTGTTTTTGCTTAAAGAGCTCACCAAATGTAAATCTCAAAATGAAAAGAGATATTGAGCTGCAAAAGCCGTCGCACACACTAATATTTGACTAGGAAAAAGGGAAAGCGACTTTTATGAAAATGTATGATGCCCAAAAAGCCAAAGGCTTGCTCATCAAATTAAAATATTAAAAATTTCAGGCATCGATCTCTAAATGAGATGTATTGATTCAAAAAAAAAAAAAAAAAAAAAATCAAATGTTATGATGAGAATGAAGCCAAATGAAAAGCTTCATATTATGTAATCAAGTTTATGTGGGAGGTCATATATACATATTTCTATAATTGAGATAGGTCACTTTTCCTAGTGCTAATTGTGTATGCCTTGGTTGAATTGATCATTGAAGCTTCACATTAGACTAAGGACTATCTCAACTTTGGTACCCACACACATCACACATGTTTATGCTCAATGAAAGCCTTATTCATTTGTGTGATTATATTTGATTAAATGCGTTTCACATACTCAATTCTTGTTGATCAAACACAAAAAGATTTTTGAGTGTTTTAATTTGTTTTTGGAAAGTCTTTTGTTTTTGTAAAAATGTCAAAAATTTTCAAAAACTGTGTTGCCCTGTTTTGGCGACTTGGTCGCGGGTCAAGCCAGTCGCATGCCCAGTTGCGAGCTTGCTCAGAAGGTTTTTGCGACTCACTGGCGGGTCAAAGTCCCAGTCGCGAAAAATACTTAGAAAATTTTTCAAAATCTGGGTTTTTAGGTTTCTCGCGACTCATACTGGCAACTTGTTCGCTGGTGAAAGCTTCAGTCGCAAGGGTTACACATAAATTTTCGCGGCTCTCTTCGCGACTTTCTCGCAGGTGGAACTTCCTGTCGCGAAAAACACTTAGACAAATTTTCAAAATTTTGTCTCTAAGGTGTTTGGCGGCTTGCCCTGGCGACTTGCACGCGACTTGGTTCAGTCGCGAAAAACGCGTGTTTTGCATTTTAAGGACAGTTTTTATTTTAAAACTTTTCAGTTTTCCCTCGAACTTTTTGACTGTTCATTGTCTTGTTCGTTCTTCTCTCTCACAAACTTACCGTGTTTCACACAAAAACCACCATTTTCATCATCTTCTCAACTTCAATCTTCAAGAAAAAGGTATGGGTTTTCTTAATTTCTCTAAGTTTTTCATGATTATAACCTTGTTTTCTTGGATTTGTGAGTTGTTATTGAGATTTAGGATATAAGATGATTCGGATATGGGTTGGGTTCGTGTTTGTTGAGTTTGAATGTTTGGGTTGTTGTGATTCACACTGTTTGTGAGTGTCTTTGGTTGCACAATGTATCATTTGTTACACACACACATTTTGTGACATGATTGTGAACCTAATCTCGTGATTTTAGGTTTTTCCACAATATTCCTGTTTTGGGACTAACTCTGTGCTAATAGAGTTTGTTGTCTTGTGTGGTCTTTGTTGCTCTTTGGTGTAACATGATGCAGCTTGAAAATGTCCCCGTTCAAAAGATCAGCTGTGAAAGGAGGCAGCAGCAAAGGGAAAGAGCCAGTGATTGATGTTGATGATCTTTCCCCAAAGCCAAAGAGGACCCGATCCCCAATAGGAGTGTATGAACCTCACAAGTTCAGGTCGTATGCTGCTTTTCAGACCTATGCAAACTACTTTAGAGATGCCTCTTTGCTGGTTGAAAGAGCTATTGACCAGCCGTCTCTCCTAGACACCAAAATCCCTGTATGGTTTGCCAACAAGGATTGGAACTTCCTTCTCTCCGACCTTGATGAGGCATACGAGAATTTGGTGAAAGAGTTCTATGCTAATGCCATTATTGAGGGCAAAGAGCTCAAATGCTGGGTTAGAGGAAAGATTTTCTCAGTAACTCCCACTTATCTGGCAGAAATCCTACACATCAACCGGCCAATATTAACTAATCCACCAGTATATGATGATTTGTGTCCGGATAAGGATTTACTTAGGGACGCTCTTGGAAGAAACTTGGAATTTTCACAAACTGGGAACTCAATCAGTGTTTCCTCCCTATTTTCAGAACTAAAGGTGCTTACAATAATCATGTTCAACAATCTGTATCCTCTATCCAGCACCGGATACATGAATTTCGGGAGAGACTTGTTTCTTCATGATTTGATCATTGATCTTTCATATTTTGTGCAAAACTATTGCAAGAACTGACTCAAGGACCTGCATTCCTTTTTGCTGCCTCGTTTCAAGGATATTGAAACTCAAAGGCATTCGTCCATCAGATGATGAGTCTCCCTACATGAAGCCAAGTCCAATCAACATTCGTACACTCAATGCTAGCATTGGACACAGTCGGAAAGGAATCAAGACAAAAACTTCAGCATCTTATAGTGCTTCTCGTTCTAGCTCCACCTCCTATGATGAGAAGTTAGACAACATTATGGCATCCATCCATGAACTAAGCACTAAAATGTCTGGACTCGCCTTTCTCATGCACCATCACACCATACGTTGTGATACAAAGTTCACTTCTCTCCAAACCCAATTGGACCAAATTCAAAGGAAGCTAGAGGACGATGAGGACTAGCTATTCCGGGACAAAAAGGGGGAGATGATGATGATAGGGGGAGGAAGAGCTTCATCAAAGGGGGAGTACTGTTGTAGAAAAGTATGAGCTGCTTTGCCCATGTTTAATGTTTTGCTTATTGTTATCTTATGTTTTAGTTTAATGTCTAAGTTTACTTTCAGTACATGTAGTTGTACCCTTGCTTTGTAGCCTAGTACTTGTTGTTAAATGTTATGCATTTTCTTTAAGTACTTTCACTCTTATGCCCTTTGTTGGATTTTTTTTTATCTTTAATGCAATTACCTTAAGTTGTTGCATTGGTTGAGTGTTAGACATGCAAATGATACTTTGCATTGAGCTTATTAGCTTGCATGTCCGGATGTTCATTCCTTGTGTGAATGAGCATTGTGGTCACTATTTATAGTGATTGTTCATTTTTGGTCAAGCTATAGTTTATTGCTTATATTCCATTTTGCTTGATCGCATTGTGCTTGCTCCATATGCATTACAAGTTTTTCTGCATACAATGATCATATTGTGTTGTTGTGTTTCAGGAGATACTTGTTCTTATGGTTCAAGAGCTACACAAATTCTAGAGTTAGGTGTGAGTAAGTTATGTTCAACTGTTCCCAACTCACATGTTAAGTCTAGAGTTTGTTTTAAGGTTTTGTCACGGAATAGCCAAAGGGGGAGATTGTAAGGTTGAATTAAATCAATCATTCTGTTGGCTTTATTCCGTGCCAATTTTCTTGTAATTCAGCACTTAGAAACTCTGTATTTAGGTGGGAGTCATGTAAGGGTAGTGTGTGAGAGAGTGTGAAGAAATGCTCAAGACTATGCAGTGAAGCAAGGACTCGCGATTGGATCTCGCGGGTGGCTCGCGGCTTGCCAGCCGCCAGAAGATGCACACGAGTGAAGCATGCAGAGAAGCTGAACCATCATGCTAGCTGTAGCACTACAGGACAAAAAGTCCAGACTGGCCATTCAGTTAGCTCGCGGCTTGAACTCAGGACTCAGTCAAGTCGCGAGGCCAAGTCGCCAGCCAGCTCTATTTTGGAAAAATTGACTCTTCGCATTCCATTCTCACACCAGTATAAATACCCCTTATACCCACGAAATGTAGAGAGCTTTCAGAGAGAATTTTGAGAGAGAAACCCTATAGAAAAACAAGATTGAATCATCCACAATCTTTATCTTTGTTTCTCCAAATTCCTCTACTCTCACCCTCTCCATTGTTACATCCTTGAGAGGTACATTAGCCAAAACCTTTTCTCACCATACCCATATCTGTGAGAAGGTTGTTTGGTGCTTGGGAAGCAGTTAGGAAAGGACCAATTGATATTGGTTGATGCTGTGGGCTATAGCGGAATCCGGTAAGCTAAAGAAGACAAAGGTTCGGAGTAACCTCGTTGGAGCAAGAAGCTTGGAGGGCTTAGGTACACTGGGTAGATTAGGCTTGGAGGGTCTTCTGCTGTTAATGTATCCCAACTTCATTCTTTAGTGGATTATTTACCGCTTGGAGGGCGGCGGAGAGGTTTTACGCCGAGGACTTCGGTTTCCTCTTCGTTAACACATCGCTGTGTTGTCTTTGTGTTTGCATCTCTCTTCCTTAATCTTTGTCATTTAATTTCTGCTATGGTTGTGATTTTATTTGGCTTAGATTTTTCTATCAATTATGTTTTAGCTATTTATCATATTCCACACATATATTGTTTGATAATTAGCTTGAATTGGTAATTTGTAATTTGGAGGTCTAAACATTCAAAGTGTTTTACACACTATTTGAACATTCAACATATATCATGAATAACTCATAAATATAAATCAATAAACAATGTGAAACAAGAAACATATATTATCTATGTATCTCCCCCTATCAAGGACAACCCAAACAAAATACAACATGAGCCAAAAAAGGTAAATACAGAATGAAGCACCTAGATACAATCTAAAACTCCACAGCTCCAAACTCTAAAACACAAAATCTCCCCCTAACAACAAAATCTCCTCTACATATGTACTCCCCCTTTTTGTGACGAATTGCCAAAGGGCAATCAATCATCATCAAAAGGAGGTGGCGGAGGTGATCGTCTAAGTCTCTCTAAATCTGCTCGCAAAGCACGAAGCTCATCAAACATGTCCACCAAAATCTGACCATGAGCCGCCTGAACGGTCATGACAGTCTCCAACATACGTCAAATTTCTGAATCATCCGAGGTAGAAGGTGGAGGAACAGCGGCAGCAGGATCGACAGACTCCTCAACAGTAGTATCACCTGTAGAAGAGGGAGGAGGAGGTGCGACACCAGTCGACTCAATTCTAGGGCGTTTAGAGCTTGCTCTCATCTGAGCAGCCCTCTGCCCAAGAAATGCGGCACCTATAGGAGCAACTATATGAACAGGCTCAGACGCGGGAAACTCCTCTAAACGCAAATGCAAAAGAATTCGATGAATAAAAACCGGAAAGAAAAGAGCATGAGCATTAAAACTACTCCGATGAACCTCAATCAAAGAACGAAGAAAAAGATGAGGAAAACTAATAGGAGCATTTGTGACAAGAGCATACAAAAACTCACAACGCTCTATAGGGATGGTGTGCAAATGAGAGATAGGCCACAAAGAATGATAAGAAATCCGAAAGAAAAGATATTGAATCTCAGTCAACTCAGCAGACGTGATCCGAGGATCAGAACCCCACTGGATAGAAAAACCAGTGATGTATGACATGATATCATCTAAGGGAGGAGACTCATCATAAGGATAAACCGAATGCTGGACCACATGCACCCCAAGAGCATCAGCCACTACCGAAGGAGTAATGGTGTACTCATCACCCGGTATCCAACTTCTCACCAGAGTGTTGGAATCATAGGAGTGGACAGAGAGGTTCGAGTAGAACTCTCTGATCAAGGTAGTCGGAGGTGGATGAGAAATATCCATCAATGGTAACCAGCCCCGACACTCAAGGTTTCTCCTAATCTCAGGGTTAAGCTCATCTAAGACTACCTTTCTCTCAGCCCAAATATTCCTAACAAGGTTCAACTTCTCAAACGTTTCCTGGTTTTTCTCACTAAGGAACCTTTCACTATCAATGGTGGGGGCAGAAGAAGAGGAAGCTTTCCTATTAGCCCTAGTCTTCCTAGACATGGTGCTAAGGATAGGACAAGACAAACAGAAAACAACCAAAAAGAAAAAAACCAAGGGCAGACTGCAAGTTAGCACAAAACAAAATAGAAAATAACAATCTATATGATGCATGAACAATATAATCAAATGATGCATGCTCTAATGTAGTTAGAATAAGTTCAATTTCACTTTAAGATCACAAAATTGGCTTGAGCATAGAGTTTATAACAAAAACCCCAAAATTTTGATAACCCACTTTCTAAAATCCAACAAATTGACCAAATTAATCATTTCACAAGATAGATAACATAAAATAGTGATCAAAGCAATCAATCTAACAAGCCAATTTCATCAAATTAAGGTCAATTGAACAAAATCCCCAAATCGGGTAGTTTCAAGCCCTATAAAATCCAATTTTTCCCAAATCATCAAATTGATCAAATTCATCCACAAAGATCAGTTTTATATTGTCCCACAACAAAAACCCATTGATCAATTTCCAAAGAAAAAATTAAAATCATAAAAAACTCCAAATTTCCTTAGGTTCGAAAATCACCCTTAAACGCATGAAAAAATGCATGAATAATGAAAAAAAAATGAAAAATGAGGGGTATAAAGGTCTTACCGGCCTTAGAGGACAAAAACCTTGCAAAAGAATCGGGGGAAAACGACAAAAAATTTCTTTGACTCCTAGATCGATCGAAGAGAGATAGAAAAGTGTTTGAAAAGTTTTGAAAAAGTGATGAACATGTGAAAACTCAAAGTTTTTTAAAAAAACTCTCTAAGCAATTTTCGATTGATCGAAAATTAGATTCGATCGATTGAAAATGCCTTCGATTGATCCAACAGCGATCGAGCACCGATCGAAACAGGCAGAACCAAACCAAATTTTTAATTACAAGTTCGATCGGTCGAAAAACAGGTTTGATCGATCGAAATACTGGAAAAAACAATTTTTTGAAAAAACAAAGCAATTTTATGCAGAAACTCCTCAAAGCATAGTATTTTATGAATAAAATGCATGAGTATAAGATGAAATACTTTTCAAAAACACTTGTTTTGAACCTAGTTTTCCCAAAAATAATATTTTCAATCAATTCTCCTTAAATTCTCAAACTCAAACACATTTTGCATAGATATCAAGGAATTCTTCAACCTTGGTTGGCCAAACCAAAATCACACACAATAACATGTACAAAGTTTAGCAAAGAGTAACTTGTGTAGTGTGTGCAACTAGCAAAAGCTTGAGATACATGTGAGATGATATGTGAATAGTAATTAAGCACACTTTCTACAAAATTCATCACGTAGAATTTGAAAGAGACTATCACCTAAAGAGTTACATCATATAACTCCCACATCTCCTAGAAAATAAGCTTGCAATCATGTAAGCTTCTTGATTTGCCTCATATTATACACACCAATTTTATTTGATCAAAAACTTATTAAAATAGTTGGGATAATGTACACACCAATTTTATTTGATTGATTTATTTAAAGTCCAATAATGTACACACCGATTTTAGCATTTTAAACCGAGGCTACACCTTATGTTCTTTTTGTGCATGTGCTACACTTTCTCGAGCACAAAATCTTACGATATGGACTAAAGTATTCATGATTGGCTAGTAAACAGTGGTGAGATGGTTATTTATGCCTTTCTCAATAAGTTCAAGTCCGTCAATCAAAGACATGTGACTTCAAGATTAAGATCATGTGATCAAAAACAATAAACATCTTCCCACACAACATGCACTACAAAGCTCAAACTAGTAAAGTGCAATAAATAAGCTCATCCAAGCAAAACAAGGTACATAGACATGTTATGCAAAAATAAATTGGCCAACCTTGATTTCAAATCCAAGAAAAAATAATGCAAAACACATTTTGCTTCCCTTTTCCTTTTCCTTTTTTTTTTTTGAAAAGAAATAACAAAAACAATCTAGAATGAAATGCATGAATGTTATGCAATGCAAATCCTAGAAAAGCAAAGAAAACAAAAAACAAAAAAATGGTCACAAAGAGTAGAGCGATGAAGTACAAGGACCATGAAAGCCAAATATGATCAAGGACACAGAATCACACCAATTACTTGATGAAGTGTCTCAAACTTACTTCTATCAAGAGGATTGGTGAAGATGTCAGCATTCTGTGTATTATTTTCTTTTTCGCTGTGCATGATATGATATTTTGCTGTTTAACTTAGATCTCATAATTAATCTGAGTAACTACTTGGCTAATTCACTAGGTTTAAACAATCTACTTGACATAGTGAACTTAGCCTTTAATTTGGGTGAAGTATATGATCAACCTAAGATTGTTAGGAAGATTCTAAGATCTCTAACTGAAGACTTTAGACCCAAAGTCACTGCCATAACTGAAAGCAGTGATGTTGATACTATTCCTGTAGATGAACTTGTATGGTCTCTTCAACCCTATGAGTCTGACTTACCCAAAACTAGAAAATCCAAATTTATGGCTCTAAAATCTGTTGATGATGTAGATGATTATAGATTTGATGATGAAATCTCTTCTACAGAGATTGCTTATTTTACCAAGAACTTTAGAAACTTTCTAAGAAACAATAATAGAAGGGCAAGAAATCGAAACAATGCTGACCCTAAGAATGTGAAGAAGAATGAAACAACTAAGAATAATACTTCTGAAAAATCAAAAGTCAAAGTTGTTCAATCCTCTAACTATTCTTTAGGCCAACAGTGTTTTGGTTGTCAAGGGTATGGTCACCTTAGGTCAGAATATCCTACATATTTGATATCTAAGGGAAAAGCTATGGCTATTACTCTTAGTGATGATGAAGTTTCTGATCATGAGTCTGAAAGTGATCAAGAAGGAAATTTCATGGCTTTCACTGCCACTGTTGTAGTAAGTGAGTCTGAAATTGTTGATGAGAACCCTTCTGATGGGGAACTTTCAGAGAATGCTGACTTGCAAGAGGCTTATAACAAGCTTTGCAAGATTGCGGCAAGCCATGAATGTTGATTTAGGTTTGAAAAAGATAAACACTCTTGAGCAACAAAAGAAAAAATTGTTGGTAAAATTGTTTGATGCTAATGAACTCATAACTACTGTTAAGATTGAGCAGAAGGTGGAGGAGGTGGAAAAGCACTCCTATACTCAGAAAAATCAGCCCTCAAAGTAGCAACCTCTGAAAGAAGCTCATCAATAAGCTATCCATGAGCTGCCTGAGTAGTTATAAATGTCTCCATCATGGCACGAAGTAAGAAAGGAGGAGGAATAGTAGGCTCAACATCAGCAATAGGATCCACAACAGCAATGGGATTAATAGGAATCTCCTCAGCAGGCATATCTATAGTAGTAGGAGCAGTAGCATCCACACGAGATCGCTTTGATGTTCCAACACTTGGTTCAACATGCTTCCTTTGTGCAGATCTTTGTCTAAATATAGTGGCTCCTATTGGGGCAAACTAACTCTAAAGGTGGAAAGTTTTCTAACTTTTGATAGTTCAACACCTTATAGATAAAAACTGGAAAGAATAAGCTATGTGTCCTAGCTGTACTCCTAAAAACCTCAACAATGGTCTGAATGAAAAGAGAAGAAAAACAAATGGGACCATCAATAATGAGAGCATACATAAAGACACATCTCTCCAAAGGAATAGTGTGAACATGAGAAATAGGGAAGATGTTGTAACAAGCAATCCTAAAGAAGATGTAGTTAAGCTCAATAAACTTACTTGAGTTAATCCGTGGTTCAGATCCCCTAGTGACTGATCTTCCATAAACAAGGGACATCACATCATCTATAGGAAGAGACTTAGTGTATGGAAAGGTAGGTCTATGTACTAGAGGTACCTGAAGAGCATCAGATATTACTTTCTTAGTAATATGAAACTCTTCACCTCTAATCCAAGTAGTTAAGTAATGACCACCTGAATCAACAGGATGAACAGAGAGATTCAAATAGAATTCTTTAATAAAAAAAGTAGGGGGAGGATCAGAAACAGTACATAAAGACAACCAATTCCTAGACTCTGGATTCCTATGAACAAAAGGATCTAACTTATCTAGATTTATTTGTCTTTCTCCACAAATAGACCTATATTTGGTTTTCTTAGCTTTGGTTTTATACTTTCTACCAACCTTAGGAGCCATATCTAAGATCTAAAGAAAGATGAACAACAAAACAAATCAAAAAACCAAGGGCAGACTGCATTAGAGAGAGATTCAACACAATATATAGAGAATTTTCAAAAACTATATGATATATGATGCATAGACACAAGTGATGCGTGAACTAATGCATTGAAAAGTTCAATTGTCTGACAATTTGAAAAATTGACCCATAATTTTAGGTTTTATGAAAAATTCCCAATTTTGAAACCCTAATTCTTCAAAAACACAAAAATTGTTTAATTGAACATCACAACAAGTGTAAAACAAGTTATAGACAGTCAATTAAACAATAGCAAAGGTCAATTTCAGTCAACTTTATCCAATTGAACAAAATCCCCAAATTCCTTAAGAACACATAAACCCTAATTTTGAAATTTTGCACAAATTTTGAAAATTTTGAAATTAAAGTAGAGGAACCATGTTTATATCATGCATGAACAAAAACCCATTAAACAAATTTGATCAAAAAGCCTAAAATTATCAAAAACCCTAAAAATCTTAAGTTCAAAAATTTTGAAAAATTTGATGATTATGCATGTGTAAATTGAAAATAATCAATAAGAAATGGTAAAAGAGTCTTACCAGATGACAACGAAGAAAACCTTGAAGCTTGGACTCTAAAAGAGACAAAAGAAAATTTTCTAAGAATGAGAGGAATCAAAGAGAAAGAAATAGAATAGGACAAACTAATTTGTCAAAAGCCTTACGAATTCGAAAAATTCAAATTTCAATCAATCGAGAGCAATCGAGCAGCGATCGAAGATTTAGAGAAACAAAGTTCGACTGGTCAAGCAGCAATTGAACAGGAATCGAATTTGCAGTGAGTTTTGGCCTAAAAATTCACATTTTTCGATCAGTTGAGGAAAAGATTCAATCAATTGAAAACATGAAAACCCATAATTTTTTTTTTTTTTTTGAAAACTTGAAATTTTCTGTAGAAACACAATTTAAAACCAGTTTTCATGATATGAAATGTATATGAATGATTCCAGAAGTCTTCAAAAACATATTTTCTTCAACCAATTAAATTTTTCCTCAAGATTCAACTTTTCTCTTCAAAAATTTCAACTCAAACCCTAAAAAGAGTATTAAACATTACACAATGTATAATTTTGGATGGCCACATTAGTTAACACACAATCATATGTACAAAGTTTAACAAAGATTTGCATATAGTGTGTGCAACTAGTAAGTGTATATGATACATTAAAGGTGATATGTAGATAATAATTAAACAAATTTTCTACATTATCAATCACATTGGTTTGAAAGTGACAATCACCTAAAGAGCTACATCATATAACTCTCATATCTCCTAGAAAACACACTTGCAATCATGTAAAAGCATTTTATATTCTTTTTGCTTTTATTTTTCTTTTGATTTTCTTTTATTTCTTATTCTTTTGAAATCAACACCTCATTTAATCCTACTGTGCAAGTGCTACACCTTGCCGAGCACGGCTTTTATGATTTGCACACAAGTGTTCATGATTGGCGAGTAACAATGGTGAGATGATTATTTATGTCTTTCTTTTAGGATTTTCTAGTACTTACAATAAAAAAGAATGTGATGTCAAAAACAAGATCATATGTTTAAAAACTATAAACAACTCACACAAAAAAGCACTACATAGCACAAACTAGCAAAGTGTAGAAAATAGCTCAAACCTAAACAAGGTACATAGTCATGAAATGCAAATTTCATAGGCTAACCTCAATTACACACTTAGTGATGTGTAATACAAAGATTTTTTTTAATCTTAAAAAAAAAAAAAAAAAAAAAAAAAAAAAAAAACTTAAAAACATCCTAATCAACCTAGAATGTAATGCATGAATGTAATGCAAAAAAAAATCCTAATAAAAAACGTTTGGTCAAAAGCATTGAGAGTTAAAGCACAAGGACCATGTCATACAGACTCACTGGGATTGAGTCTTTTGCATCCACACTCTCTTAGATGCAAACTTAATATTAGAGTTTCTAGACACATTAGATTGTTGATCAACTCCAGCATTGGCATAAAGGTTAAGAGCCTTTACCAATTCATGAATAATTATCATAGGATCTTGTGCTTTTGGCACAAACACTTTTTGTTTGGTTGCTTGCTTTGTGGCTTGCAACTTAAAACAATTTGGGTGACCCAGCTCCACCATAAAAGTGACAAAACCATTGAGGTTTGTGTTGTTTCTTACTTCCAGGATGATTGGGTTTCTTGGGTTTTGGCTCCCTAAGATCTACCCTAATATTCCTAGTAGCTAGAACCTCTTCATTCGGAACCCTAACTTCTAATTTAGGATTAGATGAAGCAGGTACAAACTTAGTAGGATGAAAAGAAAAGCAAAAACACTCTCAACAAATCCTAATCCTGTCTTATCATATGCAGATTTTTGAACACTTAGCATGTTATCAAGTTTAGAAGAATAAGTCTTATGCTCTCTAGCAATAGATAATTCAGATTCTAAACATTTAACTTCCTTAATCAAAGATCCTTGATGATTATCTTTAGCAATTCGTAACAAAAAGAGGGAGTGAGCCTGTGAGCTCTTGTACTTAGGAGGAGAGTTTTGTAGCTAGGGGGAGAGTAGATGATGGAGAGTAGATGTGTATTTTTTTCTTGTACTTATTTATCTTTTGTTCTTGTTTCATAAACATGATGTTATTGACTATGATGGTTTATTGATGATGTTATTCATTTGATATATGTCTACCTTGATGTGCTGCGAATTCAAGTTCAGTTTTTTTTAAGTTTGATTTTTACTGTATTTTCTACACATGCATTTTTGGTTTATTTTCAGTGTTTTAGGAAATTATAGGTTAATTCTTTCTTCAAAAACTGTCTATTCTAGCAACTAATAGTTAGTAGATTGTGATAGAATTGTAATAGGACAACATTTTGTAAATTTGGGTTAGTTCTTGAGTTGAGCAATTCATGTGTATGTGTGTTTTGTCACGGATTACCAAAGGGGGAGATTGTTAGCTTCTAAAGATTTAGGATTAAATGTTTAAATTCCTATTTTGTTTATGTTGGCAAACTGAGAATAAAAATATATCTAGATTAGGTGTTAGACATTGCTCAAGATTGTACAAATCAAGTTTCAAGAACATTCAAGCTGCAAAAAGGAGAGTTCAAATTCTTTGAAGCTAGACTGATCAAAAATTAGATCCGACTGATCGAAAATCGTAGAAAATCAGATTCTGCCAATTTTGAATTAAGCCCAAGCCCACCCAACACTTCTAAGTATAAAAGGAAAACCCTAACTACGTTTTGATGAATCTTGGAATACTTGTGAGTTAATCTTGTGAGATATGAGAGGTTTTGTAACCTTCTAAGTCTACAAGTATCTACTGGAACAAGATCTACAATCAAGTGCTGGTGGAATCTAGTCACTGCTACAAGATCAACAACTGGTGATTTAAACCTTTGAGTGGGATCTCAAAGTCATAAGCGTGGGAGCTTGTGTTTAGCAAATCCAAGAGAGAAGAGTTCGTGGAGTAAGAGCTTGCACGTGGTCATGTTAGTAAGTTTTACTAGAGGTAGCAATAGATTTAGGGTTAAATATTTTGTAAACTTCAATTCTTTCTAGTGGATTTGTTTACCTTAAGGATAGTTAGGTAAAATCCTCCCCAAATTTTTACCTTGAGACGGTTCCTTTCATTGGTTTTCCTGGGTAATCATATCTGTGTGTTATTTTCTTTTCCGTTGTGCATGATATGATATTTTGCTGTTTAGCCTAGGTCTCATAATTAACCTAAGTAATTACTTGGTTAATTCATTAGGTTTAAACAATCTGTTTTAAGGGGTTTAAACAAACAAGTTGTTACAAGCTAGAATTTTGACCGAGAGGAAATAGGAGTTTTGGTACTATTTCCTCCTTTATGACGTCGTCTTCAGTGGTGGCTTCATGATTTTTTTCTAGGGGGTCAATAGTGTCTTGAGTTAAGATTTTGTTGTGGGGAGTAAAAAATAAAATGATTAATTATTTTTTTGTATATACAATTGTCATATCATATACAATAATCTAACATAGTATTCTAAATAGTATACAATTCAACTATACTGTTCAATAACCTAAAAAAATTATTAATAGTTTAAAGATTGGTAAGACAACAACCATTTAATGTATAAATAAACATAATTAAATAACTAATTATAATTTTTTTCTTCAAATTAATAATAATTTATTATAATCATATGTATAATAAATTAAATAAAAATATATTATAAAGAAGAATAGTAAAACACCTAGTAATAGGTCTGGTTGTAAACATAAAACTAAGAAAAAATAGTAACTGATATAAGATTTTGCTTTTGAAGTGTATGACTTTTTAATCATACACGTGGTCATTTCCTTGAAATTGGAGCAAGCACTAAAATACTTTTTGAGGGTATTGAGTTTCATTTTAAAATATACATATAACTCGATTTTGAGGGTATTGAGTTTCATATAGAACTCGATTTTGTTAAAATCAAGTTTAAAAATAGGGACATTGTGCTAGATATTTGAATGTTCAATTAGTGTGTAAAACACTAATGAATGTTTAGACCCCCAATTTTAACAATACCAACACTAGCTTATACACAAACAATATATGTGTGGAATGATGAATATAAGCTATAACCAAATAGGTAAAACACTTTATACCATAATTAATCACAAACACAACAGCAATTAAAGATAAAAGAGTAAGGGAAGAGAGATGCAAACACAAAGATAACACTGGCACGTGTTATCGAAGAGGAAACTGAAGAACTCAGCGAAAAACTTCTCTGCCACCCTCCAAGCGGTCAAATGATGCACTAAATAATGAAGTTAGAATACATGAATAGCGGAAGACCCTCCAAGCCTAATCTACCCAATGCACCTAAGCCCTCCAAGCTTCTTGCTCCAACAGGGTTACGCTTAACCTTGTCTTCTTTAGCTTCTCGGATCCCGCAATAAGCCCATTGCATCAACCAAATAAATTGGTCTTCTGCGAACTGCTTCCCAAGCACCAAAATACCTCTGCACTAATATGGGTATGGTGAGATAAGGATTTGGCAAAATGTACCTCTCAAGGATATGTCAATGGAGAGAGTGAGAGTAAAGGAATTGGAGAATCAAATGACAAAGATTGTGGATGAGTCAATCTTGTTTTTCTCTAGGGTTTCTCTCTCAAAATTCTCTCTGGAAGCTCTTTACATTTCATGGGTATAAGGATATTTATAGTAGTGTATGTGAGGAATGTGAAAAGTCAGTTTTCATCCAAACAGGGCATTCTGGCGACTCAGCCTCGCGAGTGGAACGAATCGCGAGTTTGAGTCGCGAGCTAACTGCCTGGTCAGACTGTATATTTTGTCCTGTAGTGCTCCAGCTATCGTGACCTTTCAGTTCCCTGCATGCTTCACACGTGTACCACTTTGGCGACTTGCCAGTTGCGAGTCAGTCGCGAGACTCCTTTGATTGCACACATCTTGAGTTTTCTTCACACTCTTTCACACATAACCCTTAAATAAATCCCACCTAAATATAGGGTATCTAATTGCTAAAATACAAGCAAATTTGGCACGGAATAAAGCCAACACTTGATTGAATAAATTCAACCTTACAATCTCCCCCTTTGGTTATTCCATGACAAAACCCTAAAACAGACTCTAGACTTAAAATGTGAGTTGGGAACAGTTACCAAAACTCACTCACACCTTACTCTAGAAACTGTGAAGCTCTTAAACCAAATGGACAAGTTTTCCTGAAAACAATAACACAAGATGATCATTGTAAGCAGAAATTTTGAAATACATATGGAACAAGCACAATGCGATCAAGCAATAACGACTATACCAATAAAGCATGGCTTGCCAAACATGAACAATCACTATAAATAGTGATCAGAATGATCATTCACATAAGGAATAAACATCCGGACATGCAAGCAAATAAGCTCAATGCAGAATATCATTTGCATGTCCAACACACAACCGATACAAAAACACAAAGGTAGTTGCATCAAGGATACAAGATCCAACAAGGGCACAAGTGTGGAGTACTAAAGAAAATGCATAACATTAACTAAAAGTACTAGGCTACAAAAGCAAAGGTACATAATTAAATATGGTTTAAATAACTAAAACATTCAAGCATTCATAACACACCATGTCCAAATATTTTAAAAACCAAGTACTAAAGTTACAGAGTACTTAAAAACCAAACCAAGGTACTAAAATAAGTGCTATGAAAACCCATAATAGAAACTAAATCCAAACATAAACCATAAAAACTATATAAACCTTTAAATTTTCTCCCCCTCAAGGTAAGGCTCTCCCTCAAGAGCTACTCCATCTACTTCCCCTTTTTGACCAGAATGGCCAAAGGGCTAAGGCTGGTCAGTGAAACTATCAAACTTGGCTGAAAGCAAATTGATCTGTTCTTGAATAGTAGTCAGCATGTCAGAGTGCTCATTTTGGACGTCTTGCAGGCCGTCAATCCTTTCAAAAATGATTTGAAATTCATCTGGAGGCACTTCTGAAGATGATGAGGCTCTGCTCCTTTTACCACGACTTCGTGAAGTTGAGGGTTGTCCTTCTGCTTTAGTCTCGGTATCCATAGGCTCTTCTTGTGCTTGATCACCCTCCTCTTCATCACCAGGAAGACGAACTTTGATCCTTGCGATTGTTAGAGCATTGATAGCCGGAGGAGTAGGCATGAGGCTGATGTCTTGGGGAATTTCCACACCTTTTGCACGAAAGATGCTCATATGTAGACTAGGGAGAATAAGCTTTGCCCTTGTAGTTGTCCTTGTTTTATCGACAATGATGGAGAATGCATGAGCACTAATGTCAATGTAGGTATTTTCCCGAAGCCTCATGAGAAAAATGGCTCTAGCATTGTTGATGGTGGTCAGCTTCTTCACCAAGTACAAATTGAACATCATAATGTATGTAAGACATCTCAAATCCGGTGGAAAAGCAGTTGTGTTGAGACATCTTCCTTCTCTAACACCACCAATATGGGATTGAATCGTCTCTATGGAGAGATCATTCTATCTTTGAAGTGAGTGAAATCATGTTCTAGGTCCTCAAAGCCAAGAACTTCATCAATGTCCTCCACGTCAATGGGAAACTCATGGCCTCTAATCCAACAATCGATTTCATCCTCTCGTAAAATGGCATTGGCATAGAATTCCCGAATCAATGGTTCACACACCTCGGGGAGATCACCAAGGAGCTTTTCCCAACCTCTATCTTGAAAACAATCTGGGATAAAGTAGTCCTTCAAATCAACAAGGTCGACAAATCACTCTTGGATGATTGGAGCCTTCTCAAAGAACTGTTTGTATCTCTCAAAGTGTTAGGTAGAGCGGAATCGAGTATTGTCCATTTTCTTCCTTTTGTCAGCACGTTGTACAGTGGTCTTCTTCTTTGGAGTCATCTGTAAAAACAAAGCAGCAAGTACTACAAAACAGAGCACAAAATATGATAACAAACTCGATTAGTAACCAGTTAGTACCAACACAATGGACATTGAAATACAACCCTAAAAACAGAAATTTAAAGTGTAATTTAACCAAAATTGATATGTAAAGACATAATTCATCAATACATGATAGAATCATGACATCAAGCACTCAAACATGTCAAAGAGTGTGTGTGCATTAAATGCAAAAGTGTGCAAATTAGGGCTAAGTGTAAAAACACATAATCATATGATGTTTCAAAATCAAAACCACATGATTATCCTTACACCCATTGTATTCCATGGAATCCAAAGAGACACAAGAAAACATTTATGAGACATTATATCATGGACATTGAAAGCTCGAATTTGTGTGAAAACACAAGAGCTGTTTAGACCCCCAAATTAAAATTACGGCTCGGTTGATTTTACTCTATCTCTATAGCATCCCAAACACTATCATTAATGAAACATAGAAATGCCCTCATACAGACTTTCCAAAATGCATAGTTGCTCCCATCAAAATATAGGGGAGCATTAAGCGATTGAGATCTATCCATCTCAAAAAGGGTCTAGGATCACACTTAAGTAATGAAACCACAGCAAGTGCACCTACTCTGATACCAATTGAATGTTCAATTAGTGTGTAAAACACTAATGAATGTTTAGACCCCCAATTTTAACAATGCCAACACAAGCTTATGCACAAACAATATATGTGCGGAATGATGAATATAAGCTATAACCAAATAGATAAAACACTCTATACCATAATTAACCACAAACACAGCAGCAATTAAAGAAAAAGAGTAAGGGAAGAGAGATGCAAACACAAAAATAACACCGGCACGTGTTATCGAAGAGGAAATCGAAGAACTCGGCAAAAAATCTCTCCGCCACCCTCCAAGTGGTCAAATGATCCACTAAATAATAAAGTTGGGATACATGAATAGTAGAAGACCCTCCAAGCCTAATCTACCCAATGCACCTAAACCCTCCAAGCTTCTTGCTCCAACAGGGTTACGCCTAACCTTGTCTTCTTTAGCTTCCCAGATCCCGCAATAAGCCCATTGCACCAACCAAATAAATTGGTCTTCTCTGAACTGCTTCCTAAGCATCAGAATACCTCCTCACTAAAATGGGTATGGTGAGATAAGGATTTGGCAAAATGTACCTCTTAAGGATATGTCAATAGAGAGGGTGAGAGTAGAGGAATTTGAAGAATCAAATGACAAAGATTGTGGATTAATCAATCTTGTTTTTCTTTAGGGTTTCTCTTTCAAAATTCTCTCTAGAACCTCTCTACATTTCGTGGGTATAAGGGTATTTATAATAGTGTATGTGAAGAATGTGAAAAGTCAGTTTTCATCCAAACAGGCCATTCTGGCGACTCAGCCTCGCGGGTGGAACGAGTTGCGAGTTTGAGTCGCGAGATAATTGCCTAGCCAGACTGTTCATTTTGTCCTGTAGTGCTCCAGCTGTCATGACCATTTAGTTCCCTGCATGCTTCACACGTGTGCCACTTTGGCGACTTGCCAGTCGCGAGACTCCTTTGATTGCACACATCTTGAGTTTTCTTCATACTCTCTCACACACAACCCTTACATAAATCCCACCTAAATACAAGGTATCTAATTGTTAAAATACAAGCAAATTTGGCACGGAATAAAGCCAACACTTGATTGAATAAATTCTACCTAAAAATATTTTTTGATTTCACCCTTTGATGATCTCCAATGAATCTTCATAAATATGAGACTTGTGCAATGGATAATGCATTTTCAAACATTTTGCAATACTTCATATTATGTCTCATAGAACAATACTATGTGATATAATATTTGAGAAACCATCTTAATTTATATTACATGTTCTTCATATTACATGTCATTGGAAGATAGGATAATAAAATTAGATACAAACCAATTGCTTGAATGAATTGAAAATAATTTAATTATTTTCACTCATTTAATCATACAATTATCTTTTATCTTCTTGATTGGTGTAAATAATGTTGCTTTTATCTTTTTCTATACCATGTTCAATTATTAATATAATTTGGTTCGAGTGGAGGCCCATTAAACCTAATGGGTACGTAACACGAGATAGCTCTAAATTCCTTCATGCAGCCCTTCCTCGCAGGTAAGGCGAATTCTAAAATTCCTTTATTAGTTGAGTACCCAAAAAAAAAAAAAAAAAAAAAAAAATTCAGTTTAGTCAATTGACAATCATGTTTATATAAAATTTCAAAATAGATATATAGCAATTTGAATAAGTGGTTGGAATGGCTTGTCACATTCTGAGTTTCTTAATGATATCCTATTGATACTAGTAATTTTTAGCAATTGCATATAGCTAGGTGGTTGGCCTTATACTAGCCTAAACTACCATATTTAAGTATATTAATTGTGAGTGCCCTAAAATGTGACCCTTGAATGTTAGTGGCCCTTTTAGAAACAGCTTGGTGTAGCCAATCATAAATGTGGACTTAGAAATATACTGCTAACTCTAGGGTTAGGAGGAAGAGAGAAGTTGGCTCTTACTTTCGGTAAAAAAAAAAAATCACTTTTCCCACTATGTGTAGAGGTCTAAAATACCTTGACTTGAGTTCAGAGTTGAGATATGAGATTGGGATGATGTTAGGTACCCAATACCTTCTAATTGTATGAATGATTTCCAATGGTGTTTTAAGGACATTTTAATTAATGAACTTAATTACATATTTTAGCAAGATGAAAAATCATGAGAAGTCTCACCTTGCTTAGAACTAGCAGTCTTTCTTGGAAAACCCTACATATATATAGTCACACTTGAGAGTGTTTTTAACGTAACAAAAAGGGAAAAACACAAATTAAGAACCATTATTCTTAGAGGGTTTTTACAAAAAAAAATAAAAATGAATTTTATAAATTGATTTTGACAGTGTCTTTTCAATAATAAAAGTATTTGTATTTGTCATGCGTGCTTCATGCGTACACATGCACCATTCTAAAGAAAATATTTTCCGAATCTCCATTTTATAATTTGTATTACCTTGAGCAGTGGTTGTTTAGGGCTAATAGAGTGATATTTTTATCCTTAAATAAGGTATTAATTTGTAATTATAAAATGGGATATTTGCAGTTGCCTCTCTTAATATTGGTTAGGTTTCATTGCAAACAAATGCTAAGGTCCGTATATACGGCGCATGCTTCAACAATGAATGTAAACAAATGGGTTTTTGGCAAATAATTTCTTAGATCATTTTTACTAGCCTAAGAGCTTCCTCTATATCTATTTCAATCCAACTTGGGATTCACATGAATCTACCTTGGAATTTGTGTTATTTTGTCTTAAGATTTTTCCATCTTGGAATGTGTTAATTCAACTTAATTAAGATTGAGTGATGCTAAAAGTTCTACAAATTTTACAACATAGGCTTTATAAATTGAGATGTCACCAATTTTAAAAACAAATTCGAACATTGATTTATGGTGTTTAAATGGGACCAATTAGGGACGGAATTAGGATTCGAATATGGGAGGGGGCTAAAGCTTAAAACAAAATTTTTTTTAATGAAAATAAAAACTAATATCTATTTTATATTCAACAAAATACTAAGGATGACATTTTTTGACCGACCCGCGGGTACCCGGCCCGGCCCGACCCTAATGGACCGGGTTTTACCCGGTCCGATTAGGAATAGGGTCGGGTATGGGTTTTTTTAAAAAAACCCGAAGCGGGTCCTGGTCGGGTCCGGATTTTATAAAAAAAATCCAAAACCCGACCCGAAACCCGGCCCAGATAAAAACCCGGTTCCCTGAAATTACAAAAACACCCCTTATATTTATATACATATATATATTTATATAAATATATATATATTTATATATACCTATAATCTAACCCTAATCCCTCATTTCTTCAGCAGCAACTCTTCTCAAACCTAAACCCATCATCAACAAGACCCCCAAACAGAAGACTACCACCACCATTTCAAAAAGAAAAAAGAAAACCAACCCATAGAGAAATACCAAATCAAACACAGCAACCAAACCCAACAAATACCTAAGCCAATCCTCAACCATAGACTAGAGAAACCAAGATTCAAAGCAGATCGTGGTGGTAACTTGCAAGCAACTCTCGCCACAACAACCTTGCGGAGACCATCACCGACGTCCATTGCGGAGACCTCGCAGAGAGCATCGCCCTCAAGCTCCACTTAATCGCCTTCAAGAACGTTGCCATGGAGTTAGGCTCGGTGGAGAGTGGTGTGGAGGACTTGATGGACGACTTGGCTGAACAAATTTGTGATCTAATGGTGGAGTATGTGAAGGGGCTTAGGGATGATTTTGTGGGTTTTAATTTCTGGTCTGAGATCCATGAGAGAGGGATGACAGATAAGAGAGTTAGAGAGTAACGCCCATGTTGACACCGTTTAGGACAAAAATAAATTTGGGCTTCAAATTTTTTTTTTTTTTTTTGGTTGGGCCAAGAATTGGGCCCAATCCCTTAATGGGGCCCGGCAGGGGCGGGTCCGGGCCCCGGGAAAAAAACCCGCTTAGTAAACGGGCCGGGTCCGGGCCACGGGTCTTGGCCCGCGGGTTGGGTCTAGGTATGGAAAAACCCGGCCCGAACCCGACCCCTTGCCATTCCTACAAAATACTAAATATAAAATAAGTGTTTCTTAAACATTTGATATTATAAAAATATCAACAAAGTATAACATACAAAATAAGTGTTTTTTAAACATTTCAACACATTTATCAAAATGGAACTCGACGCTCTTTTAAGTCTCGAAAGTCGTCTATGATTGATTCTGTACCAAATTTTGCAGCAATCTCCTTCTTAATGTACAAAATCATAGAGTCCATTAGAAAATCATCAGATTTTTTCTTTTGAAAAAATTTAATATTGTAGTGGACTTACTCATGATCTACAAATTAAAAAAAAAAATGTTTCATTATTTCCATATTTCGTAGTTCTATACACCAACTAAAAAAAAGGGACTTCTCAACCAAAAAAAAAAATCACAAACAGACAAGCACAAGTTTATATATATTACTAATATTAGCCACGTTACACAAAGTGACAAAGACAAAGTTCACAAGTTCATATATATTACTAATATTAGCCACATCACACAAAGTGACAAAGTCACAAAGACAAAATTTTTGATAAAACCAAAACAATCAGACCAAAGACTTCAGTTAATTGGTCTCACAAAAAAGTCACTAATGACTTACCAAACACTAGTCTCATAGATTCACAAAACTAGTCACGTCCTTGTCCTAGTGGTCCCCTTTTATTCCTTTATGGATAAAAGTAAAACCAAAACCAAAAAAAAAAAAGTTACAATTTACAAACACTGAAACCGGTCCACACAAAAGCCATAATTACAAAGTGGTTTAGAGACACAACACACCAGTTAAAAAGCCACAACTCACAAACACAACTGTCAAACACCAAAGTTCATAAAAAAACTTAGAGGGCAAAGGGCAGAGGGCTAATCGGCTAAGGCAGAGCAATATAGCAAAGGATCTGAGGAGGAGCAGCAGCAGCAACAGTCCGGATCTGATCTGAGGAGGAGCAGAACAACATCAGCAATGATGAAGATTGGAGGCATTGATGAGGTTGAGTGGAGGAAGAGTGAGGTTAGGGTAAAAATTTGAGAATTGTAATTTAGGTTTTCAGTCTATATTTATTTTTTATTTTGTAGTTTTTAGTTTGTTGGTTATTTTATTATTATTATTTTTTTTTATGAGAGTTTGTGGGTTATTTTTTCAAATTGCATTCGGGAATACCAGTTTTTTTTTTTCTTTTTTTGGGGGGGGGGGGGATAATGGCCCCCCCTGCCCTACTGTAGGTCCGTCCCTGGGACCAATCACATATTCTTACATCAATTTGTAAACTTTATATTGTAAAATTTGTAATAAATTTAGCATTTTTCATTAGGATTTTATTATCAACCTTTGGATACATGTTATTCAACCTCAAGATTTACTCTCCTCATGATAAGTGTCATCCCATTTTGAGATTTTTTTTCCACTTCGATGTACATGTTTTAATCCACCTCTCTCTCAAATCACTTTTTTGTAGTGTTCTCATTTTTACATTGTAAGTGATGAATTCTATTGTATCATACCTTGTACAAATTTCTAAGGTTTTCAGACCTAGACCGTTTATTGAACCGTAAAAGGAAGAGGTTCAAGGTTTTTGAGGTCGAACCGAGGTCAAACCGGGGTCGAACCGTGATGTTGTCATAATTAATTTAATAATTAATTAAAGCCTAAATATAGATATTAAATTTATAAAACTAGCAAAATTGACAATATATCTATATATGTGAGGGAAATTTAATAATTTTCAAGCATATATTTAATAATTAAATAAGAAAGTTAATAAAATAAAATAATAACCATGAAAACATTAAAATTTATGATTAATTTTTGAAGTAAAGTTGAATATCTTTGAAGGATTTTAATTATAATTTTTTTTTTATTCCTTGTAAGAGATGAATAATTTAATTAAGTAGAATAAAATTGTGTTAAGTTGTTTTAAAAAAAAAAAAAATTGCTAAGGGGTTGGACCGCACGGTTCTCACCAGTTCGTGCGGTCCAACCCCGGTTTTAGGAGTTCACGGAATTAACAAAAAATCCGGTTCTTTATGCTTAAAAAATCGGTTTTCATCCCGATTCTCGGTTCCCGATTTTCACGGTCCGACCTCCCGGTCCGGTCCGGTTCTGAGAACTATGCAAATTTCCCCCACACAAAATATATTGTTTTACTAGCATCTCCAAAGCCTTCCGAGGCAGAGATTGAACCAGACACACACTATAGAAATAGAATGATGTTGAACAAGGTTCACATCCTTATTTATTGGCATGCATGTGGACTTATGTGCCAAAATAAGAAAAACAACTTTGATCGGAAGTGAACTGTACCGGCATTATCATTTCACAATTATTATCATTTTAGGACCTTTCTAGTTTTTAGTAAGGAGTAAGTACCTTATAGAGCCTTTAAGGTAAGGTAAGTACAAAAAGAACCTCTTTACGTAGCCTTGAAACACATCTCACATTCATAAAAAAAAAAAAAAAAAAGTTAAAGATTGTGAGTGATATTATCAGCCCTTCTGTCCACTTTTATTTGTCTACCTGTTTGGCCTTGGTGGTTTTTGTGGGTGTGGGGGGGGGGGGGGGGGGGTTGTAATCACCCTTTCATGTCTTTGTGATCTAAAACTATGAATAAAAAATAAGTATAATGATCAAATAGTAAATAACATTTGATTTGAATGAAATTTGACATGCATGTTAAAAACGTAAAGATCATGAAATCCAATGACTAGATTTTCAAAATTTACATCTAATAAAAAGTTCTCGGCAAAGTTGGAAGGGTTTCTCTCCAAACTAATTTGGGGAGAAACCTTTTCCTTAAAGGATATTCCTTTAAAAAAAAAAAAGATTTTCTAAGATGGATAAACAATTTAAGACGAGGGAGTCAAATTAAGGGGACAATGTTAAATTAGAATGCTCTACATTTTAACTAAAATGAAGAGTATCCATGTCTTGGTGAAGAGTTTGTTTTGTTTTTTTCTTTTTTGTTTTTCTTAATCTAATAATAAAATATATTGTGTCATGTAATTTAAAAATTATAAATGATATGATACTATATACATATTTAGAAATCAATAATACTTTCTTATAATTTTTCTTGCAAACGTGAATCAAACTAGAAAACCTTTAAAGCTACTTCCACATGGACTAGATTTAACACTACACTTTCCTCCATAAGGACAATTCTTGTGTAAATTCATTTTCTTCTTATTTCCATTTTTATTAAGAGGGTAATGTTACTATTAGAGAGCCCGTTGGATTAGGGAGATAGAAAAATGGGAGGATAGAGGATGTTTTAGTTTTTTCTCATGGTGTTTGATTGGGGGAGAAGAAAAGTAGATGGATAGAAAACTCTTTTATTAATTTGTTTAAGAAGAAAAATGAGAGGATAAATAATAAAGTTTGTATAAATTTACTCCCATGCCTCTATTAAATAAAAATTATAATTGCACATTATATTTTTATTAAAAAATTGTATATGAATGGACACTTCATTAAAAAATAAATAAATAGATGAACACAAAAATCCAAAATAAATGAACATAAAAAAACCAAATGATCGAGAAGGGGAAAAAAAAGATGAACACAAAAAATAAACCAACAAGAAGTAACAGAGAAAAAAAAAGGATTAACAAAAAAAAAAAAACAAAACAAAACAAAACAAGACTTATGAGAAAGAAGAAGAGAAAAAGACAAAAACCAAATGAAAAAAGAAAAAGAAAAAGAAATGGAAACATTGGAGGAGGACATTTTTGTCCAAAATAGAGGGTGGTTTTTGTTCTTCATTCTCTCCAATTTGGAGAGATTATATTTTGGTAGGTACGGGGAGAAAACTCTTGAGACCTATCAAAATTTCTCATATTTTCCTCCCTTTACCAAACAACCCTCGGACCATTTGTCCATTTTCTCTCCCTTTTTCCATCCTCTCAATTTCCATTCCAACCAAACACACTCTTAATTTCCTTTTCCCTTTTTTCCTTGTAAGTTTTCCTTTAGTTAAAGATGATTTAGGTTAGATTTGTAGCTGCAGAGTCACATATATAGAGACAATGGGAAGTCATGGCCCACAATTTTTTTGTTTTTGTTTTGGTACAACTGTGAAAAAATGTACAACTCTTTAACTCTTTGACCCAATAATTTGTTACAATACCTAATTGCACCCATCCCTATTTGAAATTCCGTAGATGATCACTGACGTGCCTGACTTCTTTGGTGGAATGGCAACCATATTTTTATTAGCTTCAATGCCCACAAAATATGTATCGAGTCATAATTTAGCTGTAATTAAATTGATTTTATATCATTCAGCATAATTTACCAATTATTCAAAAAATAAACTATTATCAATAAAATGTAGGTATAGTTTTTTCAGTGTTATACCTTACTATCTGCCAATATTAATTGAACTTAATTGTTATGGAAAAAAAACAACATTATTTTTGTTATATTGATCAATATAATCACGTAGTTGAATTTAATTGATAAATCTATGGAAATATATTAAAAAAATTTCTCTTTTACTGCTTTGTCAGTTAAGTTTGAATGATTTCATGATTTGTCAATTTGATGCCCTTAAAGTTTAAAATTTATCAATTTGATCCTTTAGTCTTTAATTTGATCAATTTGATATCTCACTTAAAAAAAAAAAAAAAAAAATGTAGGCAATATAGGCCTATTAATTTTCGTTGCACTTTTGTGGTTAAGTATGAAAACAATACTGTTTTCGAACGGAATTTTAATCTAGCTGAAGTTTTAAAATTCGGATTACATATTTTACAGTATAAATATTTTTAATCATTCTTATATATTCTTAACTGTTTATAAATTATTAAAAAAATATAAATAAATTTAGATAATAAATTTTACTATATATATTTTTAATCATTCTTAAATAATTTTAACCATTTATTTATTATTTAAAAATATATAAATAAAATAATATCTTATATTACTGGTTAAGGTTAGATAAACATGTTACATAAAAAGATTTGTACTGTAAAAATTCTTGAGTAGAAACCAATTTTTTTCTTAGTTAGTACTCCTGTCCACTTGCAAGGCACAATGATGCCATTTTCTCATCCTCAATAGCCATAGCTTCCATAACCCCTTATCTACTATGTAATCATTGCGTGTAATCTCTATCTACATGTGAGATTCACATATTGTGAGAGAGACGTTATTCGCATCTAATGCATATACTAATTGTTAGTTTGTAGTTGTTGTAATTGGTAATAACAACATAATACGGTGCTTCATGAACACAATAAACCCCGATTGGTGGATGATTTTGCCCCACACAGGTAGGATTGTTTTTATAAAGAATAAATAGTAAATTGGTATTTGAGTAAGATTGTGACTCTTGAGATTAATATATTTGTTCGTACAGATATGTCCATGCCTGCCTATGTTCACTTGGACATATACAATTTTTTCCCTCCAACAAACATAAAATTTAGTATATTAGGGGATGCTGCAATTGTTACACACACACACAAAGATTCCTCAAAACACCCATGGAAAGCACCACCCACAACTCAGTTACACAAAAACCCCATACCCATTAACTTAACACAGCCTCCTTAGCCTGCCAAATCGAGGAAATTTATAATGTATTCATCATTTCACATAGAGCGGATCCTACAAGTGTTGGGTCCTCCCCCATATGAAAGGGCGGATACATGTATCCAATACATGTAATACCACCTTAAATCGATGAATATTGAATTTACCACTGCAAAAGTACCACTTGCCACAACTATTCAACAATTTAGGCCCCTCCATCGCTGTGATTCAAAACTATGGACCATGGTACGTACCACAAAACATTAGCCGTTGTTGCTTTCACCAATATTTTTGTTTTGACTTTATACATTGACAACAACAACTTACGTTACATTCTTAGCACCTGCCTAAATTTCTTTACTATGCACGTGGAGTAGAAGAAGAAACACTTCCAAGCTCTACATCGATACCCCACAACACAATTAATAGATTTGCATACTCATGGTCAACAACACCAACACCCACCCACCAGCTAGCCAACCATATCTCTACTCTGCTATTCCCCATTTCCCCTTTTCTTGTTTACCATAAGTTCTTTTAAAAAATATGGAATTCATCTGTTCTTAAAATAGATATCTAAGGTATAACACGTAAAGAACTATACTTAAGTTTTTTCTTAATTAAAATAATTTTAGCCTTTAATTTTTATTTTGAACAAATTTGGGGTACACAAGAAATGGTAAAATTTAATCTAATGATGAATTTATTAAAATACACAAGTAATAAATATATATATATATATATATGGGTTACGTTTAAGTTACAGATGAAGTACCTATTTGTTATATTATAGTACTACATAATTTTTTTATTAAATAAATATTTTGACAAATCAACCATTGGATTACGTATTAATGTTATACTCTCCATTACTTACAAAATATCAAAGTAATTAAAGATTAATAACTATCTCACCATAAATTTTGTTAAAATTTCAAGTGTTTTCTAATTTTAAAATTATAAGTAGAATATAAATTTATTGATCAAATAGTAAATAACATTTGATTAACTTAATTTTTAGTGTGCATATCTATATATATAATAATAGGTAAAACTGAGAGAAAATCCAATTAGATTTCAATTGAATTCTCAATTTTGCGCCACGTGTCTTTTTTTTTTTTTTTGTCAAGTGAGTTAATTGAATTCTCAATTTTGCACCATGTGTCCTATCTAAATTTTTAAAATTTTTGTGCCAAAATAAATAATACATTAACACCTAATACAAAAACCAAGAAGACCACAAAAATAACCTAAACAAGAACATGTCACCTGGACACTTCTATGTAGACTCTCCAGCTCCTCTCTCTCTCTCTCTCTCTCTCTCTCTCTCTCTCAAATGTTTCTCTAAATATAATCTCAACCCCTAACCACTTGCTACCATCCCCATTAGTCAATAATTAAGTGTTGTACTCTGCTACCAATCCATACATCAATTCATCGATGGATCATCTGTTATGAAAAGGGAATGGGAAATCTACCTATAATCCATAGATCTGGAATAATTAAATTCCAAAAAAAATAAATGCAGATTACGTAAATTCAATTAGTAAAGTCTTTTATCATCGAATAAAATTGTTAGGACATATGTGTTTCACATGTTAAGAACATATGTCACAATTTTATGTAATTGGCTTATCTTTTGACAAAACGCACTTTACTTGTAATTGGGTAGATCTAGGATGTATTTAATGCTTCAAGAAACAAGATTTCAAATTCAAGTGTTAAAGTCATGCAAGTCTGTCCAAGAATCAAGTGTGAAAGTACTGCTCATTAAAGCTCGACAGCTAGCATCTATCGAGGCTTAGAGAGCTGTCTGAATCCCGTGGCTCGACAGCTTCTCGACAGATAGGGTATCTATCGAGGTTTATGAAAAACTGATTTTTCAGTTCTGTTTTCATCCAATCTGTGGGTATATGTTTGGGCTTTCTTTTCTCACAACCCTAGACATATATAAGGATTATTTTAAGGGCCGTCAAAGGTAACACAAGTTGCATAAGTGTGGAGCAAAGTCTTGTTCATGCAAATTGTGACCGGAAACAGAATTTACCTTAGTTCATCTCTCTCTTGAAGAAGCTACTGTGTTTGTATACCGTAGGGTTTTGTAACCAAGGAGCTTCTTGATCTTCATCGTGTGATGAACTGAAGAACTTTGCAGCCAACATCCTTCTCTAGTTGGTGATTGAAGTCGCGTACTAGGATCCGTGCAATTGGTTAGTCACGTACTGGGAGCCGTGCATTGAAAAGGAGAAATTGTCACTACAGAACAAGTCCAATTGGGTATTGGGATGAGGGTTCAACCGTAGGTTGGTATAGGGTACTGGGATTCCTTTACTTGTAACCGCTTATTGTGATAATAGTGGATTTTCAGAAGTGGTGACCTTAAAATCACCTAGTAGGGTTTTTGCCATGTAGGTTTTCCCCATTCGTAAACAAATCACTGTGTCAATTTATTTTCCACTACATACTTTTGTTAATTGGGGATTTGTTTGTGCTACCATGCGCTTTGCATGTTAATTTGATTAATTAATAAACTTGGCTAATTAATCAATTAATTCATCACAAGGGGTCAATACATTCTTGGCCTATCAAAAATAACTTGAATTTGATATCTGCCTACACTAAAAACCAATTTGTCCCCATTTGGATTGAGGAAGGAGGTAAGGGGAGTAGAGGAGGAGTAATTTTTAGATACTCGTAGAGCTCAGAAAATAGTGATCACTCCTCTTACATTCATGGAAGGATCTATTCATTAAATTTGATATTAGCCTACATTAAAAACCAATTGGTCCCCGTTTGGATTGAGGGAGGAGATAAGGGGAGTAGAGAGAGAGTAATTCAACCCCTAACCACTTGCTACCATCCCCATTAGTCAATAATTAAGTGTTGTACTCTGCTACCAATCCATACATCAATTCATCGATGGATCATCTGTTACGAAAAGGGAATGGGAAATCTACCCATAATCCATAGATCTGGAATAATTAAATTCCAAAAAAAATAAATGCAGATTACGTAAATTCAATTAGTAAAGTCTTTTATCATCGAATAAAATTGTTAGGACATATGTGTTTCACATGTTAATAACATATGTCATAATTTTATGTAATTGGCTTATCTTTTGATAAAACGCACTTTACTTGTAATTGGGTAGATCTAGAATGTATTTAATGCTTCAAGAAACAAGGTTTCAAGTTCAAGTGTTAAAGCCATGCAAGTCTGTCCAAGAATCAAGTGTGAAAGTGCTGCTCATTAAAGCTCGACAGCTAGCATCTATCGAGACTTAGAGAGCTGTCTGAATCCCGTGGCTTGACAGCTTCTCGACAGATCGGGTATCTATCGAGGTTTATGAAAAACTGATTTTTCAGTTCTGTTTTCATCCAATCTGTGGGTATATGTTTGGGCTTTTTTTTCTCACAACCCTAGACATATATAAGGATTATTTTAAGGGCCGTCAAAGGTAACACAAGTTGCATAAGTGTGGAGCAAAGTCTTGTTCATGCAAATTATGACCGGAAACAAAATTTACCTTAGTTCATCTCTCTCTTGAAGAAGCTGCTGTGTTTGTATACCGTAGGGTTTTGTAACCAAGGAGCTTCTTGATCTTCATCGTGTGATGAACTGAAGAACTTTGCAGCCAACATCCTTCTCTATTTGGTGATTGAAGTCGCGTACTGGGATCCGTGCAATTGGTTAGTCACGTACTGGGAGTCGTGCATTGAAAAGGAGAGATTGTCACTATAGAACAAGTCCAATTGGGTATTGGGATAAGGGTTCAACCGTAGGTTGGTATAAGGTACTGGGATTCCTTTACTTGTAACCGCTTATTGTGATAATAATGGATTTTCAGAAGTGGTGACCTTAAAATCACCCAGTGGGGTTTTTGCCGTGTAGGTTTTCCCCATTCGTAAACAAATCACTGTGTCAATTTATTTTCCACTACATACTTTTGTTAATTGGGGATTTGTTTGTGCTACCATGCGCTTTGCATGTTAATTTGATTAATTAATAAACTTGGCTAATTAATCAATTAATTCATCACAAGGGGTCAATACATTCTTGGCCTATCAAAAATAACTTGAATTTGATATCTGCCTACACTAAAAACCAATTTTTCCCCATTTGGATTGAGGAAGGAGGTAAGGGGAGTAGAGGAGGAGTAATTTTTAGATACTCGTAGAGCACAGAAAATAGTGATCCCTCCTCTTACATTCATGGAAGGATCTATTCATTAAATTTGATATTAGCCTACATTAAAAACCAATTGGTCCCCGTTTGGATTGAGGGAGGAGATAAGGGGAGTAGAGAGAGAGTAATTCAACCCCTAACCACTTGCTACCATCAGCAAACAACTCTTAACAACACACCGGTAACTCCCCAATGCACAACAAATAGATTTGTAAGTAAACTTCCAGGCCTTTTTCTATTCATATTCATTGACTTATGAAACATTGTCAATTCCTTTTCTCACATATATTTTTTACGGTTAACAACTATTTTGCTTCATAACTAACCATTGAATTTAACAATATCAATATTCAAATGTATAAATGAAACTTAAATCTTGTATGAGGATTAAAATAAGCAACCATACGAATTTGAAAAATATGGCTTTTGGAAACAATACTTCATTATAATGCTATTTGGAGATTTTATTTATTATTAATTTTTTTGTTGTCGTATGCCTTTTTTGTTTTGGGTTGCATCTCAACAATAAACAAAGCCAATAATCCAATTATTTGTGGTAAGAATATAATGGTATGATTGGGCAAGACCAATAGTTTTTTTTCTTCCAAGTCCAATGTACATGACTTTTTTTTTGGAGACTACAAACTTGCAGTTGTACCTTAAGACTACAATTTCCTTTAAAAAAAAATTAATATTGTTACATATTTTGAAAATCTAACAGTTGTATTGCATATTCTTTACACTTTTAATCATTATGGGCATACGCTAAGTTGAAAGTGGTATTTCTTGAAATTTTTCATATTGCATGAGATAAGATCTATAATGAAAAAATATATAGTTGAATTTAGTTATACAATTAGTAACAATGACCATACTTTAATACAAGTTTTTTATATAGTTAGGTAGATGAGATTTATTGATTAAAAATTAAAAATATATTTAGTTTCTCAATAGGTAAATATAGAGAGATAGTATTTACTTAGATCCAATATGGGGGATGGCACTCAAAAGTGGTAAACATTCATCAATAGCTAAAATATAGCATTCCATATGAGTGTTGTTACTTATCTTTGAAAATATCATATCCAAAAACAAAAAACCAAAAAAGCAGGAAAATTATAAATTCAGCCCATTTTAAGAGAAATTTGTTTAGTTTACAAGCTTTTATAATAGGTTTCTTTTTTTTTTTTTTTTTTCATAGTTTGTAATGCTCTAAAGTATATACTTAGTTATGTGTGACTTTTAATGAAACTAAGCATTGCTAGAAACAATGGTATCATATAGCAGAAAATATAGTGGAACAAATGAAAGCTCTCAACGAAAGCTATTTATTTGTCTTAATTCGTGAGCGAATTTTGGTTTGGAAGATTCACATATGAATGAATCTGGAAATATTTCATATGAGAATCATATAGCATAATATTGTAAAGTTATTATTTACAACTATGTTTTTTGTTGGCTTTATTCCATGACAAAAAGTGTTGTAATTGCTTCAATTTTGTTCCTTGTATTTTGTGGGATTTTATTGTATTGGGTTTAGTATTAAGTTGGTGAAGAATCAAGCTTAAATGAAGAATCAATGAATTTCGTGAGAAGCTCGCGAGAAGCTAAGCCGCAAAAGAGCACGTGAGGAGCACATGACTGGAAGCTGAAGAGTCATGCCAAGCTGTCGTTTTCGCGAGTGTCTCACGGGTAAGGCCTTCCCGCGAGACAGTCGCGAAACATTCGGCCTGGAGGATTTTTAAGTGAGACTTTCATACCCTTCATCCATACTATATATACCCTCATTACCTACAAATGCAAATGAGGCCATTCAGAGAGAAAAACCCTAGATAGGTTTTCTACAACACACACACCCATCTTTTAGAGAGAGAGCTACTTATCCTTAGTGAGAATTCATTGTAGCCTCTTTTCCTTCCTCTCCCATTATCATACCTTGAGAGGAGATTTGTACCCAAACACAATCCACACCTTTTCAGAGTGTAGTGAGTGTTTTGGAGTTGCTGGGAAGCATTGGAAGAAGCCAAGGATGGCAGATGCAACATGGAGCTTGTTGCGGGATCCGAAGAGCTAGACAAGCAGTTATGTCATATGTGGTACTTAACAGTCACTTTAACATCAGACACTTATTTTAAAACTTGATTAATTATTCAAATCCAAAATTTTAAACATTAGCGGACAAAATTAAAATAACCCTAAATTTCAAGGGTAAAAATAAGAACGAAAAATGAGCAGCAGTTAATAAATGCTATGGCTAATTATTATTTCACACTTTGAAATGTGAAATGTTCCATATAATATCCTTACGTTTACACCATGTCCATGTATACGCATTTTACACATTATATAAAACAATGAGAATACCAGTAGATGTAAAGCAATCAAAATCTGACCTAGTTTTGAGAAAAATCAAAGTGGAAATTCTTGGATTGCAAACGTGGCTTGGATAGTTGGATGAGATATTCTGATATGATGACATGACGAAAAAGAAAAGAGAGAAAAAAAAAAAATTTCCTAGATTGCTTCACAACTTAAACAACTTTTTGATCTTTTTTTTATTTTTTTTTATTTTTTAAAAGAGCATTATATTTCGGAATTCAGGTTACGTGCTCTACGGTTACCTAGACTGATCTGATGGACTTGGCCGACACACAAAAACACGCAATGTCTCAGGGTCGTGGCAGAAATAATATGCCTTATGGGCTATGGCAAGCAGATGTGACTGTTGAACTTGCTCTGTGACGTTGGCTTATTTTATAATTTTATTTCCTTATCATCTAACTGCGAAATTTTAAAATTTGGACAAATTACGTTTAAAAATGTAAGGGCATCTTTGGTTCGTCTGTTTAAATAATTGTTTTTAATTTTTTTAAAAATATGTGTAAATAAAAAAAAGTGTAAAATTACGTGTAATATTATTTAAAAATTAAAAATATATTTTTAAATAAGTCTACCAAATAAGCCCTAGATTATTTAAATTCGCCTATTCACATGGTCATTGTCAAAGTAACAAAAAAACCAAGTAAAATGCACATCAGCACAAGGGACTTATTTAGGCACCAAAAGATTTTTTTTTCCTTTTGAGTGGAGCACACTAAAAGATTTGTAACAAGATAATCATGTGGTGTTTTATTACAAAACAAACTCACAAAAATGAACACATCTTCATTGAATTGAATTAATCTATCATTATGATTTTTTAAGTTTCCTAGTATTATTTTTAACACCAAAATTATTTAAGCGATCCACATAAATTCATTTGTTTTTCTTGCTTTTGTTTTGAGAAGAACATAAATTCATTTGTGATGTATAGATAGGATATGTTAATATGAATTTTCATTACATTTTGTTATTAATTGAAACTTCTCAAAATTTAAGGGTTTAATTTAAAACCACCACTAATTTATAAGAGGATTAAAATAACTACTCCTTGTCTTCTTTTTTTTGAGCAAGGAGTATGTAATCCACTGTCATGTCAATAAAAACAATGAAAATGGGAGATTATTGTGATCACCTTTCTTATGTGAGATCGATATGAACGTGGTAATTTGAGTAGAAACTAAAAACATTTATAATTCATTTAGTATAACTGTAGAAAGTAGAGTTTTAGTCATGAGTTTCATTTTAAAAAGTAAGCATAAGCATCTATGCAAATTCATTGTTTCTATTAGTTTTGGCGTTAAAACTCGAAATTACAACTTCAGCTTAAAGTCGTTTTTCAATTTTAAAAAGGGGTCCTTAAAACTCTTCAACAAAATTGCTAAACGTGTGGTAATTGTTTCTAAAGTGTTTTAAAGAGTAGTTTTCAATATATTTTCATCATAATTGAAAATATGCTTTTGAATTATAATATTTTAAAGGTATAATTGTACTTTCACACAATAAATAAAATAATTGAATGTAAAAAAACTCATCTAAGGAAAAGAGAGAGAAAATGCAAATTTTTATTGTCTACTTAGAGTGAAAAAGAAGAGGAAGGAAAATAGAATAGATAGAGTTTTCCATTTAAGCACACCATTCTTTTACCTCTCAAATTGAGAAAAGAAGAAATAAAATGTTAATAAAAAGGAAAATGCAAAATTGTCTTTACATTTTTATCTTCTATTTTTAATAATAACAATATAATAATAATTTATTATTTATTATTTCACTTTTCCATATTCTCTGTCAAACACACACCTTAGAAAACACAAATATTTTCTCTCATCGACTTTTCTGAACAAGAATAACATCAGATCTTGGGTTGAGTTTTCAAACTTTCAAGTCTTAAAAAGAAAAAAAAAAAAAAAAAAAAAAGTTCAAGTCTTACATAGAATTCAAAAATCTATGGCTGTGAATAAAAATCAATGCGACTTGTCAGTGTTATGGGAAAACCTAGTACCTAAAATTGACCACCGTCAACGGTCAAGATATAACCTTCAAACATAAGCAGAGCTGATTGATGAGTAATAGGTAAACCTTACAGTTACAGACTTGCTTACAGTAGGATATCTTTGAAGTAATAAAAAAGTTTGGTTTACATTTGAACAGATCAACGGCACACATTAATTGCCACTTGCCACTTGCCACTTACCACGTTTATATATTTAATTTATCCCACCAACCTGCGAACAAGCACATTGATTTTTCTGTGTGAAATGATATGTTCGTGTTTTTCTAGACGGCATGCTCATGTTGCTTTGTCCGCTCTCATAATAAGCTAAGTATCGTGTTAATAAATGTTCTCAGCACATTAATTTAGAAATTATTTTTAAAAATATTTTTATGAAAAAATAATAAAATAATTTATTTTATTAACAATTTTTTATATTTTTATAGAAATGATTTAAAATTTTTTCTATTATAGTTTATTAACCATTATCATAAAAATATTGGTTAACATGACCCATAAACTAATTGGTCCAACGAAATTTATGTAGTTTTGACTCATCCTTGATCTTGATGGCTGTGAATTGTTGATTGAATTTATTTGTTTGATTCAGTCAAAAGTGAATATATGGTGTGTCTTTATTGTATTTGTACCCAAATGAAGCTTCATATTATATGATATGGACCCAGAGATAGGACAATTCTGAAAATGGAAAATGAAATTTGTAGCTCGTGGCTGACAAAGTCATACATATTTTTAGCACCACAAGTAATCAATAACCATTTGATTGTTCACATGTAAATCCTTCTCAGAAGAAAAACAGAAGAAAATAGTTCATATGTTAGTGGGCAGTGGGGAAGGATTTTATGGTTTTATATTTCTATGTTTGACCGGGCCATATTTATCTTTTTGTTCGAAAGTTGCCTTTACAGTGGGATTTGGAAGCAATATTTTGACTTTATGCGCTACGGTGAACACGAGGTTTGACTTAGGGCCACCACGAGGGACCCAATCTCCTCCAAATGACCAAAATGCCAAAGGATTTTTTATTTTTATTTTTTTAATGGGAAATATTAAGGAGGATATGATGAGTCTTTTGGGTGAATATTGCTAAATTCGAACTTTATTTGCGTTATAGGTACTGTTCAAACTTATTTAGGGATATGAGGAAAGAGAGTGAATTTCGGCAACAGTGTTGCCGAAATTCAACAAAAAGTATGAGAGAGAATGAGAAAAAGTGGGAGAGATAAAATTTTGAATTTCGGTAATGTGAATATCGAAATTCCTCTGCCCAATTTCTACTGCCCGGGTGTGAAGTGTGTGCCCAAAGTAAAACTAATTGTGGCAATGCCATTGCCGAAATAGAAAAAAAAAATTTGTGGCAATGGCATTGCCGAAAATGGGGAAAAAAAAAAAGTGGAGTTAAAAAAAAGTGTTACGTCTACAATATTTTTACAACATTTTCACAACAAATCACATGTGATTAGTTATTATTAGTTCAAATTTGAATTTAACACTGAGATTAATTTTTTAATCCAACAATAACAACTTGTCATTTAAAATTTGTTGTAAAAATATTGTAAAAATGGTGTGCACATATCTTTTCTTAAAAAAAAAAAAAAAAAAATAATTACTTGTGTATCCAAATTACCATATTCTACGTGCCCCCAACCAAAAAAATCTAAAATTTTGTACCTTCAATTAGGTTATGTTAGGTTGAATGTATCCTATGGTTACAAGTTGACATTTGAATTTTCCTAGGTTTAATATACTAATCCTCAGTTTGATTAATTATCTAAACTGAATCTGACCTAATCTAGACTCAGTTGCAGCCCCTTCACCATATATACCGCATCTAACAATGTATGGCTGTATCATATGCTCACCACTTCTGTGCTTGACCCTTCCAGTCTGATCCCCACTGATGTTTAAGCTTTTCCCTGACTTCAGGTGGGAAGTCATATGTCAACCAATAAGGTACCTGCATGTGAAAGCCAACTCAAGCTTTAACTTATTGCTAACAATGGAATTGTAAGATTAAAATATCATGCATGAGTAGATAGACAACCATGGAGCATTAGTATTAAAAATACTGACAGACTTGTAGACGGGAAGGAATTAGCCAGTTATAGCATTAGTATTAAAAATACTGACAGATTTGTTTTTTACTTAAAGGGAAACCTCACAAAAATAAGAACCTCAATAATCCTAGATGCATGGCACTTCTGCCCCTCATAAAAACACACAGAGCAGAGTGGATATTGCAGAATGGTAGATCATCAAATCAATTCCAATTTCAAGTCTGGAAGCTCTTGGCACTTCTCTGATAAATACAAACTATTGTAATAAATCTTGGTTCTACGAAGTTAAGCATAAGGATATATCTGCAATCTTTTAGCTTCTGACTTTAGTTTTGTGTAACTTATGCGTCAAGGTAGGGTAAGATTTATCAGTTTTGAGTTCAGCAGCAAGTATGTTGACTTTGACAAAACATGGACACCAAGTTTGGTTGGCCATCATCTGTATTAGTTATGGATTTACATACTCTTAAAGAAATGAATGAAGAAAACATGGGAAAACAGCTACTTGATTGATGTGTGATGGCCAAGAACCCTAGTTGATGTTCAACTTGTCTCTCCTATAGTCCTATAATTACTTTCCTTTTTTCTTTCTATGCACTTTTAGGTGTATTCCAGCTCCAAATACAAACAAAAACTTGACATTTTAGTAATTTTTCAAAATTCTTGACCTAAGTCACCAAACCAATCATTATTATACACAGCTTAGTAAGATTGAAACGGGACAGAGGTGGTGATACCAAATATGATTTAGGAGTTTCTGGACAGCATTTGTTGTAGTGTTTAGGAAGACCTAGGGTTAGGGTTTGAAGTGGAAAAGGCTGGAAACAAAGGCTGGATTAACCAATTAAGGTTTACTTACAGAGTAACATGATGGGTGATGCTGAAATACACAACTAATCCTTAAGCCCTACTAATTGGAAATGGCTACATGAGTTCTCATTCGCCATTCAACTCTATCTAGGGTGCACAAACACCTACAGGATAGACGATTGAGTACACCTTGTCAAGATATAGCGTCTGTTTGGCTAGCTTATTTTTTGCCAACTTATTTTACTATTCAGCTTATTTTTGGTACTATTCATGGGTCTCACTGCACTTTTTGGTACTATTCATGGGTCCTATTGTACTATTTCAACTAACATTTACCTTTATCTACAGTACTTTCAGCAAAAAGTTTTCAATTTCAGCAAAATAAGCGAATCCCAAACAGACTCATAGTATCAAGTAGTAAAGATGCTAAACAGAAATATATCTCACTTTCCTTTTTAAATTTTAATAAAAAAGCAATTAAGTTCTCTGTGTTTCAGCCAAAGACAACCATGTCCTTTCACATGCTTGGTTGAGTATACAAGAGGAGAAGATTTTTCAGTTTTCCCCTTTTGTGGTGTATGTGTGTTGCGGGGGTTGGGGGGGGGGGGGGGGGGGTGTGTGAGGTATTGAAGGTTCTGAATTGAAGGAGATCAGTCATGCCAAAGCAGTCATAATCATGGTTTTAAAAACCGAACCGGTCATCGAACCGTTTTTAAAAAAATTTCCGGTTCAACCCCGGTTTTTATCCGGTTTTTGGGGTTTTAACCGGACCGGACTGGATCCGGTTCCCAGTTGACCCGGTCCGACCGGCCAGTCCGGTCCGGTCCAGTTTTAAAAATAGTGGTCATAATACCATACAGACAAGTTTTAAAAAAAGAAAAATTAAAGGAGGTTAACAAATCAGATACTTTGCCAGACAATGAATATTGGTTCAGGAATAGTTATGTCTTCCTATTTTAATTATCCTCCATCAAAGGTGATCAGTTTCTTAAAACCTAAGCATGAAAGACATTCAATTCAGATCTCCAAAGGAAAGCATCAACAGCTTTATTAAGCAATTTCTACTGCAGTCTGACACTTTCCCCAAGCAAAGTCTATAAGCATCCCAAAAAATGGTAATTTAAGTAAGAAATGTCCAAATTTCATACCTCTGCAATAACTTCTGCTGAACTAACTCCTGTCTCTTCTCTTAATTCCCTGATGGCTGCACTTCTAGGATCTTCACCCTCATTGACACCACCCTATTAAATTAAAATGTACAAAATACCAATAATAATCTCATATAAAAGAATTATATCATGAATAGAAGGAAATACAAGTTTAGTAAAAACTACTACAGATTTTAATTACTATAAGTTCTAGTTCAACAACCACAATCACAAATCATTAAATCTTAATAGTTAAAACTATGATGCTTTTCTCCCATCACATATTCAATGGAAGACGGAATGAGAAGTTTTAGTTTTGGTTTCATATATCCAAAATTACTATAAATAACTACAAACAGGTGCACTTCAATCCAGAAAAAACTTATGTATCGCCAGTTGTTAATAGACCCAGTGGCAAACGCCTTGAAGTGGTTGCTTAAATCAAGCAATAAATATTGGAGATATAGTCTCGAAAGATCATCACAGTACACGTAATGTCCCCAAATTTCCAATAATTGTGCATTTCTAAAATTTTAATACCAACCTAGCACTGAGTTCAAGAAACCAAAAGAACAGCTAACACTTAAAAATCAATAAACAAGTTTATAATTAATTATGAAAGAAAAATGATTAAACAAATACAGAATATGAGAAACAGTTTTGGAAATTTGCAGTTACAAAATGTAAAATAACAAACTAAATTGCATATGAAAAGCATTAGAAACTTCAAAAGTAGAAATTAGGTTGCTAAATACTAACACAAATCCTCCTAACAATCTCCAGCAAAAAAAAAAAAAAATCCTCCTAATAATCACGTCTAAATGTTCTTTCTCAAGCATAAAATTATATATTACTTTTATCGATTCAACAGTTCTGAATGGAGACCTAAGAGCAGAGCAGAAGCAACACTGAGGTGAAGGCCCATGCATGTGGATGAAATTTTGAATTTTTTTACACTTATGAAAAAATTACAAAAGCAGGTATGGCCCTTACATAAATGCAATTCCACAAAATTGAATGAATCAGTAATTACACCTTAAAAAATGATGAACTCATCAACTTTCTCTATGACCCCAATCAGTATACAGTTAAGACCATGTGGATGCTATTAACATTTTGGAAAGACTATGGTGATAACTATACGCTAGCTAGCTCCTGACATGAAGATGTCTGATACTCTTATTAAATTGCATTTTGGTACTGGAATAGACTTCATATTTGGCACTTGTTTAAAAAAAAAAAAATACAAATTGGTTATCTGGATCTGAAAGTAGTAGCAAATCTCAACATTTTCTATTGAATATGGTAAACTCTTTCTAACTTCTGCATTCCCCTTTTATGACTTTGAATCTTGTATCATCAGAACACCCTTCATTTCAATTCCCAGATTTCCTATTTCAATAATTCAGATAATATGATAGGAGGTACCCACATGGTGCAGGACAAAGAAATTATTAAGCACACGTACAAAGCTGCCATATGACTGCCCTCAATCATCATTCACAAGCTTCACATTCACTCCATAAATTAAAATATAGAAGTCCAAATGCAGCCCCATATGCAGTATTTGCATTCAAATTAAAAAAAATGCCACAGTTGCATGCCCAGATCAGACTTTTTTTCCTTAACAAGTTACATGCTGAGATTAAAGTTTTTGAAAAAAAAAAAAAAGCTTTCTACATACAAAAACCATCATAGTGTACACTTAAAACATAGACTACCATAAATTTTACTTTATAGTTCAAAAAATTGGGGTTGGGACCTAAAATTGGGATTCCTTTTGTTAACATGATATCGACACACACATCGTATTTAGCATTCCTTCTTCCTTCGTTGTGCGTCATTATCATTGTATCACTCAACTCAAGTCACCAACTCCTCACACAAAAAGATTTGAAATAAAAACAATTCCAATCAGAATAAAATAAAACATGCTGATTGAGGAAACGTCATTCATCAACAAAGTCTTACAAAATTACTTTCTTTCCCGAAAACCCATTTCATCCATGAAAAAAAAAACTTGGAAAGATCATAAGTCCATGAAATAGAAGTGGGTACCTGTCTACAATTTCTCATTTTATTTTTATTATAATAAATAATCACAGCAAGCAAACACGGCAATTTAGTTTCAAAAGCAATCAAATTACAACACCTCAATATAAAACCCAAAAAGAAAAGAAAAAATTACCTGGGGCATTTGCCAAGCACTGGGTATATCCAACCTTGAGGCTGAAAAAATCTGCCACAACCCAAAAAACACAAAAGAAGAAGAAAAACTTGCAAGTCAATTCAACACATACAGATAAAAACCCATGTACAGAACAGAGAGAGAGAGAGATAGTAGACCTTTCTGGAAGGATTGATGAGACAAATACCAACGTTTCTCCTGTAACCTTGGGGAGGAGAATCCATGGATGATGATGATGACGTATAGGAAGAGGAATAGGAATAGGAGAGTGTATTAGATTTAGTTGTTGAAGAGTTTTGGTTATGAAAGGAGAGTGGCAGTGGCAGGGACTTGAATTTAGGGGAAGTAAAGATACAGAATCGGCAGCATAATAAAAATGCCATTTCATTTCAGGAGCCGTGCGCCCCCTCGCTTTCTAGCTCATCCCATTGCTGTCCTGTCAACAATGTGAAGTTCCTATTTTTACCCCCAAAAAAGACAAGGAAAAGTTAACTTTAAAATAAATTTTTATTATACTTTTAGAAATTTAGAAACATTTTAAAAAAAATTATTTGAATATAAAATAGTAATAATTTTTTCCCTAGTTTTTTTTATAATTATTATAACTTTTTTTAAAACAAACATTTTTCCCTCTCTTCATGTGTATGTGTTAAAAATATTTAGTATTTAAAAAAAAAAAAAAAAACTTTCTTTAAAACGGTTTATTAACAAATGCCTTAAGGTACCCGTTAACGAGACTCTAAAAATAATTTTTTTCCCCACTATATACTAGTATACTTACTTGATATAGATCATTTTTTATATTAAAAAAATGACAAAATTTAGCTACAACATTGGTTGTGACTTAAAGTTATAATTTTACTCAATATCATTAACATTGTTACATATTTCAAAAATCTAACCGTTGGATTGCATGTTCTCTATGCTCTTAATATACACGTCAAATTTTGTATTAATCGAATATTATTTACTCTATTATCTATAAGATTATATTTTATGCATAATTTTAAACTACAAAAACTTGTAATTTAAACAACTTATTGATACATAACTATTGATCTTTAATTTTCTAGAAATTTTACAAGCATGGAGGATATAAGAATAAAATGTAATCCAATAATAGATTTCAAAATTCACATCCAATAAAAAGATATTTAGTGAAATTATAACCTTAGCCTACAACTAATTTTGTAGTTAAACTTTATCTTTAAAAAAAAGTATATATCTAGAGGCTAGTTAAAAAATAAATAAATTAATTAAAGAAATTTTTCTGCTAATTTTCTACCATATTTGTGGGTGACAAGTTATGATTGGATCTACCATTAACACCATCAATCACAACAATTAAGAAACCAATCCACTGCCCAAGAGCCTTATAGCTCAACAATTAGCACCTCCAAATGTGTCTATAATATATGGAGTTTAAATCTTTCCTCTTTATTATAATTATTAAATTATCATTAAAAAAAAAAAAAAAAAAAAAGAAACAACCCACATCCTCGAGCTACTAGGGGTGTAGTATATTTTGTAAATAATATTTTTAAACTAGCACACACATAAGGAAAAAAAAAAAAAAAAAAAGAAAAAAAGAGAGAGAAAATATTTTCAATTCATTCCAATAGATCATAGTCTAAATATGGCGAGTCAATATAAAATTTTTATTTACAATATATATATATATATATATTTTTTATGTGCTTAAGAGTCAACTAGTTTAGATTATTGTGTTATCAACTAGAGGGTTGAATATGTTGGGTATAATACATGAAATATTTATTATTTTCCAAGAACAATAAAATATGTTTATATGTGAATAAATAAACGAATAAATAAAACTTATAGACCGGAGGAAGACATAATGAGAAACTCAAATCTAATTAAGACTAGTGTTTAATACTGTGTCTTTAAGACATATTTTGTCTCTGACAATGGTGTTTTGAGACTCTTGGAAATCTATCTCCTAGGATAAAATAATCTACTACATATAGAAGAATCATAGCAATCTATGTACAAAAAGGTGTTTCCTTTCTCTAGATGACTCTTATACAGGAAAATGAGAAAGGAAAAGTTGACTAGATTGAATGAGCAAACTCATATTTATACACATACGAGCACTAGTTCAGAACAAGTCCAAAGCGAATAGACATACTATTCTAGAAAAAAATACACACAATATACTGAAATTTAAAATTAAAAAAAAAAAAAGAAAAAAAAAAGAAAGAAAGAAAGATATACAAACCGACACCCAACCTAACTTGATGTGGATGGATAATGCATGTGTTGAGGGAGAGATAGTTTATTGACTAACTAGTGAACATGATTTGTTGAACTATTCTAGTCATTTATGTAAACCAATATAATAGAATTCACATATTTTATTTTCAAAAATAGTTTGTTCTATGATTGTATTCATTTTGGTCCTAAACAACTCTTAAACTTCATAAATGCTCTAGAGAATTCAACCTTAAATTTCTCATAGAAGCAGCTCATTTTACACTCATATAGATGATTTCTTATTAAGAATATCCTGTTATAACCTGTTGGAGAATTTTAATATTATATAATTAAAATTGATTTGTATTACAACATAAATATAAAGATGTAGGAGTTAATATGGAAGATGAGGAGTTAGTGAAAATGTTTAATCCCACATTGAAAAAGAGAGACTATTTTATTCTTTTTAATTGTAGTGATTAATGGACTAATATGAATTGATTAAGATATTGGACTAAATACGTACGCAAGGAGGAGGTGAAGGGAGGAGGTGGCAGATATTATTCAGTTTTCTCTTTGTGTTATTTTCATTATTATTGTATAGGTATAAAAATCATTAAAAGCATAACTTATCGTAATATTCATTGCATGCATCATTATTTCATCGTTGTCCCTTTGAACGCAAGTCTTGGGATCTGAATCTCCAATTAGTTAGGTAGAGTTGCCATCATGGCGAATTTTAAGATATAAACTTTAAACGAACTCCTCTCGATGAGTATTTTACTTGCTATCTACTCAAATCTTTAGATAACGTATCTGCTACATTATCTTTCGACTTTATGCAGTCAAAGGATTTTATTTCTCTACACTTCAAGGATTGTACTTGATCTATGATGGTTGAGATTTGCACCTATGGACGCCCGAATTTCGACCCCCACTCCCTTTTGTGGCTTCGAGGGGGGGTATCGTCGTTTGTCACACATTGGGTCCTTGGCAACGTGACTTGTGTGTGATTGTGTATCTAGAGTGGAGTGTGTGTATGTGAGTCCCTTTTTCTTATTTTTATTTTAGGAGTCGCCACCAACTATTGGTTTTGTATTAGGTGTGATTGGTCACCTAGAAGTCTAATTTATTTGAAGTTACCTAATTAACTGAACCAAAATTTTAAAAGGTTCATTAATTGAGGTAAACCAAAGATCTGAGACTTGAAAGTTTGGTTACGTGTGGGGAAGGTGTTAGGCACCCCACAATGCCTATCCGAAGATAGTACCTCATTTTAATTAAATTCCAACGTTAACTTTTTACAAAGAAATGGAATACTTGGCATTTTGATTTTTTTTTTTAAAGGTTTTTACAAACAATATATGTATATACATGTGAGTAAATATTTACATATAGTATTCATGTGAATAATAACTCCATTAAAATATACAAGCAAAACATGTAAAATATACATAAGTAGCATGTGACAAGACATATATGTACACTACACAACAACATGTTAGTATTTATTTATTATGTAGCTAGCATGTGAATACTACAACCATACATAAACAAGCACAAGGAAATGAAAAGAGAGGATTGGAAGAATAGCACCTTATTGTCATCCACCATTTTCTCATTTGATGTTCATGCAAAAGATGACAAAGAGAAATTTATTAGTGCAAAAAATGTTAGAGATAAATGTATGCTTATGGGGTGTTCAAAGACTCAAGGAAATGAGCTTTGAACACAACCCCCACAACTACACCTATTCTAAGAAAAAGAAAGTTACAATAATTTGAAAAAAGAAACACCCTTTTGGTGATGGATTTCAAGGAAACACTTTCTTTTGAAAACATGCATTTTTTTTTTTATAAAGAAACACATTTTTTTTATGTAAGTTAAAAAAAAAAAAAAAAAAAAACCTTTTTTGAAAACGTTATTTTTGGAAAAGAGAAGGGATTTTCGAAAACACATTTTTTATATATTTTCTTTGAAGTTTCGGGTTCCCCTAAAAGAAAAGAAAAGAAAAAAAAATAGAATTATTTTCTTAAAAAAGTTTCGGGCAACCCCCTTTCATTTTTTAAAGAAAACAGATTTTTTTTTTTTTTTGGTTAAAAAGGTTTTGAAAACAATTTCCTTATGATTTTTGAAAACAGATTAAAAAAAAAACAGTTTTTGAAAAACATATTTTATTTTATACAGAAAACAGTTTTGTTTTAATGCAGAAAACAGTTTTTATACAATGCAGAAAACAGTTTTTATACTGTGCAGAAAACAGTTTAAATTTTTTTTTTTTTGAAGAACAGTATTATAAAACAGGTTTTTGTTTTTGAAAAAAAAAAAAAAAAAACAGCATTATAAAGAAATAATTTTTGTATATATAAAAAAAAAAAATTAAAAAAAAAAAAGCTTTGGACCCTTTAAACAAAAAAACAGTTTATTTAACATTTTCTTCTTAGGGTTTCTGGTGTCCCCTTTTTTTAAAAAAAAAAAACTTTTTGAAAACTTTCCCCTTCCTTTTTTTTTTGGAGGAGAGTGAAACACAAAGAAAACATTTTTCTTTTGAAAACTTTTGAGAAAAACAAAAGACACATTTTTTCTTTAACAAAACCTTTTTTTAAGACTTTATTTTTCTAAAGAAAGAGATGAAAGAGAAAACCTTTTCTTAGAATAGAGTGTAGAGGAGATGTTTACTCAAGCATATTTCTTTATGGCACATTATAAACAAGAAAAATAGAGGGACAACAACAAAATAAAGTGCAGAAAAATAAAACTTTAAAGGTAAAGAGTTGAAATGTAAAGACTTGGAACGTAAATGACAAGAAAAGTAAAAGCTTGGAATGTAAAGACTTAAAATATTGTAAAGTTGATTAGAAACGTTTTTTTTTCCTTCTTGTTAGAAATACTGAATGATTGTATTGTATTTCACATCATAATATAATATACACGAGTGCCTTAATATAGGAGGCATATGTGTGCAGTACAAGTAAGAGTGTAGTACAAGAATGTGTGTTATACAAGTAATCTAGTTGGGCCTAAAGCCCACAACACTATATACGTTAACAGCCCCCCTCAAACTCAAGGTGGATGTGAGACTAGTTTGAGGTTATCAACCAAATCACGAAGGCATCCCTTAGAATGTGACTTGGTGAAGATATCTGCAAGTTGATCTTTAGAGGAGACTGAGATCAGCTTGAGAGCACCATGAACAAGATGAAAACGGATAAAATGACAATCGATCTCGATATGTTTAGTCCGTTCATGGAAGACATTATTGTGAGCAATATGCGCTAATGCTGAGCTAGCCACTTACTTCATATAATAATAAATTATTAATATATACTTAATATAAAGTATATAAATATATATATATATATATGCGCGATGGTGTAGTTACTCCATATTACTGGCAATTTTGATTGGTTTAAGTGCACTTGTGCGGTTTAGTGAACACCCCTAACAATGATGAATTGGATTATAAATTCTAAATTTTATGGTCAACTTATATATTTGTTGGGAAATGCTAATGGATGCTCTTAGGGAAATGGTTAATAATCCATTTAAAGAAAGTTTTTATGGGAAAAGAAAAGAAAACAATTAATGTTTTGACAGCTTTTTCAAATTCCCATAAAAGTGATATTAAAACTTTCCTAAAATAGATTATTAACCATTGCCCTAATAGCACTCATTAACATGACTCATATTTGTTATATACTAATAGAATGTTATAAAAAAGTTAGTCTTGATATATCTCGTAACTTTTTTTTTTAAATGGCCATTATTTTATGAGTAATGAGTTTTTGACTAAAGGGACAAGAAATGAGAGATTGGTATTAGTGATTTTTGTTTTATAATGTGTGGTTTTTAATAAACTAGTAAGTTGCCCGTGTGATACACGGATAATGTTGTAATGTTTTATTTAAGATGCTTTTGGAGAATGTTGAACGTACATATATTATAGCATAATTGTTATAAAACATTGTTAGTAATGAGTTCATCATAAGAGGAAACAATTATAAATTACACACACACACACATCCATTATAATTATTCAGTTCAAAAAAAAAAAAAAAAAAAGAAGCTTTGGAGGAATATTGTAGAATAAAATTTGATTAGAATGTGTCTATCTCTTTTTTCTTAATTCTAAAACAAAATACACAAATCAAACACTCACAGTCAATCACAGCATTTACAAAATCCACAAGTCCATAACTTTCGACCTTAACATCAAAATTTTAATTGTCATTTCCACTCAATATAAAATGCAAGCCTCCTTCCTTGATTGTAGTTAACTCATATGGGTTAGGATTGAATGGGACAATAGTGTTGGAGCTAGGTAGGTGTCGTCGAAAGATTAAAGGTAAATGATATCGTAAATGACATTGTTTTTGGACCAAGCTTGCTCAAGGTCGTGCACGTTTAGTGAATTACTCAATCAATAGTCATGATTATACAATGAGATACTATCTTGCTGATGGTATATATTCTCCATGGTCCACTTTTGTAAAGACAATCCCAACTCCACAAGGTAGAAAGAGAAGTCTTTTTGTTACAACTCAGAAGTCAACAAGGAAGGATGTAGAGCGTGCATTTAGAGTGCTTCAAGCACGATTTGCAATTGTTCGTGGCCCTGCACATCTTTGGAGAACAGAGGCACTTGATTACATTATGAAGGCATGCATAATATTGCATAACATGATAATTGAAGATGAACGTGATGCCAATAGAGCAGAAGACTTTGATTATGAACAAGTGCCTGAAAGTATCCCTATAACAGTGTCTCACGAGCCTATAGAAGAATTTAGTGAATTTATGGTGTTCATTGCAGCCCATGAAAAAATTAGAAATAGAGAAACTCATTCTAAACTCCATCAAATCTCATTGAGCACTTGTGGCAACGATATAGTGAGTCATAGGATTGTCTAATTTTAAGTTTTATGCTCGCATTAATTTTTATGTCTTTAGTATTTATTGTAATTCTTCAATTTCTCTTCAATTTCTCTTCTTAGATTGACTTTACTTGTATATTTGGTTTCCTCAGATGAATAAAGTTTCTATTGTCTTAGTTCCAAAAAAAAAAAAAAAAAAAAAAATTATCAAGTCTTCTTGAAAAATATGACTATTGAGAAATATTACCATTTGAAAATGTTACCATTGGGAAATTTAAAAATATAACTATTAGGAATTCGAAAAATATAGTTATTGGAAATGGATAAAGAAAGATTAAAAAAGAATAAAGAAAGATTGAAGAAAGAATAAAGAAATAATATTTAAATGAGACGAAGAAAGCATAAAGAAACTGTTAGAAAATATATTTAAAAAAATAAGTAAGTAAAAGACAAATGTCATGTTCACTCTCCAAATAGTACAAAAATTTGAATAAACTATTAGAGATGCTCTATCAGGTGAAAACCTTTTTCCGATGTTGCTTTGCAAATGTACATTATATATTAATTATATTAAAAACATTTCCTATTTCTTTTGGTGGTTTCATTTTCTCTTTAAAAATAAAATAAAATAAAAAATAAAAAATGACACCTATATCGGCTGCTTACTTTCACAATTAATTGTACAACCCTCCATGGTTCTGAAAAAAAAAATAAAAAAAAAATTGTGCAACCCTCCATATCCATGGTGTTAAAGAGAGTGCCTCATGAAACTCACCAAAAAGGCAAAAAGGTAAGAGCTTTTTCTTTCTTTTTGTTTAACATAAAAAACGTCACAGTCGGCGCTACCATATAACATAAGACAACAAAAACTAAGAATGAAGGGCATGGTGGTCAGTTCAAAATGGTTGGTTGACTTCATTACAGATAACAGCTGCTTTTAACTTCCACTAACATGGCTTGGCGACCATCAGTATATAGAAACGAATTCTAGATCCATTTATTTGTTCTCTCTTTCAAAGTAAAAATTTTGTGTCCCTCGAAATATCTAGCATAGCTTCTCTGCAAAATTCTGTGCAGTCATGGATTACAAGAAGAATCCATGGCCTATGATGCTTTCTTTTCTCTTCATCTGCCTATCTCTCAACAATAATCCTTCCCTTGGAGCTGACACCATCTCTGCAAACCAATCTCTCTCTGGTGACAAAACTATTATCTCTAACGGTGAGAACTTTGAGCTCGGTTTCTTCACACTAGGTAACTCTTCTCGTTCTAACTACTATATAGGCATGTGGTACAAGAAAGTCTCTCTCAGAACCATAGTTTGGGTGGCAAACAGAGAGACGCCAGTCTCTGATAGAAGTTCTTCTGTATTGAGAATCTCAGATGGAAATTTAGTTCTGTTCAATGAGTCTAAAATTCCAATTTGGTCAACAAATTTGAGCTCTACGAGCTCTGGTCCTCTAGAAGCTGTGCTTCTAGATGATGGAAATTTTGTGCTGAGAGATGGGTCTGCTAATTCATCAAAATTTTTGTGGCAGAGTTTTGATAATCCAACCCATACATGGCTTCCTGGTGGTAAGATAGCATACAACAATAAAACCAAACAAAATATGCATCTTATTTCATGGAAGAATTCTGAGAATCCTGCACCAGGACTCTTCGCTCTTGAGCTACAGCAAAATACCAGTTCCTATATTATTCGATGGAATAAGTCTGTACCATACTGGAACAGTGGACCTTGGGATGGAAAAATTTTCAGTTGGGTTCCTGAGATGAGAGCCAATTATATTTACAACTTCAGTTATGTTTCAAATGAAAATGAGAGCTATTTCACCTATTCGCTTTATGATCCTTCTATTATATCTCGATTTGTGATGGATATATCGGGGCAGATTCAGCAGCTTTCATGGTTGGAAAGTACCAAGCAGTGGAATTTGTTTTGGTCTCAACCAAGGACACAATGTGAGGTTTATGCTTTTTGTGGACCTTTTGGTATATGCAACCAGCAATCCTTGCCTTTTTGTAGTTGCTTGAAGGGTTTTCAGGTTAGCTCCAGCAACAGTTGGAATTTGTCAGATTTTTCAGCTGGGTGTGCAAGAAAAACCAGTTTGCAGTGTGGGAATGATAGTCTTGCTAACGGTAAGAGGGACAAGTTTTGGGAAATGCCCAACATGAAATTGCCTGATCATCCACAAACTGTGGCAGTTGGAAGTTCATCAGAATGTGAATCAACCTGCTTGAATAACTGCTCTTGCACTGCTTATGCTTATGGCGACCATTGTTCAATTTGGATTGGAGATCTTTTAAATCTGCAACAACTCACAAGCGCTGACACTAATGGAGGAACTCTATATCTCAAACTTGCAGCTTCCGAGTTACCCAGTTCTAGAAACAATAAGGCAATTATTATAGGTGTAGTCCTGGGTTCAGTTGCGGGGATAGCAATTCTTGTAGGCCTTATTGCATTTGTAATCTTTAGGCGAAGGAGGGGAGCAATTGGAACAGCAAAAGCAGTAGAGGGATCATTGGTGGCATTTGGGTACAGAGACTTGCAAAATGTGACGAAGAATTTCTCGGAGAAATTGGGGGGAGGGGGTTTTGGTTCTGTTTTCAAAGGGATTTTACCTGATTCAACGGTCATTGCGGTCAAGAAACTTGAAAGCATCAGCCAAGGAGAGAAGCAATTCCGCACTGAAGTCAGCACAATTGGGACAATCCAACATGTAAATCTTGTTAGGCTTCGGGGCTTCTGCTCCGAAGGAACTAAGAAGTTGCTGGTCTATGATTACATGCCGAATGGGTCTTTAGATTCTCATCTTTTCCATGAAAAGAATTCTGGGGTTTTGGATTGGAAAACAAGATATCAGATTGCTCTGGGAACAGCTAGAGGGTTGGTTTATCTCCATGAGAAGTGCAGAGACTGCATCATACACTGTGACATAAAACCAGAAAACATTCTTCTAGATGCTGAGTTGTGTCCGAAAGTGGCAGATTTTGGTCTGGCAAAGCTTGTTGGGCGTGAGTTCAGCCGAGTCCTGACAACCATGAGAGGTACAAGAGGTTATCTTGCTCCAGAGTGGATTTCTGGGGTGGCCATTACAGCCAAAGCCGATGTTTACAGCTATGGAATGATGCTTTTTGAATTTGTTTCCGGGAGGAGAAACTCTGAGCCATCTGCTGATGGCAAAATTAGATTCTTCCCAACTTGGGCTGCAAGCCTTATAACACAAGGTGGCGATGTCCTCAGCCTTTTAGACCCCAGGCTGGAGGGAAATGCTGATGTAGAAGAGGTCACAAGAATATGTAGACTTGCTTGTTGGTGCATCCAAGATGATGAAACTCATAGGCCACCAATGGGTCAGGTAGTTCAAATCCTTGAGGGAGTTTTAGGTGTAAACCTAGCCCCAGTTCCAAGATCTCTCCAGGTGTTTGTTGACGACCAGGAGCACATAATTTTCTTCACTGAATCATCCTCTAGCCAAAGTTCACAGGCACGGAGCAACAACTCAAATGCTTCGTCTCAATCCAACATTAGTGTGTCATCAAATTTGAAGTCTTGAAGAGAAATCAATTGAGATTGAGCTCTTTTATGTTTAGTTATGAGTATATGTTCTGCATTTTTGTTTTTTATATTTAACTTTCTAGCCTAGAGTTGCTTTGTGTAGATTCAATGGAAGCATTGCTTCAAAAATCTCAAATAATGTAATTGCTATGGGCCTATTGCTTCCACTGTAATTATTAGCTTTGTTCAAGTTATCATCTCTATGACTTTGTTAATTGTTATGGTTCATGGTATTGGTAGCAAGCTAAGCCCCAATAACTATATGCAGCTAAGAGGATAAATTTGAGTAGCAACTAATCCGACCTATAATTTGCACGTTAGTAACAAAAACATAAGCTTTCTGCCTGGAAGCGTTTTCCCTTGATACAAACAGAATGTTTGAAGCCCATAACAAATTGACAATAGCAAGACTCTTAGAATAAAACCCATCCAGAATGCTAAGTGCATATTTTTCTAGTCAATGGTAGCAAACTAAAGCCTAAATAACTATGCAGCTAAGAGGATAAATTTGAAGACTGGATTAAATTAGGATGCTTGCTTGCAAGACTTCAGGTATAATCGCATTCCTCTCAAGAAGGGAAAAGTTTCCTCTCAAACTAATTTGAGGTGCAACTTAGCTGACTTAAAATTAGCAGAGTTAAGGAAAGTCACAAGAACATGTAAGCTTCTGCTAGGAAGCGTCTTTTCTTGAAACAGAATGTTTGGTGCCCATGAAAAATTGACAATAGCAAGATACTTTTAGATATAAAACCCAACCTGAATGCGAAGTACATATTTTGTTAATGGTAGCTATTCCTTAATGTTTCTGCCAAGCTACTAGAAATTTAATTTCATTACTCTTTCACCCAGGTCAGATTCAGTGACTTAACTTGTCCATAAAAACCTAAGGCATGCCATTTAAATCAAGGGGCCTGTTAGAATATTGGTTAAATTCATCATTTCTTAATAGCTTACACTTTTAAGACATTTGGTAATTTGTCATAGTATTAGAGTAGATGGTTTTGAGTTCAAACCCTATCTCAACTTTACCTCTCATTTAAAAAGTAAAAAATTTCACATGTTAGGCCCACATGTGAGGGAGTAGTTTAAGCTTTTGAGACATTATGTAATTTATCAGAGCATCCCCAGCCGGCCTTGTATATGCCAAATGTAAGATACATTTGGCATACAGGCCCAAAAAATCCCAGCAACGGGAAGGCTAAATGGGAAAAGGCAAAATTTTTTTTGACATATAGCTACAGTACCATCTCAAATGTAAGATGGTACTGTAGCTGAATGGGATAAAAAAAAATATTTTTTTAATACTCTCAAACCGTTTTAACCCGGCAATTTCTCTCTCCTCTCTCATTTTTTCTTTTTCTTTTCTCTCTCTTCCTTCTCTCTTTCTCATCCTTTCTCTCTCTCTCGCCATTGTCAAGCTTCTCTCTTTCTCACCGAATCACCAAGCCCACTTTTCTCTCCGAATCACCAAGCCAGATCGGAGCTCACGCCGGATCGGAGCTCACACGTTGAGTCCGTGCAGATTGCCGGTGCCATGGGGGTTATGGTTTTGCCATGGGTTTTGCAGTGGGTGGTTTTTAAATTGGGTTTTGCCGTGGGTGGTTTTTAAAGTGGGTTTTGCAGATCGCTGATGTGGTGGTTTTGCCGTGGGGGTTATGGTTTTGCCATGGGTTTCTGGGTTCAGCTGTGTGTGTGTGTGTGGTTTCTGGGTTTCTGGTTTCTGGATTCGGCTTTGTTTATGGGTTCGACTTTGTTTCTCGTGGTTGTAGGTTGTGATTTTTGGCGGTTTCTTTGTGTTTTTTTTTTTCTCTTGGTGGTTTTTGTGGTGGCTGTTTCTTGCGGTGGTTGTTGTTGGTGGTGGGTTTGGTGGTTTTTTTAATGGGTTTTGGTGGTTGGCATGGCGGTGGCGTGGTGGGTTTGCTGGGAAGTGAGTGACAGTGGTTTTACGGTGGTGGTGATGTTTTAGACCCAGAGACCTTACGGTGGTCGCCGATGATGGTTTCGCTTAAGATCGTTGATGATGGTTTCGCTCAAGATCGCCGATGTCGCCAATGATGGTTTTGCTCGGTGGATGTGGCAGTGATCTAGCGGGTTTTTTTTTTTTTTTTCCTTAATTTGAGTTTTTGGTTCAGGTGGGATTTTGGTGGGCATGGTGGCGTGGTAGGAATGGTGGTGGTGGTGTGGTGATGATTGGGTTGTTTGGTTGTTGAGAGAGGGACAAAGACTCAGAAAGGCAGGGATAGGGATGAAGAGAGAGGAGTGATAGATAACTTTTAAATATTATTTTATTATATAATTTATATTATTTTAGTATATAGGATTGTAAAATAAAAGTTGGGATGTTGGAAGGATTGGAAAATGGTATGGTATAAGTAGTAAAGTAGCTTTTTGGGATGGTAATATTAGATAGGATGGAATTTCCGGATGGAGATGCTCTCAAAGCTATACCTTAGTTGAATAATCTAAATAAATCAAGTCTCAGACTCTCAGCAACATTATGTTTGTTTATTCTAGGGTATCCACAATCATTGACCGAAGAGCTTGTTGAAATTAAGCTTTAATTTCTATTAGGATGCACCTAAATGTGCATGATTAGTTTTTTTTTTTTTTTTTTTTTGAGTGGTAAGTGTGAATTAGTTGCTTCACTGTAGATAAATTATAAATACTCCATTATTATGAACTCTAGAATGTATTTTTTGTATAAGCACATAAGGAACATTTGAGTTTATTGTAGAATTTGGAGTATATCTACGCTAGCTAGTGTGCAAGTGTTAGACTTAAGTCCATTACGATCTTGCTATTCATATATTTGTTCATGGGATTCAAACTCTATCAAATGGATGTGAAGAGTGCCTTCTTGAATAGATTACTTAAAAAAGTTTATGTGAATCAATTGAAAGAGTTTGTGTATCCACTTTATCCATCATGTGTAATGTTCGAAGAAAGCCCCCAACGGATTGAAGCAAGCTTCTAGAGTTTGGTATGAAAGACTTATTGCATATCTCATAGACTATGGGTTTAATAGATGTATAACAGGTAGAACATTATCTATATCTATATACATCTAAAAGCTGAAATGTAGTATTTATTGTTACTACGCTCTAGTTGAGTCACATTAACATCCATGTTATTATTCAAATTCTTTCCATTTTTTCTATAATCTTTTTTAACATTTACTCATTTTTTTAATATTTACACTTTCTCCAAGCTTTCTCCCTCCTTTATCTTTTCATCTCCCCACTGCTTTAATATCACTCTTCATTTTTCCCTTCATCTTCCCTTATTTTGTCTCTTCTTATTTACACCATTCTACTATACCTTTCTCCCTCCCTTATATTTTTATCTCCCCACTACCCTCTACTTTAATATCACTCTTCATCTTTCCCTTCATCTTCCCTTATTTTGTATCTTCTTATTCACACATTTTACTATAAATTTGTCATTCTTTCTTTCATTCTTTGCATAGTTTTTCCTCACAAAAAAATTCTCTCTTTCTCTCTCTCAATTTTTTGGTTGATTTTTTTATTTTTCTTGCATCTTTGTTTTAGGTTGATAAATTAATTTTTGTATTCTTTAGAAATCTACTTTTGGTTGATGCGATTAAATTTTGTATTTTAGGATGTTTATTTTTTGTTTTCTTTGATTGTTGATTTACTCTAATCAATTATTTTTTAAAAATAATCCTAATACGTTAATTTAGTACAATAACAACATTTGTATTCAATAATAGTTAACTATATTTTAATTTTAATCTTCTATCAAGAAATGTGGAAAATACTCGAATTGAAGGAATTCCTCTACAATTCAAGGAGGAAATACTGCTTGAAAAAAGATCACAAAAAATAGAGGGAAAATCAAGCAAATAATATCCTTGGAATGGGAGTCAGATAATTAGGTACTCTACAATTTTTTTTTCAATAACATTACACCAATAATGTATTTAGTTTTCAATAAACTTAACAAAAAAGTAAATTTTTTTCTTTTATATTTTAGGAAACTGTATTCACATGCCTTGCAACAATAGAAAATATTGAAACAAACTTTGGATGGTACTATATTGGATGTGCAAAGTGTAACAAAAAAGTTAAATTTGAAAATGATTTTTGGTGTAACCATTGCAAAAGTAACTTTGATTTTCCAATTTCAAGGTAAAATATAAATTATCAATTTTACAATCATACAACATATGTAAACATAAAAGTTAATTTTTTAATAAAAAAATTTAATCAAATTAGATATTTGCACATGCAGGTATAGAATTCAACTCAATGTTGATGATGCAATAGAGTGTGCTGTATTTATTTTGTTTGATAAGGAAGCTGAAAAATTACATCAAACCATGGTTGTCAAAATCTCAATCTGGATCCTACGATTTTACAATCCCACTTGCCCAAAATGATCTGGATTTTTCAAGGATCTCTGCAATTGTTTAGGATCAGTAGGACCGTATGATTTTGACGATTCCAAATGATCCTAGTTTCTTGTAATCTTCTTTAACTTGATAGAAGGCTCAGTTAGACCCAAATGAAAAATAACATCACAATAGACCAAGTTTTGTTATTCTAATGTAGAGAGATAGAGTGTCAGTTGGACCCAAATGAAAAATAACATCCAAATAGAGTGTCACGTTTTGAGATTTTTGGCCTTTTTAAATGATACTTACAAATGGATGTGATGACATATGGTAATTACATCAAATGGATGCAATTTTTTATTTTTTTATTTTTATGAATGAATGTATAATTTATGTGATTATTTAATATACCAATGTGTATTTTTTGTTTTTTTCTCAAATAATGTAGGATCTTACAATTCACAATTCCACCTACCTCTTACGATCCTACGTAGGATCCCGATTTTAATAATCTTGCTTCAAACAACAGCAAAAGAACTATCAAACAAATGTGCAACTGTAAGACCATACAATTAGCATATATGATCTTTCATTTACTTTGACAAGGATATGCTAAATTATATTCAATATTTTATTAGATGAATGCTAATTTCAACCTATTGAATGACAATAAAAAAAGCTTATTGGAAAAACATTTGTGTTTTAACTAAAGCTTAACGGCTATAACTGGAAGGAAGGAAGGGAGGGAATTTAGATATAGGAATTCATATTGTGTCCAAACAATCAAATAAAAGTCTTTGCTCCATTAATAATAAAACCTTTTTGGAAAATCAAAACTTATGCAAGTACTACCTACATTCTTAACTTCTACCTACTTTGATTATCATTAAAATAATAAATAAATAAATAAATAAAGTAGCAAAATTTTTGACCCCATGAGGTACATGAATCAAGAGTATCCAATTAAACACTAGCAATAACAAAAATAAACAGTAAAATATAGAAAAAATAATGAATCACATCAATACCAGCCGGCAACTATGGCCACTACTATTCCATGAACTTTACTCATTTAAGCAGAAATAAAAACTTCATTATTTAACAATCAAAATATAATCTTGGCTCATTTTATTCAACATTTAAATTCAACTATATCCTCCAAATCTATTAAATAGCTACCAAGGATATGTCCTCGGGTAATAATATAAATTGCATAAAAAATAAAGTTATCCAATTTAAAAATCCCATTTTCCAACATTTTATTTCACCTTTAATTATGTAAAGGTAAAATAAATGATGTGGATATTAATAACTTTTCATCTACTTCAAAATTATTAATAATTAATTTATATAGGAGTTTTGATAATTCAAATATATATACTGTCTTTTATTTTATTTTTATAAGGAAAGTGGCAATTGAATAGGTATGAAGAAGTAATTCAGTTAAATAGAGAGATGAAGAGCTGAAGAACTGGATATTAATGATTATTTCAGCTGTTTCAATATTATTAATAATTTAATTATAAGAGATTTTTGATAGTGAATATATATATATATATATATATAGTCTTTTGATTTTTTAAGGAAAGTGGCAATTGAACAGTTATTGTAGCGTGAAAGACTATTTGGCTTGAGCTTTATTGAGGAAAACGTTAAATGTTAGCTATAATTGAAAAATATATCAAATATTATAAGGCTTGGGCTTTATAGTGGACGGTATATGAATAGCTTTTGTTCACTTAATTGACAATGAAAAATTTATTCTAATAACTAGAGCAATCACTAATCCATAAAACACACACAACACTATAAATTACAATCCTAAACAACTTGAAAATTACAAACTAAAAACATCATACAACTACACAATCACAAAATGAGCATACAACATGATCGCAAATATTTTGTACAAGATCAAACTACAAGCGGAAAAGAAATCCTTCTTCAAGCCAACATAGAAGGGGACAAAAATGCAAGATATGGACTATAAATTGCATTGTTATGTGATTCAAATAACGAGGGAATACAACTACTATTATCGATTCTAATTCAAACATCATCGCCATGTCACAATTTGTTTTTGGTTTCCCACTTCACACATTCTTTATAATCAATAATCTTTTCTCTCTCTCAGCCCCTCATATTCCCATCATTAATTTCTCAACTTATTTTCACACATTTTCCAACATTGTCCCACCCTTTTACCTTTTCATATCCCCATTACTATCTACTTTAATTTCACGTTTCATCTATCCTTTTATCTTCCTTTTATTTTTGACTTTTCTTATTCCTATCCACTTACTATAAATTTACAATTCACTCTCTCATTTTAGGCATAGTTTTCCTTTTCCCATACACAAAATGTTATTTCTTTCTCCCTCTCTCTCTCTCTCTCTCTCTCTCTCTCTCTCTCTTTTCTTTTTTCATTTTTTGGTGAATTTAATTATTTTTCTTGCATCTTTACTTTAAGTTGATGAATTTTTGTGTTCAGGTTTTTATTATTTTTGTTGTTTGATGATTTGATCCAAGCTTATGGACAATAGAGAGAAATGTACATTATGCAAAAAATCTCATCTCCACATTCCACCCTACGCTTCTCTATGATGGAATTTGATACCATGTTCTCAAGAATATACTATAGGCTTTTTTTTTTTTTTTTTTTTTTTTTTTTGAGAAGGAATATACTATAGTTTATTGAGCAGAAAATTTATATCTAATTTTTTCACCATTGTTGTACCATACAATTTTGCAAATCCTCTTTAAACTTAATGACTACTAAATTTCCTACAAATTATGGTAACTAAGCTAGAGATGAATATAAGCGTCAATATTGTCAAGTATTGATGGCGACCTTGGTCAACAATAGTCATAGAAGTTATCTTTCTTTCTTTCTTTTTTTTTGAGAAACAGGCCCACGCCTATATAGGAATTTTATTAAGAAATATGGTAATCTGCAGAAACAAAAGTAGCAACATCAGATGGGACATCCTCCATCCAAACTAGTAAAGGAAAAGATAACCGAGCTCTCTGGGCTAAGGCATGTGCTACGGCATTGCCTTGCCTAGCAATATGAGAGAAAGAAAAATCCAAAAATGAATTAACAACGATTAAAGTATCTCTAATTAAATGGCCAAAAGATGAAGAGGACATCTCCCCTCCATTAAGACCTTTATGATAGTTTCTGAATCACCCTCGAATTGGCATTTTTGTAGGCCAATCACTTGTGCAAAAACCACTGCTCTTCTTGCTACCATCATCTCCAAACAGTCCACGGAGTGAAGTTTTTTTATTTTTTCTACTAGTGCAGCAATTACCTGACCCGTGGAGTCCCTCATCACCACTCTAATTCTAGCTTCGTCGCTTTCATTGAACCACGCTCCATCAAAGTTTGCTTTGAACTCTGTTGCTGCCGGTGGGAGCCACTTGTGCCTTAGTGGTTGTTTAACCACTGTCTAATCTTCCCTAACCTCACGGACTGCCTTCACTTGTTGTAAATAATTTTTTGCAGCTTCACCGATACCACTCAACTGTATTGTTTTCTCCCTCAGCCTAACTCTATTTCGGTGCATCCAAATGTGCCACACTGTTATCCTAAACAACTCGCCTGAACCTAGTTTCTTCAAGCACATCTCCATTAAGTCTAAAAATGTCCCGTACACTGTCAGATCTTCACTCACCCAATTGAAATCCACACACCACACCTTCCTCACCGCCTCACAGCTTCACAACGGCACAACGCATGCTTTGTATCTTCAGGCTGCTTCCCACACAGCTCGCAATGAGATTCATCCACAACTTTCCTCTTCATGAGATTTACTGTAGTAGGTAAACAGTCATTATAGGCCTTCCATAAAAAGTGAAGTATCTTCCCCGGTACCTTCAGCTTCCAGATCTTAGACCATAGCGCAGCCATTCCTTCACTACTTGAACCCGATGCAGCATCCCTTCTTCCCTTTTCATAGAGCAGCTTATATCCGGACTTAACCGAATAAACTCCACTCTTTTCTGCACTCCAATAAAGACAGTCAGCTTGGGGCACCATACACAAGGGAATCGCCTTAATTTGTTGAGCTTCATGAGGAAAAAATAGAGACTCCACCAACTGTTCATTCCAGCCAACCCTATCCAATGATATCAACTCAGCCACCTTCATATTTTCCTCCAAACCCGGTTGGACAAGAGTTACTTTACCTCCTGAACTACCCGGTAACCAATTATCCACAAAAACTTTTATTGATTTGCCATCCCCTACCCTCAATTTTGCTCCCATTACCATCACCTTTCTTGCCCTCAAAATACTCTTCCATGCATAAGAACCAGATTTTTGTTTGGCATAAAAAATGATGCCATTAGGGAAATATCTAGCCTTAAATACACGATAAAATAGTGAGCTTGTATCATGACTAAGCCGCCACACCTGCTTGGCCAACATTGCATCGTTGAATTTTGCCAAATCCTTGAACCCTAAACCTCCTTCAATCTTTGGTTTACAAAGGGTATCCCAATTCTTCCAATGTATCTTCCTTCGTTCCCCCCGTTGTCCCCACCAAAATTTCTTGATTAACATTTCAGTATCCTTACACAACCCAATTGGGAGTTTGAAGCATCCCATTGCAAAAGTGGGAATAGCTTGGACCACCACCTTCAAGAGCACTTCCTTCCCCGCTTGTGATAATAATTTCTCCTTCCACCCTTGCAATTTCCCCCAAACCCTATCTTTTATATAATTCAAACTTGCTCTTCTATTTTTACCAACCACCACAGGTAGTCCCAAGTACTTCTCATACTGCTTTATCTCAGGCACACCAAGTAGTACTTTAATGGAATTTTTAGTCTCCTCTCTCACTGCTTTCCCAAAGAACAAAGTTGTCTTCTCCGCATTTATTTGTTGACCTGATGCCTTTTCATACACTTCCAAAATAGTTTGAATGGATTTCACCTCCTCCACCTTTGCATGAAAAAAAAGGAGGCTGTCATCTGCAAAAAATAAATGAGAAATTTTTGGGCCACCCCTACATAAAGAGAACCCATTAATTTTTCCTTCATTTACAATCTACTGAATCAATCCATTGAACCCTTCAGAGCATAATAAAAACAGATATGGTGATAAAGGGTCCCCTTGTCTCAAACCCCTAGTTGGCACTATATTACCCCTTGGTTCCCCATTAACCATTATAGAAAAGGAAACAGTGCTAATACATTCATAAATCCAGCCCCTCCATCTAGGATGGAAACCCATTCTCTCCATTATTTTCATCAGAAACTCCCACTCCACCTTATCATAGGCTTTACTCATATCTAATTTCATAGCCATAGAAGTTATCTTATTGAATTAGAAAGATAGTATATAAGAAATATAATAGAGAAGTGATATAATATTATTTTATTATATAGCATGACTTGGACAATTTAGTGTTTATTACTATATCTTTTATTTTTACTCTTTTTCTTCTCATTTTATTTTCTATAAATTTATTATTCTCTCTATTATTTTATCTTGAAAAAGTTATTATTCTCTCTCTTGATTTTATATTCTTCCTTACAACTCTACATTAGGTTGATAAGTCATTGTATTTTTTAAAACTTTATTTTGGGTTAATACGTTTGGTGTTGTATTTTTGAGTTCCCCATCACAAGTAGTCTCTCTCCCTCTTATGACTTTGGTTTGATTTTTGTTTCAGTTAATGCTTAGTTATTTTGGAAGTGATAATTGAATTTATATCAAAACACTATATTGATTGTGCATTTGAGTGTGCCTATATTTGTGTAATATTAAGTGAAATGTTTTTATGATTTTTTTATTACCATGATAATCTCCTTTAAGAGGATGAGGAATTTGAATAATTTATTTGAAACTTAAAAAGCATAACATAATTTTGAAGAATATGTACCACCACATAAATGAATAATACCAATCAAACAATCCCAAAATAATAGCATGATATATTGGCAGAGATAGAAAGATGAAATAATTTTAGAAATTGTTTAACGCATTAAAGGTAACCTTTTTATTTTCTCCAGAAATATGGCTTTGTTGTATTTTAGGTCCTGAAAGTATTTGTTTCATTTTATTTTTTAGGCTTATACATTTTTTATACATGTTTTCTCTACTTTTGATATTAGCGAGACAAAGTTTGGATATTGAGAAATTTCGTCAAATTTCTAACATAGCTTATGTACAAAATTCTGTCAATAAATATTATATGGGAAATGATATTTTTATGCTTCACCTTTTAAGTTCTTGATTAATATTGTTTTGTTTTTCATTCTTTCTTGCAACCCTACTTTAGGTTGACAAATCATTGTGTTTCTTATAACTCTATTTTGGGTTAATACTTTTTGGTGTTGTGTTTTTTGAGTTCCCTATCACAACTCCTCTCTCTCCTCTTATGGCTATGGTTTAATTTTTGTTTGTGTTCATACTTAGTCATTTTAGAAGTGAGAATTTGAATATATATCAAAACTCAATCTTGGCTATGTATGTGAATGTGCCTATCAATATTTGAGTTATATTGTAATTTTGTAATGAGTTTTGATTATCATGATAGTCTTCTTTAAGAGAAAGAGAAAGAGAAATTTGAATAATATATTTGAAACATAAAAACTTTAGTTGTAAAGAAAAAAAAAAAAAAAAAATCAAATCAGTCATGTTTGGTCCACTGAGGTCTATTTGGTTTACGTTAGTCCATGTTGGTCCATTCGATCTACTTCTTTCACTTCGGTCCAACTTGGTCCACTTTGGTCCATTCTGGTCCAATTCACTTTGGTTTATTCAGTCCATTTGGTCCACATCTGTCCAATTCAGTCTATTTAGTCCAATTTGGTCAATACTGTTTGGATAAGTGCTTTGATACCACTTGTTGGGAAATTTAGACCCCGATTGATAGAATTAACAAGTTTTAAACCCAAGTTGTTAATTAGGTTTATTATGAATAAATCTTGTTAAAACAAACAAACATCAATATCATGTCAATAATGAATGCAGCGGAAAAGTAAATAAGACAAGATATGATGACCTAAGAAAACCAATGAAACAAACTAGTTTCACAGTAAAAAACCTGGAGGGAAACCTTCCCGAAAAGCAATCCACTATAATGAAAAAGAGTTTCAGATCTGGTACAAAACCTTTGTCCCTAGATTCTACAATCCCCGTAGATGAACTCACAGCAGAAACCTTCTACCGCTTCAGAACCTCTGAACTCTTCAATATATGAACGCCACCCTTTGATGATGCACGAATCCCAGTACGTGACTAACCAATTGCGCGGATCCCAGTACGCGACTTAATCACCAACTAGAAGAAGATTGTTGGCTGCAAAGTTCTTCACTTCATCAACAATGAAGATCAAGAAGCACTTGGTTACAAAACCTTAAGGCGCAAAGATGCAGTAGCTTCTTTCAGAGAGAATAAGGCATCGGTCACCTTTTTCATATGTTCTCCTTTTTATTCTCTTATGTGACGACCTCTAAAGTAAGCCTTATATAGGTCTAGGGTTGTGAGAAAAGAAACCCTACACAAATACAAAAGCCTGGCCCAAAAATTAGATCTAGAAATCTGAATTCCCGTAACCTCGATAGATAGCAGGTGTCGAGAAGGTGTCGAGAAGGTGTTGAGCTTTAAAACATCAGACAAAAAAGATGAGGCTCGATCGATCCACCAAGTGTCGAGAAGCTATCGAGGGAACAGGAGCTTTCTCGATCGATCCACCAACTATCGAGAAGGTGTCGAGATTGCGATAAGAAACACCTTAAGAGGCTCGATAGATAGCTAGCTGTCGAGGAGGTATCGAGAAGCTGTCGAGCTATCTGTCCACAGGTGTCGAGCTATCTGTCCAGTTTTAATGAACAACTTTTCTTCACTTGTTTCTTGGTCCAATCTTCATGGCTTTAATACTAGACTTGAACAACATGTTCCTTGAAGTATTAAACTTATCCTAGATCTACCCAAATACAAGTAAAGTGCGTTTTGTCAAAGAATTAGCCAATTACACAAAATATGTCCTTAACAAATATTGTTCATTTGGTCTATTTCAGTTCACTTCAGTCCATTTGGTCCAATTCGGTATATACTTGAGAATGGAAAAAGATAGGTTTTGGTTAAAAGTACTATCAATTATTTGAGTAATATCAATTGTAATTATAGGATAAGTTTTGGTTATCATAATAATTTTCTTAAGAGAAAGAGAATTTGAATAAGAACTTTAAAACTTAAAAATTTTAGTTGTACCAAAAAAATTAGGTAAATATAATGCATAAAAACAATGGTTAGAAGAATATGGACCACTTCAAAAAAGAATAATAATATCAATAAAAAAATTAAAAAAATTATATATATGTAAAAATAGAGTGATGGAAATTACTTTTGGAAAATTTTTATTTCTTAGGAAGAACAAATTATTTAAAATAAAATTTAGAGAATGAATTATACATATAAAGTATAAGTTTGTTATACCACCGCACACACTTGGTGTGATGGTTACTCTACAAATACAAAGTTCTTGTGGGTTGGGGAGGAGAGGGTCATGGTTCAAGTCTCCAGAAGAGAGCTCCACACGCATTTACACTTAGATTAGGCTATAGTAGAATTTCTATCTTATACTAAAAAAAAAAGTATAAGTTTGTTATGATTTTTGATTATCATGACAATCTCTTTTAAGAGAATAAAGTATTTAAATAATTTATTTGAATTTTTTTTTTTTGAGAAAAAGTTTATTTAAAACTTAAAAAGTTTAGTTGTAAAAAAAGAAAAAAAGAAATAGAAAAACATAAACAAAAATAATATCAATTAAACACATCCAAATTCAGTCACCCTAACATTGTAGATGACCGCCACAGCCCACCGTCAGACGAAATTAAAGCTTGAGGTCAGCACTCAGCGGAGGCAGATGAGATGACCCACACAAGCACATCCCTACATCCTTCTTTTCTTTTCTATAACCAAAAAACAATGCTATTATAGCCTATCTATAACACATGATATTTTCCGGGGGAGAAAATTGGTGGAGACCATTTTGTTCCGTACTGTTATGCATAATTTTAACGTGGCTAACTGTGAGCATTAAAAATAAATGGAGTTACATTTGAGTCATGATAAAAATTGTTGTGTATATGTTCTTTTTAAAAAGCACATGGATCAACTGTTGACATCATTTCTTACTTCTAGAATCACAAATTTTGTTTTTTTGAATGAAAAATTGGGTAAGAAGGGGCGACCAACGTGGCACAATTTTATTGTAAAAATAAGGGATGAGTTTGTTATTGCATAGATCTATGCGGATGACATTGTGTTTGGCTATAGTATTGAGTCACGTGCTCATAAGTTTTCTAATGAAATAAAAATCAGTTTGAGATGAGTAGGGTAGGTGAAACAGTCACAAAATGGGATATTTACATCTCATCAATCTAAGTATGCAAAGAATCTAGTTAAAAGATTTGGGACGGACACAAAGATTCATGCTAGGTCCCCATAAGCACAAGTATCAAGCTTAGTTATAAAGTGAGTTCACTCCTGCGAACATGACACTCGAATATACTTACATGAAAATATGATTTTGCAAAACCTTAACGTGCTCAGTTTGTTTTTTGATGATCACATGTTTAATTTCTTGTTTGTGACATGTCGGAATACTATACCATGAGTTCATGTAAGCATGACATGAATCCATGGACATTAACTCAGAAGACTGACTTCGATCGGGCGGAGTGTATGCCTAATCTCTTCCCATTTTTGTAACATGAGTCTTCAAACTTAGATCGTTTGAGATGCTTATTCATATAATTTTGCATTTTTTAGCATATAACTAGAAATAAAAGCGATTAAAAGCGATATACTTTTCCTAAATTGTACCTAAAACAAAGGTTTGTAACTTTCTATTTTATGTTCTAATACGATGTAAATTCAAGAATTTAAATAAATGAAAGGTGTTTCATTTGTTTTGGTATTATTATCTTTACTTTAACAAAATAAGTGGCCGCTGCAATGTTAGACCTTGATCTAGGAGGAATAGTATCATCAGTTGAATCCTCATTTAGAGAAACAATATTTAACGACCCATTGATCACCGGGGTCAAAGGTCGCACTTTTCTCACAACATTTTATTTTATTTCTAATGAATCTAAATTTAAAGCTGCCACCAGAATCACTCAAGAAAGTAACAATGGTTGACCTCTCGATCCCCTCTCTAATGATGATGTAGGTATGGCTTCTTTAGGTTTAAGAGTAGTTGTAATGGTTCTTTCAGCTGACTTGTTGGAGCTTTGAGTTTGGAATTTAGGAGCAACTCCAACTCATGATCTGTCTGTCATTGACAAGGTTGCATTTAAGAGAAGTGACTTAAGGTCTATTTGAATACCACTTATTTTGCTGAAAACTAAAAACAATAAAAAAGTAATTTAAAAATTACTGTTCACACGCGGGTTATTGTTCATAAGCCTAAATGCACTGTTCATTTCCCATGAACAGTACAAGAGGCGCTGAAAAAAAAAAAGAAAAAAGAAAACGCAAACACAGGATAAATCATTTCTATCCAAATGTATACTTAATTCAACCTAAAAGGAGGTTTGAAAGTTTGTACTTTGTATGTATAAATTATTTGTTCGAGCTTAGGAGAAAATTTTGGTGGGCCCATATGTCGCTCGTAGGGGTTGTTAAAAATTTGTGAAATTTGGGGTGAATTTTTATTTTTATTTTTTTAATGTGTGGAATTACTGTTTTTGGTTGGGAGACCCTTCGTACCTTTCTTGGCCTTTTGGCTAAGATCAAGGTTGGGAGACCCTCCAAAAATATTAAAACAAAGTGTGGGAAAAAAAAAAGAATTCTTAGTCTAGAGTCTAGACATAAAACACCAATTTTTTTTTTTTTTTTCTTTTTAGATAGGAAGATAGTGGAGAGGGGGTGGGGGAGAGGATGTGGTTTTTGATCCAAAAAAATAGACATCGCTAAGATTGCTATTATCTTTGGAATAACTTGAATCTCATACTATTAATAATTATAGGGTTTAGTTAGCGAGTGCCCTTAGGGCATTTATAAAGTATCATTTTAAGAAAGTTTTAACACTATTTTTATGAGAAATATAAAAAAAACTATCAAAATAAAAAAGTTTTTAAAAATATTTCATAAACTAATGCTCTCAAAGCCTCTGTTAACTTTTTCCATAATGCCACCTAAAAAAAAAAACACTTTTTCCATAATTACTATGTACTAATCGCTAACCCGTGCGATGCATGGGATGGTTAAACAAAAATTATAAATATTTATTTAAAAAATAAATAATAATAACAGTAAAATCAATCAGATTGAGTATGACATTGCCTTATATATTTCTTCATAAAAAGCAAACAGTGGAGCTCGGTGGTCATCATCTCAGTGAGAACTCTCTCAGTTGCTACCTCTAAGAAAACCTTCTCACAATCCTTAACAAATGTTTAAAGCAACATGAAAGCCAAAATTACAGATGAATAACCAATGAAATACATGGAAAAACTTTTTAAGGTTCTCACCTTGAGGAATCAGACACTAAAACAAAACATGTTGAAATGTAGAAGGCCTAAAATTTAAGTAAAAATTTACAAAAAAAAAAAACCCTTAAAGATTAAAAACAATATGAAAATACACACATACACCACACAATATGAAAATTAATGGCTCTTTCCTATAATTTCAAAAAACAATTTAAATCTTCTTTTGGTAATAACAAAATCTTGTGTCAACCATCAAAATCTTGCGTCAATACAGATAATATCTTCTTCCAAGTAATAACAGTAGCTCCATGTGATGATTTTGCTTAAGATGTGAAAAGATGAAAATATGGAAAGCAATAAATTTATGTACTGAGCACTATTATGCTGCTAAAATCTTATATTACACGCATTAAAATTTTCCCATTTTAGAGGCTCTCCAAGTGCCATCATAAATTGGAAAATTGGAGATTGAGCTACATATAATTAAGTATATTTTTCTCAACAAAAAGATTTTGCAAAAAAAAAAATAATAATAAATAAATAAAGGAAGTGGAACTCCTTGATTGATGGCTATTACATAAATCTCTATCATAAGAAATCTCCACTTCCTTTTCAAGGATCCTTCTTTTTGGGAGGGCAGGGGGGGAGAACCTAAAACTTTTCAACAATAACCTAAAGCATCACCATTTCATTTTGGAAACATGGTCCTATAACTAAACTGCTTAAGCAAAGTGAAGCGAATAGCCACTTCACATCCACAAGAAGCATAAGAAGAATAGTCATTGCATTTTTAAAACTAATATTCACAAAAAAATATCCTCAAAATCATTAGCTTTGGTAATTGATTTTGTTTTGGAATCAATAACATAAATCTCCTCAAAATCAAGCACGAACTCTGGGTCATCCAACCTCTGGTTCCTATATTGATTCGTCTAAAAAACTTAGAACAAAAATGCAGCCTGGTGATGTTGTTGCTAATAGTAACGAATGAGAAAAAGAAGAACTTCATCCTTTCAGTCCTTAATATAATTTAATTAGCATCTTGAGAGAAATCAGTTACAATATTGAAGGCATTGTTAAAATGACCATATTATCCTATCATGCCATGCTATCAAATAGACATCCTGATATTTATTGGGCAGCTAAAGGGCCAGGCCATACTGATATTTTCAATGATCTCTAAGTATTTGAACTTTGGGATTTATCAAACATATTGCATGTCTGTCCAAAAAAGACAGTGATTTCAGCAGCCAGTGGAACTGCCAAAATTTTTCCCATGCAAATTGGAACTTTAGTTAAGACATTTATTTAAATCTTCAACCTAAAAGAAAACCCAAAAAAAAAATAAAAAAAGATATGTGCCTAATGTTTCTTCACCAATCTAAAAGGTACGTTTGCCCATGCTATGACAAAGCACTTCATTGTCCTTATTTATTTTGGTCGTGTTGAAGTTGTTTAATTTGGTTTTGTATGCAATATTATGTATTAATCCAGCTCAAGTGTAAAAATGTAAATACAATATATTCTTGATGATATGATGTAGAGCATCCAATCAATTATATTTTGGTAATGATCAATTTTAAACTCATCCACATAATTATATCTTAATTAAAAAAAATGTATACTAATTTAAAATTTAAGTACTATTGAAAATTCACCATAGTTCTGCATGATAGCGGACATGAACTCATGCAGAAGTTCATAATATTCCTGAAAAGAATTGTCAAAATCACCTTAGGGAATGTATATTATACTATCACTTGTAAAAATTTATGAACCAAAATTGGAGCAAGGTGTAAATGTAAATTATGAAACTTTCCCAGTTGCCCTCCTCTGTCTAAGCCCAATGTAGAACTCGTCTTTCAACAACTGTTAATTGTTTGTCCCCACATCAATTGTTATAGGCAAACACTACAAGAAGTCAATCCATACAATTCTTGATCAGGATAACGGATATTATGTGATTACAACCAAGACTTTATTTTGAACTTGGTTTTGCTTGGCATTTAGAAATGTTCCCTAAGGTTTATAACAAAGTACATCTTGTGACCAACAATTTACAATATAGTAAAACGAAGCAAAAACCACAAGTTTTATTTGAGTAAACTTACTGCAGATGACAATTTCCCCACAGGAATCCCTATCCCCTAAAACATATTTCCCTAGTTCACTTTTACAGCCCAATAATTTACATATCTTTGCAGCTCTCCATACCATTTTAGATCACAATCATATCATTGAAAAAATTATAACACTATAAGAAGAAACTATACAGTGTATAAAAAGAATTGAAATGGAACAGAGCTGATATTGTACAAAATTACAACAGAAATTGCTATGATAAGCCTAGAGACTGAGCTAACCTACATTTTTTTTAATCAGTAAGTTACACATACATTCGCTGGATCTTGAACCCAAGACCTCACCATCCACTTTGCTCTTACAAGGAGAGGATGTGTGATTTGCTAGAGCTCATTGGTGCATTGAGAACTAACATACAAGCAGGTTTAGAACACAAAGAGCCTCCACAAAGCTGATCAAGCTTGCTCTCCAGAATTCTTCACAGGTTTGATACCCAATAAATTAAATCAAAACCAACCAACCAACCAAAATACAGAAAACTAAATCCTATGAAATGCAAAATTAAAAATATTTTTTTTTAGCATTTATATATTTTGATGAAGATTAAGTCTTTCAAACATGGAAGACTCATAGCTTGTCTACAATTATATGGATAACAACAAATAGAACCCAACAATAATTAACTGACATTGACACCCACAAATCTATAATATATTTAAAACCTTATTCAGAAGCATTGAATTAAAAGAACCCAAATTAGTAATCCAAAGTGCTAAACTGGACCCAAAAACCACAATTTCACTCCTACTAACAAATAAATAAAGAAAACAGGTTAAGGAGGAAATCCTAAATTAAATTAAAAACATCACTAATCATTCCTCAAAACGCCAAGAGACAAAGCCTAGGTAGAATTTGATCTTCTATGGTGTTTCTGTTAGAATTATGTGCCCTCAAAAACAATACTATGCATTTTTATTTGATAATAAAATTTTATTTTCACATTCATAATTTTTATAGGTATATTTCATTGTTTAAATGTGGCATGTGATGTCACCTCTGTAGAAAAATCATGTTAATGGTTAAGGAACCAAAGACAGGGAGTAATGATTTTTCATAGATTATTAAATTGTTCTAGGTTGTGGATATTAATTGAATATTACCACTAAAACCTACACTTGTTGTGCTGCTATATGATAGGATGGTTTACTCCATCACTGAGGTAGTGAATTTAAGCAGACAAGCGGGTGTAATGTAACAAGTACATACACTGAATTGGATCTAATCATGGACACCTTATGGAGTGATCACTGTTAATTAAAAGGTTGTTCTATCATAATTTTTCTATTGTCCTCAAACATGAGGGGTTTGTGTATATTTATTTATTATGCACATAACTTTGACAATGTCAACTGGTAATGCCAATTTTAAAGGCTATATACAGACAAGTTGGGTTATGTGTGTAATGAGTAAAATATATAAATGCTCAACAATGAATCCACCAGTCTCTAAAGAAGATAGTATATTCAATTGATTTTCATATTAAAATTGGACTCAAAACAAAACCGGCCGGTGACATTTTTCAAAAATGTTTTTCATATATATAATATTGTGTATATATATATATATATATATATATTTAAAGAGTTTTTCAAAAATATTTTGGAGTCCAATAGAAATTATGAAATCAAGAAATTAAGGGTTACATAAGCTAGGGACATGACAGTGATATTAATCCAGTCCTAGTAGCTTGTGGGAATATAGTATGGTGGAAGGACATAGATATAAAATTGTAAGTAATGGGACCTCATTTGTAATTCTCTAATCTTCAGGGGTCAATTGCAATGTGTTGATGGACATTATTGCAATCTGTAGAAGTTCAAATATTTTCTTGATATAGTTGAGAAAATTAAGGAATAATTTTGAAAGAGTTTCAAGATAAGTCAATAAGGTTCAAAAAGTTATTGATGAATCCTACAGCTGAAGATTAGGATCCCTAAGGATCCCACGTCCAATCTCTCTCTTGGGTTTTAGAAGTCTTAAATAAAAAAATAAGATTTTAAAAATAATATCATATCAGTTGTTGGCCATCAGAACTACTGAGTGATACTACAATCTTCTGAAAACTCAAAAAGAAACAGAGAGAGAGATACCTTGGGAGACAACACACTTGGGTTGCTAAAAGAGGTACGCAATTTTGATCTATTTAGAATCCATGGTTGTGTGTTACAATGATCTTTAAATGAAAATATAAAATTTTGTTTTATATTCCTTCCGCAAAAACTTTCAGTTTCCCTGGGAGAAACAAAAAAGAACAGAGAGGAAACATATTAGCAATTGAAATCTATAATTGCAGCAAACCCTAATTAGGAACCCCAAAATCCCAAAACTAATAAAAACCCCAAATCAAAAATTTAGTAGTTTTCCCAGTGTCCTTGAGCCTCAAAGTCATTTTGATTTCGTCCTAATTCAAGAATGTTTAGAAACTATGGAAACAAAAACCACAAATTATTCATAAGCAAATAGATTAGGACAACAGCAACAAAAAAGGAAGAAGATAGGGAAGATTGAGGATTCAAGGTGATCTTACCAAGGAGTTCTTGAGAAATTGAATTGGAAGATTTTGGGGCAACACTCACTTTTGGGTATCGAATCAGAGAGAATGTCTTTACACATATTGGGGCTTGGCCTGGGTGTGCAAATTGTAATGGTGAGAGTCGGTGGTGGTCAGTTCTTGAAGAGGTTTAGGGTTTTATCGGGTTTGATTGAAAAAAAAATCAGAGGATGCTAAAAGGGTAGAGAAGAGAGATGAGGGAGAGAAATAGAGAACAAAGAGGAGAAGGGGAATGGCGTTCAGAGTTGGGTTTTGGGGAAGGAGAAGAAATTTTTTGGGTATCGGGTTTGATTTTCATGTGGAAAATAGGTATTGGGTTTGATTTTTCACCGGGAAATAGAAATAGTTTTTTTTAGCTGAATTTTTTTTTTTTTTAATAATGCTGATGTTTTAAAAAATAATGATGACGTGGAAAATTGTAAAAGTTTTAAAGGTTTCGGTTATATATATTATATTTGACATTCATCTGATCCGCAATTTGAGAAACCTTAACGATCAAGACTAAATTTCAATCCCATTAATAAACAATAAATAAATTAATAGGGATTCACAAAAATATTATCTTTATCTATTTCTCAAAAATAAAAGAAAAGAAAAAGAAAAAAAAAAAAAAAAAAAAGATCTCAAAAAGACCTTTATATTTACTTAGCATTAAAGAGCTTCACGAGGTAACCATTTTCTTCAACGACCCCCGATGTGCCAGACATCCATTTAACTGTAATTAATTGAAGAATGCCCGCAATAATGATACTCTCTAGTCTCTATCTATAATTCCGAAGAAAAAATTTGGGTGCCACACTTAAAACCACAATTTTGCCTAAATTTTGCCTATATAACAAGTTATGGTTGATGAAGAGGTGATAGTGAGTCTTTGTGAGGACATCCTTTTGTCAACCACAATTCACCACATAAACAAATTGTGGGCAAAGTTGTAGTTTTAGATCTGGCACCAGAATTACTCAAATCCAAATCGAGCTAATATCTTTACTACCGGATTAAAAAGCATGTTTGTCTCCTTTAATGAATTTAATATTGGTGATCTTTTGTGGGAAAAAAAAAAAAAAAAAAAAAAAAACCTTTTGGCTTTAGCTTTGCTTTATTTATTTTTTTATTCCTTTGGCTGCTTTTTCCCTCAAGTTGATTGGCCTCTTTAATTTTGCATGTACTTTTTGATTGGGCAGAAGCCACTAACTTGAGCACCTTTATAGTTTATACAGGCCCGAAAACTTTCCTCCCATTGCAATTATGTTCTTAAGGAGTCCAGCTTGACCGTATATTCCAATACAACTTATCAATAAACTTATTATATTTGAAATGAGGAAGTGTGGATGTATTGGATAAACAGTGACAAAGTACAAAGCCTGAAGTTTGAAAATCAAAATGTAAGCACTTATTAACAAAGAAGTCAATACCGTAGCAGAGGCTGTACCGGTTTAGCCAGCGGTATGATATATTTCGAATACTGGTCAATACCGGTGTACCGTTTCGAGTTTACCGCTATTTTATATATATATATATATATATATATATATAATCACGTACCCACATACAACATACCCATTCTCAACAAAAAATAAAAAATAAAATAATATATTTACTCTGAATCACAGACCCATGACGCACAACAAAACAAACATACCCATTCTCAAAAAAAATAAAAATACCCATTCTCTGGTCTCTGAGTCACAGATCCACAACAAACATGAGCCGAAGGGCCCAGGGCCCCAAAACCCAAAACGAAAAAACAGAGAGAAGGGAAAGGGAAGGCGAAAAGGGAAAGAAAAAAAAAAAAAAAAAAAGAATCCTCTCGGTGATTCCGATTTTCGATTCAGAACAGAGGCAAGCGAGGGGCTGAGAGTGAGAAGCCGAGACCCGAGACAGGGAATGAGAAGCCGAGACAGAGCAGAGTGAGAAACAGAGCAGCTAGAGACTCTGAGACAGAGAAGCCGAGAGATGAGAGACACAGAGCAGCTGAGAGAGAGCGTGAGAGAAAGAAAGAATGTGGCTTGGATGTGTTTCGGTCCGGTATCTCTTTACCGGCCGGATTTCTCCGGTACGTCCGGTACTCATCCGGTGAGGCCGGTATTTTTTCCGGTACGAAACAGAGGGGGTACTCGTACCGGTGCACTGGCCGGTACGGTATATACCGGCCGGTACGGTACGGTATCGTCTTCATTGCTTATTAATCGGATGCTGAAATAAACAAGTTTAAGAGAGCCCAAAGTCGCATATTGGATACGACAATAACCCTTAAAAAAACATACACTATAAGATCTTAAGCAATAAAGTATGAAAGCGATGGTCGAATCTATTTTGAAGGGATTCAGCAAAAAAATAATAAGAATAAATTTTAAAGGGGAGGCAAAGACAGAAAAAGAAAAAAAAAAAAGAAAGAGATAAGTGTTTTCTTTTTGTGAGAACTATGAAATATATAATTTGGGGGATGTAGTTGAGCCTTGGCAAAATCATGGCGAATTTTGAAGAAGAGGCAAAACATTGAACTAAAAAATAAGGCATAAAAAAAAAAAAAAAAAAAAAAATCCATTCTTGATAAGAGACCAAAGGGAATGGATATCAAACATTACATGAGTTAGATTATTCATTCAAAAAATAAAGAAATTTACAAATTTGCTAAATAATGACCTATATAATGGAGGCGAACAAATATAAGCATAAACACTCCATTTATTGCATAATACAAATTCCCTCAATTGATACAAGCAATTTTCAATTGAGGTTGGAGTTCGTGTTAATAAGTAATAAGTAATGTTTATGTTGTTAGATATTCAATTACATGATGACATGAACATGACTTATTTATTAATCGAGTCAAAATCTATAATCCTAGAACGACATATTTATTAAGCGAGTGGATATATACGACCTAAAAACGGTGGTGGTGAATTGAGACAAACACTATCCATTTCAAACCATTTAATAACTATGTTGTGTTGGGTTGGCATGTACATGATCCATTTCAACATGTGTAATTAATATAATTAATATATTTATATTATAAGCACATAAAGTACAAATAAATTTTGTACAAATTTTATCTATTTCATAATAATATCAATTAAAGTACTAATAGCATATAATCAAGAATTTTAACCCAATGAGATTTTGTCAAAATTTAGAAATAAACAACAAAAGAAAAGTCAAATAAAATGAGATATTTTTCTAGTGGGTAAAGGGTTAGAAACTTTAGAGTTTCAAAGAATAATTTATCAATATAATAATTAAAGCTTGTTTGATTACTCAATTCTATATTTAAAATTCATACTAACATTGGATAAAAATTACATTTATATAGATGAAATATGTTTGTCTCAAAACAGATAAACTGGCCTTTACATGAATATTGAATTGGGTCATTGGGATTGATTGAATGCAGGTTAAGAAAATCAACATAAAATTGAAATATTTATTAATCATGGGACAAAGTTTAGTTACAAAATTGGATCACACACACTACGGTACACAATTCCTTAGGCCAAAGGCTTATAAGGCAAGAGTGGGAGGCGTCTCTCCCTATGTGGGATTGAGCAAATTCGTGTGGGTGGGACGTAGGTTGATCCTTGCCCATCCCAAAGCGAACAATACCTGATTAGGGGCCGAGACGAAAGTCCTCCCACAAAAAGGCGTCTTTTGGGGTTTAAGGGTAAACCCCCACCTTCCCCCTTCAGACTGCCAATGAGGTCTTACGTGAAGGAGTGCGTAGTGCATGCGAGTCGATGCCCAGATCTTATTCTTGCTCACATGATCACACACATTACGGGGCCGAGACAAAAGTCCTCCCACAGTTATAGTTTTAAGTTACAACCTTACTTAATATCTTTTTATTAGTGGTGAATTTTGACAAATCCACCATTAGATTACATCTTCTTCTTATATCCTTTATACTTGCAAAATTTTTAGAAAATTAAAGATCAATAGCTATGTCATCAATAAATAGTTTAAATTGCAAGTTTTTGTAGTTTTAAATTATGTATAAAATATAATATTATAGATTTTATAGTAAATAATATCAAATTTACACAAAATTTGACATGTCTATTAAAAGCGTAAAGAATATACAATTCAATTGTTAGATTTTAAAAATATGTAGTGGTATTTATTATATTGCGTAAAGTTATAGCCTTATATTACCTTATGCTATAACAAATTTTGTATCTAAATTTTGTCCTTAATCATGTTAAAACAACTTGACATGTGTGAGTTATATAAAATAATGCCGCCCTTAATTTTCACTTGCAAGCATAATAATATGATACGGGAACCGCAATCTGCCACAAGAATTTTTAGATCATTTCTATCTTAGCATATTTTTTTGGAGTGATAGTTGAGTTTATTTCTCATAATAGTCAATCCCAATCAAAGTCAGAACGTATCAATCAATAATTCCCGAAATCACAACATAACTCGCTAAAATAAAAGACATACAAAATGATCACCACAATTGAGAATTAAACATCCGAATCGATCAAAATTATAGTACTATTGTAAATTGTAGAGACAAATTAAGAACAATGAACCACCATGAAATCATTGAAGAATAAAATCTCGGCACAATTGTTTCTATACCTTTACAAATATTATAACCCAAAAAAAAAAAAAAAATACAAGTAATAAAAAAGAAAAAGAAAAACTAAAGCAGGTGAAGTAAATGAAGAACAGAATGTTCTGTTCTTCTCCACCCCAAAAGTGTAAAAAAGCCAGGCACAAGAAACAGAAGTGTTTGTCTCTTGTGCTCTGAGAATGATTTCATTTGCAAGCCAAAAGAGCCCTTGACAAAGATGCATCTAGCACGAAACAAAGAATTTTCACATCAAGAATTTAATGCCCTTTGTAGTGGTTCCTTTCAAGTAGCCATTACTCTTCAGGGTATGACTCCTTTCCTGTAGTCTCTGGACTTTGGTTTTGCCAATCTGATCACGTCTTCTTGTCGGTCATAACGCTGGCGAGGCACAAAGTATACTAAAATTTACGTGAAAATAATAGCACAAAGCTTCCCCAACAATATTGTTATTATAAGGCTAATAACAAGCAAGTATATGCCAGAGTTGAAACTAGAGCAATCCAACATGTCAACCTTCTCTGGCTTCTCTTCAAACTCCTGATTTTTGCTGCATGTTTCTTTTGTTATGATGGAAGAATTATTTGATTCTGATATTGAACCTGAGCAAGACGAAGAATCTGATGAAGCGTAGGAAGATGAATGTGACAACCCAGAATTAGTATTATCCACTGATGCCCGATTCCTTTCTTAGTTCATTGAAAGACCACGCTTTGATTGATATGAATCTTGATGACAACCTTTTCTATCACGAACTCTCTTATTCTGAAAACAAAAGGATGATACTGATGCACATCATTCATCAATAAAAAGGGACTCAAAGACTACCAAAATGTTACTATCATATGGAGTAGTATATATGTTGGAGTTAAAAGCTTAGAGGACTAACCAATATTGTTCCAAACATCACAGCTTTAACCACCCGAGAAAAGGTTCGCTTCGGAGACATTGAAACCTTCGTTTCCTCTTTGTTTTCCACACTGATAAACGGTAAACCTTGACTAGCCAAGCTATCAACGAGACTTTTAGCCTGAAGAACGCCTTCCATATCAACAACGGGTCGAAAACAAAGCAAGAACCTGTTTCTTGAAACGCTCTTCATTGCTTTTTGTAACATAAAGGGGTTAAGGAATTTAATTTTGGTTTTAAAGAGTTACAACAAATGGTATAGTTCAGTTTTAACTAGGCAAGTGCAAGAAAGGAAACTAGAACACGTTAGTACGTTTTGTTGTTTTGGGTGTGTGAAAAGGCCAGCATATTTGTGTTTGTTTCAATTGCTAGACACCTCAAAACATTGTGTTTAGTTTAGTGGACAAGTATATATGTAGTTGGACTGTATTTATATATATGTGGCTTTTCTCTTTCCTGACCAAAGTGAGCCATTGGTATTGGGGGTTGCTTTTATTGAGTTTGGAATGTGGGGTTGAGAGTGGATGTGCAAGTTTTGAGGCTGCCCGTGAGGGACAGGCAGGAGGATATAACTCCATTTTTATTTTGTTGGTGAAAAGGAAGAGATTGGTATTATTAATGATTAGTTGGTGGAGTTGTGAATTGTGATTTGAGAAGGGTTTGGATGGCCATCCAATAAATTTTTGGAAACTCTCCACCGAAGTATTTGTGCCTATCGTTTACTCACACTTGAGAAAAGAAAGCACGAAAAGAAAGAAAGGAAATAGAACAGAAGTGAGAGAATCACTTTGATAAGATTCAATCATGCTATCTATAGATCAAATTGAAATATAATAATCTTTCTTCTTTTTGGAAATACAGATAATTTTTTTTTTAAAGAATAAGCAATTTTATTCAAATTCAATCAAAATAATACTAAGGGAAAAAAGAAAAGAATGTAAATTCCTCCTTTAAAAAAAGAAAAAGAATGTAAAATCTTACCAAACAATGAGAACTGCTGGATTGGACCGTAAAGATGTGGAGTTTTGTTTTTCATAAGGCCCATTCATCGGCTAGGGCCAACTTATTTCTTGGAAAATCTTATTAAAAGGAGCTTTATTTTGCAGTTCTAAACCCAAGTATGAATCTTCTTCTTCTTCTTCTTCTTCTTCTTCTTCTTCTTCTTTAAAAAAAAATTATTTATTTATGAATATAGATAAAGGGAGTCAATCTCGTACCGAAGGCTGTACCGGTTTGACCAGTGGAACAATATATTTCGGTATTGGTGTACCGTTTCGGGTTTACCGCTATTTTTTATATATTATATTATATTATATATATAAATATAAAATAAAAATAAAAGTTTACCATAAAAAATTACCTCAATTCAGAACAAATAATTATGGTTTTAGACTTTAGCATCAACTAAAAGAAAGAAAAAAACACAATATAAAAAACAAAAAACTTAATTGTTCATTGCATACTAAAAAAATAATAATACAAATATGTTACCATTCTACCCTTACAAAAATTTGAAAATTACAAAACTTAAAAAAAAAAAAAAAAAAAGGTCTTTTTCTGTACCGGCTGGTAAGCCCAGTACCGGCCGAAACGCCCGAAATCGGCTTGTATTTAAACAGGTACGAAGCGTTGGAGTTTCGGTTTCGGTGCACATACCGATACGGTACATACTGGCCATACCGGCCGGTGCGGTATAGTATCCTCTTCCTTGATATAGATAGTATTATAAAGAGAACAAAGAAAGGACCCAAGGAAGAAAAGAAGAGATGGAAATTGATCCATCACAATTACCGAAAGCAGTCCTTCATGCCAAATTGTGAGTCTTTGACAAAGAAAATTAACATCCCTAGAAATAAAAGAAAATTTCCCGCAAAAGAGAGAACTTATAGTAGCTTTGACATCTGGGAAATAAAAGGCAAGAAACCAAGGAGGAGACAAGTGAATGTTTTGCAAAGCATCAATAACCCCTTTGCAATCTCCTTCAAAGAGAACATAAGAATACTTGTAGAATACTGCTAGTTTGAGGGCTTTAAATGCAGCTTGTGTTTCTCCAAGGGTCAGATTGGAGGGGAAGGAAAAGATTTGAATGAGCTAATAAAATATTTCCAAATTCACTTCTCCCAACAACAGCTAAGATGGTGGCATGGGGTATAATTATAACATCAAAATTTATTTTAATCCAACCGAGTTGGGGAGGAAACCATTTCAAGGCTAGACATGCTAGGTGAGATGTCCACGTTGCAATATGTTTTGAATAAGCCCTATTAATTACATCAACATTTTTTCTAGGATTAGAACTGTAATTTTCAAATATTATTTGATTCCTAATTCTCCAAATGTCATCAAAGAAAATTGAACAATATAGAGTGATCTTGTATCCATCTTTTGAAGAAACCTGTAAATACATATGTGGGAAAATTGCATATTTCACAATATCACAAGGACATAAATACCCAAGTATGAATCTTCCCACTTAATGAGAGAACTAATATATTTGAAAAGATTTGCCTTTCATTATTCCAGCGAATTTTAGATACATAGGCGGAAATGAATAAGGTTAGCTCAATCATTCCTAATTAATGGAATTGAAAAAAATTCTAATTAATATAATATTTTTATTTTTTAAAATGATAATAAAAATATTATATTAATTAGTGCGGTGGTACAGCTCAAAATGACGTAGGGATCATTGGGCCTAAACCCCAAATCAATTTGTGTAATGTTTTGGGTATAGCCCACAATGGGAGGTCCTAAGAGGATTTTGGTTGGTAAATGGTGGTTGCCAACGGTTGTGAGGTGGTTTTGAAAGCTATTCTAGCTACTCAAGGACGACCTCAGATAGCCGAAGTAACCCTTAAGTGTCTCGAGCTGAATCACATTTCCTAAATACTAGTTGATAGTTTTGTTAAGTTTTAGACCATTGGAAAACATAGTTTGTTTAACCTAACTTAATAGCCAAGTTGTTATTTAGGTCAATTAAGTAGATCTAGGTTAAATAATAATAAATCATTTCATAAAAAATGGAAAAGTAAAGAACACAAGCGATATGATGACCTAGGAAAACCAATGAAATAGTCAAGTTTCAAAGTAAAAAACCTGAGGATGATTTAACCTAAACAATCCACAAGGCAACAATTCACTAATAGAATGAAAGTTTTACAATAGACTAAACCTAAATCTACTACTACCTATTGTAGTACTTACTCACGTGACCACACGCAGTTACGAATCCACGGACTCTTCTATTATGAATCTGTTGCACACAAACACTCCTGTTTGTGACTTTGAGAGCTCTACTCAAAGCTTTAGATCATCAACTATCAACTATGGTTGATTAGTGATGGCAACAACTTCTACAACACTAGATCTTGAATTTCTTCAAAGAATACTGCCAGTAGAAGATTTGTGCGAGTTTTGGGTACAAAAACCCTAGATCTACAATAGGAGGCACAAGAAGCACTTTTCTCTTTCTATTTAAAACGCGCCTTAGGTTTTACTTTAAATACTATGTAAATTAGATCTGAAACCCTGATCACTTAATGGGTTTAATGAGCTGTTGGGTCAAAATTAAAATCTGTAGAAACGCATCTCAATCGGTCGAACCATAGTCTCGATCGATCGAACCTGGCATGTTTTGAATTTCCTGAACCTGCAGCTTCCTTGTTCTTGTATTCTGACTTGCAGCACCTTGAGCATTGTCTAATATACCCTATAGACTTTATGATCTATACCTAGACAAGTTTGTGTTCACGGTTTGCCAATTGTTCTAAACTTTTAGAACCTAACAAGTTTCTCTCTTTTCTCTCATGTTTCTCTCCCCTGAAATGCTCCAACCCCTTCTTCTTCCATGTCTCTTTTCTTTTATACTCTTTCGTTAATGGGTTCACAATGATGAGAGAATATTTCAACTATACACAGGCCTCACCATTTCTAGTATCTAGGTGGCCTTAGGTCTAAGCTACTGTTCCGTCATGTCCAATCTTTATGTTAGGGGGTGGGCCTCATGACTCCACCACTGCAATGATTCTCTAGTAACTTGATCCTATCATTAAGTATCGTGCTCGAATGATGGGCTCCCTTAACGTATTATCCCTCGTCGGCACTATTTTCCCTCCTCGGCTAGTAATAGAGGCCGACAAGGGTCCTAGCTTGGTCACTTATGTGATAATCTAGCTTGGCCCCTATACTCGTGGGTTGAGTTATGGGTTTGTGGGTCTTCTGCTAGCTCCAACCTAGGCCGAATTTTGTCCACCCACAATTAGCATTTTAAATGTAGAAAACTATATATAACCAATACAATCTTGAGTTGTGGTCATTGAAGTTAGGCCACAGAGTCAACCATGTCGATCTTTCATGGTGGTGGTGATGGAAATGGTGTGGTCACGATCAAAGGAGAGAAAACGTTAAGAGAGAGAGAGATAGAGGGAGAGAGTTTGGAGTTCCGTTAGTTGTATCTGCTAATTTGGAGTTGAGTTTACTTTTCATTTGACATGGTAGTTTTTTGTTGGTCCAACTAAGTCATTGCAAGAATTGCTTATTAGTAAATTATAGGTGACTAAAAAGTCCCTTAAAACCAATATAAACTTGACTTTGACCAAAAATCATTTTGGTTCTAGAAGTTTGTCTTTTTAGTCTAGTAACTTTATCTCAAAATCATTTTAAGTTTAAAAATGTTCATTTTAATCTGGTAACTTTACCCACTAATCATTTTAGTCCTTCAAATTAATATTTTTGAGTGATTATTGGACAAAGTTACCGGACTAAGAGCACTAGCATTTTGTGTTGGGGGGGGGGGGGGGGGGGGGTGTAAAGGCCCCCCTTTAGTTGCTATTTTACAACCCAAGATGTCATAAATCCACTCCATCCGGGTTTGTAAAATTAAAAAAAAAATTGCAACCTATGAATAGAAAGGTTGCATATATGCAACCTTATTGTTCATAGGTTGTAAAGAAAAAAAAATTTTAATCTTGTAGTTGTATGTGAAGAGAAAAAGAGAGTGGGAGGAGAGTACTTTTTATTATTTTATTAGGTAGTTTATATTATTTTATTGAGTTGTATGTAAAAATAAAAACTGGAATGTAAGGTGAATTGTAAAATGGGTTGATAAAATAGATAAAGTGGTGTTTGAGAATGCAAAATTATTTATTTATTTATTTTATTATTAAATTTTTTTTTTGCATCCCCCGATGCTAATGCTCTAAGTGAGTCAATAAAAGACTAAAATGACTTTTGAGCAAAGTTACCACACTAAAATGATCAACTTCAAACTTAAATGACTAAAATGATTTTTGGGTAAAGTTATTGGATTAAAATGACTAACTTCATAGTTAAAGGACTAAAATAATTTTTGGAAAAAGTTAGCCGGTGTAAATTATATTTTTGCCTATTTAATAATAATAAATTTGAGGAATTATGTTAGTTGGTATTAAATGGTGACAGACAATCAATAATGGTGAGTTGTAATTTGGCAAAATTTATGGCATTGAAAGTCTAGGGACACAAGAAAATGTTACAATATTTTCAAAAGATAAATGCTATGTTACAACATTTTCACAACATTTTTATAATAAATCTTAAGTGGCAGGTTGTTATTGACGATTATTGGTAGGTTAAAAAGTAATTTTAATAGTGAGTTCAAATTATAAATAATAACAACTTACCATCTATAATTTGTTGTGAAAGTGTTGTAGACATAACATTTGTCTTTTAAAAATATCATTGTTTTCAGTTGTGGTGAGTTTTGGTATAATATTTCATTATTTAATTTAATTTAATTTTGACCCTTCAGTTATTATGAGAATATTGTGACAATTTATTGCATTAACAGAACAACTCTATTGTATGGTACTTGAACAAATATTTTGAATTAGGCTTTGCAAACGTATTCGGCTTGCAACTGTGGCACTCATGAGCTCCATCCAGGCCCACTTTGCTACCTTTCTCTTGGGCTCAAACCACACCCTTCCTCCTGTGGACTTGGACCACATGGTCATAAAGAGAAAATAAAATAATAGGCCTGGTGTCATTTGGGCTTATTTTTTAGGCTTGGGCTTCCTAATTAGGCCTAGAAAAAACGGACCTTAACAGCTACAAACTTTACGCTCTAGATACCACATTAGCTCCTACGTTAGTTACTATTTACTACCCTTTTTTTTTTTTTTCCTATGATCCACTACAAACGATCCTTTTTCTAGCCATATATATATAAATATATATATATATATATATATATATATATATATATATATATATGGCTAGAATCAAGTCCCTCTTACAACCCAAAAAAGAAAAAATGTCCCACTTTTCTACTAAAAGCAACAATTGGCATTACCCTTTCGTTTCTACTGATCACCCCAATGCCTACTACCAATTCTTGGGAGAATCTCCCAACACTTGATGTGCTTTGTCTCAATTGCCTCTCTGATCTGTTACTTTATGGTCAATTTCCTTTAATAACCTGATCATTAAGTAACCTTTATATTTAATTTTTTCATTAAATAATAGCTCTAAAATGTTATGTAATGCAAGAATTTCATTGTTGTATGTTATGGACAGTCAAATTATTAGCAAATCTGACAACATAGACAATATAAAAATATAATAAAAAATAAATTTTTTTTTTTTTTTTAAGAGAGTTTTAACTTATGGTATCCGCTCCTGATGATAGCTCTTTAGCATTAGATCAAGACACCAATTAGTTTTTTGTGTAGGAGGTGATTGAATCCCTGATCTCTTATACAACCATAAAAAACTTTACTAGTTGAGCTAACTGAAACAAAAAAAATATATATATATATATATCTTAATAAAAATTTTGAAACGTAAAAGGAAAAAATGAATGAATCAACTACAGAAACTCCAAAAGGGCCAAAATGAAAGTATTTCTAAACTTTAAAGGTTAAAAGTGTACTTTAATCATAATTTTAATAGTAATCTATTTGTATATATTTAATATAAAATATATTTTTTTAACTTTCTTCTACCAGTTGTAAAAATATGGTTGGAAATTGTTAAATCTTTAAGATATTTTAAGTCAAATTTGCTATAGTTTAAATTTTTTATTTTATTTATCTATATTTTTATTTTCCTGTCCTTTAAACAATCTAGTTTTTAAAACATTGCAAAGCAGCTACTACAAAATGTGCATACCAGCCCCTACATTTACATCAGAAATCCAAAGGAAACGATTCTGAACTAGTAGTCAATTAAGCAAACTAAAGGTCTGTTTGGATACAGTTTATTTTGCTGAAAACTGAAAACACTATAACAAAATAATTTTTAAATGTGTGAATAGTGCCGTAAGACCCATTTTTAATATTTTTTTTTCTGAATAAAGTGGTTGTGGGTCCCATGAACAGTGCATGAACAATGCGTGAACAGTGCATAAACAGTGCTCTATGTATTTTAAAACAGTGAAACACGTGCATCAAAAAAAAAAAAAAAAAAAAAAGGAAACGCGCAGACGTGAAACGTGAGACACTGACGCTGAATCTAAACATATACTAAGAATCCCCCTCAAAAAAAAAAAAAAAAAAAAAAAAAGAAAAAAGAAAAAGAAAAAGGCAAACTAAGAAAAACACATTTAACCAATCAGTTTCAAGAAAAAAAAGAAGAAGAAGAAGGGATTTTCCAAATGCTGAATAATTATTAACACTGTTTTTGAATTGAGATCTAGAGCCATTTCCCAATCCGACCCATAATCATTTCTTTAACACTTCCGTACCCTCCTAGTATAACAGTCATCTCAAGAAAAATAGGCAAGAAACCGATCTTTCTCCTTCTCTACATAATCTGCGAATAATTTTCTTTGAGCATTTTTTCAACTCTTGCCTCATTTTCTGTTATGTTGCCAAAATGGTCCGTCCTTTGTGTTGAAAAACGTGGATTATGTGTGTGTGATAATAGATGATTGTACAGTCGTTTTCCATAAAAACTCGGTACAACGTACGAATTTGTGACTGGTTGACTTTTAATACTCATTGTGATGGTGATTACTAATGGCTGCCTCATTTAAACTACTCCAGAAACGCGCAAGCGTAATTCATTTACATCATTATAAGTTTATAACACATTAGAGTGTGAGTTCAATTTATTGTGTAGAAAAGTGTGTTTCACGTTGCTGGAAACGTAATAGGAAATAAGATCAATGATTGATTAGTCAAGTTTCAACATCTGCTATTCCCACTCTGCAAACTAAGAGTCTGAATGTAGACCACAAGTCTAAAATCAATAAGTCTTGCATTTAAAGAATAAGAGTCAATAACGTACTCGGGTTTGACCTAGGGCTAATATACTTCCCCCCTTTCTCAAAATTTTGTAGAGTTTTTTTTTTTTTTTTTTTTTGCTTTCCACTAGAATCACAAATTTGTTGTGTTCAACAACAAAAAATTTCTTATAGTGTATATAGACTCTCACTTCACAGATAGGTGATGGTGGTGTAACATGTACTTGTTATTATAAGATATTCCTAGTTGAACTAGGGTTGCAAAAAAAAAAAAATTTGGGAGAGGAAAAGGCTTTGATTAATGGGTTTATGCCAACAATTAGAGATTAAAATATTTGGACTTTGGAGGTGAAATTTCACGTCAGTTAACCACTTGGGAAAATATATTACAAGCTCAAATATAATATGAGTTATTCCAAATATTTATAAAATCCCACTTGTGATTGAATAATGAATGCAAACAACGTTTTCTTGGGTTGACCTTGCGAGCTTTAAGACACATGCATAACATATTCAGTTCACAATTTCCAATTGAAATTGGCCATATTAGTTCAATATTTTTACTATAATTTGGTGGTATTATCCGGGGAAATTAAGCTGGGGAGGTTTACTGCCATGTTATAATCATCAGTTTGGTATCACTTCAGAAAATTAATTTGTTTAATTTTGTTTTGGCTAGTTGGCCAATTGTAGTAGAAATCAGTTAAACTTTCAATACCTTAGTCAAACAACATGAACACTGGTTTCACACTGTCAGTAAGTAGTAATTTTTTTCTTGTGACTCGAGGAATCTTCCTTTGGTGACATCAATATCCAGGGTTTTTAAAGCAGCTGATTAATTTCTAGTACAGCCCGCTAGCTGTCCCACAGTTGATTATTATGGGAGTACGTAATGCCATGGTCGGTTGGGGAGATTTTAATCATTTTACTATAAAAAGACTCCTAGGTATATTTTAATATAATATATTGGAATACCACAATTTTTTTTAAAAATAGTATTAGAATTCCAATTAATCCAAAACATTAAGAGTTTGTTTTGTTGGGGTGAAACTAAAATTCTATCTACTCAATTTGGGGAGAAAATAAATGAGAGATGAATAATTGCAATCAATGATTGATCTAAACTTTCCTCCTCTTACGTACTACAGTAATTGGACTATTAGTTTTTTTTTAGACTATTAGTGATTAGACTATTTGTTTAGACCTCTTAAAGCAAATTGTTTAACCTAATAAGTTAGTCAAGTGATTACTTAGGTTAATTATGAGATCTACGTTAAACAGTAATAAATCATATCATGTACAACAGCGGAAAAGTAAATAACACACAGATATGATTACCTAGGAAAACCAATGAAACGAACCGTTTAAGTTAAAAACCTAGGGAGGATTTGACTTATCTATTCTCAAGGTAATCAAATCCACTAATAGAGAATTGAATTTTTTTCAATAAAATTTAATCCTAAATCTATTGCTACCTCTAGTAGTAACTTATTGACACGACCACGTGCAAACTCCGAATCCACAGACTCTTCTCTCTTGGATTTGCAGCACACAAGCTCTCACGCTTATGACTTTGAGATCACACTCTAAAATTTCATATCACCATTTGTTGATCTTGCAGCAATTAGATTGCATCAACACTTGATTGTAGATCTTGTTTCGGTAGATACTTGCAGAGTTAGAAGACACAGAACCTCTCAAATCTCAAAGGAGTAACTCAAAAGTCTTCCAAGAGTCATCTAAACGTAGTTAGAGTTTTCCTTTTATACTTAGGAATGTTGGACTAAAACTCTAAATATTTTTGCGAGCTTGAGCCTGATTTAAAATTTTACAGAATCTGTTTTTCTGCGATTTTCGATCGGTCGAATGTAATTTTTGATCGGTTGAGCTTCACTGAAGTTGAATTCTTTTTCTGCAATTTGAATGTTCTTAAGACTTGACTTGAATAACCTTGAGCAATGTCTAACACTTATTCTAGACATGTTTTTGTTCTCGATTTGCCAACATAAACAAATTAAGACTCTATAAACATTTAATCCTAAATCTTTAAAACCTAACATTCCCTATTTTCTATTTTTTTTTTCACTTTTCCATTTTCCCAATCGAACGAACCCTAAGTTAAAACAGTTTAAGTTATTATGACTTTTGAGTTATGTTTATGAGTACTTCTTTACATTAGAACCCAAAATGAGGCATTGATTCCCACATTTATACTCAATAATTTTTTTTTTCTAAATTGTATACCCTGTTTTAAGTGTATACATCATCACTCTCACAGCATGTAGGCCCTATTTGTTGGACTCACTTGCTATGAGAGAGATAATATATACATCTGAAACAATATATAATTTTTCCTCTATATGTGAGTGATTTCCATTTTATAAGCTTCAAGATTTCTTTTTCCTTTTTTTGAGCTTCAAGTTTTCTTTATGGTCGCTGTCTCGCTGACAAGCCTACTAACTCTTTATAAAAAAGGGAACTTTCTATTTCGCTGATTTTTTTTTCTTTAATTTGACCACACGTCACCCATAGGAATTGTGATGCACCATTCATGTGAATCACATGTCCTTCGTACACTGACCAATCGGAATTAGTGTCTCACATGCTCATCAATAGGATTCTTGAATGTCCACGTGCATTGGAAACTCATTCTACGTACGTTGTTCGTCTTTGATCTAGCACCGTACACATACGTGTACATATCAATTAGTAGTGAATTGAGCTATTTAAAGCTTGTTTGGTAATGTTATTTTAGTAACGTTGTTTAAGTGTTATGAAAATACGTGTTAAGTTATTTAAACAACGAAAACTATTGTTCAAACAACGTTACCAAATAGGCCTTTAACTTCTACTTGTGTAAAAGAAATTTATTTTTATTTATTTATTTAGGAAACAAGTCAAGAGCAGGACTATGTTTTGGTTCTACTATTAAATTAGTCAAACTCAAATATAATAAGGTATCAGGGAATAAGTTTGTGAATATAAAACTCAATTAAGTATATAAAATATTATATAGGACAAGACTTAGGTACAGTACTTAGTTGATGTTCTTTAGGTTTCACTCGTAAGATTCAGCTATATAAATTTTTCTCATGGGATGAAAGTGTATTTTTTAGTTAAGTAGCCACATGACTGAATTTTAAGAGCAGACCCTAAAGAACAGCACCTAAGTATTGTACCTAAGTTTTGTCCTATTATATATTTATATATATATATTCATGTATAAAAATATAGTTATATACTTGAGATTGAATTTCACAAGTTTGTAATTAAATAAGTTCATATATATGATATTAGATTATTAATTGTTATTATTAATAATTTAAAATTTTATTTTCTAGTAAAATTAATATATAATTTTTAACAATATAAGATTCATGAATCAAACTTCTATAAGTTCATAAAAAAAATAATTATATCTAATTAACTTAAATAATATAATCTCAGCTATAATTTAGTTATAAATTATTCGTGTAGGTTTATAAAGAGATATAAAATTTTAGTTGTAGTGTGCTTAATATTTATAGAGAAAATAATTTAATCAAGTAATTTGTGAACAAAATCAAGTTTGTTCAACAAAAGAATGATTCAAATTTAAACATGTATTATAAACCCGGTTTAAAATACTATTATTACTATTTTCGTGTGTGTTCTAATAAGTATTACTGTTTACTAAGAAAAAGGAATGTTTATCTCATATTGGTTGTGTGTCTAGTGTCTACTGTTTATAACTCCAGTCTATAACTACAAAAGTTATGCCCTTTTGTAGTTGTATTTGTACTCTGATTATGTAATGTATTATAAACTCGGTTTAAAACACTAATATTACTATTTTCGTGTATATTCTAATAATTATTACTGTTTACTCAAAAAAATATATTAAATATGTAGTCAAACTTGGTAATAAATACGAATTTATTGATTGATGTTTAAAATTTAAGAAATCTTGAATTTTTAATACTTAGTTTAGTTCCCCTTATTTAAATTCCAACCAACATAATGATACTTAAAGTATTGAATAAGAGACTTGACCTCAATGACTCAACAAGTCAAGAACGTGTAGGAACCACTAGATCAATCCGCGGAAGAGTTGTGACTCACTCACCTTGAGTCTTTGACATGAATTTAAAGTCAACCTTATTATTCCTGCAAACATGTCATGTAGCAGGTTTTAAAAAATAAATGGAATAAGGCATGATGTTCATGCCCATATAGAAGATTTAATAATCATTTAACCACATTGGATCTCCAAATGCTGTTTCTTCTTTGTACTTTCGTATGCTTCGGAGTTCAGATTCGGATAAGAAGTTAACTGTGAAGCCTGCCTTTGTTTATTTATGCCTTATCTACAAAACATAGAAAAATCACTTCCCATTAAAAAAAGAAAAAAGAAAAAGAAGAAGATGTGTGATTGAAGAATGGTTTACTCACAAACCAATGGTTGATTATCATGGTACGGGTGTGTTACACACACTTCAATGAGGATGAAATAAGTATTACTATTAACGTCCCTGGGTAGTTACTAGAAGCTTAGTAAAGGCCAAAAAATTAAAGAATCGGATCTTTCAAACTGTGTTTTACATACCGTGCTTTTGATTTTATAACTGAGAATGTGGGTTTAATTCATGTTTTTAGTCTATGATAAGTCAATAACACATAATATGTAAAATACAGTGTTTGGAAGAGTATTTTAATAATCAAAAAGAAAAAACTATTGTGTAGATCATATTGCTTCTGATGATTTATTATCAGATCAAAACATCAATTAGTTTTTGGTGTAGGTGGGGATTGAATCTCAGATCTCTTATTCAACAATCAGAAACTTTGCCAATTGAATTAACTGAAAACCACTAGCAAATTCTAGTATTGATTGCATATAGAAATACTAAAATCCAATCATAAGCTAACATCTAAGCATACATTAAAATTGGATGTACTCTTAGACAAACTCGTGTAAACATTCACAAGATTGGAATAAATGACCAAGAAAGAAAAGAAAAGATATAACAGGTTTTCTTTCAGTCGTTTTTTACTTTTAAAATTTTTCTTTCTTTTTACTGGGTCTAAGAATGTGAATTCATTAAAGTGTAGTTGAATGTTTTAAAAATGCAGTTTAATTTTCCGTTTATGTTTTCAAAGAAGACTAGACAAAGTCTAAAGTCTTTCTGAGTTCCCTTTTGGCTTTTAAAAGTGCTATGACCACTTCCTTTTGGAAATTTATTGCCTTCTTCTTTTTGAAATATTTTCTACGGCCATAACTTTCCGTTCTACTGTCTCCATGTCAGGTTTAATTAAAAAATTGGAGTCTTATTTTTTTTTTAGTTTTTTTTTCAGTATTATTAATAAAGGTGATAATTTGTGATATAGGACCAACATTTTGTTTATATACCAATCATAATTAACAAACCACGTTAAGGTTGTGAAAAAATTGGGTTCAAATGTTAACTGAATAATAAAAAAATTATTTTTGATAGTTTATGTTATAGTTCAAATCTCACCTCTCGCTATCTTATTATTTGCTATAATTATATAAAAAAAAAAAAGTAATTGTGAAAAAATTATAAAAATATTTATATCCCTAAAATAAATCTAAACCAAAAAAAGGTAATCTCCATAGAACCGACGCATTTTCATCTGCACGTAGAATGGAACCCACCATATTGGAGAAGAGTACGTTCCATCCTCGCTCTTTCAGTCTTTCTAAAGTTTCTATAGGTTTTGGTTGGTCATCAAGAAATCAAAGATTCTTAATTGACCAAAAGAGCTACACGTGATTCAAACTACTAACGTTAGAACAAGCTCCAAGTTCACACGTAATGTGAAAAACAGAAACATTGTCTGATAGTTGCTTCAATACAAATATAACAATTCAATTAACTTTATACGTGTGGGACCAAATTGGTCTTCGTCATCATCTTTACCTTTGACATTTCTGAGATCCCAACAATATATATATATATATATCTCCTGTTAAGGAAAGAGAACCACTAGATTATGGAAAACACTTGCACTAAATTTGAGCCATGCCTTTTGAGCTGCAATCTGTACATTGTAATCTCAACTACTTTTTGTATTCTCTTTGTGCATGTATTATGATTTTTCAGTACTGAAATATGAAATATTCAGTGTAAATTATAATTTATAAGTCATTTGCAATGTGCTCCCTATATTTAAATTTGACTAATTAACCCTCTTAAGTCATGTAGTCAATTGCAACATCCTTCTTATATTAAATTTTCTTCAATTTTTTTATACTTAACCATGCTATTTATGTGGATATCTAAAGTTCAAATTTCCCCTCACCCAATTAACTATCAAATTATCTAAAATAAAATTTATGTGCTTGCAACATTATCACATAAAATTATGGTTGAATATGAGAAAGTTTTGAACAATGGGAAATATTATAACTAATCTTGCTCAAATTTAAAGTTTTAAGGGAATATTAAAAAGCACTTTATAATTCAAGATGAGAAAGTGCAAGTTAAGAAAAATTAATGTGGAAATGCAAAAATAAGGAAAGGGAAAAACATATATAACATCAAGCATTTTTCCCCAGTACTTCTTGATCATATAGAACAGCTAGCATGGCTGAAATTGAATAATTGATATATCTCCCAATGTTTCAACTTGCGAGTTTCATGAAATGATAAGGTCTTCAATCATTAATATAAAAGGAATAATAGATATTGAACGGTGGTAAGAATAAGGCATCCAACTGATATAAACAATAAGCTGATTTGCATATAGATCAACCATCCTATTAATTGGCCTTGGCCCTTTTCCTGTGTGACTGTAATTTCATGGATATCAGTTGCCACATATTTTGTCCCTGCTTGCTTTTTCGAGCATAATTCTTGACCTCACATTCTGACGTATAACCAAATGTTGACTCTTGGAACCAAATTTATGGTTTGTGTTGCTGTCCTTTTTCTGTGTACTCTCTTGCCAAATTTCGGGTTCGTGAATGTGCAATTATTAGAAGATAAAAGATGATGGACAAAGTTTGGGTTATAAACTTGAATGTAGCCAATAACTAAAATTACCACTAAAAAAGATCAACATGAATATATATTTTGAAAATCTAACGGTTAGATTATATGTTTTTTATGTCTTTAACATGCATGTCAAAATTTGTGCTAATTGGATATTATTTATTAAATTCAATCTATAAAATTATTTTTTATGCATAATTTTAAACTACAAAAACTTGAAATTTATAAACATTTTATTGATAATATAACTATTAACCTTTGATTTTTTAGAAATTTTACAAGTGTAAAATAAAGTTGTAGCCATTGATTACAACCAAGTTTGTAAATAAACTTCGTCAAAAAAGCAATATGCCTGAAGTTATATTCATTTGATAAAAACCTTATAGTTTAACTAAGCTTATAATATTTTTTTCAATATTTAAGGTTGAAATCCCCCTCCCCTTATTGTTATAAGTAACTATTTAATTATTAAAAAAAATGTCATATTCATTCAACTCCAATGTAATTATTATTGCCAAAAGAAACTTAAGGAAAACTTGTTGATCCACATGGATTAATTCACTGACATCCATGTGGATATTGAGAAACCTAAAGGGGCGTGGTGGATCACATGGTAATGTGTTTTCGGAAGCTAGCATCTCGTTTCCTCGAAATTAGTTATGCCCCAAAAACTTGGTTCCTTTTTAACTACATATAGACGAGTAGACGACCCTATCACCCGACATAGAAAATATACTTTGTAGTCATCTTCAAAGAGGGGCCCTTGTCCTATGTATTATATCAAGCATGATTCACGAGTTGGGTCCCAAACGCATGGTATAAATTAGTGGAACCACGAATTTCAAATTCAGTGGGGAAGAGAGGAAAGAAACAGACAGAGAGAGAGAGAAAGAGAGAGAAAATTGCAGAGATGGTGAGGACTCCTTGCTGTGATAAAAGTGGAATGAAGAAAGGTACATGGACACCAGAGGAAGACAGAAAGCTAATAGCTTATGTTACTAAGTATGGCTGCTGGAATTGGCGTCAGCTTCCCAAGTTTGCTGGTAAGACATTGATGGAATTAAACAATCTCAACTTATGAAGCGTAACTTTTGTTCATGAAAATTGATGGAATTAAACAATCTCAACTTTGGTTTTCCTTAATTAATAGCTTATGGTTTTATTTCTTGACTTGTTTTATCATATATAAATGATCTCAGATCTCTTTATAGCTTCATAACTTCTTTGTCCGCCTTTTAAAGCTTCTCATTAGTCAAGAAAGGTTTTCTTCTTGTTGCTTATAATTGTTACTCGTCTTCTTCTGTCTGAATTCTTCTTCAAATTCTATTGACAATCAAAATTCAATGACCTCCTTTTGTTCTTCACCTCCAGTATTCATCTCTTATAATTTCGCTCTTTTCCTCTTTGCACTTCTAGTCCACAATGTGTTGTCTTTGGTACCAAACAAAAAACTATAGCCAGAAATAATGTGTCCAATATTAATTAACTCGGCCTGGTGGTTAATATTAACTCCATTTTGAAATAGTACCTAATGAAATTCAAAAATTTTCAGGTCTATCAAGGTGTGGGAAGAGTTGCAGACTTCGATGGATGAATTATTTAAGGCCAAATATCAAAAGAGGGAACTATAGCAAAGAAGAAGAGGAAACTATCATCAAATTACATGAATCACTGGGGAATAGGTACGCTCTAATTACATTCAATTTGTAAACAAATCTACCAAAACATCAGGCATAATAAAGATGACATTATAATCACTAGTAATTAGTCAGTACATCGACTTGGTACTCCCTCAAATTTTAAAATTATGTGGACTGTCTCACACTTCTTCATTGTCACTTGCAGATGGTCTACAATTGCTTCTCAGCTGCCAGGAAGAACAGATAATGAGATAAAAAACCACTGGCACACCAACCTCAAAAAACGCTTGAAACAGAACTCAATAGCACAAGAAGAAAACTCCAGCTCAAACAATGTTTTCCCGCGAGAGAAAAGCCAAAAGAGACTAAAAGGGGCAAATAATTCTCATCTGCATCAAGAAACTGTCGAAATTATTGATAGCTCTATGTTATCCCCACAACAATCCTCAAGTGAATTCTCGTCCATCAGCACAGATACTGCAGTTGCAATTAGTACAAACATGGTCGTGGATGATAATGTTACTTCCTTAGAAGCATATGCAGAAACGAATGATAATTTCTGGACAGAGCCATTTTGGGCAGATAATTCCTACATCCCGAGTGACTTCCAGGCACCATTACTGGACACTGAAGTTTTATCTCCATTATTTGATGAGTTCTTGTGCCCATATGGATTGTACGAGGAACATGAGGGCTTTGATTTATGTTTTTAAAACATATGTATGCATGGAGAACTTTGTAATAGTTGTCGATCTATTATATAGTTTCTGTTTACTTTACTTTTTTACGATAGCAACTTACTACTAGCACGAAGTGATGTATGGGGTTGTAAAATAGGCATAATTCCATGATGTTGTTGGTTTTTACACCCCTGTTATAACCGTTATTAACTAAATTTAAGGCTAAGTTATTAATTAGATCAATTATGATTTGCCTTTGGAGATCAATTATGATTTGCCTTTGGATATCAATTAAGTTTAGCACAACCGAATCAAAACAGTACACAAAGATATAGTGATCAAGGAAAAACCAATTAAATAGAAATTCCAAAGTAAAAACCCTCGAGATATTTAACTTATCAATCCAAGGTAAACAAATCCACTATCTCAGGTGTTTGGTAAAACTTACTAGTTTTACCAAACACACCTCCATGAACTTCCTCAGTTATGGAGATGTTGCAATGTGAACCTTCAGTCCATAACTTCAATATTCAAATTTGGTACTTGTGATGACTGGTATACATTGCAACAACTTCAATACCATCGGTTCAAATTGTTTATTGAATGATCATTGGTAGAGGCTTTTGAGAACAGGAGGCACAATATCTTTAAATCTATTTAAGAGCAGTTCCAAAAGTCATTTGGACATGTATTAAAGTTTACTTAAATACCTTATTTGTGATCACTCAATGGAATGAATGAGCTGCAATAACGAACCAATAATCTCAAGTTTCAATCTGTCGAGCAACATCCCGATTTGTCAAGATCTAGGCTTCTTGATCAATTGAGTACGTGTCGAGAGGTGTCTAGAAGCTCAGTTTTGCATAGTAACCTTCAGTACCTATGCAACAACCTTAAATATACTTATAGACACTAAATGACTATAACAAGACATTTTTTATCATGGTTTTCCAACCTAAATCTAAAACCTAAAAAAAGTAATTGATGATCAATATATTGATGATTTTGCTTGTCATGTTTAGGGGTGTGCAGCCAACCTGCCAACCCACCAAAACCGACCCAACCCAACCCGTCGAGTTGAGTCGGTTTTTAGGACTTGGTGGGTTGGGTTGAGTAACAAAATTTTTTTTGACAGCGGATCGGGTTGGGTTCGGGTCATAAAATTTCAAACCCGCCAAACTAGACCCGACCCACCATATATTTAATATATATATTATATAATTAATAAATTTTTTTAAATAACCAGCTTTTCCTCCTATCCTATATGAAAGTCAATATTAATGTATATTAGTTCATATATTAATGCATATTTGAGTTGGAATATTAGTTTATATATTAATGTATATTTTGTTTATAAACTCTGGTGGCAGGTGTGATATATTTTTTCTGCTCAATTTAATACTAATAGTAATAAAAAAAAAATTTGTCCAAACCATGGGTTCAACCCGACCCATGTGGGTTGGGTTGGACTTATGTAACGGGTTGGGTTGGGTTGAATTTTTTTTAACCCACCATGGTGGGTTGGGTCAAAAAATCCCCTTAACCCAACTCAACCCGACCCATACACACCACTAGTCATGTTTACTTAATCTATCAAACATCTTATCAAAAAAAAAAAAAATCTACCAAACATAATTTGACAAAGAAAGGAGGATAGAATTAGAAAGCCCAAATTATGTAACGTTTATTGTTCTAACAACCACTTGTGTGTTTGGCTTTTGTTTATTCTGGTAGCTTATTTACATAATGTTCATCAAAATATATGATTTTGGTAATTCTTATGTTAAATGTGTTAAAAAAAATAAAAGATAGAGTATTTAAATAAATAAAAAAAACTTGAGACAAAAAGCTAAATTTCTTTTAAAGCAAATCCCAAATGCACATTACTGATAGCAAAGTAATGTTAATTCTGCTTATTAAAAATTTACTTACAGTTCAAATAAAGTAATTCTAAGGTTATTCCATGGTTTGGATAAGATTAACCTTCTATATATATCCCTAATAGACTCATTGTAATACACAATTCAAAAGGGTAAAATGTAATCACTCAAGTTCTTTCCCCTTACCAGGGAGCTCTAGCTTAATTGGCAAATCCTCTTGTTGTAATTGTTAAGTGAAAGATGATATCATGGATTCAAGTTATATATAAAGTGTTTTTCCCTGCATTTCGGGAATTAGGTGGTAAAGCTAAACCACAATAATTTCTAGACACATTTTGTTTTTTTGTTACCAAGAAGTAAATACACATTAAGGATCTATTTAGGATCTGCTTATTTTGCTAAAACTGAAATTTTTTTACTGAAAGTACTATAGATAAAAGTAAAAGTTAGCTGAAATAGTACAGCAGAACCCATGAATAGTGCCAAAAATAAGTTGAATAATAAAATAAGTTAGCAAAATTAATCATGCCAAACGGACACTAAGTACAAAGTCTCCACCACATTTAGTGTGTTATCAAATAAAAAATTCTGGTGCCACTACTTTTGTGCACAACTTTGTGCACAACTCGCCAAATTCTTGTGCCACTACTTTGTGCACAACTTTGTGCACAAAGTAGTGGCACCAGAATTTGGCGAGTTGTGCACAAAGTTGTGCACAAAGTAGTGGCACCAGAACTACTCGTTATCAAATACAACAAAATGATAGGATTGTATGTCACCTCTTTTGGCTAAAGCGTCAGCATGTTGGTTGGCTTCGTGGAAGATATGCTCAACCCCAAGTAGCTCCACACCATTAATGAAGATCCTTAAAATATGCTCCTACAATCGATAAGTAGAGGCTCGATAAGAGCATTCATAATAGATGTGGTAAAACCACTAAAATGAACTCTTATAAATAAGAGTTCACTGTAGCAACTCTTTTTAAAAAAAAAAAAAAAATTATTGTCTTTCTCTTCCCTATCTCTCACTCTTCTTTTATTTTTATTTTTATTTTATAATATGTTGGATTTTTTATATTATTTAATAGGCTGTATGTAAAAAATAAAAAATTTGATGTATGATGTATTGTAGAATGAGTTATTAAAAGAGATAAAGTGGCTTTTTAAAATGTTAAAAGCTAAATTATTTTTATCAATTTTTGTGTGAACGCTCTAAGCAAGTTCGAACACGAATTATCTCTAAAAATATGGAAAACAGTCATATAGTCCTATTCCATACATACATACATACATAAATACATATATATATATATATATATATATATATATGTGGGAGTCCTATTCGTTGAGCCAATAAGAGATAGTCTTTTTAAAACTAAAGTTTAGCTAAGAAGCTTGTACTATGCCTATAGATGTGGTGTCTCCTTTAATAGTGACAATCATGGCTTAGGCTTCAACAAGAAGCTTGATGTACGATCGTGGTGACATGTTGTGATTGAAATATAATAAAGTGATATGCTTAAAATAATCGCGCAAGGCAAAAAGGCACTAGTAGAAATCATAGGTCTCAAAGTCGGAATCGCATGAAATTTGGCAGGCTGAAGCGAAACGGCCTCCCAAGCAATAGTCGTCACTTTGCCACAAGGTACCCCCTGAAAATGGCAAATTCCTCCATTTAGGCTCTGAAGACTGCGATTTTAGCATTTATAATAATTTTTGTTTCCTTAATAACTTTTTACTCAAAAGTCAGAATAAGGTCCCCACTTGTTTTGAGATGACTCTTAAGGTCAGTAGATTATGATTCTGCATTAAACTCAATTTTGCCATTTTTGGTAAATTTCGGTATTTTGTCACCTAATCGCGTAATTAATGTAAATTAGGGATTCACACGTTTCCTAATCATCCTAGAGTTTTACTTTCCCAGTATTTATATGTTTTGTAACCGTCAAAGGAAAATCATATTATTATCAATAAAATTCAGACTTTTGTCGAATTCTCTCTCTGGTGGATTCCAGTTTATTACCTTGTGGATTCAAGAAACCCCTCGTGGATTCGAGGTTTACAACCCAGAAACTAACAGTTTAGTTTCTGTCCATCAAAGAGAGATTATCGTGTGTGCTTTCTTTAGGCTTCCCACATCAATTAGTATCAAAGCCTTGACTTATCCTGAGTAGTGCCTAACGTATGAGACGGTAGCAATTCTGGTGATAAAAAACTTAGCAAGTATTACGTGACGTACAGCTAACACTCACAAATATCTTTGCTAGGATGCCGTCGTTGGAGTATGGAAACAATAGGGATAACTGTCGCAAAGACATAACTCACGAGTGCTAACACTCACAAATATCTTTGTTAGGATGCCGTCGTTGGAGTATGGAAACAATAGGGATAACTGTCGTGAAGACATAACTCACGAGCAACCTATTGGTAAGAAAATTTCATATAGGCCTTATAGAAAAATTACAAGTTTAAATGGTTATTTTTTAAAAGAAGATTTTCTTGATTTGTAATTTGATCTAGAGGATTCATTTTACTTTGGGAATATTTATTATGAGAGACAAGTTAAACTTGCTTTGTATAAACTTAGTGGGTATGCCTCACGTTGGTGAGTACGCCTCATGTTAGTGGGTACGAATACAGATTGATAGAATCCGACAAGGTAAAGATAAAATTCGTTCATGGCTAAGGATGAAAAAGATGCTTGCTATCAACTTTTATCCTTTGAATTGTGATGAAATTTTGCTATATACAAAACAAGATTATTATTGGCCAAGAAGTTCATACTTGAATTATTTTGAAGAGCCAAATATTCCACCATTAAAGGAAGAATTGCATGTTGAAGAAAATATTGTTCTTAAAGATTATGTAGAAATCAAAGAACAAAATATAGATATTTCTAAAGAAATTATTGAAGGTCTTGTTATGGAAGAAGATCCTAAAATCAAGATTATTTTGGAGGAGAATAATGAAAATCCTATTATAGAGAAAGATCTTGAAGTCAAGATGATAAAGATCGTTGAGGAAGAAATTGAAGAAGAAAGTTTCAAGGATCTCAATGAAATCAAATCATATGATTGTCAATCTCAAGATCCTTTTATTTTGGTGGTAAGCGATACACCGAAGTTTATTGTTTTATTGGGGTTGATAAATTTGATTCAATTGTCAATTCTTATTTAGTAAATCTCTACAATTACATGAAGAATTAGGAAAAAGAAATTCAAGTTGATTTGTTTATACCATTGATGAGTTGAAAGTAAGGAAAGAAGATCAAGGGGCTCAAGCATTCAAAGTATTTGTTTATTTGGAGCGCAAGATTTCAGATTTCAAAAATGAACTCGAGGATGAGTTTGTTTCAAGTGGAGGGGTCTGATGTAGGACATAATCTACAATTTAATTTTTGTAATTATTTAATTTTGATGTTTTTATGTAAAAAAACGTTATTTTAGGTTTAGGTGATTTATTTCCTTGTTTTTAGGTGCTTTTAATGTTTTTTAGATCAAATTTGGTTCCCATTATGGTTAGGTATTAATTATGAGTTATTTTAGAATATATTTTCTTGCCTGTAAACATCTTTTCAACATTATTGATATTAATAAAAATTAAGACTTTGTCTAGTGGATTCCAACACCCTTTCTCCTTGTGGATTCAAGGATTCTTGTGAATTCAAGGAACTCTCGTGGATTCAAGGTTACTTTCAGAAGCAAACATGTTTTGTTTCTTATTTTCTAGAAGTAAACGTATTCTCTTTCTTGATGCTTCCACATCCCTTAGTACCAAGTACTAGTAGAGTTGAAAAGTATGCGTAATGAATGGACTATAGCTTGGAGAACTTTGTGGTATATATAATCACACGATGTTAGGATTGATTAAAATATCACAAGATAAGCCCCTTCATGGGAGGCCTTAAGTAGGAGTTGGTACATGATAATTAAATTTTTTCCAGAGACCTATAAATACAGCGTGCTAAAACTCCCCATCATACAGTGTACTAGTACAGCAGCAGCTCTATCATAGGAGCTAGTATATGGTGTACCTGGCATGGGGCCTGCCTGTGTGTGAGAGACCCGGCATATATGCCGGGTACAAGATATAATTTTCGCTATCATAGAGTTAGTACTTCCCGTCATACAGTGTACTAGTACAGCAGCAGCTCTATCATTGAGTATATATAGTACTCCCCGTCATACAGTGTAATAAAACTCACCCATTGCTGGAGGCCTTAAGTTCTAGTATGCAGTAAACTAGAACTTATCCGCTATAATCCATTTGCGAATGTGTGTTTGTGCTGAGTCCACGTATGACTTGCGTGCTAGTCTACCATCAACAACCGTAGGATACATTAGACGCCATTAACACCAAATAAAAATAAATAAATAAAGGAAAATGTTGTTCCTATTAGAATTCGTTATCTTTCGATGATATCATGCATAGTCCACAAAACATCAAGTTATCAACTACTGAATCCAACAATGCAACCTGATGTGATAAAGATAGTTAAATTAATGGCCATATTTTCATAGGCTGGTGTGTTAAAGAGCATAGTTTCTATTCACTTATACATGCTAGTTTAAAGAGAGTTCAAGTGATAGTACAGACTATATACAGTAATTCAAACCTTAATTCTTCTAATGAATTACAACAATGGGAGAGGAATATTCGAACCTTAATTCTTCTAATGAATGAGAGCAGACAATGTTCTAAGCCACAAGTCTCTGAGCATGATTTGATTCCTTAAATCCATACAAAAGCTAACTTTAGTTCAGCATCCCACATTAATATTGCATTACACTTTAGTCCTTAACAGAGATGACCAAGATGAATAAATTGAAATTTGTTAATTTTTTATTATGAAAAAGATAGTCTCAAAGTGGAAATCTAGCTTGGTTCGACCTAGGGTGAGATTTATGAGGTTAATAATTGCAAAGATTTGAAGTTGAAAGGAAGGTGCTTCAATCGAAGGATCGGAGATGGCTCTTGATCCGGCGCTTGGAATGGGTCAAGACGAAGGAGTGGGTCAGGCTCTTCACAACAAAGGGTCCGAAAGAAAACCATTGGTGGGAATCTCCAACTGTCCACCACCGAAGGAAAACCATTCGAAATCAACTATGGAGATGGATGCTCTGCGAATAACCAAGCTGGGACTCAAAAGGATCAATTCGTCACTTCGGTTAAAAAGAACTGAACTTGAAGAAGAGGATGGTTCGATGGAAGAAGAAGGGCCTCACTCGGAGGCAAATATGCAAATTGAACACGGAGGTGAGCTTCTCAACCCTTCCAATTAAGTTGCTGGTTATTTTTTTTTCTTTATTTGTGTTAATCATGAATACGTTGATTTGGAATTGTCGGGGTGCTCTTAGCCCAAAGTTTTGTAATAATGTTAATGATATGATACGTGTACACTCCCCTACTATCATGATCATCATGGAAACCAAAGTCTGTGGTGACAGAGCCAAAAGGATTGTTGATAGGCTCCATATGGATGGGGCGATTATTGCTAACTCGATTGGTCTATTGGGTGGTCTGTGGTTACTGTGGGACTCTAACTAGGTGGAGGTGGTTAAGCTGTCTTCAACTGAACAAGAGATTCATGTAATTGTATCTTCCACTAGCAAGCCCCACTGGCTTTTATTAGCAGTTTATGGCAGTCTCAGATTTGCTGAAAGATGTCTCCTATGGGTAAACCTCAACTCTGTAGCTAAATCACACTCTATGCCATGGGTTATCGCAGGAGATTTTAATGAAGTCCTAATGGGGGATGATAAATTTGGTGGGAGACCAGTTAATTTAAGCAGGGCCCTGCAGTTCCAAGAATGTTTGGATAACTATAAGATGATTGATATTGGATTTTCTGGGCCTCGATACACTTGGTCTAATCGTAGGCCGTTGTCTCGGCTTATCCAAGAAAGAATAGATAAGGTGTTTGTTAACGCCGAGTGGAATTCTCTTTACCCTGAAGTAGCAGTTTTTCATCTAGAAAAGATTCAATCGGATCACTGCCCTGTCAAGTTGTGTATGGACAATAATCAGAACCTCCTTTTCCCTAGGCCATTTAGGTTCCAACCCATGTGGTTCTCCCACCCTTCTTTTTTGGGAGTGGTAAGAGATGCCTGGTCAAGCCAACCTTCTCTAATGTAAGCTCAGTCTATCTTCACTGTTAAGGCCAACGCATGGAACAAGACTAAATTTGGGAATCTGTTTCATAGGAAGAGGAGAATATTGGCGAGGCTTAAAGGAATCCAAGAAAATCTATCCATTTGGCCTAACAATTTCTTGGTGGATTTAGAAAGGAAGTTGCAGCTTGAATATGTAGAAGTGACAAAGCTAGAGGAAGAGTTTTGGGCAATGAAGGCCCGAATTCTTTGGCTTGTTGAGGGTGATCGAAACACTGCTTTTTACCATACTTCTGCACTGGTTCATAGAAGAAGAAATCGTATTTTATGCATGAAGGATGGACTAAGGAATTGGTTGCATGGAGATAGAGAAATTGTTGACTTCATTAGAAAGGGATTTATGGACCTTTTCACTTCAGACCACTGCTCGGCCGCACTAGCAGATTGGAATCCTCCCTTTTGGCACTCGTATTTAAGTGAGGAAGAAGCGACATCTATTGGCAATTCGGTGACTGATGAGGAGATCTCAGCTACTCTATGGGGGCTAAAACCCTTTAAAGCCCTTGGTCTAGATGGCCTCCACGCGGGGTTTTTCCAACGGTTTTGGTTGGTTGTTGGGGAAACTGTGAAAAAGGAGGTGAAATCTATTTTTAACTCTGGGAAAGTTCTGGAATACCAAAACAAGACCCTCATTATGCTTATACCGAAATGCAAAAGTCCTGAAACTCTGAACAACTACAGTCCAATCAACTTGTGTAACATGGTGTATAAGGTGGTGACAAAGATAATTGTTGGTTGTATCCAGCCCTTGCTGTCTAGACTTATATCACCCTTTCAATCAGTCTTTGTGCCAGGGAGAAAAGGTCTAGATAATGCAATTATTGTTCAAGAAATTATTCATTCTATGGCCAAGAAGAAAGGAAGAAGGGGGGTGATGGCAATTAAGTTGGATCTGGAAAAGGCTTACGATCGACTTGAGTGGAGCTTCATTAGAGACACGCTTAAGCTTTTTAGAGTACCCACCAGTTTGATATCTCTAATCACGAGTTGCATTTCCTCCTCCTCTACCTCTATCTTGTTCGATGGGGGTGCATTAGAGACTTTTAACCCTTCTCGAGGAATTCGTCAGGGAGACCCTCTCTTGCCTTATATTTTTATCCTTTGCATGGAGGTTTTGGGAGCTCTTATTGAGGATTAATGCCATGAGAAGCTTTGGAATCCGATTAAATCATCTCAAGGAGGCCCTGCCTTTTCGCACTTATTTTTTTCGGACGACCTTATGCTGTTTGCTAAGGCAAATTGGAAATATTGCGTTGCAATAAGAGATGTTCTTGACTCCTTTTGTACCTTATTGGGGCAGAAAATTAGTGATTAGAAATCTCGGGTCTATTTTTCACCCAATGTAGACCAGAATATGAGGGAAGATCTATATGAGGTGTTGGGATTCCGATCTACCCCCTCCCTTGGGAAGTACTTGGGTTTCCCCATTAAGCATAAGGGTACCCCTCAAGAGTTCGGATTTCTAATTGATCGCATTCAAAGCAAGCTGGCTAGTTGCAAGGCAAACTTGCTATCTTTTGCGGGCAGAGTTGTTCTGACTTAAGCAGTGACCTCTACCATTCCTAACTACACGATGCAATGTATGGCCCTTCCTCCTAAAATCCTTGAAGGTGTGGACAGATTGAATAGAAACTTTATGTGGGGCTCATTGGATAGGAAGAAGAAGCTTCACCTTATAGGATGGAAGAAGAGATAAGGAGGCAGGAGGCCTAGGTATTCAAGCGGCTAAACCAAAGAACGCTGCATTATTGGCCAAGCTGAATTGGAGGTTCAAAACCGAAAAATCGTCATTATGGGTTCGTGTCCTATCCCATAAATACCGAGGGAGGAGGAGAAGATCCACCAACCTTCTCAACCCCACGTCCTGCTCTTCCACCTGGTCTGGCATCAAAAAGGAAGAAAGCATTGTCAGTAAGGGTGCTAAATGGGTTGCTGGGAAAGATAGTGACCTTTCGCTATGGTTTGACAAATGGCTGAACATGGGAACCCTTAAATGCCGCATATGTGGCTCGCTTAACAAAGGAGAGGAAGATTTCAAATTGAAGGATATAGCTAGCTTCCACGGCTGGAACTGGGAGGGGATCTCCTTCTCTTTTCCTAAAGATATCCTTATGGAAATAAAAGCCACTCCTATTCCCTATTCCAAGTTAAGAGAGGATAGACTATCATGGAGTTTATCTCCCAGCGGAGAATTCCAACTTAAAGATGCATATCGTTTAGCAAATGCCAATGAAAATTATCCAATGAATCATTCTTTCAATCGAGTATGGGTGTGGAAAGTTCCAAGTCTTCCTAAAATCAAGTGCTTCCTATGGCAGTGTTGTCATAAAAGCATACTAGTGCACGCCCTCCTCGCCAAAAGAGGTATGAATATTTCTCCGACTTGCCCCTTGTGTAATTCAGCCCCTGAGACGATTAGCCATGCTCTTAGAGATTGCCCAAAGGTGTAGATTTTCTAGAATTCTTTCTCTCCCCCATGTTCTGTTGCTAGTTTTTATGGCACCCAATTTTTGGACTGGTTGAGGCTAAACTGTAAGTCTAGGCAGCAGTGTGGTGTTTCCGAGTTAGATTGGGTCATTTTGTTCCCTATAGCTGTCTGGAGTCTCTGGTTGCATCAGAACAGTATTGTTTTTAGGAAGCCAAACAATTGCAAAGACTTAAAGGTTAAGACTTTAGCCAAAGCTGCTGAGATGGCCTACCTGGGCATCACCGAGAAGTACAATCAGACAAAAACAAAGATTCAGGTAAGGTGGCTGCCTCCACCTCTCAATTGGTTTAAGTTAAATTCTGATGGTTCGTCCATGGGAAATCCCGGCCTAGCTAGAGGAGGTGGATTGATTTGAAATGAAGATGGCGAATGGGTGAAAGGTTATGCAAGAGCTATAGGTTGTGCCACTAGTGTTGCAACTGAACTATGGGCTTTAAGAGATGGAATTCGCCTATGTATTTCCCTTAAAATACCAATGGTGGTATTTGAGCTTGATGCAAAGTTGGTAGTTGACCTTTTGAAGAAAGACTTGGAGAAAACCAACAGCATTGATGTTCTGGTTGCTGATTGCAGAGAAGGGATTAAGAAGATCCCTTTGGTGCGAATCCAACATTGCTATAGGGAGGCAAATAAGTGAGCCGATGCACTAGTGCACAGGGGAGCTATTATGGTTCAGGATTTTACTATTTTTATGGAACCCCCATCTGATGTTGTATTTTTGCTTAGATTAGATTCTGCTGGAATAATGTATGATCGGTTTGTTGCCTCTAGTTCAGAGGCCTTTTAGTTGTTAATGCATTATCCTCTTTACCAAAAAAAGGAATTTTAAGAGTAACAAGAACTTTAAATAAACAATCACAAAATGATGCTTAAGCTAAATACATATCGTCATATCGAGCCCTGTTTTATATACATGAAATAGGGGTTGGTGTAAAAAATAACCGGTTAAGGGTATGTTTGGTAACTATTTTTTCTCCTTATTTTCTGTTTACAAAAACAATTTTCTATTTTTGAGACTAAAAAACTTGTTTGGCAATCCAAAATAGACAGAAAACAAAAATTGTTCTCAAAACTCAATTTGTGAAGGAAACTGAAAAGATGCAAAAGACTGTTTTCAGTTTCTAATTTTCAAACGTCAATGAAAACATGCATTTAATTTAATGAATCTATCTCATTTAATGAGTTAGTATTAGAATTCAAATCCTAGTAACAACATATTTTAGTATTTTCTATTTTTTTCTTCAAAAAACTTTTTTTTTTTTAAATTTCAACTAACCAATTATTTTTTTTTATTTCAAAAATACAAAAAAAAAATTTGTTTTTTATTTATATTTCCAAAACAAGTTTTTGAAAATAGAAAACAAAAATTGTTACCAAACATAACCTAACTTTTTTTTTTTTTTTTTGAGATAGTTTCAACCTATGTTCACTCCTGATAATAGCTCTTTATCATCAGACCAAGACACAATTCGGTTTTTTGTTGCAATTTTTTTAAAAATTAGAAAAATCATTAAAAAAAAAAAAATCCAAGTTAGGCCTATGACCATCCTGCCATCAATGTGGAGTGGCCCCTCCTTGTAGCTGGTCTCAATTGCAATAGGCGCACACTCACAGATTATATAAAAATTATCCTCCAAAATCCAAATGCATAATTTTCGGGAGATTATTCTTTTGTTATAAATCTGATTTTTTTTTTCTTAAACTCTTTCTTGGAATAGTCCTACCTTTACTCCTACAAACAAAAGGGTACCAGTAAATTTTGTTTTAATAGTAATTCAGCAACCTAGAATGGATTTTTGGCTAGCCGCCACAAGTTTGTCATTTTGTTTGGATACTTAAAACTAAATTATACATGCTTTGCTCTTTTGACAACTTCTTTAATTATTTACAAAGCTTTTGGCGGATAGTGACCTATCCAAGGCTCTAAGTGTCTTATATGGCCGCCATTGTTGATTAACACAAAGATTATTTAGTGAATAAGTTAGTCGTGACTCGTGCGTGTAGTAACGAAATTATTGATTACGTACTCAAAACGTGTTTTCTTGTTTTTAGTAAGTTTTTCTGTGTTTTTAGAATACTGTTTTGAGTAAGTTAATAGCATGTTATTCACGTTTACAATGCTTTATTGCAAGTATTCTAATCTTATCTAATATGTCAGATGTTAAAAACAGTGTCCTCTCTTTGTCACTTGTTTCTATTCTCCGCTGGTATCACATTGCATAACGCTACTATTCTAATAATAATGAAACAAAAATTATGATCTAAAATTACCTTCATACTCTATGCATGAGTTTGAAAACTAATTTTCCGGCCCTGACCCCTCGGGCTAGTGATGCGTAAATGCAATTCTGTTCCGTACGTTCTCCTTCTATGAATGTCAGACATTTCAGGTCAAGAAAAGGAGTTACGAGTTTCGCAACCAATCATTATGAAGATATTACGGTGCGATTGGTATTCTATGTCTATTTTTATTTTAGTCACAAATCCTAGGTCAAAAGTATTTTAAGTCCTCCAGCCTATGGGTAGAAAAAAATTAAGTTTTAAACTATGAACTGGATTCAAGGATCTGGTTATGCTTGAGGAATTTGTTAAGCATCTTATGTTGATACCGTATTTTGTTTACTCTCGTTTTGCATGCTAAAATTGCGTCTTGACCATAAAAATTAATCAAACTATCATTTGACCTTAGGATTAAGGGATGGATCATTAAACTTTTCAAATTTAAGGTCAAAATGCCCATATTATCCAAACTTTGACCGAATTGACCTACAGTCAAACATAGTGAAAAATTCACCCAAATGCTAAAATTCGTCTTTTTATACTAAGATTAATATTTTCAAACATTTCTCAAAATTTTTATCAAGTTTGACCGCGATCAACTTGAGCTTGACCAAAAATCTAATTGTAATAAGGATAAATTTGAGCCATATTGTGCATGATTGAATTTCCTTGAATCTAAACTTGAAATCCAAGATCTGTCTGTCTTGCATACTTGTTATCCATTTTTCATGGCCAAACTTTAGTTTGTCTTCACTTGCTAAATGATTAGATCATTCAAGTTGTGCTTGAACCATGCAGATGCTTGGATTATGTGACTATATGGTTGTGATGACATAATTTCCATTGGACCTACGTTGGAATGTGATATACATTGACTTTTGGGTGATGCAATTTCTTATATCCACACAATTATACTACGATGTATTTGTCTTTGCACGTTAAAATCTTGTGTGATATTGATTGCATTATGTGATCTATGCTTGTATGGTTGCATTATTTGATTTCCCTTCTGGACAAAGTGGGTTTACATTTTAGCTCCATAGCTAACATTGTGAATCCATGGTCATACAACAAAAATGGTTTGGATAAGCATCTTTTTTAAAATGGTTTTCAAACAAAGTGGTTTCAAAAATTGTTTCCATAACGTACTATTCAAGAATACTATCAAAAACTCATTTCCAAATGGATTTTCACTAAAAATGTTTTCAATTCTCTAAAAAATAAAGAACTCATGAGATTTGTATAAAATCCCTTTTTAGGATAGTCTTTTCATTAATACTCATGAGATTTTCACACACACACACAAAAAAACCTTTGGGAGATTTTTTTTTTTTTTTTTTTTTTTCTTTAAAACTCATGGGATTTTCACCCAAAAAAAAAAATCGTTAGGGGACTTTTTTATTAAAATTCATGAGATTTTCATAAAGCCCTCTTTTAAGGAAAATTTTCACTAAAAACTCATGGGATTTTTCATTTCAAAACTAAGATCTCTTTTTCAAAAAAAAAAAAAAAAAGGTCTTTCATATATGATACTTGGTCCGTGGCTTAAATTCATTAAACCCATAGACCAACAAAACCCAAACAAATTCCCCCCCCCCCCCCCCGGAAATTCGCACATTATGGGGGACCCAATTCGGTTGACAATTATCATGGGAGGAGGAGAAGTTAAATGAAATTTTGATCTACCAAAAAATATATTACATGTTCCATTAAAAAAATTAAAATTTCATGCAATTGCCCTTATGGGGGACCGAACCCTTGACTTAATACTTGGCACAAAAGTACCAAACCAATTGACCCAAAAATACATCACGTAATGAATATTACAATAATTTTATTTGTACTCTTCTTATTTAATGCATACGTTTTTAAATGTTTAGTATTATACAGTGGTGATATTTACCAATAGTTATTTAGGATCATTTATCCAGAAATTCGTTTTTCTAGACCATTATAGAGAAAAAGAGCCTGTAACATAATAAATTTCAGGGAAAAAAACTTTAAAATGCCATCTCTCTCAAAATAAGTGGAATTTGGAGAAAAAATTGGGGCAAACCGCCTTTGGCTGTTTGGGGCGCATAGATCTCGAAAAGTTATATGAAATGAAAAAAAAATGCGTCCAAAACAGACGACCGAGCCAAAAGTTATGGCATTTCGAAGTTTCAAACTTTCTATATGCGTTTTATGTGTATCTAATCACATTGAATGCTCGTTTTCTTTTTGTCTACTCGTAGATCTCCCAAAAACATATATGCTATACAAATTAAAAATTGGATGTAATTATATAATAATCTTCATAAGTTGATATTGTTTTCAAATTAAATTCTAAAATTTCAAACCTATAATAAAATGTATATGCTATCTTTTATGGGTTTTCTAACGTAAAAATAACGCTTAATATTCACATGAGTGATATTTTATTCTACAAATTACTCTTAATTATTATATATGTGTGTGCGTTGTGCTTGTCTTTAATGTGGGTAAACTTTACCCCTTAATTTCAAATATTGACTTTGCCACTACTCTTACTATAGTCCGTAAAATGGATAATTATTGTGCTATTAAACTGTTTACTCCTACTACTTGCATCATCAAATTATTGAGGATTCCATGTATACAAAACACATCTTCTTGTTTTTTTCCATTCGAGTGTCTCCTACTCTCTTTTTTTTTTCATAGATTCCGCTTATGAGGTCCTTTTTCACACATAAGGTTCCAAAGTCACACAAATTGACATGTTTCTTAGTTTTTTTGTGTTCAATCTTACAAGATTTGCCAACTCTCTTACATGCCTCATGATGACGTCATCTTTTGCTAATATTCATCATGCCATCAATATAGTCGTCCTCTTGGTCAGTAGTGCAACCATTCTTAAATCCTTGTAGCCAACTTCTGGCATTCATTTGTCATCGTAGTCTACTGTTTAGCAATTTGCACAGTTCATACTTTATTGTGTCCGGTCTTTTCTCCATCCAATTCGAGCATTCATGGTCACTTACATGGCATCTTCATAAGCTTATATTCCAAATTCTAGGTATCAACAATCTTCTACCTTGAATTGAGGGAGTGTTAAAGATATGAGTTTCTATGTAATACTTAAGAGACCCAAGTATTTTGTAAACCGAATTAGGGTTAACCTTATCGCCTATATATACCATACCTAGGGTTCATTGTAATACACAATTGAGATCACAGTAAAGATTTAGCTACTTAGACTTGCTCCTATGGATGTAGGCTGTTAGGCCGAATCACATTAACCTTATGTTCTCTCTCTCTTTTGCTTTCGCTTCTCTTTACATTATTTTATAGTTTCCTTATTTAATGTTAACATTTTAATAAGTAGTTTTAAATATGCTTGAAGTGGTTTCAATTAGAAGGATATTTGACACAAGAGCATATGAGATCTAATTAGAAACCTTTGATGCAAAATTAAATTATAATTAAACTATAATTAGGTTCTTCATTTAGCTTATGCTTTAGTCCACTATATAGGTTTGATAGTAACACACTACAAAAAAATGGGACCATCCCAGCGTTTGCAAAACCGTTGGGATAGCCCCAAAAAGCGCCGGAATAGGCCCAAAATGCCTATCCCAGCACTTTTTTTTCTCGGCGTGACAGTCGGTATAGGGTCGCCGGACCTGTACCAGCGCTTTTCAATAGCGCTGTGATAGGTCCCAGCACTTTGCAGACCCTATCCTAGCACTTTTTAAACTGTTGCTATAGGGTTTTTTTTTTCCCTTTAAATACAGGCTATAGCAGCAGTTTAAAAGCGCCGAGATAGGTCTTTTTTTAATATAGCCTATAGCGGCAGTTTTAAAATCGCTGCTATAGGCCTTTTTAAATACAAGCTAAAAAGGCCTATAACGGCGGTTTTAAAAGCGCTGTTATAGGTCTTTTTTAAAATAGGGGCTATAGCGGCTGTTTCAAAAGCGCCACTATGTCTTTTTTATACAGACTAAAAAGGCCTATAGCGAGAGTTTCAAAAGTTACTACTGTTTTTGTTCCTCCTACTGATAATATTGAAACTGAGAAAAATAATGTTAAAAATGGATTAGCTATTGAGAACATAGACAAGGGTAAATCTATCTTGGGAGCTCCCCCTAAGCTTGATAAGAAAGAGATTAAGAACCCTAGGGCAAAGAAGAGAAATACTCAAAACCCCAAACAGAAAAAACAGCATTTCTATCATCACTGTGGCGCAGCTGGACATACTCGACCTAATTGTTATAAGTGTTTAGCCATTCAACAGAGCAACAGCATGATCGCATCGGGAAACTAGAATCAGTTTCCATCCTCCTTTGCTCCTCTTGGAGATCTTCTCAAAGCCCTTATGTTCCTTTCGAACTTGAACGGTTTAAATTCTTCCCCCTCACCGCCGGATCAAGGGTTTGCTAAACGGAAAGGTTCTTCCAAGGTGTGGAAGGAAAAGGGCTCCAAGTGATTCTGTCATTTTTTCTCTCTCTCCCCCTTCTTTTTTTGTTTTTGCATTACTTGTGTGTTTTGCTTTCATGTTTTGAGTCAATCTAGTTTTATGCATTGCTTTGTTTAACATGTTTTTGTTTGTTTATTTTTTCAGTTTTGCTTTATTTTGTTTTTCAAATAAAAATAAAAAATAAAAAAAATTGAAAAATCAGAAAAATACAAAAACAGTGTGTTTGTGTACATTGGTACTTGTGTACCTTGGATGGCCATTGAAACAAAGTTTTCTAAACTTTGTATCTTTTGTAACTTAGATGAGCATCTCTATGCACAACTAAGCAAGTGAGCTTTGTGGCTCGTGTTTGTGATGAGTAAGATTAAGTAATCTCTTGTATTTAACACTCGTATCACTCTTTTTGACGGGAATGACTAGAAAATCCTAAGAGAAAGGCATAAATAACCATCTCACCACTGTTGCCCGCCAATCATGAAATGACATTTGTATGCTTCGACGTAGCAAAAGTAGAATGTCAAATGCTTAACATCATTGGGTATTTCTTTTCTATCTCTTATATGCCCATGCATGGTTTGCTTAAAAGAAAAAAATGCAAAGAAAAATAAAAAGCAAAAAAAATCATATGCTTTATATATGATTGCAAGCATGTATTCTAGGAGATGTGTGAGTTATAGGATGTACCTCGAATGTGATAGTCCCCATCAAACAGTTATGATTGTGTGTGAGTTAAAGTAATTTTCTCATATCTCAAATCGTCATAACATGAAGACACTCATGCAATCTTGCGATGTTTTTCACACACAACACGCAAAATTCTTTGCTACTTTTGATACATGTGCAGGGGCAATGTGATCTAGCCATCACAAGGAATACATGTGTTAATGTATGCTCACTAAACTGTCTTAACTTGTTTTTGAAATATAAAATTGGTTAGACTATGTGCTTAACATTTTTCTTGTTGAGAGATGTTTTTGAGAGCTTAAAATGTTGTTTGGATCTTTGGTTGAGTAGCATGCTTGATTGCATTCATGTCTGTGTTTTCTCTTCTTGAAAAACTGTTTTTAAGCAATCTCGATAGCTTCTCGATACCTCTCGACAGCTAGGCTATCTATCGAGACCCTTCAGCTACTTTTTATTGCATTCTCAATAGCTCTCGATAGCTACTTCGATCCATTGAGAAATGTTCTGGATGCTCGATAGCTTCTCGATAGCTACCTCGATACATCGAGAATCTTTGCTGTGGACACCTCTCGTTAGATCCTCGATAGATCTTCGATAGCTGAAAGGCGCATTTTAGATTCTCAATAGCTCTCAATCCATCAAGAATTATGAACTTCTATTTAAAGGGTCAACACGATTTCATCTTCACTTTTCGCAATCTCTCTCGATCCATTCTACCTCTTCACCTCCCAAAAACACCTCTCACTCACTCCAAATCATTTCCTCACTCCTTTTTTGGTCTTGATCTTGCATTTTTCACAAGTATGATCTTCTTTTCATCATCTTATCATACATTTCATGCATTTTTTACCTAACTTTTAGGGTTTTGAAAATTTTTGGGATTTTTCAAAATTATTGAGGTTTTTGTGAAATTTTTAGGATGGGTTTTGTTTAAATGGGTTTAAAACATCATGCATTGCATCACATTTGCATTATAAAAATGTTTCATGCATTTAGATGTGTTTTTACTTTGTTGTAATGATTATGTGCTGTTAGGTTTGGATTGGGCTGAGCCTATGATGTATTTTAAGTTTACATGTCACATGTTCATGCATTTTCATGCATACGTACCTTCAAGTTTTTATATTTTTATACATATTATGTTGTTGGTGCTTTTCTGATTGTCTCTCTCTCTCCCTCTCTCTCTCTCTCTTTCTTGCGTTAGTCTGCACTATGGCACCCAAACGCAAATCCACTCCGTCCCAGAACCCTCTTCGTTATGGGGCATCCACCTCTTCTTCCTCTGACCCCACTCCATCTCACGTTCGGTTCCGTGATGAGAAGGCCCGTAAGGACTTTTCGGAGAACTTTTTTAGACGAGGCATTTATTCGGAACGCCAAGTCTGTTAGGATTAATGCCCTTAAATCCTATTGTATGATGCTATGTATGATATTATGTATAACATTATGTATAACATGATGTATGACTTAATATTGTAATTAATAAAGTTGTTTTATTATAATCTGAAATAATGGTAACATGAATATTCGGACATTAACATATAGTCCATGAGATGCATAATATGTGATTTATGTGAAAAGTCACAGAAGATATAAATCACAAGTTCTTTGTAAACTCAGAATTTAGTTCGTAGTCATTGATGAAATTGGGCGTTTCATCTGCGAAGACTATAACATATCAACTAAGATGATTTTTCTTGATCATGGAAGTGGTGACTTCTAGTTGATATGTTGATATATTTTAAGAGTTAAGACATATTGAACTGGACCGCTGTGAGATTTATTATTCTCTTAATGACTGTCAAATGAATAATAAATTTCACGACTTCTATTCACATGAACTCTTAATCCTGAGAGAACAGTGGACCTGATCATGAAGTGTAGGTTGCTTTGATATATCAGGAGTGAGATCTAAAGATACAGTCAAAACCTCAGTATGTTGGGCAGCCACATTTAGTGTTGATGGAGCATATATTCTCAAGATGGAATTCATAGTCTCTTAACGGATATATAAATTATTCATTTGAGATAAGTTTAATAGGTTCAGTTATTCAGAGAGTTAGGCCTAACCACTTTGGTAAGAAATTACTAAAGTATATATTTATGAAATTGGATTTTATAAATATATGGTGAATAACTTAAAAGGATTAAACCGGGTACTCAAGAATTAAGATGTAGTAATTCACAAAGTGGCAGTCTTCATTCATGACTTTGTGTTACTACGAATATTTTATGAAAGGGTTGCATGTGCAATAAAGTCTTGGGATGTAATTTATTAATAAGACCTAGAGTGCAATTATATTTATATAGTGGTATTAAATATAATTAATAGTAACTTTGGACTTATCAAGAGTTGACAGAAAAGCCCAAGGCCTATTGGAGCTAGTGTCTTATTTGTTCCCTTTTGGTCCCACTCCAAGCCACACACTATAGCCCAATTGGAAAGGTCCAAAAGGCTAGCCCAATTAGATAATCAGTTATTAAGAGAGAAACATACAGAATTTTGATAAATCAATGAAATAGTTTTGTATGTGAGTGTTGGACACTCTAATTCTCTAGAACATAAACACATAATTGATTGAGAGACCACACATCTTGGGCATCAAGTGGAATTGGAGTGAAGATTGAAAGTATTCCCAGGTACTCTTTATCTTTGGTTTTGAATTTCACCCCATCAAGTTACACTCTCTTGTTCTTATATTCTGAAATTTACATAGTACATGTTATTAATTGTGAATGAAGTAGATCCGTTAATTTTTCGCTACGTATGTTTTGTATACGATACAAAAATGAGTTATTCCTTCAAATGATATCAGAGCGGTCTTCATTTTCCAATCTGTATAATATGTTTAGTGAGTTTTAGAATTAAAGAAAACTATTTTCATAGTTGTGAAAATTTCCAGTCATTTTTCTGCTTATTATAGTTTTTGAAACTATTGTTTGATTAAAACTAATTTTGATGTTATGATGTTGTTTAAGTTTAATTTTAACCATGTAAAATTGAATTTTAACACTTTAACATCAATGAAATTCAAGTTTTAATCTTAATCTCATCGTTTTTTATCATTAAGAATGTGTTTTGTTCATTGGAAACGTCAAAAACGGTTAAAAGAAAAACGGCAGTTTTTGGGTGTTTTCGTGACTGGCGAGTCGCGAGATGAGTCGCAAGAGCTTCTGGATTAACTCGCGATTGGGCATAGTCGCCAAAACGAGTAGCCAAAACTCGCAACTGGAGTCTCGCGATTGGAGAGTCGCGAGAACGAGTAGCCAAAAATTCTGAAACCTGTTTATTACATGTATAAAGAGCAAGGCTATGTGTAATTAGTTTATGTATGTATAAACAATTAAAAACCTTTCTTTTAAAACATCTAGTGGGAGAGAGATACAAGGGTTGGATCTCACGGCCTCCATTGTTGGTTTATAGTAGTGTGAAATATATACTTTGTCTTTGCCTCGAGCTTAGCATTCCATGTGGAGAGTATTTATTTCATGGTCCTACAAGTTTGAATTACTTGGTTTATAGTAGTTTGATCAAACACCTTGTCTTAGCTTCGAGTTTTGCATTCCATGCAGAGGGTGTTTTGTATCATGGTACTACAAAATAAGCATGTTAAAGGGACGAAATGTGGCTACACATGATTCTAGACAATGGTATACACTAGACTAAATATTATAGTATCCTCTATGCTGAGTTCTTACTATTATTATTTAGAGGCCAAAAGTATAACGACATAATATTAGTGTATGATAAGAGTTATCATGATAGCACTAATAATGAGAAAAGTTCTCAATCGATCATAGTATTTAATGGTCACTCTATGCTGAGGGATATTGAATATGGGATTGGGTTGTCGTTGCATATATTATACTATGGTTTTATTAAGGTTCCATATTATATGTTTATATGCTAAATTGATAATGTCCAGTTACTTATTATATTCATGTTTATTGTTTTCAGATTTGAATATGGCATCATTTAGCCCACTTGTTACTATTCTTAATCAAAACAAACTGATTGGATCCAACTATGTTGACTGGAAAAGAAATTTGGACATAGTTCTCACAGCTGAAGAGCACAAATATGTTCTTACTAAACCATGTCCTAGCTTTCCTTCATTAGATGCTCCTCCTGAGAAAAAACAGCGATATGATCGTTGGCAGAAATCTAATGAAATGTCCAAGTGCTACATCCTAGCATCTATCTCAAATGTTCTACAGCATCAAATGTAGGATGTAGGATGTAGAACTAGCTTTGGACATAATGCTAAGTCTGAAGGAGATAATTGGTGAGCAAGGTTGTTCTACAAGGCAAGAAACCATGAGGCAAATTTATAATACCAAAATGGCTGAAGGCAGTTCAGTTAGGGAGCATTGTCTTACAATGATCTCTAATATGAATATATTGAAAGTTTTAGGTGCCGACATTGATGGAGAATCCCAAATGGATATGATACTCCAGTCATTACCAGAATGATTCAAGGAATTCAAACTCAATTATAATATGAACAAAAAGTTTTATACATTGTCTGAATTAATTAATGAATTGGTAGCGGCGGAAGGCATCCTTGGTACTTCTAATGTTGATGTTAATATGGCTGAAACTTCTACTTCTCAACCTAAGTCGAAAGGCAAGGGTAAGAAGAAAAAGAAGAAGGACTTCACCAAGCAAGAGGGTAAACAAATTGCCTTAGGGGTTGCCGACAAAGGAAAGAAGCTCAAAAGAAAATGTTTCCATTGTGGTGAGAAAGGACATTGGAAGAGGAATTATCCAAAGTTCAAGGCTGCCAATAATAAGGGTATGAATAGTTCATTCCTCCTTGAAATATGTTTGGTACAAAATCCCACAGATTCCTAGTGTGTGGATTCAGGTTGTACTAATCAAATCTACAATTCTTTGCAGGGGTTCCAGGAGACTAGAAAACTTAATGAAGGAGAATTGTTTCTTACTTTGGCTGATGGGAGCAAGATTCCAGTTGTAACTGTTGGTGTTTTTAATTTATGTTTTGAGTCAAGAGTTTTAGTATTGGAAGACTATCTATATGTACTAATGTTCGTAGGATTTAATTTCTGCAACTTATTTGGGTAAACATGGATATTGTGTTATCCTTAAAAACAATATTGTAATAAAGAAGGGTAAAATGTTTATCTGTTTTGGCAATATTGTTGATGGTCTGTATATTTTAACTCCTGATAAGCATGAATTATATAATTTTGAATTAAATAATAACTCTCATGTAAAATCATTAAAGAGAAAGTTTCCTTCTACTAGTGATGCATATCTTTGGCACTTGCATTTAGGTCATATTAATTCAAATAGGATTCAAAGACTGATCAAAGATGGACTTTTAGAGCCCATGGACTTTGATGAATTTCTAGTTTGTGAATCTTGTTTGAAAGGTAAAATGACCAAACGACTTTTTAATGCAAAAGGTAGAAGAGCTCAAGATTTGCTAGAACTAGTACATTCAGATGTATGTGGTCCTATGTCAATCCAGGCAAGAGGTGGCTATGAGTATTTCATCACTTTTACCGATGATTACTCTAGATTTGGTTATGTATACCTAATGAAACAGAAGTCTGAAGCCGTTGAAAAGTTCAAAAAGTTTAGGGCTGAAGTTGAGAATCAATTAGGAAAATGCATAAAGGCCATTCGATCTGATCATGATGGCGAATACCTTCTTGGAGATTTTAAAAATTACTTAACTGAAATTGGGATTGTATCCCAATTGACTGCACCTGGAACTCCACAACAAAATGGTGTAGCGGAAAGAAGGAATAGGACTCTTTTAGATATGGTTAAGTCCATGATGAGTTATTCAACTCTACCAATTTCTTTTTGGGGATATGCCTTAAATACTGCAATGTATCTTCTAAATTAAGTACCTTCGAAGTCTGTTCCTAAAACACATGTTGAGTTGTGGAATGGGCGTAAGCCTAGTATGAGACATCTCCATATTTGGGGTTGTCCAGCACATGTGTTGAAAGGAAAGTCTGACAAGTTACAATCTAAAACAGAAGTAGTTTTCTTTTTAGGGTATCCAAAAGGAACTATTGGAGGTTTATTCTATAGTCATAAAGATAATAAAGTGTTTGTTAGCACAAATGCCAAATTCTTGAAAAATGACTATATGAATAATTATACTCCTAGAAGTAGAGTTGTGTTGGCTAAAATGAATGAACCTGTAAATAAACAACCAATGGATGAAACTAGGAATGATGTGACTGTATTAGATACACCACAAGATACTACTCATGAGATGTCTAGTACACAGGTGCTTCGTCGCAATGGGAAAATTGTTCGACCTCCTATAAGATTCATAGGTTTGGGAGAAACTTATGAAGCTATCTCAGAAGAGGCTGAATCGGATCCCTACACTTATGAAGAGGCAATGAATGATATAGATGCACATTATTAGGTCAAAGCTATGAAATCTGAATTAGATTTCATGTATTCCAATCAAGTTTGGGATCTTGTAAAGACGCCTAACGGCATTAAACATGTTGGTTGTAAATGGGTTTATAAGAGGAAGAGAGTGATAGATGGAAAGGTTGAAACCTTTAAAGTAAGGCTAGTGGCGAAAGGGTATACTCAAAAAGAAGGTATTGATTATGAGGAAACCTTATTACTAGTAGCAATGCTTAAATCTATCAGAATTCTCTTATCCATTGCTGCTCATTATGATTATGAGATTTGACAAATGGATGTCAAGACTGCATTTCTTAATGGCAATCTTGAAGAAGAAATCTATATGATGCAACCGGAAGGTTTCATAGCAAAAAACCAAGAGCATATGGTATGCAAGTTGAAAAGGTCCATTTATGGACTTAAGCAAGCATCTAGGTCATGGAACATCAGATTTGATCAAGCAATCAAGTCATTTGGTTTTGAACAAAATCTTGATGAACCATGTATGTACAAAAGACATCAAGATAAAGTGGTAATGTTCCTAGTGATTTATGTTGATGATATTCTACTCATTGGAAATGATGTAGGGGTAATGTCATCAGTAAAGGTTTGGTCGTCAAGCCAATTTGATATGAAGGACTTGGGTGAAGCTAACTTTATTCTAAAGATCAAGTTTTGGCGAGATTGCAAGAATAAGATGTTAGACTTATCACAAGCTGGATATATAGATAAGGTTTTAGAACGGTTTAGCATGCAAAACTCCAAGAAAGGTTTACTTCCTTTCAGACATGGAGTTCCTTTGTCTGATGACCAAAGGCCTAAGACTCAAGAAGAAGTAGATATGATGAGACAAGTTCCTTATGCTTCTGCAATAGTAAGTCTCATGTATGCCATGCTTTGTACTAGACCAGATATCTGTTATTCAGTTGGCATGGTCAGCCGATATCAATCAAATCCAAGACCACAACATTGGCAAGTTGTAAAGCATATTCTCAAGTATCTACAGAGAACGAGAGATTATATGCTTATTTACCGTAGTGAGGATTTGATTCCCATTGGTTATACAGATTCAGACTTTCAATCAGATCTAGATTTCAAAAAGTCCACATAAGGATGTGTTTTCACCTTGGGAGGTGGAGCCATAACATGGAGGAGTGTCAAGTAATCTTGTATTGCGGACTCCACCATGGAAGCAAAATATGTTGCTGCTTGTGAAGAAGCAAAAGAAGCTGTATGGTTCAAGAAATTCCTTTCTAACTTTGGTGTGGTGAGAATTGAGCAAGTTCCCATTACTTTGTTTTGCGACTATAGTGGAGCAGTTGCCCAATCAAAAGATCCAAGGAATCATAAGAAAGGAAAGCACATTGAGATAAAGTACCACATCATTAGAGATATTATTGCTCGTGGAGATGTGGTGGTCGCAAAGATTGAAAGTGCAAATAATCTAGCAGATCCCTTTACCAAAGCCTTGCCTCAAAGGACCTTCGAGTCACATTTGGAGGGAATGGGAGTTAGATTAGTGCACAATAGTCTTTAGGGCAAGTGGGAGATTGTTAGGATTAGTGCCCTTAAATCCTATTGTATGATACTATGTATGATATTATGTATGACATTATGTATAACATGATGTATGACTTAATATTGTAATTAATAAAGTTGTTTTATTATAATCTGAAATAATGGTAACATGAATATTCGGACATTATCATATAGTCCATGAGATGCATAGTATGTGATTTATGTGAAAAGTCAGAGAAGATATAAATCACAAGTTCTTTGTAAACTCATAATTTAGTTCGTAGTCGGTGATGAAATTGGGCGTTTCATCTGCGAAGACTATAACATATCAACTAAGATGATTTGTCTTGATCATAGAAGTGGTGACTTCTAGTTAATATGTTTTAAGAGTTAAGACATATTGAACTGGACCGCTGTGAGATTTATTATTCTCTTAAGGACTGTCAAATGAATAATAAATTTCACAACTTTTATTCACATGAACTTTTAATCCTGAGAGAATAATAGACCTGATCATGAAGTATAGGTTGCTTTGATATATCAGAAGTGAGATCTAAAGATACGGTCAAAACCTCAGTATGTTAGGCAGCCACATTTAGTGTTGATGGAACATATATTCTCAAGATGGAATTCATAGTCTCTTAACGAAAATATAAAATATTCCCTTGAGATAAGTTTAATAGGTTCAGTTATTTAGAAAGTTAGACCTAACCACTTTGGTAAGAAATTACTAAAGTATATATTTATGAAATTGGATTTCATAAATATTTGGTGAATAACTTAAAAGGATTAAATCGGGTACTCAAGGATTAAGATGTAGTAATTCACAAAGTGGCAGTCTTCATTCATGACTTTGTGCTACTACAAATATTTTATGAAGGGGTTGCATGTACAATAAAGTTTTGGGATATAATATATTAATAAGGCCTAGAGTGCAATTATATTTATATAGTGGTATTAAATATAATTAATAGTAACTTTGGACTTGTCAAGAGTTGATAGAGAAGCCCAAAACCCATTGGAGCTAGTGTCTTATTTGTTCCCTTTTGGTCCCACTCCAAACCACACTTTAAAGCCCAATTGGAAAGGCCCAAAAAGCTAGCCTAGTTAGATAATCAGTTATTAGGAGAGAAACATACAGAATTTTGATAAATCAATGAAATGGTTTTGTATGTGAGTGTTGGACACTCTCTAATTCTCTAGAACATAAACACATAATTGATTGAAAGACCACACATCTTGGGCATCAAGTGGAATTGGAGTGAAGATTGAAAGTATTCACAAGTACTCTTTATCTTTGGTTTTGAATTTCACCCCATCAAGGTACACTCTCTTGTTCTTATATTCTGAAATTTACATAGTACATGTTAACAATTGTGAATGAAGTAGATCCGTTAATTTTCCACTGCGTATGTTTTGTATGCGATACAAACATGAGTTATTCCTTCAAAGTCATCTTATCGAATTTTTTCGATACTTACCTACCCACTGTCATCTACAGTAGGGGTTGGAAGTCACTGTGTGGTGCCCCAGTCACGTGCCCTTCCGTGATCATACAGGAGTTTAACTCCAATATACACGGAATTGATACTTATATACCTCATTTCTTCCCTTGCGTTCGAGGTACGCACATTGTAGTTACTCCGGAGATTGTCTCCGAGGTACTACACGTTCCTAGGGTAGCGTATCCTAACTACCCTGGTTACGATCGTCTGAGGACAGTATCCAAAGACGAACTCTCGTCTCTCTTCTGTGAGACACCTTCTTCTTAGGGTGACCGTCAAAACACCCCTTCTTCTCACTATAACACTATCACAGAGCCTCGTGCTCGATTTTTGCTATCCCTCTTAAAGGATATCTCTATCGACTTCCCTTCTCACTTCATTCTTTCTCTTACAGATGTTTTTAGAGATACGGCGACCTGCGATAAGCTCATTTTTCCTTCAGCTATCACGCGGCTTCTTCGCCATTTTTCTGTCTCTAATCTCGAGTCTTCTCATTTTCCCGTGATGTGTGCCATAGATGCAGCTACCATTCGACGGAGCGAGGCACAGCTCAGACTAAGGCGGCCCCGGACAGAGACGGCGACTCCTCCTACTTCCACCGCTCCATCCACCTCCGCTCCTTCATCTTCTACGGGTGGAGTGACACTTGAGGCCATCATGGCACAGCTTGTGCGCATGGATGCTCGCCTTGACACTCTCAGTGATGAGTTGTGTCAGGTGAACACCCGTGTTGGTCGTATCGCACGACAAAAGGCTGTCATGGGTGGTTTCACTGTTGCTTCTTCTCCATCTCCACCGGCGTCCGAGGTTGAGAGTGACGATGGCTCCGACAGTGATGATGCTGATGAGGATTGATAGGCCACAAACGGATTGACCCCTTGTGATTAAAATTAATTAATTAATTAGCCAAGTTATTAATTAATCAATTTATCATGCAAAACGCGTGGTAGCACAAACAAATCACCAAATAACTAGATATGCAGCAGAAAATAAATAACACGGTGATTTGTTTACGAATGGGGAAAACCTAATGGCAAAAACCCTATCGGGTGATTTTCAGGTCACCACTCCCGAAACTCCACTATTATCACAACAAGCGGTTACAAGTAAAGGAATCCCAAGTACCTTACCAATCTACAGTTGAACCCTTACCCCAATACCCAATTGGACTTGTTCTGTAGTGTCAGTTCTCCCTTTTGATGCACAACTCCCAAGTACGTGACTAACCAATGCACAGATCCCAGTACGCGACTTCAATCACCAACTAAGAAGGTTGTTGGCTGCAAAATTCTTCAATTCATCCCAACGATGAAGATCAAGAAGATGCTTGATCACAAAACCCTACAGTGCAAATACACAGCAACTTCTTCAAGAGAAAGAGATGAACTAGGGCAAGAACTTCGTCTCCAATCACAATTTGCTTGAACAAAATTTGCTCAATACTTTTGCAACTTGTGAACTGTTTGAACGGCCCTTAAAAAAATCCTTTTATATGTTTAAGGTTAGGAGAAAAGAAGGCCCAAACACATAATCACGAATCCCAAGAAAAACATATCAGATTGTTGTTTTCATAAACCCCGACAGATAGGAGGTGTCGAGAATCTGTCAAGATAGCTGTCGAGCACACGGGCAGAAACAGCTTCTAAAACCTCGACACATTATAGCTATCAAGCTAGCTGTCGAGCTTTAATGTTTTTGCACTTTCAGCTTGTTTTCTTGAACAGACTTGAAGGCTTCAACACTTGATCTTGAAACATGGTTTCTTGAAGAATTTAAACACATCCTAAATCTACCCAAATACAAGTAAAGTGCGTTTTATCAAAGGATAAGCCAATTACACAAAATAGTGACATATGTTCCTAACAAGTGAAACACATATGTCCTAACAATCTCCCCCTTTGGCAATCCGTGACAAAACCACAACAAACAAATGAACATATGAGAGAAGTCATAAATCACTCAACTCATATTCACTTGTTGAATACAATAAAATCTATCCTAATACAAACTCTTGAAAAACTTTGCAAGAAAAGAGTTTAGGGCAAGTAGACTTTGACAACCTGTATTTCTGAAACACTTTAAACAAAACTCATCAGGGCATCTTTGTGTGAAACAGAATTAATAGATTGCATACAAGTAATAAGAAGCATGTGTATAAAGAGAGAAAAGAAACAACACATGAAGGGGTAGGTGAAAGAAACAACATACATCAACATATAGAGAGAAATAAGTACAATGTATGTATGTCATAAAAGTGGTCACAAGACCCAATGTACAAGAACAATGTATCTAAATAAGAGAAAAGAAAAAGATACATAAAAACCTCACTACATCCCTCAAAAAGAAACAACACCCCCCCTAACAAAAATATCCTATACTAACTCTCCCACTAAGAATAACTACTCTCATATCCAAAACTTCTCCCCCTTTTTGTCACGAGTGACAAAGGGTAAAAGTGTTAAGTAGACATCTCATCGGTAGAGCTAGCATCTCCATCATCATCATCCGAAACATCATCGTCATCACCATCATCATCCTCAGAATTAGAGGCCATGGGAGGAGGTGGTGGAGGAGAAGCCTCAGAAGCAAAACCACTCATGGTCGCCTGTCGCCGTGCAATACGACCGACACGAACGTCCACCTGATACAATTCCGTAGAAAGTGTATCAAGGCGAGCATCCATGCTCTGCAGTTGCGCCATGATGTCTCCTAGTGACACATCGCTCGTAGAAGAAGAGGGAGCGGATGTGGAAGGTGCAAATCTGGATAAAGCAGGATGGAAGGGAGGAGCTGCTGAATCCGTCTGTCGCGACCTAAACTGCGCCTCACTATGTTTTACGGTAGCGTAGTCTATGGCACACATGAAAGAAAAATGGTTAGAAGAGGGAAAAGGAACAGAATCTAGATGAGCTTATCACGGGACACCGAATCTAGATGAACATCTATAATAGAAAGAATGAAATGAGAAGGGAAATCTATAGTCAGATGCTCAAGAAGAGACAACAAAAATCGAGCACGAGGCTCTGTGATGGAGTTGTAGTGAGAGAGTGGATGGAGTACAAAAGTCATCACCATATTCAAAAACCTATGGCCTTTTGCAAAGCCGTTACAGGATGTGAACTAGCGACCACCCCAATCTGAGGGACGCTCACAGAAAGCAGCCATAAGCTCACCTTGGACATAGTCCGTAGACGATCACAACTAGAATAGTCAAGAGACGCTATCCTAGAAACCCGAAGCATATCTGCAACAAGCTGCGGTGTGACAAGATTACTAACACCCCTAACACGAGTGATAAAGTGAGGGATAGAACGATCAATCCTGTGCATGTTGGAGTAGAACTCCTGAATAAGCACGAGAGGACAAGTGATGGGCTTGACACAAAGAGACTCCTATTCCCGACTGTGAATGACATCGGGAAGGTCAGTGTCGGCAAAGTCTGCCAGAATGACTTGGCGTTCCGAATGAACACCTCGTCTAGAAAAGTTCTCTGAGAATGCCTTGTGGGCATCATCATCACGGAACCGAAGAGAGAGGGGAGCAAAATTAGAAGATGAAGAAGCTCCGGAACGAAGAGGGTTCTGAGCTCGAATAGATTTACGCTTAGGTGCCATAGACACGACTAATGTAAACAAAAAGAGAAGGAGAGAAAGAAAGACAATCAGAAAAGTCCCAAGCAATTCAAATATAACAAGTATATTGAAAAGAGAGTACGTATGCATGGGAAATGCATGAACATGTGACATGCAAAAGAAATTGCATTATGGGCTCAGCCCAATCCAAACTTATCAGCACACAAACAGTTTGCACACATCTAAATGCATGGCAATACTATTATAATGCTAATGTGATGCAATACAAGAGATTTAAACTCATTTAAGTGAAAACCCATCCCAAAATTTCAACAATAACTCATCAATTTTGAAAAACCCCAAAATTTTTCAAGAACCCCAAAACCTAGGTTTCAAAACATGAAATGCATGAATATGGAAGAGATTAGAAGCTTGCCAAGTGAAGAAAAACTTAAAAAAGCTTGAAGAAACCTTGAGGATCAAGATTGGAGTGAGATGAGATTGTTTGGGAGGTGAGGAGATGCTTCTGTCGAGAGAGAGATCGAGAAAAATGAGGAGCGAATCGTGAAGAACAAATATATAGGCCCTTAGTAAATCTCGACAGATGCAGGTGTCGAGAGGTATCGAGAAATCTGTCGAGGAAGGTATCAAGGAAATGGCCTTCAACAGCTTCAAGTATCGAGAAGGTGTCGAGGAAGAAACACCAAAAACAAGAATAGAAGCTCGATCGATCCATCAGATGTTGAGAAGCTATTGAGGGGTCAGAAAGTTTGTCAATCAATCCACCAGGTGTTGAGGTGCTAGCGAGATTGCGATAAGAAAAAGCTAAGAAAGCTCGACAGATAGCCAGCAATCGAGGAGGTATCGAGGAGGTATCGAGGAGGTGTCGAGCCATCTTTTCAAAACAGTTTTTCGAGGAGAGAAAAATATAGATATGAATGCAATTAAGCGTGCAACTCAACCAATGATCCAATCAACATATTAAGCTCTCAAAAACATCTCTCAATAATGATTTTAAGCACATGGATCCCAAAAACACACGCACACACTAAACAAGTCTAACCAATTTTATATTTCAAAAAAAAAGTTAAGACAGTTTAGTAAGCATACATTAACACATGTAAAATCTTGTGATGGCCAAATCACATTGTACCTGCACATGTATCAAAAATAGCAAAGAATATTGCGTGTTGTGTGTGAAAAAAAAAAACATCGCAAGATTGCAAATGTGTCAACATGTTATGACAATTTGAAATATGAGTAAATCACTTTAACTCACACACAATCATAACTGTTTGATGGGGACTATCACCTTCGAGGTACATCCTATAACTCCCACATCTCCTAGAATACACGCTTGCAATCATATTTAAAAGAATTTTTGATCTTTTTGCTTTTGATTTTTCTTTGCATATTTTCTTTTTAAGTAAATCATGCATGGGCATATAAGAGATAGAAAAGAAATACCAAATTATATTAAGCATTTGACATTCTAATTTTGCTATGCCGAAGTACACAAATGTCATTCATGATTGGCGGGCAACAGTGGTGAGATGGTTATTTATGCCTTTCTCTTAGGATTTTCTAATCCTTCTCGTCAAAAAGAGTGATACGAGTGTTAAGTACAAGAGACAACTTAATCTTACTCATCACAAATAAGAGCCACAAAGCTCACTTACTTAGTTGTGCATAGAGATGCTCATCTAAGCTACAAGAGATACAAAATTTAGAAAACTTTGTTTCAATGGCCATCCAAGGTACACAAGTACCAATGTACACAAACACACACTGTTTTTGTATTTTTCTGATTTTTCAATTTTTTTTTTTTTTTTTATATGAAAAACAAAACAAAGTAAAACTGAAAAATAACCAATCAAAAACAAGTTAAGCAAAGCATAAAAACTAGACCGACTCAAAACAGTAAAGCAAAACACACAAATAATGCAAACAAAAATAAGAAGAGAGAGAAGAAAGTGATAGAATCACTTGGAGCCCTTTTCCTTCCACACTCTGGAAGAACCTTTCCTTTGATTAAACCCTTGAACCGACGGTGAGGGGGAAGAATTAAAACCGTTCAAGTTCGAAAGGAACATGAGGGCTTTGAGAAGATCTCCAAGGGGAGCAAGAAAGGATTGAAGCTGATTCTAGCTTTCAGATGCTATCATGCCGTTGCTCTGTTGAGTGGCAAGCCACTTATAGCAATTTGGTCAAGTATGACCGGCAACTCCACAATGATGACAAAGATGCTGCTTCTTCTGTTTAGGCTTTTGAGAGTTAGCCTTTTTAGTCCTAGGGTTCTTAGCTTCCTTCTTTTCTTGCTTAGGGGGTGCTTCTAAGATAGATTTATTCTTGTCTAAGTTCTCACTAGCTAAAACAGTTTTAACATCATTATTCTCAATTTCAACATTATTAGCAGGAAGAACAAAAACAATGGAACTAGTAGAAGCAATATTAGAGGAAGAAAGACCATACCCTAAACCTGTTCGATCAGAAGCAGATTTCTAAAGATTGAGCATCTCATCAAGCTTTGCGCTTGAAGTCCTCTCCAATTGAGCTCTGACTTGAAACAACTCCGCTTCAAGCTTCTTGGTCTTCTCAGCCAAGAAATTGTTCTCGAATCTCAATGCTCCAATAGTCTGATTAGCCTCATCAAACTTTATGGAAAGCTCTTCACGATCAAGTTCCACATCACTGAGCTTCTTGGTGGCCAGCCTATAAAGTTTCTCATGCTTCTCAGATAGTTTGTACAATTTCTCATAAGCTGTATAGATATCATCTTCATCATCCATCTTTTCAAACTTAGAATCCACCAATTCTTTTTTTTCATCCACATCTTCAATAATCCCTTCAGTAGGATTGACAGTGGCAGTGAAGGCATTTAAGATTCTGTCATCCTCATTGTCGGAATCATCCTCAGGCTCAGTGTCACTCAAAGTAGTAGCAAGTGCCTTACTTTTTCCAATGGTCTTGAGATATGTGGGGCACTCCTGTTTCATGTGACTGAAGCCTTGACATCCAAAGCACTTAGGTCCTGCGAGAGCAGTGTACTAACCGCCATCCCTTGCATCCTTCTTCCCTTTATCTTGGCTCTTGAACTGAGAAGAACTGGATTGCCTACAGTCCTTGTCGAAGCCCTTTCCATTGGCGTTCTTCATAAACTTCTTGAACTGCCTAGTGATGTAGGACTTCATCTTAGAATCTTCATCGTCTGAAGACTCATCTGTGTCACTATTCTTGGCCTTCAGTGCCATGCTCTTGCTCTTGCCTGACTTACCAATCCTTGTTAACCCTAGCTCATAAGTCTGCAGATTACCAACTAGCTCTGTCAAAGGAATCTTGTCAATGTCCTTTGATTCTTCGATCGCCGTAATCTTGGCATGAATTCTCTCAGGCAGAGATCTGAGCACATTTCTCACAATCTTGGGTTCAGGAATGGTTTCCCCAAGATTGAACGCAGAGTTCACTATGTCCTTCAGCTTGGCATAGAACTCATCGAATGACTCATCCTCCTCCATCTTTATTTCTTCAAAGCTTGTAGTGAACCTCTGAAGTTTTGAATCCTTAACAGCCTTTGTACCCTCATAGGTTGTTTGGAGAATGGTCCATGCCTCCTTAGCAGTTTCAGTAAAGGATATCTTCTTGAACTTCTCATTTGTGACTACACTAAATAAAGCATTCAATGCCCTGCTGTTGAAGTTTGCCGCCTTGATCTTCGCATCATCCCAATCGGCCGGTGCTTCTGTAGGCTTAGTCCAGCCTATCTCCACAGCTTGCCACACCTTCTTATTTAGAGACTGCAAGAAAGCTCTCATGTGTACTTTCCAGTATGTATAGTTAGTGCCATCAAATAAAGGAGGTATAATTAACGACTGTCCTCTATCCATGACAAACAGGGGTCAATAGATCAACACAGCAAAGATTAAACCCTAATTATAGTGTGTCTACTCTGATACCACTTGATAGGCCACAAACGGATTGATTCCTTGTGATTGAAATTAATTAATTAATTAGTCAAGGTATTAATTAATCAATTTATCATGCAAAACGCGTGGTAACACAAACAAATCACCAAATAACTAGATATGCTGCGAAAAATAAATAATACGGTGATTTGTTTACGAATGGGGAAAACCTAACGGCAAAAACCCCACGAGGTGATTTTCAGGTCACCACTACCGAAACTCCACTATTATCACAACAAGCGCTTACAAGTAAAGGAATCCCAAGTATCTTACCAACCTACAGTTGAACCCTTACCCCAATACCCAATTAGACTTGTTCTGTAGTGACAGTTCCCCCTTTTGATACACGGCTCTCAAGTACGTGACTAACCAATGCACGGATCCCAGTACACGACTTCAATCACCAACTAAGAAGGTTATTGGCTGCAAAGTTCTTCAATTCATTCCAACGATGAAGATCAAGAAGATGCTTGGTCACAAAACCCTACGGTGCAAATACACAGCAACTTCTTCAAGAGAAAGAGATGAACTAGGGCAAGAACTTCGTCTTCAGTCACAATTTGCTTAAACAGAGTTTGCTCAATGCTTTTGCAACTTGTGAACTGTTTGACGGCCCTTAAAAAAATCCTTTTATATGTTTAGGCTTAGGAGAAAAGAAGGCTCAAACACATAATCACGGATCCCAAAAAAAACATATCAGATTACTGTTTTCTTAAACCTTGACAGATAGGAGGTGTCAAGAATCTGTTGAGATAGCTGTCGAGTACACGGGCAGAAACAATTTCTTAAACCTCGACACATTATAGCTATCGAGCTAGCTGTCGAGCTTTAATGTTTTTGCACTTTCAGCTTGTTTTCTTGAACAGACTTGAAGGTTTCAACACTTGATCTTGAAACATGGTTTCTTGAAGTATTTAAATACATCCTAAATCTACCCAAATACAAGTAAAGTGCGTTTTATCAAAGGATAAGCCAATTACACAAAATAGTGACATATGTTCCTAACAAGTGAAACACATATGTCCTAACAAGGATGATGGTGCTAGCTTGCCCAGTGATGATGAAATGTCTACTTGATGTACTTGCCCTTTGTCACTTGTGACAAAAAGAGAGAGTATTTTTGAGATGAGAGTAGTCATACTCATAGGGGGGGTTAGTATAGGAGATTTTGTGATAGGGGGAGTGTATATGAGGGATGTAGTGAGGATTTTTGTATCTTTTCTTTTCTTTCTATTTTAGATACATTATCTCTTGTACATTGGTCTTGTGACCACTTTCCATGTGTTGTTTCTTTTCTTTTTTTATACACATGTTTCTTATTTAATGTATACAATCTTATATTTCTGTTTCATACTAAGATGTCTCGATGAGTTTTGTTTAAAGTATTTCAGAAATACAGGTTGTCAAAGTCTTCTTGCCATAAACTCTCTTCTTGCAAAGTTTTTCAAGAGTTTGTGTTAGGATAGATTTTATTGTATTCTACAAGTGAGTATGAGTTGAGTGATTTATGACTTCTCTCATATGTTTATTTATTTGTTGTGGTTTTGTCACGAATTGCCGAAGGGAGAGATTGTTAGAACATATATGAATCATGTTAGGAACATGTGTCAACATTTTATGTAATTGGCTAATCTTTTGACAAAACGCACTTTACTTGTAATTGAGTAGATTTAGGGTGTGTTTAATACTTCAAGAAACAAGGTTTCAAGTTCAAGTGTTAAAACCATGCAAATCTATTCAAGAAACAAATGAAGAAGTGCTGGATTTTAAAACTCGACAGCAATCTCGATAGCTAGTAACTATCGAGGTGTAAAAAGCTACTGAAGCCCGAAGCTCAATAGCTAGCTCGATAGATACCCTATCTGTCGAGGTTTATGAAAAATAGATTTTTCAATTCTGTTTTGCATCCAATCTGTGAGTACATATTTAGGCTTTCTTTTCTCACAACCTAAAACATATATAAGGATTGTTTTAAGGGTCGTCAAAGGTTGCGCAAGTGTAAAGCAAAGTTGTGTTCATGCAAATTGTGACCGGAGACAGTATTTTCCCTAGTTCATCTTTCTATTGGAGAAGCTGCTATGTTTGTACACCGTAGGGTTTTATGACCAATGAGCTTCTTGATCTTCATCGTGTGATAAACTGAAGAACTTTGCAGCCAACATCTTTCTCAAGTTGGTGATTAGGTCGCGTACTGGGATCCGCGCATATATTAGTGAGTCACGTACTGGGAGCCGTGCATTGAAAAGGAAAGATTGTCACTATAGAATAAGTCTAATTGAGTATTGGGGTAAAGGTTCAACTGTAGGTTGGTATAAGGTACTGGGATTCTTTTACTTGTAACCGTTTGTTTTGATAATAGTGGATTCTCGAGAGTGGTGATCTTAAAATCACCCGATGGAGTTTTTTGCCGTGTAGGTTTTCCCCATTCGTAAACAAATCACAGTGTCAATTTAATTTTCGCTGCATTTAGTTAATTGGTGATTTGTTTGTGCTGCTACGCATTTTGCATGTTAATTGAATTAATTGGTTAACTTATCACAAGGGGTCAATACATTCTTAACCTTTCATTACAGCTACTCACAAATACTTCAGGAATGTGCTAATGGGACAAGTATCAAGATTATCAATTTGATCTACATGTGGATGGCTGAGATGAAAGAGGGAAAGGGAATATAAAAGGGAAGGACTCCATTACAAAAAGAGGGGGGGGGGGGAAGGAGAAAAAACCAGAGAAAAATCATGGTGTAACCAAGAACTGTAATTTTTGTATAAGTCAGTCAGAAATATATAAAAACATATCTTCCTCAGACTTGATCGAGGAGAACTTTTCTTGTTCAAATTGTTTGTCTTGGTCATTCCAATAATAACTAGCCTATTGTGATCAATGTCTTCTTAACTCATTGAACGTTCATGCTAAAGCCCGCTCTCTAACAAATTCATTTTTTTGAGCTCATTAGGCTATTGTCCATCCATTTGGGCTATGGAGCAAAACAGGTCCATACACTATACATTCTAACAAATGAGAACCATAAATTTCTAAACAATCCTGTTGGGAAATTTAGACTCCGGTTGATAGAATTAACAAGTTTTAAACCCAAGTTGTTAATTAGATTTATTATGAATAAAACTTGTTAAAACAAACAAACATCAATATCATGTCAAAAATAAATGCAGCGAAAAAGTAAATAAGACAAGATATGATGACCTAAGAAAACCAATGAAACAAACTAGTTTCACAGTAAAAAAACCTAGGGGGAAACCTTCCCGAAAAGCAATTCACTATAGTAAAGAAAAGTTTTAGATCTAGTACAAAACCTTTGTCCCTAGACTCTACAATCCCCGTAGATGAACTCACAGCAGAAACCTTCTACCGCTTCAGAACCTCTAAACTCTTCAATATATGAACGCCACCATTTGATGCACGAATCCCTGTACGTGACTAACCAATTGCGCGGATTCCAATACGCGACTTCAATTACCAACTAGAAAAGGTTGTTGGCTGCAAAGTTCTTCACTTCATCAACAATGAAGATCAAGAAGCACTTGGTTACAAAACCCTAAGGCGCAAAAGACGCAGTAGCTTCTTTCAGAGAGAATAAGACATCGGTCACCTTTTTCATATGTACTCATCGTATTCTCTTATGTAACGACCTCTAAAATAAGCCTTATATAGGTCTAGGGTTGTGAGAAAAGAAACCCTACAAAAACACATAAGCATGGGCTGAAAATCAGATCTAAAAATCTGAATTTGGTAAGGCTCAGTAATTCTCGATCGATCGAGGTGGTGTCGAGGAACATCTCGATCGATCCACCAAGTGTCGAGAAGCTATCGAGGAGACAGAAGATTTCTCGATCGATCGACTCGCTATCGAGAAGGTGTCGAGATTACGATAAGAAACACCTTAAGATCTCGACAGATAGCCAGGTGTCGAGCAGCTATCAAGCTTTAAAATTCAGCACTTTCTCACTTGATTCTTGGACAGACTTGCATGGTTTCAACACTTGAACTTGAAACAAGATTTCTTGAAGTATTTAACACATCCTAGATCTACCCAAATACAAGTAAAGTGCGTTTTGTCAAAGGATTAGCCAATTACATAAAATATGTCCTTAACAATCTCCCCCTTTGGCAATCCGTGACAAAACCACAACAAACAAATGAACATATGAGAGAAGTCATAAATCACTCAACTCATAATCACTTGTTGAATACAATAAAATCTATCCTAACAAAAACTCTTGAAAAACTTTGCAAAAAGAGAGTTTATGGCAAGTAGACTTTGACAACCTGTATTTCTGAAACATTTTAAACAAAACTCATCAAGGCATCTTTGTGTGAAACAGAAATAATAGATTACATACAAGTAATAAGAAACACGTGTATAAAGAAAGAAAAGAAACAACACATGCAATAATATGTGAAGAAGACATACATCATCAAAAATAAGCACAATGTATGTAAACATGGTCACAAGACCAGTGTACAAGAAGAAAGAAGCTAAAAGAAGCTCCTACAACAACAAGGAGGTAAACACCCCCCTAACAAAATGAAACACAACTCCCCCTTACAAGGGCATGTATTTCTCCTCCTAACATGTAGAATCTTAAAAAGAAACCACATATTCTCTACAAGTTCTCCCCCTTTTTGTCATGATTGATAAAGGGTACAAAAAACTAGAAACTTTCACCCGAGAGACATAAAGATGATCAAGGGGGCAAAAGAAATCCATATAAATGCATGAATGTAATGAAACAAGATGGTATGGATGACAAGATAATAGAAGGATGCAAAACATGTGAAAAAAAAATCTCTCAACAAGACAAATGTTATGCACATAGATCCCAAAACACACACACACACACACACTAAACAAGTCTAACCAATTTTATATTTCAAAAACAAGTTAAGACAATTTAGTGAGCATACATTAGCACATATAAAACCTTGTGATGGCCAAATCACATTGTACCTACATATGTATCAAGAGTAGTAAAGAATATTGCGTGTTGTGTGTGAAAAACATCACAAGATTGTATAAATGTATACATGTTATGACGATTTAAGATATGAGAAAATCACTTTAACTCACACACAATCATAACTGATTGATGGGGATTATCACCTTCGAGGTACATCCTATAACTCCTATATCTCCTAGAAGACACGCTTGCAATAGTATTTAAAAGCATTTTTGATCTTTCTGCTTTTGATTTTTCCTTGCATATTTTCTTTTTAAGAAAATCATGCATGGGCATATGATAGATAGAAAAGAAATACCCAATTATGTTAAGCATTTGACATTCCAATTGTTGGGACAAGTGCTCTGATACCACTTGTTGGGAAATTTAGACCTCGGTTGATAGACTTAACAAGTTTTAAATCCAAATCGTTAATTAGATTTATTATGAATAAAACTTGTTAAAACAAACAAACAAACATCAATATCATGTCAAAATCATGCAGCGAAAAAATAAATAAGACAAGATATGATGACCAAGGAAAACCAATGAAACCAACTAATTTCACAGTAAAAAACCTAGGGGGAAACCTTCCCAAAAAGCAATCCACTATAATAAAGAGAAGTTTCAGATCTAGTACAAAACTTTTGTCCCTAGACTTTACAATCCCCGTAGATGAACTCGCAGCAGAAACCTTCTACCGCTTCAGAACCTCTGAACTCTTCAATATATGAATGCCACCCTTAGATGCACGAATCCCAATATGTGACTAACCAATTGCGCGGATCCCAGTATGCGACTTAATCACCAACTAGAAGAAGATTGTTGGCTGCAAAGTTCTTCACTTCATTAACAATGAAGATCAAGAAGCACTTGGTTACAAAACCCTAAGGCACAAAGGACGCAGTAGCTTCTTTCAGAGAGAATAAGGCATCGGTCACATTTTGCATATGTTCTCCTTGTATTCTCTTATGTGACGGCCCCTAAAATAGGCCTTATATAGGTCTAGGGTTGTGAGAAAAGAAACCCTACACAAATACAAAAGCCTGGCCCAAAAATCAGATCTGAAAATTCTGATTTCCTGTAACCTCGATCGATCGGGAGGTGTCGAGCTTTAAATCTCGATAGATAGCTAGGTGTCGAGAAACTGTCGAGGGGACAGGAGTTTTCTCGATCGATCCACCAGCTATCGAGAAGGTATCGAGATTGCGATAAGAAAACACCTTAAGAGCTCGATAGATAGCCAGCTGTCGAGAGGTGTCGAGTAGCTGTCGAGCTATCTGTCGGCGAGTGTCGAGCTATCTGTCCAACTTTAATGAACAGTTTTTCTTCACTTGTTTCTTGGTCTAATCTTCATGGCTTTAATACTAGACTTAAATAACATGTTTCTTCAAGTATTAAACACAACTTAGATCTACCCAAATACAAGTAAAGTGCGTTTTGTTAAAGGATTAGCCAACTACATAAAAGAATGACATATGTTCTTAACAAGTGAACCACATATGTCCTAACACCAATTTTGCTATGCCGAAAAACACAAATGTCATTCATGATTGGCGAGCAACAGTGGTGAGATAGTTATTTATGCCTTTCTCTTAGGATTTTCTAATCCTACCCGTCAAAAAGAGTGATACGAGTGTTAAGTACAAGAGAAAACTTAATCTTACTCATCACAAATAAGAGCCACAAAGCTCACTTGCTTAGTTGTGCATAGAGATGCTCATCTAAGCTACAAGAGATACAAAGTTTAAAAAACTTTATTTCAATGGCCATCCAAGGTACACAAGTACCAATGTACACAAAACACACATTGTTTTTGTATTTTTCTAATTTTTCCTTTTTATAAAAAAAAAAAAAAAAAAAAAAAAAAACTAAACAATCAAACAAAAACAGACATATAACATGAAAGCAGAAAGAAAGATGCATATGCATGAAGGCATGATAGAAACGTGCAGATGCATGAAAGTATGATTCCAAAAACAGATAAGAAATCAAGCAAAGAGAGTCCTACTTTAGATAGAAAGAATTAAAGCAAAGGAAAAACAGAAAAGACAATTAAGTCTTAGGGTCCTTTCTCACCCACACAGCACAAGTCTTTGGCCGTGAAGATGAAAAGGCACGTGTCCTAGTATGTCTACTAAAGGACATGAAAGAATTAAAATTCTCCTGAAATTGAGTTAAAAAGCTCAAAACTTTAAATAACTCTCCAAACAAAGGTTTAGGTCCTTAAGAGGAAACCTGTGACCGTTTAAACAATTGCTTATGAGGATACAACCTAAAACAATTAGGCCGAGTGTGTCCAGAAACACCACAATGGTGACAAACATGAGTAGTTTTTGAACTACTATGCTTCCTAGAAGTAGGTCTAATCTTAGAGGTTAACAGAGACCTCAACTTAGGACAATTTGGCCTAATATGACTAACAATATGACAATGATGACAAATGGGGACAAATTCAGATTTTTCATTCAACCTATGAGGAGTTTTAGACATAGGTTTAGAAATTTCAGCGTTAACATCAAAATTTTTACCTTTGTCTATCCTAGACATATTAGCCTTCAACTCTTCATTATTCCTTTTAAATGGAGGAATATAAAAATCTTTTTCTTTTGAGTTAGGCTTAACAACAAGTTTGGCACTAGTTAATTTTTCAACTTTAGTTTTAAATTCAACTAGTTGCTCTTGCAAACTCTTAATTTTGTCCACCTGAGATGAAATTTGATTTTTAAAATTCTCATTCAAATTATTGGCTTCATCCAATTTTGCAATCAAATCATCTTTTTCAAACTTGACCTTTTTAAATTTAGCTTTTAATTTTGTAGAACATTCAAGAGATTTCATACAAAAATTATAAAGCATGCAATAGGCATCTTGAACATCATCATCATCATTCAACACAAGATCATGCAAATCAAAACAATCAAGAGTATCCATGACAACGGGGGTCAAGGATCACACTTAGGAAATTAATCCAATTAGAGTGAACCCGCTCTGATACCACTTGTTGGAAAATTTAGACCTCGGTTGATAGAATTAACATGTTTTAAACCCAAGTTGTTAATTAGATTTATTATGAATAAAACTTAAAAAAAAAAAAAAAAAAAAAAACATCAATATCATGTCAAAAATAAATGCAACGGAAAAATAAATAAGATAAGATATGATGACCCAGGAAAACTAATGAAACAAACTAGTTTCACAGTAAAAAACCTGGGGGAAAACCTTCCCGAAAAGCAATTCACTATAGTAAAGAGAAGATTCAGATCTAGTACAAAACCTTTGTCCCTAGACTCTACAATCCCTGTAGATGAACTCACAGCAGAAACCTTCTACTACTTCAGAACCTTTGAACTCTTCAATATATGAACGCCACCATTTGATGCACGAATCCCAGTACGTGACTAACCAATTGCGCGGATCCCAATACGCGACTTCAATCACCAACTCAAAAAGGTTGTTGACTGCAAAGTTCTTCACTTCATCAATAATGAAGATCAAGAAGCACTTAGTTACAAAACCCTAAGGCGCAAAAGACGCAATAGCTTCTTTCAGAGAGAATAAGACATCGGTCACCTTTTTCATATGTTATCCTCGTATTCTCTTATGTGACGGCCTCTAAAATAAGCCTTATATAGGTCTAGGGTTGTGAGAAAAGAAACTCTACACAAACACATAAGCATGGGCCGAAAATCAGATCTGGAAATCTGAATTTCATAAGGCTCAGTAATTCTCGATCGATCGAGGAGGTGTCGAGGAACATCTCGATCAATCCACCAAGTGTCGAGAGGCTATCGAGGAGACAGAAGATTTCTCGATCGATCGACCAGCTATCGAGAAGGTGTCGAGATTGCGATAAGAAACACCTTAAGATCTCGACAGATAGCCAGGTGTCGATAAGGTGTCGAGCAGCTATCGAGCTTTAAAATTCAGCACTTTCTCACTTGATTCTTGGACAGACTTGCATAGTTTCAACACTTGAACTTGAAACAAGGTTTCTTGAAGTATTGAACACATCCTAGATCTACCCAAATACAAGTAAAGTGCGTTTTGTCAAAAGATTAGCCAATTACATAAAATATGTCCTTAACAAATCCTTATACCTATCAAACGCACATGTCACATATCCCTTACCTGAAAATAGAAGACGCGAGAGATTTGAATAAGAAGAGCTCAAGTGTCCATGTTCTCGTTCTCGTCGCCTAAATAAAATACCAAAACTTATTACTGACAAAGTCTTCCTAAGTATTTAAACTTATACATGAATCACAACCTAACTCTCAAACTCAAGAAAATCTTAATTCCCATCACACAAAGGTTCCCACAGCACAAGATACATTCATCAAACACATTATGTACCAAACCATAGAGAAACCAAGGCATAAAAATTTATCTATGATCCAGACATACCAAAAGATGAGCATACTAATTTATAGCTCAAAACATTCACCCTAACTTTAGAAATAAATCCTCAAAGTCAGGTATATCATATACTGTCCACTGCTTATTTCAACAGCATATACCTCATTTATAAAATACAAATGGGCTGTCCATTCACATCGAATTTCATGCAATTACACAGAACCACTCCTCTGGATGTCTAATAGATACCATATCGATTTTAGAGTCAAAACATAAAACCATGATTTATTAAAAATTATACAAGACAACATGCTCAAATCTTTACTGCCTATTCCAGCAGCAGATACTTCACTTACTAAATTTAAATAAGCTATCAAATTACATCCAACTTTCATGCCAATTTACAGAGGTACTCATTTTGATATCTAGTACTTTCCCTAACAGTTTTAGAGGCAAAGACTACAGCCATGATTTAATAAAAATCCTACAATCCATCATACTCAAATCTCCCCTGACAGAAATTCAGTCAACTTAGAAATTACACCATTATTTCTATACTCATCCAATTGCTGTGAGACCAATTCCATTACAACCAAATGTGTATTAGCTTTCATAGGAAATATCCCTAGCTTCCAAATTCATAGTATACCATTTGTTACATAATTTATCATGTTCAAACACAGAATCTGTCACAGTGACAGCTTTGCAACAATTTATTGTAAAATCATAAAATAATTGCAAATAGTCTTATTATCATATGGAGATTTTTATACACTCATTAGACATGTTAGAAAACACTTATATACAGTCATCCACCCATTGCCAAAAACTCTGTATATACTAGGACACCAAACAGCCATGTTGTTTGGCAATACAAGCTAAGCATATTAGAACCAAGTCCGGGGGCTTACATTGTAAGGAGTGAGCTGCCCCTTTTCACCACTTGCAAGTTCTTTCACCAGCTGGAATTCATTTCTCCCACACATCTTTCAATTCAAAGAAAACGCCAACCCCACCTTTGTCTTCAAATTCACCAAAACTATCCAACACAAACCTACACTCATTGAAACATTTCGTCGAACACTTGTTAGGCATGTGAAAATTAACAACATCGAAAATTCCAAAGTAAACCCAACAACATAAATACAAGCAGACATACATAAAGGAATTCATTTTGTGCATATAAGGTGAACTGAAAAAAAAAATTTAATTTTTTTTTTAAAATCTGGAATTTGTTGGGACAAGTATAAACAGTAAAAAGGTTTGATCTTTTTGATAAGTGGTGATAAATAACAAAAGGGTTTTGAGATTTAGAAATGGAAGTAACTATTTTATTGTTTGGTGGGAGAGAAAATCAGAGAAAAAGTTAAGGAAATTATTGAGAGAGAAATGTATAGGTGCTAATGAAATGTGGCTCACTGGCTTTCAGAGCGTCTCTAAGCTACATGCTGCGGTGTGGAGGCTGGAGCTCATTGGCAACGGGATGGGTAGGAAGATCCATGAGAGAGAGAGAGGGAGGGAGGGAGGGAGGGAGAGAGTGTTGTTGAGAGGAAAATATTTGAAATAAGGAAGTGGGAGACAGAAAATGAGAGAACAAAGTGGTGGGAAGTCTGAAAATTTTTAGGTGATAAGAGGGACTTATTGTGGCGAAACTGGCACTTATTGAAGCGGTTTAAAACCGTTGTAATAAGTTTGAAACCTATTATGGCGAATTTTGTACTTATTGTGTCGGTTTTAAACCGCCACAATAAGCCAAGCAATTTTCAAATTTTTTAAAAAATTGTGGAAGCCCGGTTTTTTACTTCAAACCTATAGAGGCGGTTTTAAAACCATTGTAATAGGTGGTCTATATGAGGAAGCCTATTCTGGCGCTTTAAAAACCGCCGGAATAGGTTATTTCAAAAACAAAAACAAAAAATATTTAAAAAATACCAAAAATAGATAAAGACCTATTGCAACGGTTCTGAACCGCTGTAATAGCCCTCACATTTTTTTTTTAAAAAAAACAAGCATAATACTAAGTATTGTTGTCCTATATAAATTAATTTATATATACTTAAATTAAGTGATCTAAAAGCTGAAATATTATTAAATATGAAATTACACGCGTTGTTAGCACTTTTGAAATTACAAGTACAATTTGGATTTTTTTTAATTGTGGCCCATGGGTATATTGTATCAAGAAAAAAAATATATTGGGTATTGGCTCCAAGCATTTGGATTACTTCAAATAGAAGGACTATTTTATATATTTAATAAAAAATGACTGATACACCCCCGAAATACTCTTTATCTAAACATATCTCACGTACGTTTGATACAGTTTTTTTCCTAAAAACTAGCACACACTAAACGTAGCAGTTTATTCCATTTCAAATCCTAAATTTTAGTTTTATAAAAATCCTTCCTGTGTAGCCTCACTAACAATAGATAAATTCAAATTAAAAAATTATATTAAAATCAAAATTAGAAAAGAGCCTCATATATATATATATATTTATATATTTATATATATATTACCCTCTTTCAACTACACTTTTATGTGGTTCAAAAATTCCTTCATTAATGAAGGGTAACTTCATTTAGAAATAGGGTCATAAATGTCAAATAACAAATTCCATTTTGAATTCAAATAGAATGACTCTTTTATATATTTAATAAATTTTATGTTTTTAATCAAATTACAACCACATAAAACGTGACTTTTTTTATTAAAAAAAAAAAAAAAAGGGCGGCAAAAAGAATGACCAGCCTAAAAAAAGACCAAGATACCCCATAAACCAAAAAAAAATGCCCAAAATACCCCCAAAAACTAGAATATGACCAAAACACCCCCTGAAACCTAAAAAATGACCAAAATACCCCCTAAACATAAAAATGTCTGAAATACCCCTAAAGCCTTAAAATGACCGAAATACCCCCCGAAACCTAAAAAATGACCAAAATACACTTAAAACATAAAAAAATGACCAAAATACCCCTGAAGCCTTAAAAAAGACCAAAATACCCCCGAAACCTAAAAAATAACCGAAATACCCCGAAACCTAAAAAATGACCAAAATACGTATTTTGGTCATTTTTTAGGTTTCAAGGTATTTCGGTCATTTTTTAGGTTTCAGGAGTGTTTCGATCATTATTTAGGTTTCAGTTTTATTTTGAACATTTTTATGTTTAAGAAGGGTATTTCGGTCAATTTTTAGGGTTCAGGTGTATTTCGGTCATTTTTTAGGTTTCAGAGGTATTTTAGTCATTTTTTTAGGTTTCGGGGGGGATTTCAAACATTTTTATGTTTAGGGGGTATTTCGGTCATTTTTTAGGTTTAGGGGGTATTTTGGTCTTTTTAAGGTATCGGGGGTATTTTTGTTCTTTTTTCTAGATTTAAGGGGGGTATTTCGATCATTTTTTAGGTTTAGAGGACAAACAAAAAATTGGAATAGGTTAGTTTAAAATATTATAATAATAATAATAATAATAATAATAATAATAATAATTGGCGTTTTTGGTCTTATTTTAGTCATCGAGGATATTTTGGTATTTTTTTTTCAAGCATGGGGGTATTTTAGTCGTTTTCTATGTTTCAAGGGTATTTTGGTCATTTTTAGGTTTTGGGGGGTGTTTCGGTCATTTTTTAGGTTTCGAGAGTGTTTCGGTCAGTATTTAGGTTTCAGAGGTACTTTAGTCATTTTTTAGGTTTTGGGGGTGTATCGATCATTATGAAATAGATAAACACAAAGTTGCAACAGAATTTTAAAATATAAAATAAATAAACATTGACAGAGTATAAACAATCAATTGGTAAAAGGAATATAAAATAGATAAACATTGATAGAGTTTAAACAATCAATTAGTAAAAGGAACTAATTGAAGAAAATCAATTAATAAAAGGATTTTTTTTTTCTAGTGATAGTCCAATTTAGTAATTATCTAGGTTTTAGAGGTATTTTGGTCATTTTTTAGGTTTTAGGGGTGTATCAGTCATTTTTTAGGTTTCCGCAATATTTCGAACTTTTTATTTTTTATTTTTTATAATGTTTATGGGGGTATTTTGGTCTTTTTAGGCATCGGGGGTATTTTGGTCTTTTTAGGCATTGGGGGTATTTTTGTCTTTTTTAGGCATCAAGGGTATTTCATTCATTTTCTAGATTTCGGGTGAGATTTTGGTCATTTTCTAGGTTCGGAGGTCTTTCGGTCATTTTTTACGTTTAGGGGGTATTTTGGTAAATTTTAGGAATAGCCTCTTAAAAATGAAAGGAAAAAAAGAAAAGAAATAGGCCACATGAAAAAGAAAATGAGTAAACCCTATTACAGCACTTTTAAAAGTGCTGGAATAGGTCACTCACGTAAGGGAATGAGTAAACCCTATTTCAACGCTTTTAAAAGCGTTGTGATAGATCACTCACATAAGGGAAGGAGTAAACCCTATTACAGTGCTTTTAAAAGCGCTTGGATAGGTCAATCACATAAAGGAAGGAGTAAACCCTATTATAATGCGTTTTGAAGCGCTGGGATAGGTAAATCACATAAGTGAATGAGTAAACCATATTCTAGCGATTTTTGAAGTGCTGGGATAGGTAAATCACATAAGGGAATGAGTAAACCCTATTCTAGTGCTTTTAAAAGCATTGGGATAGGTCAATCACATAAGGGAATTGGGTAATCCTATTCCAGCACATTTTAAAAACGCCAGGATAGGTGTCTATCATAAGGGAAAGGAGTAACCCTATTCCAATGCTTTCAAAAGCGCTGGGATAGGTTAACCCTCTGCCAGCGCTTTTATAAGCGTTGGGATAGGTCTCTCCCATAAAGGAAAGGAGTAACCCTATTCCAGCGCTTTTAGAGCGCTGGGATAGGACAACTCTATTCCAACGCTTTTAAAACGCCAGGATAGGATACTTTCAAAAATAAAAAATTGATAAATCTAACCTATAGCGGCGGTTATAACATGCTGCAATAGGGCTTCCTATACCAGCATTTTTGGAAAATTGTCGCTATAGGCCTCCTATTGCAGCGATTTATAAAGCGCTGGTTTTGAGTTGCCATAATAGGATTTTCTATACTAGCGGTTTCAAAAAGCGTTGCTAAAGGCTCCTCTATTACGGCGATTTTCAAAAGCGCCGAGAAAAAAACGCTACAATAGAACGATTTTTTTGTAGTGACATTTGAAGTTTTAGGAGAAGTGCTAAAGTCTAGAAACTTATTGTTCCCTCATTTGATGTGAACAAGTTCTTCGCAAACATGAACACATTCACAATAACTTTCACAATTGTTGAGTAGGTCAACAATGTGTGATAGAGAGGAAGTTGTAAGTCTATGAATGTTAATTGTATCTATCATTCACAGTTGACTAACTCAGCAATTAAAATTTGTTGTGAAAATAGTTATGTCTGTAACATCACTATTTCACAAATTAAGAATAGATTTTTTAACATTATTATAATTGTTTATCCTAATGTCTTATGTAAAAAAAAAAAAAAAAAAAAAAAAAAGCTTCATTATTTATAAACAAGTGACACCCATGAATATTAAACTGTGAAGGGTAAAAAATAAGAAGTTACTCTGTAATCATGGGCTATTCTGACTAAGCCCAAAGGCCACGAGTAGTTGGCTGAGTTAGGTTAGTTTTTGCTCCCAAGCCTTCTCTGGGCCATTGGGCACATAGTCCTTCATGATTACAGAGTATGAACCGATGTTAACCTACTCCACTCTAGTCTAATCCAATATACTCCTAGAAATTCATGTCATGATAGGGACCAAAAAAAAAGTAAAAAAAATCCAAATGCTTCAAGTAATTTTTTATTTAAATGTTCACGTTAAAAAGGAAAATTAAAAACTAATTTTTTTTTTTTTTTTTTTTGAAATAAATGAGGTGAACCAAGAGATAATCCTCTAATAAGTAACTTTTTATGAGTTCTTGTAAATTGATAACATTTATAATTGTGACTAATAAATCATTACTTTCACATGAGCATAATAATTTTTTTCTACCATTCTCTGTTGTATAGGTCATGATTGTGACAAAAGTTGTGTTTATTCAATAGTTGGAGGATGAATGATTTTCACTTGGGGTCTCCAATAAAAACATCAAGATATACCAGTTGAGATAGATAGTTGTTAGCAAATTTATTTTATTAAAAGTAAGTTACACATGAAAAACTATATAATGCCAACTATATGCCATTGTATGTAAAAAAATAAAAATTTTGAAATGACCAAGGAACTGAGAAAGTTGACAAAAAAAAGAGGAAATCAAAATAGGATTTTGTTAAAGATTGTCTTAAGGGTGTTCTTTTAGGAAATAGTAAATACCAATTGATATTTTTGATAATTTTTTATATTTTTCATAAAAGAAATATTAAAACTTTCTTAGAGTAGTTTATCTATACTATTAATAAGAGGATTCCCTTGTTTCGTTTTCAATTTTAGGCGTACCAAAATATCCTCATACAAATTCTGAAATAACATACCCTTTAGTATATTTTTTTTTTCCTACAAAAAAGCAAAAAAGGTTAAAACAGCAATACTATCTCACGTACAAAAGGAAAAAAAAAAAAATTGTTATTCTCACCACCCATTTGTATTCAAATGTCTGATTCTTATCTGTATTTGTTATCTATTTGAATTCAAATACTTCAATTATCTTTATAAAAAAAAAAATTTACAAAATTATTGCTTCAAAAAAAAAAAAAAAACCTCACATAAAAAGTAAAAACTATTCATTCTTATCCCGAAATTTCTATGATTTTTTTTTTAAATTCTTCAAAACATTCCAAAATTGTTGTTATCCAAATTCTATACAGTTATCACAAATCTCATCCATCCACACTAACGTATATCATCTTTCTTTTGTTCAAATCTCAAATTTTTTTACTTAGCACAATTCTTATCCCAATTAATAAATTTAAATGTCACATTGGGTTTCAACTTCTTACGATTCTCTATCTCATTTTTAAATATTATTCCACGTTACCTTACCTCCTTCTTTAAAAAAAAAAATACATAGTTATTTATATATCACTTTTAAGCATTATAATACTAAACTAAAAAAACAAATAAATAAAAAAGAAAATTATTGCACGCGCAAAACGCGTGTGATAAGTCTAGTAACTTTATAAGGTTTTGTTCTTTAGGTACTAACCCACTTTATTTTTTGAAGAGATAATTCATATATTTTTTAAATAAAAAAAAAAAAAATCAATTATTCCAAACGAATCGGACAATGATGATTAACATTATTATTACCCACCTTTTTTTTTTACAAACAAGGAATTTATAATTTTTTTTTTTTTTTTTGAGTATCTAACTATTCCTTTGGGTATATGTAGTTCCCCATTCCAAATGCACCAAGCTATTATAGGGAAGAATCTCATGGGGGTGGCTCTCGGGTGTATGTAGTTCTCTTGTCTCACACATACCAGGCTATTATAGGGAGGAATCCCATAGAGGTGGTACTAAGATGTTAGCGAGAAGTTTTGAATCTAGGATCTTATGGATATTATTAGAGCCGATTCTATGCTATAGGTGAATGAGGCAATCGCCTAAGACCCTCAAATTTTAACCAATAGGGTTATTTCTTTCATTATAATAGTATTAATTAAACATAAATATTAGCTAATATAAAATAATTTTTTTTATCAAATGAAAAATAAGGAAAAAAAAAAAAAAGAGAAAAAAAATGTTACGTTCACAACATTTTTCACAACAAAAGAGCAATATACAAAAATTTTCACGACAGTTGAGTTGATAAACTTTTACTATAGAAAACTTTTACAGTTCTCACCTAGTTCTACCATTAACATCACCTTTTTACTTACCATTATCAAACTAGCAAATCAACTGGTGTGAAAATTTTGTCAAATTTTTTGTGTCTATAAATTCTCTAAACAAAATCTACGTGGTTAATTAGTATTTTTGAATCTAAAACAAGATAACAGAGCTTAAGTAATATAATTTTTTTAAAAAAAATCATATTTAAATATATGAAAGGTCTTCATTCAATTTTCGCTTAAATATATAAAAAGCCCCCAAATCACTACAAAAAAACTGGGCCTATAGTGGCGTTCTCTATAAACGCTGCTATAGGCATATCTAGAGGGAGTCCTATAGTAACGTTTTAAAACAATGGGTCTATAGCAGCATTTTCAAGGGCCTATAGCAGCATTTTTAAAACGCCACTATAGGTCCTGGTCTTACAAGGGCCTATAGTGGCATTTGTCCTGGTCTTACAAATGCTGCTATAGGTCTTTAAAAAAATAAAACCAAAATAAATAAATAAATAAATAAAAAACGACCTATGTCAAACGCCACTATAGGCATTTTTTTTTACAACGGCCAAAGGAGAAAAAAGACCTATAGTGGCATTTGACAACCGCCACTATAGGCACTTTTTATTTTAGTTTTTTTTTTTTTAAATAATGGCCAGAGGAAAAAAAAAAGATCTATAGTGGTGTTTGTCAAATGCCACTATAGGTCCTACTCTTACAAGGGCCTATAGTGGCACTTTTTATTTCATTTTTTCATTTTTTTCAGTTGGGTTTTTTTTTTTTTTTAATAAGGGCCAAAGGAAAAGACCTATAGTGGCATTTGACAAACGCCAATTATGTACTTTTATTTCAGTTTTATTTTATTTATTATAATTATTATTATTATTAATAAGAGCTAGAGTGGAGGGAAAGACTCATAGTGGTGTTTCTGACAACCACCATAGGCTCTTGTCTTGTAAGAGTAGGACCTATAGTGGCGTTTGACAAACGCCACTATAGGTTCTTAAAGATATTAAAATATATATATATTTATATACCCAATCCATAAAACAAAACTATAGCATATTTTAGGAATATGCCATAGAATATTCCTATAGTGGTGTTTGACAAACACCACTATAGGCTCTTGTAAGAGTAGGACCTATAGTGGCGTTTGACAAACGCCACTATAGGTTCTTAAAGATATTAAAATATATATATATTTATATACCCAATCCATAAAACAAAACTATAGCATATTTTAGGAATATGCCATAGAATATTCCTAGAATATTCTATGGCATATTCCAAACTATTCCTTAAAAAATAAAGGAAAAACTCATTTTTGTCTTTACATTTTCATGCGACTACCACTTTGGTCCCTATCTTTTTTTTCCACCGCTTTTAGTCCCTATCTTGGAAAACGCGTCTCGTTTTAGTCATTTCCGTCAGTACCCTAACGGCCCTGTCCTACGTGGCAGACGGAACTATTAAAATAATAATAAAAATTTTATTTTGACATTAAAAAATGCCACGTCAGTATCTAAATTAAAAAAAAAAATTTATTAATTTTAATTAAATAAAAAAAAATCACATAAATTGAGATCTAATTGTGTCTTGAACAAGAACAACAAGAACACAAACCCAAATCTAAGAACACAAACCCAGAAATTAAAATCCAAAAATTAAAAATCTCAAAATCACCATTTTCTCAAACCCAGCAAAATCATCAAATCCTAAAGCCTCAAAGTATCAAATCAATCCAAAAATACAACACAACCAATCTAAACAAAAAAACCTCAAACTCAAAAAAACCCATCCCAAGCAAGTTGAACCCAGCAAACCCACCTCAAGCAAACCCAGATTTGGTGGCCATGCTCCCCGCCGACGAGCTCTTCTCCGACGGAAAGCTCGTTCCACTATAGCTCTCATCGGTCAAACCTCAAATCATCCAGATCTTTTTCTCTTTTGCAACATGGATACAGCATCGGATCCTCCGACAGATCTTCTACTCTTCTTTTGCAACGCGAACCAAAAGAATGGGTTGTGTTCGCCAACCAAAAACGTGAGAGAGCACATCCACCTGAAAATCGCAGAGCCCATCCACCTGAAAACCATCGGCCCATCGTGAACCCATCAGCCCGACCAGATCAGGTCCAAGGCGGTGGCATGGCGGCGGTGAGTTCTCTTTCTCTCCCTCTTTTGCATTTAGCTTTTGTCGTTGGTCTTGGATTTTAGGGGGGGGGGGTTTGTTGATTGTGTTTGTTGGGAGTGGCCATGGTGTTTATTCTAAATTCATGGGTTTTATGGGTTAATTTTTGTTGGGTTGTGGTTCCAATTTAGGTCAGGGTGGCGGTGGTTGGTGGTTTCGATCTGGGTTTGGTTTGTGGCTTGCTTCGTGGTTTGGTTCTTCATTTGTGGTTTGGTTTGTGATTTATTGGTGGGTTTAGTCATTGTGATTGTCCCTGGATTCGTGGCTTACTTCAGACGTGGTGGTTGATGGGTTTTTCTGAGTTTGAGATTTTTTTGTTTGGATTGGTTGTGATGTATTTTTGGATTGATTTGGTACTTTGGGGCTTTAGGATTTGATGATTTTGCTGGGTTTGAGAAAATGGTGATTTTGAAAATTTTAATTTTTGGATTTTAATTTCTGGGTTTGTGTTCTTAGATCTGGGTTTGTGTTCTTGTTCAAGACACATTTAGATCTCAATTCATGTGATTTTTGGTTTTTAATTCTGTTTTTAATTTTTTTTATTTAGTTAAAATTAATAAATTAATTTTTTTTAATTTAGATGCTGACATGGCATTTTTTAATGTCAAAATAAAATTTTTATTATTATTTTAATAGTTCTGTCTACCACGTAGGACGGGGCCATTAGGGTACTGACGGAAAGGATTAAAACGAGACACGTTTTCCAGGATAGGGATTAAAAGCGATGGAAAAGAAAAAAAGATAGGGACCAAAGTGGGAATCATGTGAAAATGTAAGGACGAAAATGAGTTTTTCCCCTAAAAAAAAAAAAAAAAAAAAAAAAAAAAAAAAAAACTCAATCCGTAGAACAAAAACTATGATATATTCTAGAAATATGCCATAGAATATTCCTAGAATATTCTATGATTTATTCCAGAAAATTCGGTTAAAAAAAATTTAAAATCACTCCTCTATATGAAATCTTAGACTCTATCTTATGGTCCTAGCCATGGTTTGCCTCAATTATGACGTGACCCATTACTTTTCTTCTACCGTTCACACTTTGTTACATCATAATTGTGATAAAAAATTGTAAAATATTTTGTAACACTAAGGGGGTGTTTGGTATACCATTTCCAAAAAAAAAAAAAAAAAAAAAAAAAACACATTTTTAAACAACATTACATGTATTTCCACACACTTTTTTACCTACATGTATTTCTACACATGTTTTCAAACAACAAAACACATGTTTTTAAGTGCATGTACCAAACACCCAAATTTCCCTAATAAAAATTGTAAATATTAATTAAAAGTAATTATTATATTTTATTAGTTCACAACATTTTAACAACAAATTATAAATAGTTAGTTGTTATTGGTTCAAATTTAAACCTAACACTAAGATTACTTTTTTGCCCCAACAATAACAACCAGTAACAACCTGCCACTTAGGATTTGTTGTAAAAATGTTGTGAAAATATTATGGACATATCATCTCACTCTCTCTCTCTCTCTCTCTCTCTCTCTTTATATATATATATATATATATATATATTTATATCAAAACTAAACAAACGCCACTATAGGTCAAAATTCAAAACCCACCCAACCCCACCTACCCCCACTCACCTTATCAATCCCTTGTCTCCACGTAGCTTCTTTAGACTTCTTTTTTTTTTTTTTCTTTTTTTTTCTTTCTTTCTTTTTCTCCCTTATCTCCACTCCTCCATCTTTCTTCTTTTCTATTTCTTTTTTTTTTTTTTTCCTTCTTTCACTCTTCTTTCACTACACACCTGGATTTATTCTTTTCTCTTTCTCTCCTATTTGATTTTATTTCCCCTATTTTATTTGTGGTGGTGTTAATGTCAGTGGGTTTTGGATTTGAAGATGGTGTTGCAACTAGTTAATTTTGTTCAAATTTGTAAATGGTGCTACTGTTATGGGATTTGTGATTGAAGAAAGAGTGCTATTGTGTTTGATGCCATTGGTTGTATAGTTGCAAGTAAGTATTTTTTTTTTTTTAAATTAATGATTGTTTTGGTCTATTCCTTTTTTGATAATAGTTTTGGTCTATTCCTTGTCTGCTATCAACTTTGCTACGTGGGTCTCTAGGATTTTTGATTAATTTTTGTAAATTCTTTGGCTTTTTATTATTGATAGGTTTAGAGATCTCAAGTGTAATAATATCTGATAGGCCACAAACGGATTGACCCCTTGTGATTGAAATTAATTAATTAATTAGTCAAGTTATTAATTAATCAATTTATCATGCAAAATGTGTAGTAGCACAAAAAAATCACCAAACAACTAAATACGCAGCGGAAAATAAAAGACACGGTGATTTGTTTACAAATAGGGAAAACCTAACGGCAAAAACCCCATCGGGTGATTTTCAGGTCACTACTCCCGAAACTCCACTATTATCACAACAAGCGGTTACAAGTAAAGGAATCCCAAGTACCTTACCAACCTACAGTTGAACCCTTATCCCAATACCCAATTGGACTTGTTCTGTAGTGACAATTCTCCCTTTTGATGCACGGCTCCCAAGTACGTGACTAACCAATGCGCAGATCTTAGTACGCGACTTCAATCACCAACTAAGAAGGTTGTTGGCTGCAAAGTTCTTCAATTCATCCCAACGATGAAGATCAAGAAGATACTTGGTCACAAAACCCTACGGTGCAAATACATAACAACTTCTTCAAGAGAAAGAGATGAACTAGGGCAAGAACTTCGTCTCCGGTCACAATTTGCTTGAACAGAGTTTGCTCAATGCTTTTGCAACTTGTGAACTGTTTGACGGCCCTTAAAATAATCCTTTTATATATTTAGGATTAGGAGAAAAGAAGGTCCAAACACATAATCACGGATCCCAAGAAAAACAGATCAGATTGCTGTTTTCTTAAACCTCGACAGATAGAAGGTGTCAAGAATCTGTCGAGATAGCTGTCGAGCACACGGGCAGAAACAACTTCTTAAACCTCGACACATTATAGCTATTGAGTTAGCTGTCGAGTTTTAATGTTTTTGCACTTTCAGCTTGTTTTCTTGAACAGACTTGAAGGCTTCAACACTTGATCTTGAAACATGGTTTCTTGAAGTATTTAAACACATCCTAAATCTACTCAAATACAAGTAAAGTGCGTTTTGTCAAAGGATAAGCCAATTACACAAAATAGTGACATATGTTCCTAACAAGTGAAACACATATGTCCTAACAATATCTTTGTTAATAGAACCAAGAAAGTAGTGAAAAATTCAAAATTTATTTGATGATTTCTTTTTGCAAGTTAGTCTATGGCGGCTGAATGTGTTGGGGTGGAGTTGCTATTATTATTATTATTATTTTTTGGATGTGAGCATGTTGTGTTTGTTTTTGAATTTTTTTAGATGGGTTTGTGTTTCATTTTGAATTTGCTGGGCTAGCTATAGTGTTTGTATTTTGTTTTATTTATGTTTTTTTGGTTTGTTTTGTTTCCTTTAAATTAATTTAAAAATTAAAATAATTACAATTTTTTGTGTGGGTGTTTTGGCTATAGTGGCGTTTGTAGAACGCCACTATAGGTCGTGGCATTTAGAAACGCCACTATAGGTCTATAGTGTACAATAGTGGCATTTGTAAACGCCACTATAGCAAGCGCTACTATAGCCCAAGTGGGCCTATGGTGGCGTTTCACAAACGCCACTATAGGCCCAATTTTTTGTAGTGAATGCATCAAGCTGCTCCTGGATATCATGATTCATGAGGTCTCAAGAATCTTAAAGTCAACCCTTGGGATATTATTACCCACCTAGTCCCATTATAATGTCTCATTATTATTATTATTATTATTATTATTATTATTATTATTATTATTATTATTTTAAATTTTTGTTGGGTCATAAAATTGGAAAATTTTACATTAAAAAAAAAGACATAAATAAAATAAAGAAAAGAAATGCCGTTAATGGGAGGCCGCGAGAAAGAAACAGAACCGAGTAAAATATATATATATATATATATATATGTAGGGACACGTTTTTACAGCTCAAGCCCACAACGTATGAGATCTTGGCCCAGTGAGCCCAGTACAATAAATTTGTAGAGAGTGAGTTGGAAAACTAGGCTCTAATGAGTTAAGTAGCAATTATAAGGGGTACAGATGACAATAAAGTAAGAACAGATAGATTTTATCCAAAGAAAGTCATCCTCGGCTCGGTCCGAGGAGACCAGTTCTTGTATATATTAATCGAAGATGGTTACAGATGCAGCTCTTGTTGCTACATTGTTTATTTCTTCATCCTCCGATCCTCTTTTCTCAAGGTATCTCCTCTATTTTATACTTAATTTCCCTTCCATCTCTACCCTACATGTATAGATCAGATGGTTAGTGTAGATACTTGTCCCATCAGCCCCTCCCTAAAGTCTTTGGGAGTAGCTGTAAGGCTGAAAAGCACTGTTCAGACATCACTTCATCATTAATGCGGCCAGAGAGTTTAGCTGCAAAGCATTCAATGTAATGGTAGCAGCTTTCCCTAAGATATTTCATAACTCTCCTCTGTCCTATTCCTTCCTGATACTTATTCTCTTTCATGGAATGGTCCGGAACGTTGCTCTCGATAGCAGACCACACCCCCGACCTCGGCCTTGCCCGGCCGAGGAGGGATTCTTCCCCAGACCACCCTCTTGGGTGATCACAATCGAACCTTAATTCTTTACCTACTGACACGGATCCTTATGACAGCATCTATCCGTCCTCGGACTGCTTACTGTCCTCGGATTGTCTAGCATCCTCGGGTTGTGCCCCTAGCCCAATATATACATAGACATGGACTCCTAGGCCTTTCATCCCCACAATATATAAATATATATATATATATATAATAAACAATCCAACACGTCTATCTCCCTCTGAAATCTGAGAAATTGAGAATAGAGAGAGAGTAGCAGAAAAATGGGAATCCCATCGGAAATGAGAGACATATGTGTGAAGAAAAGAAACGGCTTCATCATTGCTTCTCCGCTCGAAGATCAGAATGCCTTGAACGCTAGAAGAAAACTCTGCAATCAAGGTGAGCTTTAATCTTTCTTCTCTCTTTTTTTTAATTATTAATTTAATGCATAGTTTGGCTATTTTTGGAGCTGAATTTTCTTTTTAGCTGAAATTTAGAGATATTATTTGGGGTCAGTTTTTTTATTTTTTATTTTATTTTATCATTTATGCTTTATGTGGTTGTTCACTGATTGACTGATTAGTTGTTTTATTGTTGATTAAGATTTTCACTTTGGTCTTTTTTTTTTACTTTCCCAATGCACTGTTTGGTTGCTGAGAAGTGGTACAATTAAATGTATATAAACTCAGTATCAGCCTGTATTTTATGGTGTGTTTAGATGGCAAGATTTTAGCACTTGAATTTGAAATTGGATAATTCAAATTTAAATACCTTATTTAGATAGTCCACAAAAAGTTAAAAATTTGGATTTGACAAATTCTCAAAAGATTTTGAACTTTTAGGGGGTGTTTGATAGTTTAGTTTGAACACACTTTTGAGCATTTTAAACAATGTTACACACTTTTTCACCCACACGTATATCAAAAATACTCAAACAACATTACTCAAACTTCTCTACCAAATACCCCCTTAAAATCCTAAAATCTGAAATAACTTCTAAACACATAAAAATTTTAAAAATCCAAAATACATATATAGATTTAGAATTAAAATATTTCAATTCTATCACTTTAAAAATCAAATACAAATCCAAACATCCAAACACAACCTAACGGACTTATGGAAATATAGATTAGTCGGTGGAACTGAAGGCCATTAAAACTGTGGCATCTTGGTACCTGTTTGTTTTGCAGTGTTGCTGTACATGGCATTAAAAAATTCCTTGGAACACGGTTCCACACGTGATATAAAACAGAAAATCAAATCTAGCTTTGGTGTGAATCCTCGTTTCTTTTTCTTTTTCTTTTTCTTCCACATTATCTACATGCAAGACACTGACATGTTTGGTTAATTAATTAATTTTGGTTGATTTCTACGTCTTGGTCTTTGGTAGTAGTATTAATTATTAGCGATGACATCTCTCACTTTAACGTCATCTAAAGCCTCACATGTTGTCCTTTACCATCGCGTCATCTTAGGTACGTCAGCTTCACAACGCAATCAAACAAATGGAAAAGTAAAGAAAATTAATTTACGAAGATTTACTAATGTGTGCTATTAGGGCATACATTAGTAAACTATTTTAAAAAATTTTTAATAAAAAATCATAAAAATAATTAATTGTTTAGAAAATTTTTTCAATTCTCCATAAAAACTTTCTCAAAATAAATGGTTAACGTGTGTCCTAAAGGCACACATTAACTGAATCCTAATCTATATTAGGAGTGGAGACATGACGGAAAGTGCTTTAATTGAATATTTAATTAGGCTCTTATCTTATCCGAACATTTATAGGGAAAATTTAGATTATATTACACCTAGCAAATCGTGTATTCCCTAAGTGGTTTCCATAGATAACTAATCCATGCACACTAGCTCATGTCTCTTTCTCTTTCTCTTTGGTACACAATAGTTTCCCGAGTTGATAATATCGTTAATACTTAAGAACTTATGTGTGCATCAGTGCATATGTGTTTGTTTCTTTAAAAACATATTCCTCCTTTTTGTTTTTTTTTTTAGATCAAAACTCACTAATAAAAAAAAAAAAAACACAATTTCTTGTATAAGTAAGTCAACTAATAGACTTTTAAATAAAAATTTATGAAAATACCTTAAGTCTTCTTTATCTCATGAAGTGGTTCATCGAAAAAAAAAATATAAATCTCATGAGGTGAGTCATATTTCAAATATCTTTTCTTATAATGAGAAAAGGTTTTCCTAAATTCCAAATTTTTTATGCTACATGCAAGACTTGAATCAAATTTCTAAAATAAAAATATATATGACCAAATTTTATGTTATAATTCAGGATAATTACCATCACCGCTCAATCTCCTTATTCTAATTGTATTTTTAATTTCTTTTACCGCGTCAAGGAGGTAGTGTGTGTGGGTGGGGGAGGGGTGATGTGTTACTCGTGTTGTGGCCCATTCAATCACTTTCAATGATTTAAAAAAATAATAAAAAATCACTTTCAATATAATATAAGAAATAGCGAGCTTTTCACGTAGATTGCTTTTACACGGGTCTGAAAAGACTTTTTACCTGTAAAGATGCTCAATAAATTATTTGATCTCGCTTTCAGAAGCTAAGAATTTTATTTTCAGAAGCATAAAATTGCTTTTAAAAATTGCAATCCTATAATACGCTTTTGACTAAAATTCTGTCTATATTCAATGTTCCTCCCTGAAAACTGAATAAGGTTGCAAATCTATCCTTTTATCTACGACTAATCAAATTACATAGGTGACAAACAAAGTCTTGATGTGACACAGATTTTGATTCAGCCAAAAAAACAGAAGTGACAGTTTTTATTAAAAAAAGAGTAACATTACTTGGAAGAAATTTAAGGGTAGATAGACAAAAAGACAAAATTGATATGTCTCAAATATTTCTAATGCATGCTATGGTAGGATTTGGAATGAGTGGAGTATGAAATCACATAAAAAAAAGATAAAGCAGAGATTATATCTATAAGATACAATCATAACTAGGTATTGGAGTCTTTAAAAAAAAAAAAAAAAAAAACTAGGTATTGGAGTCTTTCTTTTTTGGGCTAAGTGCCATATATCATAGATACAAAATCAGCTAAAGAGAAAAATAAGAGTTGTGCTAGTACCACATAATTGGGCACAACTTTATGTCAGAACTCGCCACATAGCGAGTTGTGATTGAAAAAGATGTGTCAGTCATAACTCGTCCTACGGCGAATTGTGGCACAAAGTTATGCTCAATTATGTGTTGATACTAGTATTAGCCGAAAAATAATAGAGTTCTCCAGCCATCTTGACAGCTCATTATACACAAATAAATAGAAATGTATTTAGTTGTCTATCAAGATAGTGATGTTTTGTCTTTTAAATTAATACGAAAAATGGCATAGCTGGCAATAATCTGCATAAGCTATGGAGGAGGGTACTAGTTTTGTACAAGAATTGACAGTTTAGACCTCCAGCTGTATATAATTATGGGTCCGGTTAATGTGTGCTCTAAGGGCATACATTAAGCTATCCATTTTTGAAAACATTTTCTAGGTAATTAAAAAAGCTATTAATACTTTTTCAATTCCATAAAAAAAAATTTCCAAAAATGAAAATTATTGTATGCCCTTAGGGCACACATTAGCAAAATCCTATAATTATAAGGTGATGGAAATTCCTTTTCATACGGTTGGTTTTGAAAATAGGAGGATTGATAATTTGATATGAGTACAGAGTACTGGCTTTGCATAAAATTTTTACCATATTTTAAAAAACACCATATTTAAAGGGTAAAATGCACTTTCTCCTTTTTACTAGCAGTTCATTAAATCGCTCGAACCGCATGACTGTACTAAAATTAACCAAAATTCCCACAAAATGAAAACACTTAACAATTCACAATCAACCACTTTAGCAAAGGTCTCTCTGCTGTTAGGTGAGTGAGCTCTCTCTCTTTCCCAACGGTAGTAGAAGTGTTTTGTCCCTTCTAGGAAGGAGAGTTTTGTTCTCTAAGGCAACAAGTTTGTCATTAGAGCTTGTGGGTTTTCTTTTGAAGGTTTAGGGAAACACTAAGTAGGCTGTCTTCTCTCAAAACGGTATCATGGAGGATTTGGCTACAAAGTGGAGCACTTTCTCCTTGTCTGAGAGGGAGACAATAGGTTTTGTTCTTCAACGTGACCAACGATTGGGGGAATTTCTTTTAGTAGCACATTTCTTAACCCCTCGATTTTTGAATATGGAAGCAATGGCAAGGACTTTCAAACAGCTTTGGAGGTCTACCAATGGTTTCAAAATTCGAAACCATAAGGAGCAGAGAGTTTTATTTGTTTTTGACAATCTAGGTGATGTGGATAGAATTTTGCAGAATCAACCATGGAGCTTTGACAAGCACTTAGTCATGCTGCAAAGATACAATTATGATGTTTCTGTTCGTGACTTGATTCTCAAAATGACCCTATTCTGGGTCCAAGTTCACGATATTCCTGTTCGTTACATGAATAGACGAGTGGCTGAAGATATTTGTGAGGTAGTTGGTGAAGTGCAAAAATTGGCAAGGGTAGTGGATGATGATGGTGGTCTTTTCATACGAGTCCGAGTACTCATAGATATCTCCCTCCCCCTATGCCGTGGAAGGTTAATTACAATGGAGAATGGAGAAAAAGTGTGGGTGAAGTTCAAGTATGAGCGGCTGCCCAACATTTTCTTTTGGTGTGGACGGCTGAATCACAGTGATACGAACTATGAATTATGGATTGATAGTAAAGGTATGCTTACACCGGAGTAACAACAATTTGATTCTTCATTGAAGGCGGCCCTGTATACGTCAATAGGTAAGGACATTATTTACGTCCTTGGTTACTATGAACGAAGTAAGACCAGAGTTCAGTCCACGGCTCAGGTCTCTAATTCAACTCCAGGTGTGGCAGAGGGGCAGACGGGTAGTGGTGGTCCGGTGGAGGTGAATCAAGCGTCCTTGGCAACGGGTAGAAGTAGTGATGAGGGTGTTAATGGCATAACGCATGGTGAATTTAATGAGGTTGAGGTGTTACACATTGATTCAGAGGGTGAGAAGATTTGGAGTCTTTCCCAATCAGTTCTGACCTTATTAATGCTCCTATAATTAAGGAAGGTAATAGTGCTATGAAGTCTTTCCCAAATCAGATGCCAACGTCTGAACTTTTTGAAATTCCAATCAAGGGGTTTAATGAGGGTGTAACGGGAATTAACTATACTTATTCTGATTTAAGTCAAATTAAGGAGACGGCATTGAATGAGGATATTCCTTTCCCTGTTCAGCATGCCACCTCAGCCGAGAAGCAAGCAACACGGCCAGCTAGAATTAGGGCAACACGAAAAAAAAATCCTTCCTCTAATTCGAAGGCTGCTACCAGTAGTAACCTAAGAACAAAAAAGCTAATCTCTAGGGTGAATCACTCAAAATTCGTGGGCCATACAGAAAAGGGAGGAAAGATTTGTGGGAAGAGGAGTGGTGATGTTCATCTGGAGTTACCTTGCAAGCACAGGCGGGTTTCAAAAGATGAGAGTGACAAGCTTTTTTCAATGGTGGAGGCTGATAATCAGCCCCGCCAAACACAATGAGTTGATTAGTTTGGAATTGTCGCGGGCTTGGGAACCCATGTACAGTTAACGAGCTTGCAGAGATGGTGCGGGCAAAAGATCCCTCTGTCGTGTTTTTAACCGAGACATGGGCAGATTAAGCAAGGCTAAAAGTTGTGAAAAGGAAAATTCAGTTTGAAAACATGTTTGTATCACCAAGAACAAGTAGAGGTGGAGGTTTAGTTTTGTTTTGGAGATCAACAATAGATGTTTCAGTGGAGGGGTCAGATAAGAACAATATTGATGTGATCATAGATAAGAGCAAAGAATTCGAATGGCGTTTCACAGGGTTCTATGGTGAACCGGATGCTCAAAAGCGGTATGAGTCTTAGGATTTGCTACGTACTTTAAAAAGGAAATTTCAGAGTCCGTGGCTGTGTGCGGGGGATTTCAATGAGTTGGTAAGAGGAGATGAAAAATTGGGGGGCAATAGAAGAAGTCACAATCAAATGCAATTGTTCCGTGAGGCAATTGATGCATGTGGTTTTGTTGATCTAGGGTATACGGGTTCAAGGTTTACTTGGAGTAAGCATTACAATTCGGGTCATTCAATTTGGGAGAGATTAGATAGAGCCTTATGCACAACAGATTGGCTCAACCACTTTGCTGGCACCAAGGTTGTTCATCTCACATGCAATACCTCGGATCACTCTCCATTATGGATTGCTCCTTGTGGTATAGACCCTCCGCCAAGTTCTAAGCCATTTCGCTTTGAAGAGATATGGATGTCCGATAAGGGGTGTGGAAGGGTTATTGAAGCTGTGTGGAGAGGCTCCTTCCCTTGTGAAGCCGAAAGACAAGTGATAAAAAAATTAGAAAAATGTGGGGCGGAGTTAACACAGTGGAGCCGTAAGAACTTTGGCCATGTGAGGAGACAATTGATTGACAAAAGGAAAAGCTTGCTTTAGGCCGAACAGCAAGCAATGCTTGGAGGGAATAATGATCGAGTGAGGGGATTGAAACAGGAGATCAATGAATTGTTGGTGAAGGAAAATTTGATGTGGAGGCAGCGGGCAAAAGCGTTTTGGCTGGTTGATGGTGACAAAAACTCTAGGTATTTCCATACTACGGCTACTCAAAGGCACCGCAAGAATAAGATTTTGGGGGTCAAAGATTCTTCTGGTGCATGGATTGCTCAATTCGAGGGAATTGCTGAAACTTTTACAACCTACTATCAACACCTTTTTGAATCCTCCAATCCTACCTTGGGTCTCAATTCAATGGTGAAGGTGGTAACTGATGATATGAATGCTCAACTGTCCCAAGAGTTCATGGCGTGGGAGGTAGAAGTTGCACTAAAACAGATGGCTTCGTTAAAAGCCCCTGGTCCTGACAGTATGCCCCCTCTTTTCTACCAAAATTATTGGAATCTTGTTGGTAATGATCTAACTAAAACCATATTGTTATACCTAAATTCAGCCACAATCCCCCATCCCCTAAACCATACTTTCATAACCTTAATACCAAAAATAAAAAATCCTATGGCTGTCATTGATTACCGCCCCATTAGCCTTTGTAATGTCCTTTATAAAATATTTTCAAAGGTCCTTGCTAATAGGTTAAAAAAAATCCTACCCTCAATCATAACCGAACACCAAAGTGCCTTTACAAAAAACCGTTTGATCTCAGATAACATTCTTGTGGCTTTTGAAACATTGCATAGCATGAATAATCATAATTCCAAAAAATCTGGTTATATGGCATTGAAATTAGACATAAGCAAGGCGTATGATAGGGTGGAGTGGTGTTTTTTGGAGGATGTGATGAGAAAATTGGGGTTTAATGAAAGGTGGATAGACCTTATGATGGAGTGTGTAAAAACAGTCTCATATTCGGTGTTGGTGAATGGTGAACCAAAGGGATTGATTGAACCAACAAGGGGAATTCGCCAAGGCGATCCTCTATCCCCCTTCCTATTTTTGTTGTGTATGGAAGGCCTTAATAATTTAATATTGAAGGCGGAAAGTGAGGGTTCCATACATGGATTTGCTTTGAGTAGACGAAGTCCAAAACTAATGCATCTGCTTTTTGCGGATGATAGCTTATTGTTTTGCAGGTCTAATATAAATGAATGTCAAAAGGTGCTTGATCTTCTTGCCTCCTATGAAAGCATGTCCAGGCAGCAAATTAATAGAGGCAAAACATCAATCTTCTTTAGCAAATCCACCACTCTAGACATGAGGAATGAAATCAAAGAAGCTTTGGGGGTTCCGGAAATTGTGTAGTATGAGAAGTACTTGGGGTTGATGTCATTTGTAGGGAAGAGTAAAAGGGCAAGCTTTGATTACATTAAGGAGAGGGTGTGGAGGAAGCTTCAAGGATGGGAAGGGAGTCTACTATCACAAGTGGGGCGAGAGGTTTTGATTAAGGCCGTGGTCCAAGCTATCCCAACATATTCCATGTGTTGTTTCAAGCTCCCACTAGGTCTTTGTAATGAAATTGAAAAACTTATTTGTGGCTTTTGGTGGGGACAAAGGGGAGATCGTAGGAAAATACATTGGGTAAAGTGGGAAAAAATGTGTGAGCCAAAATCTGAAGGTGGCATGGGATTCAAGGAGTTGTCTTTATTTAACGATGCTCTTTTGGCCAAACAGACATGGAGGTTGCTGCACAACACAAATTCCTTGTTTTACAAAGCGTTTAAGTCCAAGTTCTTTCCAAACTGTTCTATTATGGAAGCTAAGGAGGGCTATAGAGGGTCGTATGCTTCTAGGAGTATTTTCAAAGGTAGGGAGGTTATAAGGCGAGGAGCGAAGTAGAGAGTGGGCAATGGAGAATCTATTAAGCTTTGGGGGGATAATGGCTGCCTTCTTTGCAAAGCCTAAGCCTCCAATGCCCCCTCACAGCTGAACTACAAAATGCCAAGGTGAGTTCTCTAATTAATCCCTCAACTCGCTAATGGAATACTCAGCTGCTGCCTAATCTCTTTAGCCAGATGGAGTCAGACCAGATTGCAAAAATCCCTCTAACCTGCACTATCTTTGAGGACTCTATCTTTTGGCCGTATGTACAGTCCAGTCAATACACCACAAAGTCCGGTTATTACTTCCTTAAGACAGAAGCTCAGTTGGTGAACTTGCAGTCCCCTTCCCAAGCCGAGCTGATGAAACCACTTTGGAAGAGAATATGGAGCTTATCAGTGCCGTGTAAGGTCAGAAATTTTCTTTGGAGGGCCTGCAAAAACGCTATTCCAACTTTGAATAATCTGAAGCACCGCTGCGTGGTGGAAGATTCAAAGTGTTCTCTCTGTGCCCAACACGATGAGGATGTTATCCATGCCTTATGGTCTTGCTCGGCCCTTGCATAGGTGTGGAACGAAGACCCTCAATGGAGTTTTAGAGGCCAAAACGTCTTCCCATATTTTAGCCATCTGATCAGCCATGTTTTTAAGTAGGGATGTAGTGCCGAGCTGTTTGCTATGCAGATTTGGACTATTTGGTTCTGAAGAAACAAAGTCAGATCAACTCCACTAGGTTTCCCCTTAAATCTGATAGCGCAGAGAGCTTATGAGGCGTTAGTAGAATACCGAGCTGCACAACCACGGCATTCTTTGGCAGCGCCGACAACCAAACAGCGGGCAAGATGGATTCCTCCTCCTCCAAACTGGTTTAAGGCTAACTTTGATGCAGCAATCTTTGACGATGTTGGCAGGGCTGCTCTTGGAGTGATAATTCGTGACAGCTAAGGTCTTGCAATGGCTGCTCTAACTCAGAATGCTCAGTTGGCTAGCTCGATGGTGGAGATGGAAGCATTGGCAGCCACACGGGTAGTGGAACTTGCTACAAAAATTGGTCTTGATAGAGTTATTTTTGAAGGCGACTCCAGCATTGTCATTAGAGGCTTAACAAATCAGGTTCCAAGCTTTGCTCCATTTGGCTTTCTCATAAAAGAGGAAATTGACTTGGCTAATCAGCTTACTAATGTAAAATTCCAACATGTTGGTAGGGAAGGAAATAGCGTAGCTCATAACCTTGCTAGGCATGCACGACATGTCACAAGTTTTTTTATTTTGATGGAGGATGTTCCGTCTTTTTGTTTTGAAATGTATTAGGCAGATTTGCCTTCAGCTTAATAAAATCACAGTGTTGTTTCTCAAAAAAAAAAAAAGAAATTCACTCAGTTGTTCAGAAAAATTATAAATTTAATTATTCAACCAATATTCTAATATTTTGTCTTATATGGGGGTGTAGACTCCTCCTCAATTAATGTGGCTTAACACATAAAAATTTTCATTTTTAAATGGGATAGGGAATCAAGGCATCGTTCAAAATCAAAATCACATACTTTAGTATCATGGAAGGTATGGTGTAACCACTCCCAATCAGGGTGGTCTTACAAGAATATATGACAGAAGCAAGCTAGGATAACAAATCAAGAAAGAATGTTATAGAACTAATATGACTCAAAAGGAATTCTAAATATCTACCACCATGATAAATTACTCTTTGTCTGGAAGTGTGAATTATTAGAAAATGAATTCAATCATTTCACTATTATTCTAATAGATACTAAAATGACCTCATTCAATTTTTATTGATATTTTTCACATACATAATCACATGCCACCATGTGTTTAATCATGTTTCTTGGGATCAATTTGTATATATTGGGCAAATGTGTTTTGGATGATTTTGCCACCCCTAATATACATTGACCCCCCCCCCCCAAAACTATGTCCTAAATTCCTAATTTCCACTGGGTATGCTCTTCTTAGAGCGAAAAAGAGATTGGTCAATTTTTAGTGGAATTAGCTACATTGGGTATACTCCTAAGAACCTTTTTCTATTATTCAGAAAAAAAAAAAAAAAAAAAAACCATTTTTCTTTCATCTATTTATATATTTAATGAATCATTTTTTTATGAAATTTATTTTATGAATCATTGATCAGCATCCTTTGCACCTGATAATTATATATGTGCCCGTATTTGGATATGGGAGATTTTTCTTTGATCTCCGTGCTTATTTTACAAAAATTCGACCCTACCATTGTCTCTCCTAGTCTTTGAGACTTTCTTTTCTTTTCTTTTCTATTTCTTTTCCTTTTCCTTTTCTACCTCATCAGGTTCTTGGTCGGATCATAATCAGCGCGTCAACCTTAGACTTCAAACATAAAAATGAAAAGTTAAAAAAAAAAAAAAAAAAAAAACTATCACCATTTAAATAATTTTCACAAAAGAAACTACCTAGAAAATTATTTACAAATAGCAACAGGAAATTAGAAACAATTAATAATTGAATTTTTTTTTTTTTTTTGGAGGAGAATAATTGAACAATCTTGTAGTATATATAAACAACGCCAAATTAAATCATAGTGATTCACTTTAATATAGCGATTGACCTCTTTTGCCTGTTTCATGTGATACTTTATAAGGTCTCTTTCACTTTCCTAGTATTATTAAAAGTATATGAGACATTTCATTGCATCTTCTATCGGGCCCTCATTGCTTTATTAAAATATGAAATAAATAGAACTACTTATATATGGAGGTCGAGGGTATCCATTCATAGTATTAACACGTTTAATCTGCGAAATTTTTATGCATATAAATATTGTAAATTTATCTCTTTGAGCTAAGAAAATCAACCACAGGCGAGAGAGAGAGAGAGAATTAGAGATGGTGAAAGCTCCGTACTACGACAAAAATGGAGTGAAGAAAGGCGCATGGAGTCTAGAAGAGGATAATAAATTAAGAGCATATGTGCAGAGATATGGCCATTGGAACTGGCGTGAACTCCCCAAGTTTGCTGGTATCAATCTATACTTTCTTTAGAAAGGTGGTAGGGAATTACCAATTTGAAAAGCGTATAATTATAATGATGATAAATAAGGCTATTTCGCTTAGGCTTCTTTATCTTAAATATTAAACTTGACATGTATAACTTTCTTTTTTGGGATGAATTTGACATGTGTAACTTTAGTTGATAAAGGCATGCCAATTGTACATGGTTTTCAATACATGATCAACTTAATTAGTTCATTTATATTGTTCGAGAACTCAAAGAGTAAGAGAAATGGAATGAAGGGATTTGAATCAAGGTCGTTAATGTGTTTAATTGGTTTCTTTAACAGGTCTATCAAGATGTGGGAAGAGCTGCAGATTACGATGGATGAACTACCTTCGCCCAGATGTAAAACGAGGGAAATACACCAAAGAAGAAGATGAAAAGATCATCAAATTGCATCAAGAACTTGGGAATAAGTACGAATTTTTTACTTGTTGAAAATAAATTTCGAAATTCTTGGGTAGATACACATAAGTTTACATACAAATTCTAAAGTCAGTCATATATGAGTGCAAGCTTTTTTTATTTATTTTCTTTTTATGATTTTGATAACAACAAGAAGTTAAAATTCATATCAAGCATTGACGAACTCCGAACAATTTATAGAAAATGTTTGCTTGAAACGTGTTTGTTGCCAGGAGCTTTATAGCTCGGTAGTATTTATTTCGTCTCTATTACGATGAGAACATGGTTCAAATCTCTCTCTCCATTAGTGGTAACAATTGAATATGAGAGAGAGAGAGAGAGAGAGAGAGAGAGAGCTTGTTGTCAATCATTAGTGAAGTCTCTGAGTTGCGAAGCTTATGTATTTCTTTAATTTACAGATGGTCCAAAATAGCAGCAAAATTGCCAGGAAGAACAGATAATGAAATAAAGAACCACTGGCACACTCATCTGAAGAAGCGTGCAAAGGAAAATCAGATGTCTTCTGAGGTGAAAGAGCATCCTAGTGATATTTCCCAATGCGAAACAATAAGCAGAAACAGAGACTCAGAAGCTGAAAGTGTCCCCGCTAATGCTCCCTCTCGCCACATTTTAGAGAGCTCTCCATTGTCTCCGGAAACAAGTTCTAGTTATTTCTCCACTTTGAGCTCTCATCATCAAGCTCCTCCACCTCCATCCGGGATAAATCAGATTACAGAAGACGGTGTTGCTTCATCAGAGACATTTGATGAATTTATTGGAGATTTCTGGACCGAACCATTTGTAGCTGACAGTACTTTCTTTCAAAATAGTTGTCCATTATCCTTGTTAAACAGGGGATTGATATCACCATGTGTTTCATATTATGATGATGACATAGATTTGTTTTACCAAGTGATGTAAGCCTTACCAAAGCACCAGTGTAATTTTTTTGGCTTTTTAAGTATGCTTCACATGACAATTGTCATTTGGCAAGAGTCCCCCTCCTTCTTCTTCTTGCTAATAATGAGTTGGAATTGTAAAAAAAAAAATTTATTATTATATATTCAAGTATAATACGCTTTTCGTTATCTCCCCTACCAGTAAAAATGCCAACATCTATGTTGAATTAAATACATAGATTATGCAAATCAGATTTCACAATTATGGCCATCATATATGAAAGTATTATTTTTACTGTGCTGAGTTTAGTTCCATCGGATGCAATTAAGCATTAACTATGTAGATCAATTTTAGGAGAATGCATCTTCTATGACAAGCATACCAACTTATTTATGTAAGAGCCTCAACATCTGACTCTCTATGTCACTTTTTAGTAAAAGTTTAGCTAAATTCAACCCCAAATCCCTTCCATTAGACTCAATAGCCTCTAGGCAAAACAATATGAAATGTATAGTATCCCGGCCTATTGTGTGAGGCACTATAGCTCAACATTTTATATTTGATGATTTTACCCCACACACTCTCTCTCTCTCTCTCTCTCCCCCTCCAAAGGCAATATCTCAAACTTTTCATCATCGATCCGACTAAAATCTTACCATATTAGGGAATATTGGCGAAGATAAGAATCTCCAATAAAGTCCTTGACAGAGTTGTTGTGGATTCGACAGAAATAGGAGAAGAGTAAATGGTTAAACGAGTTAGCAATTGAATCACTAAAATGACAATCAATGATGGCCTTGGAGTAGAAGGGGAAGCTAATAAAAATATGAAATCAGATACCCGATCAAATCTCAGAGCAAGTTTGCTTAGCAATGGACAAGGCCAAGTGGTTCAAACTCCAGTGTACCGAGGTGGGCATGCATGTTGTTAGGGTTTTAGGCCCCGGTAATCACAGTATTGACCAATTTTTAGTCAAGTAATTAATTAAATTAATTATGCTTTAGATATGAATTAGATGACATCACACAAGCATGGATCACATAAAGACACCAAAATGATGACCTAGGAAAACCGATGAAACAAATCGTTTCAATGGTAAAAACTTGTGGGGATTTAACCATCAATCCTAAAGGCAATAAATCCACTAAAATAGAATAGAAGTTTATACTCAAGATTTAATCTTAAATCTAATGCTACCTCATGTAGTACTTACTAACGTGACTACACATAGCTTCGAGATCTACATACTCTTCTATTCGGATTTGTTGCACACAAATTCACAGTTCATGAGTCCAAGATCCACTCTTAAAGATTTTTCCTAGTAACTAGATTGTTAATTGGATACAGCAACTTCACTTTAATCATCGGATCTTTGGTATGCACACCAGTCTCCAATTGATGCCGTATGAGAGCTTGGAAAATTCCAGACTTGTGTACAAATACATTGCTCTCTTGTGTGTGTAAAAACGTTCTCTAGGGCTTGCTTATATAGTGTACTTGAGATGCACATAACCCTAGATCCAACGGTTGAGGAAAAATATTGTACATCTAATTTGCACTATTTTCTATTGATCGAGATTTGTAGCTTGACTAGTTGAGTTATGTGATTCTTGACCTGTCAAGCTATAGTCGAGAACCTATACAGTAGAAGTTCTGTTTCTGCATTCTCTTTGAACCTTGATTTGTCTTGATCAAATTCCTATCTAATATTAATTTATTAGATAAACTAAGTTCTAACTGTTAAGGACATATTTTGTGTAATTGGCTAATCCTTTGACAAAACGCACTTTACTTGTATTTGGGTAGATCTAGGATGTGTTTAATACTTTAAGAAACATGTTGTTCAAGTCTAGTATTAAAGCCATGAAGATTAGACCAAGAAACAAGTGAAGAAAAGTTGTTCATTAAAGCTGGACAGATAGCTCGACACCTGCGGACAGATAGCTCGACAGCTGCTCGACACCTCTCGACAGCTAGCTATCTATCGAGCCTCTTAAGGTGTTTCTTATTGCAATCTCGATACCTTCTCAATAGTTGGTGGATCGATCGAGAAAGCTCATGTTCCCTCGATAGCTTCTCGACACCTGGTGGATCGATCGAGCCTTATCTCTTGTATCTGATGTTTTAAAGCTCGACACCTCCCGATCGATCGAGGTTACGGGAATTCAGATTTCCAAATCTGATTTTTGGGCCAGGCTTATGTATTTGTGTAGGGTTTCTTTTCTCAGAACCCTAAACCTATATAAGGCTTATTTTACAGGCCGTCACATAAGAGAATACAAGGAGAACATATGCAAAAGGTGACCGATGCCTTATTCTCTCTAAAAGAAGCTACTGCGTCTTTGCACCTTAGGGTTTTGTAACCAAGTGCTTCTTGATCTTCATTGTTGATGAAGTGAACAACTTTGCAGCCAACATCTTCTTCTAGTTGGTGATTGAAGTCGCGTACTGGGATCCGCGCAATTGGTTAGTCACGTACTGGGATTCGTGCATCATCAAAAGAGTGGCGTTCATATACTGAAGAGTTCAGAGGTTCTGAAGCGGTAGAAGGTTTCTGTTGTGAGTTCATCTACGGGGATTGTAGAGTCTATGAACAAAGGTTTTGTACTAGATCTAAAACTCATTTTCATTATAGTGAATTGCTTTTCGGGAAGGTTTCCCCCCAGGTTTTTTACTGTGAAACTAGTTTGTTTCATTGGTTTTCCTAGGTCATCATATCTTGTCTTATTTACTTTTCCGCTGCATTTATCTTTGACATGATATTGATGTTTGTTTGTTTTAACAAGTTTTATTCATAATAAATCTAATTAACAACTTGGGTTTAAAACTTATTAATTCTTTCAACTGGGGTCTAAATTTCCCAACACTAACTATTACAATTGTTCATGATTTGCCAACTTAAAAATATAAACCTAACACAAGTAGACCAACTCTCATTCCAATCTCTATATGAGTGCTTGATTCATATCACGAGCTCATTGGCCATGGGACTTGCACCTTTGCCTTGACATTTCTTGGCTTTTCTATGTTAAAAAGAAAGTGCTCTTCAAAGATTTGTGAGAAAATTTTGATTTTCCTTGCAAAAAAAGTGTGAAAAAATCGATATTTGTTTGTATGTGAGAGTGAATGAGAGTTGAGAGAAGATGCTGATAGATTTTTTGTTTGAAATTTTTTTTATTTGTATTTTATTTGCATATCAAATAGAATGAAAGCTGATAGAGAAGATATTGAAATTTGAAAATTAATGAAGTGATCAAAAATTCATTTATCTTGGATAAGAAATTATAACAAAAAATTAAAATAATATTTAAATAGAACTGAGAGCTAAATAAGAAGTCTGATGTAAATGCATGCAAATAGCATGTTAATTTTTTTTTTTTTTTTTTAATGGAGACTTTAGTTAGAATATATATATTGCAGTTAAAACTTTGTTGTCACAGGGATGGAGGAACTCATGGGCTTTGGGGGCAATGGTCCCTCAAATTTTTTTATTTTATTTTATTTTTTTATTTTTTTTTATTTTTTAATATTAGTATATATGCAGTAATAATTTTAGCAATTTTTATTTTAAAAAATAACACTTTCCCTCTCTTAACAATATTATTGATTTTTAAAGAGTAATGCTATAACCACAAACTTTTACAAAATTTTTATAAACCGTTGAGGTAACAAATTTTTACTGGTTCGCATCTGGACCCACCACTTACATCATTTTTTTACTTACCAATAACAACTAATCACATTATCAATTTATAAAAAGAAATTTATAACTCTAGCATTTTTCTCCTTTTGAAGGCTATTAAAAAAAATTTATAGATCTAAAATCTAAAATAAAATATAAAAGCCCAAAAAATTAACTCAGCAACAAAACTTACCAATAGCAAAGCAAAAAAAAAAAAAAAGCCCTATAATCTAATTTTACCCAAAATAAAAAACCTAGGCTTTTAAAAAAAATTAAACAAAATAATTTTGTCCTTACCCATGCCCCCCCCCCCCCCCAAAAAAAAAAAAAAAAAAAAAAAAAACTCTCAACAGCTATGCCCTACTAGAGCCAAATGTCGGAGCCGCCACACGCAATTAGTAGCAAAGCCACCCCTTAATGCATTCACATCCGATCTTCCATATGCCATATGTTGGTATATTTTAGCATCAAGCACAAAAAATGATGCATTACCTGGACTTGTAAATCTAAAAATTTTACAATTTTGCTGCAGTGTGCTCTTACTTATAGAAATTACTGTAGACTATTGTATCTTTTTTTTAATCACTTTTATTCTCTCTCTCCTCTGTCTTCTCTTTCTCTGGTCTGATGGTCTCCTTTTCTTTCTCAACTCTCTCTTTCCTCATCTCTAATTTCTCGTCTCCCCCTCTCTCACTCTCTGACTCGCTTTCGTCTCCCTCATTCTTCTGGTGCCGTTGTTGGCTGAAGCATGCACCGATGAAGGCGTGAGCTTGACTTCAGCCAAGATCTCCTTCACTCCTCACTCCCTCTCTCACGGCGGTGGTGGTGTTTTATTGGGTGATTTTTTGTGGCGAGATAGGCATTGTCAAGGGTTGTTGTGGTTCTGGTTGTGAGATTGGCGTGGGTATGGTGGTTTCAAGCGGCATGTTTATGGGTTTGCTAATCAAATTTGGTCGTGGGTGGTGATGGGTTTGCTTGCTAATCGGTTTTGGTGATGGGTTTTGGTCGTGGAGGTCCTAATAGTCATGGTTTGGTTGAGTTAATTTGGGTATGGGTGGTGTTTGTGTTGTTGATGGTGGGGATTGTGGTTGTGGTGGTGGCTAGTTTTTTTTTTTTTTTTTTTTGGTGGTGTGGGTGTGGTTGGGGTTGTGACTGATGTGGTGGTGGTGGTGGTGGGTGATTGATGGTGGTGGAGGTGGGGGTTGCCTTGTAGGTTGTGGGGGGTGGGTTTCTCTGTATTTGCTATTCATGGTGGTGGAGGGTTTCTGTGGTGGTGGTGATGGGTGATTGATGGTGGTGCTGGCTAATGTGGGTTCGTGGTGCCGTGGTGGAGGCAATGGCGGTAGCGTGGTTCTGACGTGTTGGTGGCAGTGGTGTTGTGTTTGTTTGGTGGTTTTTGTAATGGGTTGTGTTGTTGTACGGTGGCATGGTGGTGGTGTTGTTTTGGTTGTTGGTTACTTTAAGGAAGAGAGAGAAATAGTAAAAAAAGAATATTTAAATAAAATGGCAAAAAAAATAGAGTTTGGGATGTTAAATGTGTTGTAAAATAGTATGACATAATAAATAAAGTAACTTTTGAGATGGTTCATAGAAATCAGATGTGAATACTCTTATCAAGGCTATCCTTAAAAATCTAATATATGTTTCTCGTGGACTATGTGTGAATTTTGTTGTGTCCTAAGTCCTAACATTGTGGATAACGTGACATGTTCGTTGTACCATACCATTTACTTTCTCTACTTTTAGGTCCTGCTTATACAATATTTTTTCTCACTTTTGGCCATCCTAAATAAAGTAAAACTATGTTCCTGATTGATTCCAGTGACTGTGACATTTGAACCTTTCTAAGCAATGTTAAACAAATCTTCGTAATTAAGGTCCTGTTTAGTGAGCAAGTTTTAATATACTTTTTTACATTTTAAACAACTTTACACACATTTTAATACACTTTTTCACCAACACGTATATCAAAAACACTCAAACAACATTACTCAAACCCTTCTACCAAACGGACCCTAAAATTCTAGTAATTGAGAATTTCTAAGTCTTCGATCCGTGAAAAACAAGCTTGGGCAAACCTTATTATTGATCAGACGGCATTTATCAAAGATTTTTATCAATTGCTTTTCATCTCCAAAAGTCAATGCTGAAATAGTAGCCGCCCATTTGTGGGGTTGGAATTAGTTATATTCTGCCTAGACCAAGACCACGCCGCATGAGGAACAGTCACCGTTGTCACAGGTCATTAGTGCTACATTATCTGACGTCTTTCACACCTGACGTGTGAATTCTGACACAATCGATTCGAGAAGTATTCTTTGCCCACATTTTATATTTATTTAGTTATGTATACGTCAAGAATGTAATTTGTCTTGTTATACTTGACCACCGGGCTATGACCTGGTCTGAGCTAAAAACTTGTTTGGACTGAGGAGGAGTGATATGATTTAACGTATTTTGTTTGAATTTTTGTGAAGAGGGTTGGGAATTGAAGGGGTGTGGTGGGGGTATCATCCCCCCTTTTAATTCCGAGAAACTTTCATATTGTGTGGAGCCCATATGTTGGTGAGAGAAGCGTCTCATATGCCCATCTCACAAGATACAATTTCCTTATCCTCTTATTTTTAATACGTGATTCTATTATGTTTACATTATTATTATTATTATTATTATTATTATTATTATGTAGGTTAAGAGTCTACTTGAGTATTTGTAGCAATGGCTTTGTTGGATATGTTACAAAGTATCTTACTAGTATTCTTAATTGGTATAGAGCATTACCACACGAGGGTGTGGGTTGATAGTATGAGTCCTTATCTCAGCACCTAGAGAGGAGCAGTTCGAGCGATAGCCCCAGTAAGGCCTGTGCCGTACACGTGATATTATCCATTGTCGTAACGTGGCGTGGGGTCGATGAGACCACATCGAAAACCCTATTTTTTCATTCAGCAAAAAAAATAAATAATAAAAAAAAAAAATGGTACAGAGCATTATTGGTGAACATGTTTAGAAGGTTAATAATTTGTTTACTAATCATTGTAGTCATTACATGACTATTTGATGTAGGATCAAGTAATATTTTGAGTTGATATATATATATATATATATATTTGAGAAAGAATACTTCAAATTTTATTAAGAAATAGGCAAATCTGTTTCATAAGCAACAAAGGTGTGCGATGAGACATCTTCCATCCACACTGAATAACCAGTGACATGTCGTGCATTCTTAACTAGTTTGTGAGCTACAATATTACTCTCCCTACGAACATGAGAAAAATTAATACATTGAAAAGATTCAGCAATAGCTTTTACATCTTGGACAAAAGGACCAAATGAAGCTAAGGATAGCGAATCCTCCATCAATGAGTTCATTAGTATTTCAAAATCCCCCTCAAGAATTGCAGAATTTAGTCCCAGTTCTAACTCCAAGGCTGTAGTTGCTGCCATAGTTTCAGTTTCCAGCACGGATAAAGGTAGAGGAATGGAGTGAGACAAGGATGCCATGACTAAACCATTATTGTCCTGGATGATTACTCCTATCCCAGCTCTGTCCATCGTTGTAAACAATGCCCCATCAAAATTTATTTTATAAATACCTTCTTGAGGAGCTGTCCACTTGACCCTCGGCCTTGTTGCTTGTGGTTGAATAGGTGGTTGGGCTACTCGAAACTCCTGAAGTCCAACAATGGCTCGCTGCAACACTTGATCATGTGGGAAACCTGATGGAGAGAAGTCTGCCTTGTTGCGCCTGAACCACGTTGATCATGCTATCATCGCAAATAATTCTGTGTTGTAGTCCAACTCCAGCACTGTGGTCAGCAGGTGTGGAAAGTTCGAGAAAGTAGTGACATGCCTGAATTGCAATTGTGGGTCTTCATCCCTGTAAGGTTGAATTTATTCAATCATGTATTGGCTTTATTCCGTGACAAATTTGCTTGTATTTTAGCAATTAGAGACCCTGTATTTAGGTGGGAATTATGTAAGGGTTGTGTGTGAGAGAGTGAAGAAAACTTAAGATGTGTGCATACAAAGGAGCCTCGCGACTGGATCTCGTGACTGACTCGCGATTGGCAAGTCACCAAAGTGGCACACATGTGAAGCATGCAGGAAACTGAAGGGTCACGACAGCTGGAGCACTACAGGATAAAATGTACAGTTTAGCCAGGCAGTTAGCTCGTGACTCAAACTCGTAACTTGTTCCACTCACGAGATTGAGTCGCCAGAATGCCTTGTTTGGATGAAAACTGACTTTTCACATTCCTCATGTACCCTACTATAAATACCCTTATACCCACGAAATGTAGAGAGCTTCCAGAGAGAATTTTGAGAAAGATACCCTAGAGAAAAACAAGATTAACTCATCCACAATCTTTGACATTTGATTCTCCAAATTCCTCTACTCTCACCCTCTCCATTGATATATCCTTGAGAGATACATTTGTCAAATCTTTATCTCACTATACCCATATCAATGAGGAGGTATTTTGGTGCTTGGGAAGCAGTTCAGAGATGACCAATTTACTTGATTGATGCAATGAGCTTATTGCGGGATCTGGGAAGCTAAAGAAGACAATGTTAGGCATAACCTTGTTGGAGTAAGAAGCTTGGAGGGTTTAGGTGCATTGGGTAGATTAGGCTTGGAGGGTCTTCTGCTATTCATGTATCTCAACTTTATTCTTTAGTCGATCATTTGACCTCTTATAGGGCAGCAAAGAGGTTTTTTGCCGAGTTCTTCAGTTTCCTCTTCGATAATACGTACCGGTGTTATCTTTGTATTTGCATCTCTCTTCCCTTACTCTTTACCTTTTAATTGCTGCTGTGTTTGTGATTAATTATGGTTTAGAGTGTTTTACCAATTTGGATATAGCTTATATTCATCATTCTGCACATATATTGTTTGTGTATAAGCTTGTGTTGGTATTGTTGAAATTGGGGGTCTAAACACTCATTAGTGTTTTACACGCTAATTCAAGCTTTCAATCCCAAATTTGAGAAAGACTTGGGCAAGACCATAAAGCATGCAGCACATCCTCACACTGATTGGAGCAAGAATCACATGACAAATCCTTAATAATGCAGCGACGCACCAGATTTCCTTTTGTTTGCAGGGCATTACGACATGCTCGCCACAAATTTTTTTTTATTTTGCTCGATAAGGATAATCTCCAAATCTATTTCCACGGTGTTTTGGGCTGAATGGTTGGACTGTTGGTTGTTGAAGAAGAGAGGCGTGTCTTAGATTTGAGGAAAAAATAGCCTGACTTAACGGAGTATTGTCCTAATTACACATAGGGCCAATATAGAGTATCCTCTGAAAATCCACGGCTTAAAGGGATTTTTTCTACCAATTCTGAAACTGTGGGATTAAGGGCAATGGATAAAGAATTGGAGTCCCAAATACGTGAAAATGGATCAATTAGAGTACTTACCGCTGCATTTTGGAATTCTGCCCTTATAGGACCATGCACTCCTATATTGTTGTATATTTGATTGCACTTTATTAATTTTTATCTACCTGTATCTTATACGTTAATGTGTTTGTTCATTTATTTCAGGAAAGACAAGTCTATTGTTATGATTAATTTTGTGTTGGTCAATTCCATGTCAAACTTTCTAATGTAATTGCAATATCTCCATGTATTCTGTTAAATATATTATTAGCAATGTGATGTGTTATACCATGTTGTATATGCTAGAGTGGATGCGGAAAGGGAAGCATAGAATAGGAACACCGAGAACACAAAGGTTATGTGATTCAGCCTTGTCGACCTACATCCACGGAGGAATCCCTTAAGGGCTACATCTTTATTGTATAAAAGTGTAGTACAAAAACCTGTGTTACAATCAACCCTAACATGAGTATATATAGGCGACTAAACCCTAGACTATTAGTACAAGTAGGACTGGGCTTGGGCCTATTACATTGGGTTAATATGTCTAATATATTTCTAACACCCTTCCTCAAACTCAAGGCGGAAGCTCGATGAAGGTTTGAGGTTGGATAAGTATGAGAAAATCACTTGGAGATACCTTGAAGAATGTCTTTGAAGAAACCACAATGAAGAATGTGCCAATTGACCAATTTCGAAGCTTCAAATGAAGAAACAGAGTCTAAAATTGGAATCTATGCGAAAAACTAAGCAAGATAGGCCCTTTCGAAAATTTTGACTTTTGGTCAAAAGTCAACGCAAAAAGTCAAAGTCAACAGATACATGGTTTAGGTTGGGTCACGGATCGGGCAGCAGAGCCGCTAACGTCGTCTTATAACGTGTCGCTGACGTGGACTAGGGCTAGCGTGGCATGCTGACGTGGAGTGATGACGTCATTAAATGACGTCGTCAGGGTTCTTCGGCGCATGACAGGAGTGTGCGATGTTTACCGGCGCGTGCATCAGCGGTTGGAAGCCAGATTTCTTCCGTAGGCAGATCGGCAGTGGACATAGCTGATAAGGTAGTGCGTGTGGCTGATGGACAAACTGTACATGAGAAAATCGTGGCCGCGCGTGGGGAGGTTCCAGAGCTATTGGCGGCGCGTAGTGGAGCGTAACACTGCCATTGTTGGCCAAGTTCTTGGGTTTTGATTGCGGGAGGTCGTGGAGCACGTCTGTGGTGTTGGTTTCATCAGGCGAAGCTTGGATTTGCACAGATCTGATAAGTTAAGTCACGGCTTGCTTGGCTGTTAGATTTTGACACAGCACAGAGCCATGGTGGCTACGAGATGCTGTGGAGTCTAGATCCAGCAAGCAAGCATGTGTGACTTCAGATGGTGGTGTGCACATGATAATCTTCTTTGCTGGCTAGAGACATTTGTTTGATGCCAAAAACGAAGTTTGGCTCTGATAGAATGTTAAATATATTATTATTAGCAACGCGATGTGTTATACCATGTTGTATATGCTAGAGTGGATGCAAAAGGGGAAGCATATAATAGGAACACCGAGAACACAAAGGTTACGTGGTTTAGCCTTGTCAGCCTATATCCACAGAGGAATCCCTTAAGGGCTACATCTTTATTATGTATAAGAGTGTAGTACAAAAATCTGTGTTATAATGAACCCTAACATGAGTATACATAGACGACTAAACCCTAGACTACTAGTACAAGTAGGATTGGGCTTGGGCCTATTACATTGGGCTAATATGTTTAATATATCTCTAACATATTCATTTTATTTGAGTTGAAATTGTATCAAGTAGTTTAGATTGAAGAGCTGAAAGAATAAGTTCAAAGTTTTGCATTAAGGAACTTGGTCGAGCGAGTTTATTCAGATTTGAAATTCTATTACAGAGAGAAGGTTGCTTGACAGTGGCTAGAAATCTAGATGGAGCGAGATTTCCATAACTTTCTCCCAATTATTCTTGTAGCCACAACCAACCTCAATTATGTTCAATATAAGAATCAAAATAAACCCTAGGGAGAAAACCTTGAGAACTCATATAGCTTCACTTCTCTCCAAATTTACATATCAGTGAAATGAGTACACCATAAAAAAATTGAGTGCACCCTAAGTGTTTGTGAATTGCTGAAAACCACAAAGACCATTGAAGCAAATCTTCAAGTGGCTTTGGAGTGTCTAAGAGATCGAATTAGAAGCCAATGTCGCAACTTGCGTTCTAGAGACTATGAAGAAAAACAACTAATGTAATTAGTTGCTAGTAGTAGATAGAGTCTTGGGTACAAAAACATTACATAATTAAAGGATTTTTTTTATATTATTATTTTAAGTCGTTATGTACCACAATTATCTTCATAGTAGATTTCATTTATTAGGTTAGGCTTCAGAGGGTTGTTCCCTTTTGGGTTTCCATTCGTAAGCACATCAACTTTAGGGATATATTGTGAATTATTTATTTTTATTGCATATTCATGATGCTTGCGACTTGAATAACCAAGTAATTGATTAAAATCTTTATCAAGCTGTACTAGGGTCTAAACACATAACTAACAGACCTGAAGGAACACCAATGGTATATATGTCTAAAATAATTCAGGTTGTTGGTCGGATATGTGGTGTGAGAAAATTTCACTTAGCAAACTCCATCTGAACGAAAAGCAACCTCTTTTCCACATGGATTTGTTTCATTAGGTTAAAGGATTTCCTTTACCCCTTTTCACGTTGTCTGAGAGAGAATCCCTAGAAGAGAAAGGGTAAGGAAACGGGTGAAGATTTTATCATATGGAATGATAGACTTACTTATTAGTGTTTGGCTGGTGATTTAATGTGGTAGCTAGGGTATACGTGAGCTTGGTTAATTGTTATTAGGCTTACACTAGGGGTGACAAAATCAAATAAAACCCATTTACCCACCAACTAAAATAAGACTCAAACTCACCCAATTATTAATTGGGTTTTAACTAGGAATCTAATTAGATCCAAGTATGACCAAAGTATCATTTACCCAAATTACTCAACTCTAAAACACCCCTAAAATAACTAAGAATATCAAAATACCCTTGGAACTACCAAAATGACTAATATACACTCCAAATAATAGAAAATACCTTGAAACATAAAATATGACAAAAATACTCCTGAAATCTCAAAAATGACCAAAAATATCCAAAAACCTATAAACAAACCAAAATACCCCAAAATCTCTAAAATGAGCCAAAATAGCAACAAAAATGACCAAATTACCCCTAAAATCAATAAAACTGCCAAAAATACCCTAAAACCTCTAAAAAGACTAAAATACCTCCAAAATATCTAAAATGAGCCAAAATACCTAGAAACCTCTAAAATGACCAAATTATCCCTAAAACTTTTAAAATAACCAAAATACAGCCCAAATCTCTAAAATAACCAAAAATACCCTGAAATATTTAAAGAGACCAAAATGCCCAAAAATCTCTAAGACGACTAAAATACCCTCGAAAAATCTAAAATGACCAAAATACCCTTAAACCTTTAAAATGACCAAAAATACCCCTGAAACTTCTAAAATGACCAAATTACCCCCAAAATATCTAAAACGACCAAAATACCCTCAAAATCTTTAAAATTATCAAAATACCCCTAAACCTATAAATGACCAAAACACCCCTAAACCTCTAAGATAATTATAATACATTCATAACCTTTACAATGACTAAAAAACCCAAAGTCTCTAAAATAACAAACTAACCCAAAACCTCTAAAACGACCAAAATACCCTTGAAATATCTAAAACGACCAAACACCCTCGAAACCTTTAAACTGCCCAAAATAAACTCGAAAAATCTAAAATGACCAAAACACACTAGAAACCACTAAAATGAGAAAAATACACACACACAAACCTCCTTTAAAATGACCAAAATACTCATGAAACTTAAAAATGACCTAGATACTCTCAAAAACTAAAAAATAATCAATAAGTAGTATTTTTGGCCGTTTTATAGATTTTAGGAAAATATTTTGTCGTTTTGAGGTTTTAGGGTATTTTTGGTCATTTTAGAGAATTCAAGGTATTTTGGTCATTTTGCAAGTTTTGTGGGGTTTTTTTTTTTTTGGTTTTTTTAAAGGTTTTTGGGCTATTTTGGTCATTTTAGAGTTTCATGGGTATTTTTTGTTAGTTTGGAGTTTGGGGGGGGGGGGGGGGAGGGCACTTTGGTCATTTTAGAGGTTTCATGGGTTTTGTTTTTTTTTTTTTTTTTTTTTTTTTTTCATTTTGAGGTTTAAGGGGGTACTTCTGTAATTTTAGAGATTTCAAGATATATTGTTCATTATGGAATTTTTGTGAGTGTTTTTGGTTGTTTTAAGGTTTTCGGGGGGTACTTTGGTCATTTTAGATATTTCAATGTTTTTTTTTTTTCAAAGTTATTTTGGTCATTTTAAAGGATTCTAGGTATTTCAATCATTTCTTGGGTTTTAGGGGTATTTCTGAGTTCCGGGGGTATTTTTGTCCTTTTGGGGGTTTTTGGGGCATTTCAGTCATTTTTAGGGGTATTTTTGTCAATTGGAGGTTTTGTGGATAGTTTGGTCATTTTTAAGTTTTAGGATGTATTTTGGTCATTTTTGAGGTTTTTGGGGGTATTTTAGTCAATTTACCGATTTTAGGTATATTTTTGTTAGGGGTAATTACACTCCCTTCCCTTGAGGTTTAGGGGAATTAGACTCCACCCTAAACCTGAAGGGAAAAAGTACTTCATTCCCTTGAGATTTATAGAAATTAACACTCCCATCCTTTCTGTTTATATTAGTAAATATTCTAAATTTCTATAAGAATCTCTTTACAAAAGTTTAATCATGGTTAGTAAAAAAATAACTAATAAATTTAGAATAAAAATGCAAAATATTTTAAGCACCCAAGCACTTTCTACAACAAATCTCTCCATAACCCATTGAAAAATGAGAAAATAATAATAAACAAAATTCATAATTAATATTTTAAAATACGCTTTAATTAAAAATTTTAAACGATGAATTTTAATATTGAAATGGAGGATAATTTTTAAAACAAGCCTTTAAGAAAAGGGCAGGTTAGCATATAACATTTTAAATATTAATTTAACAAAATTTGGTCATTCGAATGTCAAGGGAGGGAAATTGTTTTTTCCTTTCAATTTTGGGGTGGAGTCTCATTTCCCCAAAACCTTAAGGAAGGAGAGTGTCATTACCCTTTTTTATTTTTTTATATACATATATAAATATATATTCATTGAATATTGGGTAATTAATTTGGTGGGTTGGGTTTAACTTATTATAATTGGGTTGGGTTGTGTTTGGGTTATAATTAATTGGTTAAATGAGTTTTATGTACCCAACACACTTATACCCAACCCAAACCCATCTATTTGACTACCCTAGCTTACACTAGTTTGTTGCTTGTATGGCCAATTCAATTGGGGTTTTGAATCCAATGGTCAATTGACTTGATTGGTGAAAAGATTTTTTTTTTTTTTTTTTTTTCAAGTGACATTATTTGAGAAAGTCTATGGATACAAAGAATTTGACAAAAAATTTCACATCCGACTGATGTAGCAAATTATTAGCTGTAAGTAAAAAAATAATGTTAGTGATGGGTCTAAATAAAAACTCGTAAAACCTTGTCAACTCAACTGTTATGAAAAATATTATTTAAATTTGAAAAATGCTTATTATTATCTGCACAAAATTGAAAATTGAACACTTTAAATGTATCGCCAACAAAAAAACAAAAAGAGAGACCCGTTACGACTATAATAGATCAGCATTGAGGGTCTCAACTGCTTTCACAGGAAATTTAGTGTATAAGATTCAAATATTAATTCGACTTGTTTTATTTTAATCGTCATTTTTCCTTTCAATGTAGCCTTTGTCAAGCAAAGATGTTGAACTTGAGCGTTAATCCTTTTTTTATTGGGCTTCTCTTTGTCTCTTTCTTTAGAAAATTTTGTCTCTTTTATTTTTATTTTTATATTTACTATTTATTTTACTGTAATTAGGCTGTATTTATTGCAAAACAGCCCATTCTTTACTTTATTAAAATGTAATGTCACAAAAGATAACAAAACAGGGTAATAATTTTGAGTTTTACTGGCAATCTTTATAAAATTAAATTCACATGGTATATATCTGTCCATTCACGATTATGCATTATTTTTATTTGCCAAAGTGTGGATATTTTCATTTGCAAGGTTGACAAAGCTGAGCGAGATTTCTAAACTTATTTCAGTGCGAGTAGCTAGAGAGAAATTGTATTCTCAACTATGCAAGTTAATTCCAAAAAATAATGTATTAAAAGAACCGACCAAAAGAGGACAATGATATATATAAACTTCCTCATTAAAATAAAAACATACTAGAGTAATTTTTACCTTCATAAGTCATGTATCCCATTTGAAACAAATCATTTAGATTTTGAATTACAAAAGTCTCAAAAAAAAAAAAAAAAAACAAAAAACTGTTTGTAGTCAATATTTTATGATGAGGCATAAAAGGTTGGCATGCTTTGTCAAACGTGCGCAACATATTCTTGACGCAAATGCACATAAAATTTTGGATGCTGAAGTTTTTCCGCCAACTTAGTTTTGCTGTATATGAAAGGAACAGTGATACATATATATATTTGAAGCTAATAGTAATGCGATGGAGCAGTTTCGGCTGGCCTTTCTGAGCTTCAAGTGATTTATTAAGGTTGCGAAATTCTTGGTTCAAATTTCAAAAGCGAATTGACTAATTCTTACATCAATCTTAGCATGACAGAATTATCGGAGTGTCAGAAATTAATTGGTCTCAAATTCATTTCATCTGACCATGTAACCATGAATTCAAGACAATATTTTTTACTGTTCGTATCGTACCATAGCTAGTACTTATAGATTAGTGTAATCATTCTTTTTGTCTTTGTTTTTTTTTTTCAAAAATTGATTCTTGCATTGTTGTCAGTTGATAATTTCCCAAATGCCTTAAGTAATGTTTTCCTATATATGTTAGGGCTAGAAAGAATAGGCGCTTATTTTAACTTTTATTCTATAGTAATGATTATGGGCAGTATCGGTTATAGGAATTTTTTTTTAGGGCGGTCATTTGTGGTTGTTTAATTGGTCTTGTTTTGTTTTTGTTTGGTTTGTGTTGGTTGTTATTTGGGCTAATATTTATTATTGTTTTTTTTTTTTTTTAAGGGATTAAGGATTATGTTTGGGGGTAGGGGAGAGAGAGAATTAATTTTGGAGTAATGCTACATTCACAATATTTTTACAATAAATATGATGTAAAAAACTATTATTGGTGGGTAAAAAAATAATATCGGTATTTGGGTCAGATTAGAATTAGTAACAGCTTATTACATTGAATTTGTTGTGAAATTATTGTAAAAATGTTGTGAATTTAATATTACTATTATTTTTGTTGAACCCAAATTTTTATAATTCTCAAATCAGGGTGTTCAACATTTTTATAAGGGTAGTCACAATAAATTAGCTTAGCAGATAATTTTCTTTTAGCAATTATATATATACATTTTTTTCAAGTTAGATGCAAATCTGGGTGGTCCTATGACCACCCTGGCTTGCATATGGAGCCGCCAGTGCCAAACTAGACACCCCACGAGCTCCACCACCTCTCCTAGCTCCCCCTCGTTGTTGATTTTCGCGCTAAAAAAGCTGCAACAAGACTGCAATTCCCTGTCCAATTGGAACAACAATAACAATTGATTGTTTGGGTTCCATAGTGGGATTTACAAAGTCGATACATTCGATTTGATTAGAGGGAGAGAGAGAGTGTGTGTCAAAGAACTCCAAAGTCAAATACTGGACAATCCACATAAAATCAATTGAGAGAGAGAGAGAGTGCTAAGAAATTTTTTTTTTATATAAATTTTTTGATGAACAGTAATTCAATAACAGTATTAAGTTATTATTTATTTCTTATTTTGGAATGTTAAACACTTGAGCCTGGTGCATGCTAGTTTTAGAGGTATTTATTTATTTTGGTTCAATTACATATTTGGTCCTTATCTTTTACATCATATTTCAATTTGGTCCTTAACATTTCAATTGTGTTAATTTGGTCCTTAACTTTTTAGTGTCATGTCAATTTAGTCTCAGACATTATATATTTGATGAAAATTGCTGACATGGCAAACGACCAAAATAAAATTTTAATTTATTGTCACATCAATGGAAGCTAATTTTTTGTTCTGGCCATTAGACATGTCATTAATTTTCATCTAAAAGATAATAGTAGAAACAAAATTGACATAGTACTGAAAGATTAGAGACCAATTTGACACAATTGAAAGGTTATGGATAAAATTGAAATATGGTGTATAGGATAGAGACCAAATATATAATTTACCTTTAATTTTTTTACCGAATTGCTAGTTTGACTAGCTTGATGTGGATGCTCTTAGGATCCAATGCTTACATTGATAATCTCCAAATATCTATGGATAAAATTTTGCCCACTTCACGGCTACATAGGAGCTTAGTTAACATTTATGGTACTATGGGAATTCAGCTTATGCTGCTGCATGTAACACATTCTAAAGAGTATGGAGTACCTATTCACCCATGGAATCATTACTTTATCAAAAGCCCTTTTTGTTGCAACTTCAGATTGGGCCCTAGTTTTTTATATTATTATGTTTACCAAACATATCAAGGTTTTGAAACCTGGACCGGACTGTACGGTCCAACCGAAAAAACCTCGAATCGGCCATTTTTACGGTCTGTTAAACATGAAGAACCGTTCCATGCAAAAAAAAGCAGTGAACCGTACGGACTGCGATCGGACTGCCCGATTTTGTGAACCGTGACCGATTCAAGCGGTTCACACGGGTCCTTTGTTTCAAGCCTTAAACGGCACCGTTTTGGACTCTCTTCCCTGTTTTTTTTTTCCTATACCGCGTTGTTTGGACTTTGGAATTGGATCATTCTCTCAAACAAGAAACCCTCGCCTCACTCTTTCAATCAAGAAACCCTCGGTAAATACCGGCCGAAATTCAAGATTCAGCCGGTATGGAGTTTGGACTGTAAAACTAAAATCTCAACCAAAAAAAAAAAAAAAAAAAAGAAGAAGAAAGAAATGAAATAAACAAACGTACCTTATAAAAAAAATAAAGTAAAACAAAAAAGCCACGGTGAGAAAGTGAGAAACTTGAGTGAGAAGTGGAGAAAAGTCAGATGAGATGAAGCACTGGTAATTGGTAAGTTGAAGAAGACGCACACAAAGGAAAAAAGTAGAAGAAAGAGGAAGACAACATGTAATGACAAAGATGAGAGGAAATTTAAAACTGAGAAGAGTGTGACTAGACGTGTGTGGATGAGAAAATAGAAGAGAGAAAAAAAAAATCAAAAGGTAGTGTGACTAGACGTGTGTTGATGAGAAAATAGAAGAGAGAAAAAAAAATGAAAAGGGAGTGAACCAGCTGGTGAGGAAAAAAGGAGTAATATAAAATATTGAAAATATAATTGGTTGGGCAGAGTGCAAGCCAACTTTCTAAGTTTCATATTTTCATTTTGTTCGTTTTTTTTTTTTTTTTTTTTTTTTGGCATTAAAAGAATTAATTAGTATACTTTAATAATATAAATAGTAGTTTAAGTAAATGATCATATTAGTTCTAAGATAACAAGCTTTATAAATGTATTAAAAATATAAATTTTTTTTGTAAGTAATAAGATATGAAATTATATATATATATATATTTGTAGTAGTTCCGAAATGGTACATTGAAATGAGCCGGTATCGAACCAGTATCGAAACATTTCATTCCAATAGACAAACCGAAATGGTATTCATAACATTGGTTTTATGTATTTTTGTAAGAAATAATGTGTAATGGATTACACATTGTTACTGTGAAGTGGTCAGTTCTGTGAAAGCCATTGTTACTGTGAAACCTACTGTTGGTAGATTACTTCAAACCTTGGGATAGATCGAGGGCTAGATGATATAAAAGATTTGCTTAGTTAAACACTCGTCTTGGAGCATGTTAGTTAAATCCTTGGTGAATTAGACTATTTTAGTTAATTTTCTATTTTTTATTAATTTAATATTTTTATATATATTTAAAATAATTATTAAATTAATTATGACATCATCGCGGTTCGACCCCGGTTCAACTTTGGTTCGACCTCAAAAACCTTAAACCTCTCCCTTTTACGGTTCAATGAATGGTCCGGGTTTCAAAACCTTGCATATGATAGGTCCACCTTCAAGGTTGTAATCATTGTATAAATAATGAACATTTTTCAACTCAAAATTTTTGTATAAATGTGCTACTTAGAGCTAGGGAATTACTTGATCTCAAAATTTTTATTTACAGAGAGATGGTGAGAGCTCCCTTCTATGATAAAAATGGAGTAAAGAAAGGTGCATGGAGTGTAGAAGAAGATAATAAATTAAAAGCTTATATTCAGAGATTTGGCCATTGGAACTGGCGGGAACTTCCTAAATTTGCAGGTATTTAAGAAACTATTATATTTTGAAGCAGATAGTAATCAATCCAAGGACATTTGTATTTTTTCTATATACGAAAGAGAGAGAAAACACAATATTTGTATCATTAGTGGTCATCATGTTTACTGTCTCATGAAATGTTTAACTAATTAAGGCTGTTTAATTCCCCAGCTTCTCTCAAATGTTTAAGCACTTCTAGTTTTAATTTTATGACAAAGAAGCCTATTCTGTGAACATTTTCCTTGACTTTTATTGTTCATTTTTATGCATCATTCGCCTTCATCAACCCAACAGGTCATGTTCGATGTACTGAGTGGGTTTGTTTTGTAATGAATTTCAGGAACAATTGGGTGGTGGTGGTGATGAGTGTAGCAACAATTAGGGGAAAAAGAATAAAGAAGATCAAGGTGAAGAAGTGTGTGGCAATGGCTGACTATGTGGAGGAAAATAGAGAAAGGGGAAAAAGAAAGAAGGCAAAAGGTGAAGGGTTGGTTCTAATTGTGGCTGAGAAAAAATGAAAGGAAAAAAAAAAATGGAAGAAATGTGTTAGGTTGGGTGTGGGAGCAAGGCTACAAATAAATTTTATAAAAACATGAAGAAGAAAAAAATGTAAGTCGTATGAAAAAAATAATAAATTATATTAGAGTAGTGTTATGTTTATAACATTTTTTCAACAAATTTTAGGTAGTACGTTATTATTATGTATTCTATTACACACACACAAAAAAAAAATTAAAATTAAAATTAAAAGAGTCACAAGAAGCCATTAATAATCTTCTAAAAATAAAAAGATTCTTTCTTTAACAACTTTTACCAAACGCTCTACTTAAAAAGAAAAAAAAAAAAAACCAATTTCATACTGCATTTTTATTAAAACCACCACTTTTTCAAAAAGTAAAGTTTCAAAAAGATGAACCAATCTCACCCTATATTAATTGAGATTTTTTTTTTTTTTTTCAACTTGATCTCTTCACGTGTTTTGGAATACTATGGGGCCTTAATCTTCTCTCTTCATGTCGTTTATTCAATAACAAAATATTCTTACTAGAACCCACGAGGGCGGGGTATATTTTGTAATTAGTGTTTATTTGTTTAGACCCCTTTAAAATAGATTGTATAAACCCAGTGAATTAGCCAAATAGTTAATTAGGTTAATTATGAGATCTAGGTTGAACAGCAAAATATCATATCATGCACAGCAGAAAAGAAAGAGACACAATGTCGAGGACTTTTTTCGACAAGGGCCAAAAATGCAAGATTAGCCCAAATCTCCTCTTGGGTTCTTTAGAAGTGATTATTTGTGGAGAGTCAAGCCCAAAATTCCATGTATAATGAATAAAGGCTAATGGTGCTTTAACAAGAGAGAATTAAAAAGCCAATAACAAAAATGCAGAAAAGTGCATAAAAACAATACGTTCGAAATTTCGACTCATAGTCAACGAAAAGAGGAAATTGAGAGAGGTTGTGAGGAAGAGAGGGAAGGTTCCCCTATACCCATATTTCCACCTCTAAGCTTCAGAATTGTGAGAATGTTAGTTGGTTGAATGGGTTTTTGGTCTCAAGTTTTAGCTCTGTGGGGGAAAACGTTGTTGGTTCCTTTTGAATCTGATTGGAGCCTTTTGTATTGAGCTTGGTGTATTCTAAGTGACTGTTTTTGGTTAATAGAAGAGACTTTGAACCCCAAGGTATCAATCAAATAGGTTATGGTCAGATTTGATTTAATTGGTTAAGAGGGATGCCTTGCTTTTTGCATAATTGGGAAATAAAGTAGCCTAAATTCATGGGCTGATGTTTCCTAGACATGGTAGGTCCTTGGAGGTTGCATTTGGTTGTTGAAGCAGACAAGGCCAGCCACTTAGGGTCAACTATGTGTTTTAGGCAAAAAATGGTAGAGCAGAAAAGTTGGGCCACAGTCAGCCAGAGCATAAAAGCTGTTTTGGGGTTGAAATTTTAGGTACAAGACCTCCTCCATGAGCCTGAGGTGTTATCAGTGTCCTTTGCCCACTTGGTAACATACACGAGCTAGCTCATGCAAAAGATCCGAAAGAAACCAACCCATACCATCCAAACCACACTTCCTCAATTTTCCATATAAGTTGCATAGGCTTGGGTCATGTTTAAAAGAATAAAATAAAATACAATACATGAATTGAGCCCACACGGAAGTCGAGCTTGTAGAAAATGTGTCGCGAAAATGGGTATCAACACACAATAATATGATTACCTAGGAAAACTAATGAAACAAACCGTTTCAAGGTAAAAGCATATGGAGGATTTGACTTAACTATTCTCAAGGTAAACAAATCCACTAGAAAGAATTGAAGTTTACAAAAGATTTAACCCTAAATCTAATGCTACCTCTAGTAGAACCTACTAACACGACCACGAGCAGCTCCGACTCCACGGACTATTCTCTCTTGGATTTGTTAAACCCAAGCTCCAACGTTTATAACCTTAAGATCCCACTCAAAAGTTTAGATCACCTGTTGTTGATCTTGTAGTAGCAACTAGATTTCACTAGCACTTGATTGTAGATCTTGTTCCAGTATGATAGGTCAAGAATGTATTGACCCCTTGTGATATATTAATTGATTAATTAGCCAAGTTTATTAATTAATCAAATTAACATGCAAAGCACGTGGTAGCACAAGCAAATCACCAATTAACTAAAGTATGTAGCGAAAAATAAATTGACACGGTGATTTCTTTACGAATGGGGAAAACCTACGTGGCAAAAACCCCACCGGGTGATTTTAAGGTCATCACTCCCGAGAATCTACTATTATCAAAACAAGCGGTTACAAGTAAAAGAATCTCTGTACCTTATACCAACCTACAGTTGAACCCTTACCCCAATACCCAATTGGACTTATTTTATAGTGACAATCTATCATTTTCAATGCACGGCTCCCAGTACGTGACTAACCAATAGATGCGCGGATCCCAGTACGCAACTTGATCACCAACTTGAGAAGGATGTTAGCTGCAAAGTTTTTTTGTTCATCACACGATGAAGATCATGAAGTTGATTGGTCACAAAACCCTATGGTGTACAAACACAGCAGTTTCTTCAAGAGAAAGAAGAACTAGGGCAAACTAGGTTTCCGGTCACACTTTTCTTCACACTTGTGGAATTGTACTCTTGTGCAACTTCATCCCCTTTTACGGCGCTTAAAATAATCCTTATATATGTTTAGGGTTGTGAGAAAAGAAAACCCAAACATACATTCACGGATTGGATGAAAATCAGCTCTGAAAAACTGAACCTCATAAATCTCGACGGATACCCTATCTGTTGAGCAGCTGTCGAGCCTCGGGCTGAAACAACTCTTTTAAACCTCAATAGATACTAGCTGTCGAGATTTAGTGAACAACACTTCTTCACTTGATTCTTGGACAAACTTGCATGGCTTTAACACTTGAACTTGAAACCTTGTTTCTTGAAGCATTAAACACATCCTAGATCTACCCAATTACAAGTAAAATGCGTTTTGTCAAAGGATTAGCTAATTACATAAAATGTGAACATATGTTCCTAACATGAATCACATATGTCCTAACAATCTCTCCTTTTGGCAATCCATGACAAAACCACAACAAACAAATGAACATATGAGAGAAGTCATAAATCACTCAACTCATACTCACTTGTTGAATACAATAAAATCTATCCTAACATAAACTCTTGAAAAACTTTGCAAGAAGAGAGTTTATGGTAAGTAGACTTTGACAACCTGTATTTCTGAAACACTTTAAACAAAACTCATCAAGACATCTTAGTGTAAAACAGAAATATAAGATTGCATACAAGATATAAGAAGCATGTGCATAAAGAAAAAAAAAAAAACAACACATGTAAAGATAAGTGAAAGAACTGTAATAACAACCTCAAATGTATATATATCAACAAGTACAAGGTTTACTGTCACAACATGATCACAAGATCTAAGGTACATGAACAATATATCTAAAATAGAGAGAAAAGAAAAAGATACATAAAGTTCTCACTTCACCCCTCAAAATATGAACACTCCTCCTAACAAAAATCTCCTATATTAACCCTCCCCCTATGAGTATGACTACTCTCATATTTAAAACTACTCCCCCTTTTTGTCACGAGTGACAAAGGGTAAGTATATCAAGTAGACATCTTATCAGCACTAGAAGAGCTAGCACCATCATCCTCAGCATCAGAAGCATCAGCATCACCATCATTGTCCTCATCCTCAGAAGCCTCTAGAGTAAGAGGAGGAGAATCAATGAAGCCACCCATGACAGCCTGTCGTCGTGCAATACAACCAACACGGGTGTTCACCTGACACAACTCATCATTGAGAGTGTCGAGGTAAGCATCCATGTGCACAAGCTGTGCTGTGATGTCCTCGAAAGTCACACCGCCCGTAGAAGAAGAGGGAGCGGATGTGGATGGAGCTTTAGCAGCTGGAGGAATCGCCATCCCGGACTGCCTCGAACGTAGCTGCGACTTGCTTTGTTTAACAGTAGCGGCGTCTATGGCACACATGACATGGAAGTGGTCGGAAATGGGAAAGGGGACAGAAAAATGGTGTAGAATCCTCATGATAGTCGAAGGGAAGATAAGCTTATCACGGGTCGCTGTGTCCCTATATACATCTATGAGGGAAAGAATAAAATGAGAAGGAAAATCTATAGTAAGATGCTCTAAAAGAGAAAGCAAAAATCGAGCACGGGGCTCTGTAATAGAGTTATAATGAGATAACGGATGCAAAACAAAAGTCATAACCATGTTAATAAATCTAGGACCTTTAGCAAAGGCCGAACAAGAAGTGAATTGACAATCACCCCAATCAGAAGGACGCTCACAAAAAAAGGATATAAGCATGTCTTTAGACATGGTCTTAAGACGATCACAACTAGGGTAGTCAAGATGCGCTATCCTAGGGACATGGAGCACGTCGGATACAATATCTGGAGTGACTACGATGCGCGTACTTCGAACGCGAGTGACAAAGAGAGGTACTGAATAATCAAATCCATGCATGTTGGAGTAGAACTCCTGTATAAGCATGGATGGACAAGTGACCGAGACGTCACACAGTGACTCTCAACCCCTACTGTGAATGACATTAGGTAGGTCAGTGTTGGAGAAGTCCGACAAAATGACTTGGCGTTTCGAATGAATGCCTCGTCTAGAAAAGTTCTCCGAAAAGTCCTGTCGGGCTTTATCATCATGGAACCGAGCATAAGAGGGAGTAGGATCAGAAGAAGAAGATGCCCCAGAACAAAGAGGGTTCCAAGACGGAGGAGATTTTCGTTTAGGTGCCATAGAGCAACTAACCGAAAGAAGGAGAGAGAGAGAAAGACATGCAGAAAAGCACCAATCACAATCAATATATAAGAATATAGAGAATGTAAGGTACGTATGTATGAAAATGCATAAGCATGTGATATACATCATGCGCTCAGCCCAATCCAATCCTACCAGTACACAATCATTTCAACAAAGTAAACACACATCTAAAATGCATGAAACTGTGTTATAATGCAAATGTGATGCAATGCATGATGATTTAAAGCCATTTTCACAAATCCCATCTCAAAAATTTCACAAAAACTACATTAATTTTGAAAAACCCCAAAGTTTATCAAAAATCCCAAAAGTTAGGTCAGAAGATATGAAATGCATGAGAAAGAGGGAGAAATCAACATACCAGATGAAGAAAAATGATCTTTAGGCCGGAAAACTCTTGGGAAAGAAGTTTGAAGTGAGAGAGAGAGATTTTGGGAGGTAAAGAGTCAACAGGAGTCGAGAGAGATCGAGAGAAATGAACTTGAAATCGCGCGGATCCTATATAGAACCTCTTAAATCTCGACAGATCGAGAGGTGTCGATGTTTAAACTTCGACAGATGCATCTATTGAGCAACTATCCAGAGGTGTGCACAACAAAAACAGGCTCGATGGATCAAGGAGCTATCTAGCATCTATCGAGGAAACGGAAACTTTCTCGATGGATCGAGAAGCTATCGAGATTGCGATAAAAAGAAGCTGAAAAGCTCGATAGATAGCCTAGCTGTCGAGAGGTGTCGAGGAGCTGTCGAGATTGCTTACAAACAGTTTTCCAAGAAGAGAAAAATACAAACATGAATACAATCAAACAAGCAACTCAACCAAGGATCCAAATAACATTTTAAACTTTCAAAAACATCTCTCAATCAAGAAAAATGTAAGTACATAAATCCAAAACACACACACACACACTAAACAAGTCTAACCAATTTTATATTTCGAAAACAAGTTAAGACAGTTTAATGAGCATACATTAACACATGTAAACCTTGTGATGGCCAAATCACATTGTACTTGCACATGTATCAAAAGTAGCAAAGAATATTGCGTGTTGTGTGTGAAAAATATCGCAAGATTGCATAAGTGTTTGCGTGTTATGATGATTTAAGGTATGAGAAAATCACTTTAACTCACACACAATCATAATTGTTTGATGGGGACTATCACCTTCGAGGTACATCCTATAACTTCCACATCTTCTAGAATACACGCTTGCAATCATATATAAACCATTTTGATCTTTTTGCTTTTATTTTTCTTTGAATATTTTTCTTTTAAGCAAACCATGCATGGGCATATATGAGATAGAAAAGAAATACCTAATAATGTTAAGCATTTGACATTCCACTTTTGCTATGCCGAAGTATACAAATGTCATTTCATGATTGGCGGGCAATAGTGGTGAGATGATTATTTATGCCTTTCTCTTAGGATTTTATAGTCCTTCCCGTTAAAAAGAGTGATATGAGTGTTAAGTACAAGAGATTACTTAACCTTACTCATCACAAATACGAGCCACAAAGCTCACTTGCTTAGTTGTGCATAGAGATGCTCATCTAAGCTATAAAAGATACAAAGTTTAGAAAACTTTGTTTCAATGGCCATCCAAGGTACACAAGTACGAATGTACACAAACACATACTGTTTTTGTATTTTTCAATTTTTATTTTTATTTTTATATGAAAAACAAAATAAAGCAAAACTAAAACAAAAACAACCAAAAACATGTTGAACAAAAACAAAGTAATACATAAAACTAGACTGACTCAAACTAGAAAGAAAAACACATAAGTAATGCAAAATCAAAAATTAGAAGGGGAGAGAGAGAAAAAGTGATAGAATCACTTGGAGCCTTTTTCCTTCCACACCTTGCAAGAACCTTTCTGTTTAGCAAACCCTTGATCCGGTGGTGAAGGGGAAGAGTTAAAACCATTCAAGTTTGAAAGGAACATGAGGGCTTTGAGAAGATCTCCAAGAGGAGCAAAAGAGGATGGAAGCTGATTCTGGTTTCCCGATGCGATCATGCTGTTACTCTGTTGAGTGGCTAGCCACTTATAGCAATTTGGTCGAGTATGTCCAGCTGCGCCACAGTGATGATATAAATGTTTCTTTTTCAGTTTTGGCTTTTGAAAGTTTCCCTTCTTAGCCCTAGGGTTCTTAATCTCTTTCTTATTAAGCTTAGGGGGTGCTCCTAAGATAGATTTACCATTCTCTACGTTCTCACTAGCTAATTCATTCTTAACATCATTGTTCTCAGTTTCAACATTATTAGTAGGAGGAACAAAAATAGTAGTACTAGTAGAAACAATACTAGGAGAAGAGAAATCATACCCTAAATCGGTTCGATCGGAAGCAGATTTCTGAAGACTGAGCATCTCATCAAGCTTAGCGCTTGAAGTCCTTTCCAACTGAGCTCTGACTTGGAATAGTTTTGCCTCAAGCTTCTTAGTCTTCTCAGCCAATAAATTATTCTCAAATCTCAGTGCTCCAATAGTCTGATTGGCTTCATCAAACTTTGTAAAGATTTCTTCTTACTCAAGCTCCACATCACTAAGCTTCTTGGTGACCAACCTATACAAATTCTCATGCTTTTCTAAGACCTTGTATAACTTTGCATAGGCTGTGTGGATGTCATCTTGCTCATCCATCTTTTCAAACTTAGACTCCACCAATTCCTTTTCATCATCCACATCTTCAACAATCCCTTTAGTAGGATTTACAGTGGCAGTGAAGGCATTTAGGATTCCATCATCCACATTATCGGAGTCATCCTCAGGCTTAATGTCACTCAACGTAGCAGCAAGTGTCTTGCTCTTTCCGATGGTCTTGAGATAAGTAGGGCACTCTTGTTTCATATGATTGAAACCTTGACACCCAAAGCACTTTGGTCCTGAGGGAACAGTGTACTGACCGCCATCCCTAGTATCCTTTTTCCGTTTATCTTGGCTGTTGAATTACGAAGAATTGGATTACTTTCGGTCCTTGTCAAATCCTTTCGCGTTGGCATTCTTCATAAACTTCTTAAACTACCTCATGATATAGGATTTCATCTTAAAATCTTCATCGTCTGAAGACTCATCCGTGTCACTGCTCTTGGCTTTCAAAGTCATGCTCTTGCACTTGCTTGATTTCCCTATCCTCGTCAAACCCAACTCATAGGTCTGCAGATTTCCATCTAGCTCAGTTAAAGGAATTTTGTCGATGTCCTTTGATTCCTCAATGGCAGTGATCTTGGCATGGAATCTCTCGGGTAGAGATCTGAGTCCATTTCTCACAATCTTGGGTTCAGGAATGGTTTTCCCAAGATTAAAGACTAAGTTCACTATGTCTTTGAGCTTGGCATAGAACTCATCGAACGACTCATCCTCCTCTATTTTGATCTCTTCAAAACTGGTAATTAGCCTCTGAAACTTTGAATCCTTAACAGCCTTGGTTCCTTCATAGGTTGTCTGGAGGATGGTCTATGCTTCCTTAGCAGTTTCAGTAGAGGATATCTTTTTGAATTCCTTATTTGTGACTGCACTGAATAGAGCATTCAATTCCTTGCTATTGAAGTTTGCCACCTTGATCTTAGCATCATCCCAGTCGGCCGGCGCTTTCGTAGGCTTGGTCCAGCCTCTCTCCACAGCTTGCCACACCTTTTCATCTAATGATTACAAGAAAACTTTCATGCGTACTTTCCAGTATGCATAGTTAGTGGCATCAAATAAAAGAGGTATAATAAGAGATTGTCCTCTATCCATGACAAACTGGGGTCAATGGATCACACACAAAGATTAAAACCTAATCAGAGTGTGCCTGCTCTAATACCACTTGATAGGCCAAGAATGTATTGACCCCTTGTGATATATTAATTGATTAATTAGCCAAGTTTATTAATTAATCAAATTAACATGAAAAGCGTGTGGTAACACAAACAAATCACCAATTAACTAAAGTATACAGTGGATAATAAATTGACATAGTGATTTGTTTATGAATGGAGAAAACCTACACGGCAAAAACCCTACCGGGTGATTTTAAGGTCACCACTCCCGAGAATCCACTATTATCAAAACAAGCGGTTACAAGTAAAGGAATCTCAGTAACTTATACCAACCTACAGTTGAACCCTCACCCCAATACCCAATTGGACTTGTTCTGTAGTGACAATCTCTCATTTTCAATGCACGGCTCCCAATACGTGACTAACCAATAGATGCGCAGATCCCAGTATGCGACTTGATCACCAACTTGAGAAGGATGTTGGCTGCAAAGTTCTTCTGTTCATCACACAATGAAGATCATGAAGTTGCTTGATCACAAAACCCTATGGTGTACAAACACAGCAGCTTCTTCAAGAGAAAGAAGAACTAGTACAAACTAGGTTTCCGATCACACTTTTCTTCACACTTGTGGAATTATGCTCTTATGCAACTTCATCACCTTTTACGACCCTTAAAATAATCCTTATATATGTTTAGGGTTGTGAGAAAAGAAAGCCCAAACATAAATTCACGGATTGGATGAAAATTAGCTCTGAAAAACTGAACTTCATAAATCTCAACAGATACCCTATCTGTCGAGCAGCTGTCGAGCCTTAGGCTGAAATAACTCTTTTAAACCTCGATAGATATTAGCTGTCGAGATTTAATGAACAGCACTTCTTCACTTGATTCTTGGACAGACTTGCATGGCTTTAACACTTGAACTGGAAACCTTGTTTCTTGAAGTGTTAAACACATCCTATATCTACCCAATTACAAGTAAAGTGCGTTTTATCAAAGGATTAGTCAATTACATAAAATGTTGACATATGTTCTTAACATGAATCACATATGTCCTAACACAGTAGACACTTGTAGAGTTAGAAGGTTACAGAACCTCACAGATCTCATAGGAGTAACTCACAAATCTTCCAAGAGTCTTCAAAATGTAGTTAGGGTTTTCTTTTTATACTTAGAAGTGTTAGACTGAAACCCTAAACGTTTTCATGGGCTTAGGCCTGATTTAAATTCTGTAAAATTTGATTTTCTACGATTTTCTATTGGTCAAATTTAATTTTCGATCAGTCGAGCTTCACAAAACTTGAACTCTCCTTTCTGCAGCTTGAATGTTTTTGAATCTTGATTTGTACAATTTTGAGCAATGACTAACAATTAGTAATGACGTATTTCTAAAATAAAAATAAAATAAAAAAGGGGCATTGGGCTAATTGTGGACATGCCTTCCTGGATGCTTGGATGTATACTTAAGCACAACAAATTAGTGATCTATTAATGTTTACAACTTAAGATCTATTGGTTTAACTTTTTTTTTTTTTTTTAATGAGTTCCAGTTAATTCAATTAGTAAAGTCTTTGATGGTTAAATAAGAAATTTGGGGTTAAATCTCTGCCTATACCAAAAACCGATTTGTGTCGTGGTCTGATGACAAAAAGCACAATCATTAGAAACAAACGTCATAGATTGAAACTCTCTAAAAAAATAGAAAAAAACTAAATTATTTATAATTAAAAAAAAAAAACGTTAAGAGGTGAAAATGGGCCCATGTTACAGCAAGGCCGTGACCTAGAGTTGGGCCTCAAACCCCTTCCTGTTTGTACTTAGTTATCTTTTCAAAGTACTCCATACTATGGAAATGGTAGAGAGGAGGCCTTCGCTAGTTTTACACTTCATCACATATCAAAAAAGACTTTGTACTAATTTGTTACAAAAATTAAATTAAAACAGAGCTATTCTTGGGACAGCCATTTTCTTCCCCTGTCTGCTGGTGTTGGATAGGCTAACTCATGTTTTTCCCACGTGATGTAATTCACCAAATGAAATAGTGATGACTTTTTCTTTAGGTGTATGTTGCTAACTTGTTTTGGCTTCGTCTCCTAATGCTTGTAATTTTCCAGCTGTGCCAAAACAGTAGTGCAATATGAAAACAAAATATCATTAATATGAGCATTGGATAGATTCTTTCATTGGTTGAACAATAGCCCATGGATTGTTTCTGTAATTCAAGGCACATGCACCAACCTCATTTTTTATCTATTTGGAGTAATGATCTTTTTAGAATTAGTAATCCAGGTATGTAAATATTGTGTTAAAAAAATGTTTGTACCTAGAGGCTAACATGTAATAGCATTAATCTGCTTGTGATGTGCTTAAGTTTGAATCGAGGCCAAATATATGCCCATATAATTAATGTCCTTAATTATGAACTTAATTAAATTTGTGACTATATATGGGACAAAATGGGCTTTTGCCCTTTTCAGGCAAATTAAATAGCTTTATACCCCCTTTCCCAAATTAATTAGGGAAATGCCCCTCTTTTAAAACTCGATTTATAATAAATCGAGTTAGAAATAAAAAATTTCTAAAGCCCTATAGTGGCATTTTAAAGAGCCTATAGTGGCGTTTAAGGATCTATAGTGACGTTTTTTAACTCGACTTCAATGAAATCGAGTTATAGGCAATTTTTTTACCTATAACTCGATTTCATGGAAGTCGAGTTAAAAAACGCCACTATAGGTCTTTAAAAACGTCACTATAGGTTCTTAAAAACATCATTATAGAGTTTAACTCGATTTTGAGTAAGTCGAGTTTCAAAAGCCCATTTTGTCCACTATATATGTCTTTGTAATTAATTAAACTTCTATAAACCCTTAGTTATTGAATCAAAGCCCATATATACAAATTGTATTTGGTGTTGTAAAAGTAAAACACAATTGTTAATAACCCTTCTATCATGCAATTACGTTTGATATATGTGTGTGGTTAGTATCCCTACTATGGTCTGCCCTGTGTACTATCATCAAATTCCTACAACTAGGAGACAATGCGCCACCACCACATTTGGGCTAACGTACGTAGCTTGGTGATGTCAAGCTTTGGTTGCTCTTATTCACAATAGGAGACAATAAGCCACCCTCACGTTTATGAAGTTTGGAGGATTATCATTGAGAGTCCCTCTCACACACACTCGGGTTCCATGTGACTCTGTGTACAGGCTAAATTTATATAATAACTAATAGCCGAAATGTTTGACTTTTTGTTGACTGTTCTTTATTGTGCCACGTGGTTATATAAATTAATGCCACACATACATTTAAAAACACGAATAATTGTGATTTTTCATTTTTCAATAGGCACATTTTCAGTTAATAGGTACATTTTCATTTAATAGGCACATTTTCGGTCAATAGATATCTTTTGATTTTTTGTTAACCGCTCCTTATTGAACCACATGACTACATAAATTAATCTATATATTTATCTATATCGTATCATAAAATTCTGCCCCATTTAAGTTAAAAAAAGAAAAGATATACTGCTTCACTAAATCACCGTTTCAATACTTTTTCCTTATTAGGATTGGGCTTGTTTCCAGTGGCCAATTCCACTAGATACGTTGAGATGCAGACATGTGTCCAATTTTAAAAATGTGTCTGTATCCTAATACACGTGTCTATTTCTTAACGTGTCCAATAAAACTGACCACTGGACAGAAGCCTCTCTCACCATATTATTGATCAGACGGCATTTACCAAAGATTTTTATCAATTGCTTTTCATCTCCAAAAGTCAATGCTGAAATAGTAGCCGCCCATTTGTGGGGTTGGAATTAATTATATTCTGCCTAGACCAAGACAACGCCGCACGAGGAACAGTTACCGTTGTCACAAGTCATTAGTGCTAATCCAATGTCAAATATGCTACATTATCTGTGTTGGCCTACGTCTTTCACACCTGACGTGTGAATTCTGACACAATCGATTCGAAAAGTGTTCTCTGCCCACATTTTATATATATTTAGTTATGTATACGTCAAGAATGTAAGTTGTCTTGTTATACTTGACCACCGGGCTATGACCTGGTCTGAGCTTAAAGCTTGTTTGGACGGAGGAGGAAGGATATGATTTAACGTACTTTGATTGAATTTTTGTCAAGATGGAAGGGAATTGAAGGGGTGTGGTGGGGGTATCATACCCTCTTCTAATTCCGAGAAACTTTCATAGTGTGAAGTTCACATGTCGGTGAGAAGATTGTCTCATACGCCCATCTCACAAAGTACAATTTTTTTAACCTCTCATTTTTAATATGTGATTCTATTATATTTACATTATTATTATTATTATTTATGTTGGCTAAGACTCTACTTGAGTATTTGTAGCAATAGCTTTGTTGGATATGTGAGTCCTTATCCCAGCACCTAGAGAGGAGCAGTTCAAGCAATAGCTCCAGTAAAACCCGTGTAGTACACATAGTATTATTCATTACTGTCACATGGCGTGACGTGGGTTTGACGAGCTCACACCGAAGACCCCCCTTTTTTTCATTCAGCAAAAAAAAAAAAAAAAAAAAAAAAAAAAAAAAAAAAAAAAAAAAAAAGGTGGTACAGAGCATTATTGGTGAACATGGTCAGAAGGTTAATAATTTGTTTACTAATCATTGTAGTCATTACATGACTATTTGATGTAGGATCAAGCATTATTTTGAGTTGATATATCTTGTTGTATATTTGATTGCACTTTATTAATTTTTATCTGCATGTATCTCATACAATGATGTGTTTGTTCATTTATTTCAGGAAAGACGAGTCTATTGTTATGATTAATTTTGTGTTGGTCAATTCCATGTCAAACCTTCTAATGTAATTGCAATATTTCCTTTTATTCATTTTATTTGAGTTGTAATTGTATTTAAGGTTGAAGAGCTGAAAAAATAAGTTCAAAGTTTTGCATTAAGGAACTTGGTCGAGCGAGTTCATTCAGATTTGAAATTCTATTACATATAGAAGGTTGCTTGACAGTGGCTAGAAATCTAGATGGAGCGAGATTTCCATAACTTTTCATATAAGATTTTCCCAATTATTCTTGTAGCCACAACCAACCTCAATTATGTTCAATATAAGAATCAAAATAAAACCCTAAAGTTAGAGAACGAAGGTTGAGCCTATTGAAACCCTAGAGAGAACCTTGAGGACTCATATAGCTTCACTTCTCTCCAAATTTACATATCATTGAAATGAGTACACCATGCAAAAATTGAGTGCAACTTGAGTGTTTGTGAACTGCTGAAAACCACAGAGACCATTGAAGCAAATTTTCAAGTGGCTTTGGAGTGTCTAAGAGATCGAATTAGAAACCGATGTCGGGACTTGCATTCTGGAGACTATGAAGAAAAACAACTAGTGTAATCTATTGTTAGTAGGAGATAGAGGCTTGGGTACAAAAAATTACATAATTAGATTTTTTTTTATTTTATTATTATCGTTTTTTTTAAGTCATGTACCACAATTGTCTTCGTAGTGGATTTAGTTTATTAGGCTAGGCTTCAGAGGGTTGTTCCCTTTTGGGTTTCTCTTTGTAAACACATACTGTCTTTGGGGGTATATTGTGAATTATTTACTTTTATTGCATATTCATAATGCTTGTGACTTGAATAACCAAGTAATTGATTAAAATCTTTATCAAGCTGTACTAGGGTCTAAATACGTAACTAACAAACTTGAAGGAACACCAATGGTATATATGTCTAAAATAATTCAGGTTGTTGGTCGGATATGTGGTGTGAGAAACTTTCACTTGGCAAACTCCATTTGAATGAAAAACAACCTCTTTTCCACATAGATTTGTTTCATTAGGTTAAAGGTGTCACACCCCAATCCAGGATGGACCGGCATGCTAATACCAAGTCTGCGCCTGATATTAACATAAGCCAACTGCAAGGAGTATAATAATTTTTCTCTTTCTCTTTCTTAATTATTTTTGTAAAGTTGTGATTTCCAACTAGCCTTTGTTGGCTTTAATTCCGTGCCAAATTTGATTGTAATATCTTCAATCATTTCCCTGTATTTATGTGGGTTTAATTGTAAGGGATGAGTGTGAGAGATTGGTGAAGAATCAAGCTTCAAAGAAGAATCAGTGCAGTTTGTGACTAGCTCGAGAGAAAGTAACCCGCGAAAAGCCAAGTGTGAAGCACATGACTAGAAACTGAAGAGTCATGTCAAGCTATCAAATTCGCGAGTACTTTGCGAGAAAGGCCATCTCGCAAGGTACCCGCAAAACTCTCTGTTTGGCAAAAAGATAAACTGCTTTACCAAATTCTTTACCCACACTATAAATACCTTCATTACCCATGAAATGTAAAGAGTGCTTTTTCAGAGAGAAAACCCTAGCAAAAACACTTGAGAGTTAGAGATTGTTATACCCACAATCATCTACACATTTTCTCTTGGTTTTCCTTTACTCCAGCCTCTCCATCTCTACATCCTTGAAAGGTTCTTAGCCCAAACACTTACTACACCCAATCTGAGTGTTGAGTCAAGTTTTGGTGCTTTTGGGAAGCATTGGAATGACCCTTTTAGTGGCGGATGCAATCAGGTTGAATTGCGGGATCTGGAAAGCTAGTGAAGACAAGACTCTGAGAAGTCCATTGGTAGCAAGAGCTTGGAGGGCTCAAGTACATGTGGTAGACTAGGCTTGGAGGGTCTTTCGTTATTCGTGTACTCCAACTTTATTCACTAGTGAATCGATTTCGACTTGGAGGGTCGCAGAGAGGTTTTTCGCCGAATTCTTCGGTTTCCTCTTCAATAACACGTCTTGGTGTTATTTTGTGTTTGCATCTCTCTTCCCTACTCTTTAAGCTTTACATTTATTGTTCATTGTGGTTGGATATGGCTTAGAGTAGTGTTATCAGTTTATTGCGCTTATTTACTCTTGTTCCGCACTTTGATAAGTTAGAGTAAAAGCAATCTAGCAGTTTTTTTTTTTTTTAAATTTGGGGTCTGAACAAGCTTGAATGTTTTCACACTACTTTAGCTTTCAATTGGTATCAGTGCAGGTACACTTTGTTGGATTTCAATATCCTTGTGTGATCCAAGACCCCGTTTGAGATGGACAGATATCAATCACTTAACGCACCTCCCTACTTTAATGGGAGTAACTACGCTTTTTGGAAAGTACGTATGCATGCTTTTCTATGTGCTATTGATGAGATCATTTGGGATTCCGTTGAGAATGGTTGGGTGAGACCCACAACACCCAAAGCCGAATGGGGTAAGGCTGCACTTGCTTTGGCAAACACCAATAGCAAAGCTATTAATGCTATTTTTTATGGTGTTTCTACTAATGAATTTCACATGATATCTCCACCTACGAAGGAACCAAGAATGTCAAGGACACCAAGCTTCAAATGCTCACTACTCGATTTGAGGAAGTGAAGATGAATGACGATGAGTCATTTGATTCATTTTATGGGAGACTCAATGAGATTGATATTACCAAGCTCAATCTCGAAGAGAAGATTGAAGACACCAAAGTGGTGAGGAAAGTCTTGAGATCCTTGCCCGAAAGCTTCCGGGCTAAGGATTGAAGAGAGCAAAGATTTGGACGAGATCAAGATTCAAGAGCTTGTTGGCTCTCTTCAAACCTATGAACTCAGACTACCCTCTCACAAGTCCAGCAAATCACTTGCTCTCAAAACCATAAATGAGAGAATCGGTGATTCCTCCGATGAAGATGATATTGAAAAAGAGGTGGCATATCTTGCAAAGAACTTCCAAAAATTTCCTAAGAAGAAGAAAAATTGGAAGTCGTTTGGCAAAGGGAGGTTCTTATCCTCAAAAAATGACAATAGAGACTTCAAGAAGAAGGATGGGAAAGACTCATCATCAACCCAAGGAATTGTGTGATATGAATGCAATGGTCATGGGCATCTAAAGAAAGAGTGTCCAAACTATTTGAGAGAAAAGGGTAAAGTGTTAACAACTACCTTTAGTGACTTAGAGAGCTCAAATTCCACCGCAGAAGGAGAATATGATAGTGATGGAAACTATTCAGTATTTATGGTGATTACCACGGTTGATTCTAGAGATAAATTGAGCGATTTGATTGAAGAACTTGGTGTACATTCAAAGGGTGAAGAAATTGAAGTTTCTGATGATGAGGATGTGTACTTCAATGAGGGTGATAAGAATCTTCAAGAAGTGTACGATGCATTGCTTGAAGATTGTGGCAAATATGCTAAGGTTGCCAAGAGTGCTATTAAGAAGATGAAGAAAATTGAAGAAGAGCACAAATCCACTCTTGTTCAACTTAAGGATGCCAAGTGTGAAGTTGAAAAGCTGAAGAAAGAGTTGCTGAATGCCTACTCCAAAATCAAGTTTCTTGAACTTAACATAATTCAAGCAAATGTCAAAGTGGAGCGCATATCCACCAAGAAACTTGATAGCGTGCTCTCATCTCAAAGGCCTTCCACGAGTAAGACCGGTTTGGGCTACACCGGTGAAGGAAGTTCAAGTGGCAAACCCATAAAAGGAGATGAAGTTTGTGTTGGCAAAGAGTGTAGAGAAGTCCAACATAGAGAAGCCCAGGGTTGAGATCCCTACTATTGAGAAGAAAGACATTGGTCCAAAACCAAAGGCAAAAGGGAAGTCATTGCCTAAGAATCAAAGGGGACCTCAAGTGAAACACTTTTGTCATCATTGTGGCATTTAAGGGCACACAAGACCAAATTGCTTCAAGTTTCAAGCTCTCAAGAGGGCTGACTCTCTGCGTGATCAAGGAAATTCAAGAAGAATGCCAAGGTGAAACCAAGCTAAAGGAGAAAATGAGGGTCAACTCATTGGAGATGTTATGGAGATGTTGAAGAACATTTCATCATGCCTAGCTAGCTTCACCTCGAGGTTTGAGAGTTATGTTAGTCGTACCCCTCCATCTAAGGACCTCACCCAAAACACTCGTGCGGTGTAGGTGAAGAAGGGTACTCATGCATAATCATTCACTATGTCCATGCATTAATACTTTCAATGTATTAGGGTCATAGTTTTATGCATCATGGCATATGCATTCTTCTAGAGTCATTGCTTTCGTCCTAGCATGTTTCTTTTATAGGTCTTTGTTTTGTTTACCTTGGTTTGTTGATCTTACTTTATTGCTTTGTTTTTGAGTGTGTCAAAAAATTCAAAAAAAATTCAAAAAAAAACCCATAAAAAATATAAAATCTCAAAAAGTTTGATCACTTGTGTTGTGTATATCACATGTTGAGTTTGACCTAGTATCTCCGTACTAATGGTGTAGTGCATTTACGAGCTTAGCTTATTATGTATGCACAATTTTTAAGTGTGAGCAAAATCTAGAAATCTATGTTTGATTGTTGTAAATAGATCTTCATGCTTGTCATGAATGATTAGTCAATAGTCTTTTTTGATCTTGATACATGCGTAGACTTGTGCCTATATATCTCCTCATATTTATTCTTATGTCAAACAGCTCTACAAACGTTAATCTCTAAAAAGAGAAAGAGCTGAAAAAGTCTTGCTTCAAAAACTAGTTTGACTAGGACAATGTGGAGCAAAATATATTCAAAATGTATGATTCCAAAGCCAAAGGCTTATTCCTCAAAGAAATATAAAAGATTTCATGCATCGCTGCTCAAAAATTAAGTTGTTTTGATACAAAAGTATGAAAAATGGAAGCCAAATGAAAAGCTTTCAATCAATGGAAACACTTTGGTGGGGGGTCATATATGTTCATTTCTACAAGTGAGATAGGTCACATGGGTTCTTGCTTGTTGTGTATGACTTGATTGAATTGATCATTAAAGGTTTATACTAGACTATAGACTAGTTAATACTTGATTCACACACACAACACATAAGTCTAATGTTCAATGAATATCTATTTCATTTGTGTGATTGTACGTGTTCAAATGTGATATGTGTATACTCAATTGCTTAATGATCAAACCCAAAAATATTTTTGAGTGTTTTATTTATTTTTGAAAGTGTTTTTGTGTATCACTTGTGTTTTGAAAGTGATTTTGTGTATCACTTGTGTTTTGAAAGTTTTTCCAAAAAGCCAAATCTGTTTTGTTGAAAAACTCCTTCATAAGCATTTTCACAAGTATGTCGCGAGTAAGGTATCTCGCACCTTAGTCGCGAAAATGAGGAGCAAATTTTCATTTCTTCCAAAATTTTACACCAAGAGTTTCGCGATTCCCTCACGAGTACTTCGCAAGAAACAGCTTCCCGTGAAACATGCCCTATGCATTTGAGGTATTTCGCGAGTAACTCGCAAGTACTTCGCAAGTAGCTATCCCGTGAAATGAGTAGATTTTCAGTTTTTAAAGGGGCACATAGTGGCAGTTTTTCAAAAGTTTAGCTTTGCCACCTTCATGCCTCTCTCAACCCAAAACATCATTTTCACTCAAATCTCAACCAAAACTCCTTGGATTTCATCTTTAAGTCTTCTCTAAGGTATGTTTTAATAACTTTTGTCTTTTAATTCCTTAGATTAAGTCTTAGATTCTTAAAATTCTAGGGTTGAGGTTATTTTGATTGGGGTTGGAAAAATTCAATTTTTGTCAAATCTTTTTACTTTTTCTTGATTGGGCTATGTCCCATTGTGTTTGGTTATGTTGTTGTGGGCCCTTAGTGGCATATTAACATGTATTTAGGCAAGTTTTTCATGTGTTCATGCATTGTTTCACATATATGTATAGTATGTACACTCTAAGTGTTTGATAAAATGCCTATATGGTATTTTTTCATTCTTTTGGACTCCAATGAGTACCAATTTTTGGGGATTACCATGATTATGCATGTTTATCATGTTTTGATCATTGTTTGTGTGTTTCACACAATTTTCCCCATGAGTGCTTGTTCATGCATTGCTCATGCATCTTACATTCACACTAGATGCATCTTTGATGCACACACTCTAACACTTGACATGTTTTGCATTCACTCATACTAGTTAAGTCTTTTAAGACCTTTTAGCACCTATAACATGTTCTTGGGTCTATGTATTGCTTGTCTATTTCCATTTCAGGACATTTTTTCTTTTTCTTTTTTTCTTGTTTATGGACTAACTTGTATCTAATCAAGGTCGTTACCATGTTTGTGTATGGTTTGTGTGTTTGTTCATTTTTGTAGATGTCTCCTCATAATTCAGCTGCAAAGAAATTAGAAAAGCGTCCTCGTTACTCCCCTGATTCATTCAGAAACCAAGATGCTAACAGTACCTACATCGATCACTATAAGAATGCTACAATCATCATGGAAAGGAGTGTGGACATTGAATCCTTGGAGAACACATTCATTCCGGAAGTGTTCAAGGAAAGGACATGGACCAAATTGCTGAATCCCTTGGGTGATGTGTATGAGTGCATCGTCAAGGAATTCTTTGCAAATGCATTTGTGGAAGATGACCATATCAGTTGCCGGGTTAGGGGGAAAGAATTCACTGTCTCTAGAGAGTCAATCCAAGAGCTTTTAGAAATCCGACTAATGACTTCGGATACCTCTCTACAGTATGATAAGAGGAAAGACAAGCTTGAGCCTTTTGTGCAAGTTCTTAGAGGTCAACTCAAGAAGACGGCCTTGCACATTATCAATTTCTCTCCTAAGATGAGGGCTTTGGCCTATATCATGATCTTCAACCTTTATCTGGTGAATAATTTGACAACTTTGTCGAGGCCAAGGACCATTTTCCTCCATGATCTCTTTACTCACAAAGAAATTGATATTTGTAGTCATATCTACCACCTTTTTTTCAAGTGCGTTCAGAAAAGGAAGACAAGGATGACTCTACCATTTCCAAGCCTTGTCATGTCACTAATATCAAAGGCAAGGGTGAAGATTCCAAGTGGACTCTCAGTCATGCCAAAGGAAAAGGCAATAAGTGACCACACTATGAACCGAAGTAAAGCTCACATTCCTGGTCTAAAAGCCAGTGCAACACAAATTCCAAAAGATGAAGCTGCCAAATGAAGGTGGCAACACCGAAGATGAGATTGATCGGTTCACTCATAGACTAGAGGATACTCCATAGCCATCTTCTCAAGCACAAGCCAGAGCACCTGACCACCTTGATTTGATACTTGGAAGGGTAGAACAGATGCATGCCATGTTGAATGCACACATTGGCTACTCCACGAGGCAGTTTACATACCTTTAAGGCCAAATCACTGCCCTATCTTCTCAGATTCAAGACTTGGAAAAATCAGACTCAAAGTCCAATGCTTTCTAGGATCTTTGGCCATTCTGGTAAAAAAGGGGGAGTAGATTAGCTTGAGGGGGAGTACAGCCTAAGGAGGAGTAGTAAAACTGTACGTTTTTAGACCCCTTAAACACAAACAGATTAACCTAGTTTATTTAGCCAAGTGATTAACTTAGGTAAATTATTCAAATCTAGGTTAACACATGTAAATCATATCATTGAAACAGTGCGGAAAATAAAGAACACAACGATATGATAACCCAGGAAAATCAAATTGGTAAAAAACCTAGGGAAGATTTAACCTAGCTATCCTCAAGGTAAAACAGATTTACTATGAAAGAATTGAAGTTTTACAATAGCGACTTAGACCACTAACATCCTATTGCTACCTCGAGTAGAAAACTTACTACCACGACCACGTGACAGCTCCGAGTCCACGGACTACTTCTTTCTTCGATTCACAGCATCCACAAGTACTCCCACTTGTGTTTTCTTTAAGCTCTTTATGCAGCAACTAAAACGATCATCAAGCTCTTGACATGAATCTTGATTCTTGATAACCTTAAGTATGTATGAAGGCAAACACCACTAGATCTCACAAGAGATTCATACACACAGCATAAATAACAACAGTAAAACGTGGCTAGGGTTTTTCTTTTTATACTTAAGGCAAAACATAAAACCCTACACGTCAACCGGGCTTGGGCTGAGTTGGAAAATTCTGCAGAAAAACAATCTGCACGAGCATCGATCGATCGAGTCTAATTTTCGATCGATTGAGCCTTGCAAATTTACACAATAAATCCTGCAATACACTCGATTCCAACTTTACACAAAAACATACTTTGAGCAGCCTAAATCTAGACTAAATGTTTTGATCATGGTTTGCCAACATTACACATTAAATTTCTAATACATTAGTTCCTAATTCCTTAGAACCTAACAAACTCCCCATTTGGCAATCCGTGACAAAACACATAATAAAACAAAATGCTCAAAGTTACAAAAACAACCCAACCAAAAACAATTCAACCTAACTACTATCAATCAGTTGCAAGTGTAGACAGCAACATAACTGAACCAACCTGTATATTCCTGAAACACTCAACAAACACATAAACGCATATGTGCAAAATACAAGTAAAACAAAATAAATTCTTGATTTCACATAACATAAAATAAAAGATATATAACATGAATAATCTCATAAATATAAATCAATAATCAATGTAGCACAATGTGAAACAAGAAACAGGAATAAGAACATAATGTCTCCTCCTATCATATACAACTCATAAAAAAACATCAAAATAGATACATCATGAGCCAAAAAAAAAAAAAAAAAAAGTACAATGTGAAGCACCTAGATACAATCTAAAGCTCCAAAGCTCCCGATTGCATCTGCCAATAAATGGCTCCTTCCAATGCTTCCCAATAACACCAAACTCTCACTTTACACTCAAAATGAGTGTGGTAAGTGTTTGGGCTAGTAACCTCTCAAGGATGTAGAGATAGAGAGGTAGGAGTTGAGGAAAACCAGAAGGAAATGTGTAGATGATTGTAGGTATGACAATCTTTAACTCTCAAGTGTATTTTCTAGGGTTTTTTCTTTGAAAAACACTCCTTAAAATTTGTGGGTTATGAGGGCATATATAGTGTGGGTAAAGACATAGTAAAGCAAAGCATAACTTTTTACAAGATTTAAAAAAAAAAAAAAAAAAACATTAAGTTCCATTTTGATAAATAATTGATTTGAAAGATATTGAGAAACAATTATTTTTCACATTTTCTTTTGTTTATATTTTGTCAACTTTAATAGATATTAATTTTACTCTCTATCTATTAATTTAGTCTTAAATAAATATTCATAGTTTGATCCCTAAAGACAAAATTATGAGTAAAATAAATAAAATAGTATATATATATATATATATATATAAATATATATATATATATATATATATCCCTCCCACAAGAATCAAATTGATAATTTTTATTTAAGGATATGCTAACTTTGTTTCACCTTAAATACAAAATTATATTTAATTATTTCTCTCTCCATTGCTCAGGAGAGAGAAGTAATGCCTTGAAAAATTAGGATAAGGATTATTTGCTATGATCTTAGTGTTAGAAGTATGTGGTTAAACGATTAAATTTATCATATCCTAATAGTTTAAACTTTTGGGACAATCGATAATTTAACATGGTATCAGAGCATGAGATCTTGAATTCGATCCTTATCTCCTCCACTTTACCTCCCATTTAAATTTCCACGTGTTGGGCCTCACTGATTAAAAGGTATTTTTAGTCCACACGTGAAAGGGAGTGTTAGAAGTATGTGGTTAAATGATTAAATATACAATATTCCAATAGCTTAATCTTTTGGGAGAATCAGTAATTTAACACTTAGAGGGGACTCCGAGGTGGTTATTAATGCCTTGAAGAATGAAGATGAATCTTTGGCATCTTGTGGCCATCTCTTAGAATCAATGAAACCTCTACTATAGATGCCTTTAGCAATAAATTTTTTTTTTTCTCTCACATTCGTAGATTTTGGCAATTCTATAGTTTACAATCTAGCTAAACATTCAAGACATGTTAGAAGTTTAGAGGTGTGATTAGAGGCTATTCATTCCCACCTACATGATGTTCTTGCAGCCAATTATGACTATTTTTTTTCTTTCTTCAATAAAAGTTGGTAGTGTTTCTTATTCTAAAAAATAAATAAATTAATGCCTTGGTCGGCAAATTTACTCTTGCCTTTAAGATCAAGAACAAGTACAACTGTACAAGTATATAGATTAGTAAGCAGGTTATACGAAAACTCAAAAACAAGTACTGATGTCTAAGTATCTAGAGACCTAATAAACTTATTAATCAACAATAATAAGTTTACCTAATTCTCTAGTCGTGACAAAGTATACAAAGAGTATATATGTCAAATAAATCTGCAACCTTTTCTTTTTTTTAATAAGCATGCAGCCCTTAAAGTCATCCTAGATGCTTCACAAGGCTGATCGCATTATTATATGCACCTCTCTGTGTGTTACAGGGCCAATTTTTTACTCAAATTTTCTGCATGTGATGGCCCTAAGTCCCTGACTTAGTCTCAGCCAACACTACACACACACACTGCAATAACACTTAGAATTGATTATATAGGGACGTTTAAACACACAGCACACACAATATTTACAGGGAACCCACTCCTAACCTTTATTACTTAATCTCAAGTACAAAGGAAACCCTTTCACAAGCCTAGAGAATTACACAGAATTTTCCCAAGGCCAAAATACACTTTGCTGTTGACACCCCCAATAGCTTTAGGGTTAAATACATAGAATTAACTGCTATGATAGTTACTGTCTAGTAACAACCTGGGTCTTGGACAATCTGTCACTTGTGTTTTGACTTAGGACACCTTTAACTGATGCTGTCTTGGCCTACTCTCCACGTTTCTAGCCCCTACACAACAGGTCAGATCGTTAGGAAAGCTAGGAACTGCTTGGTAACTGCCACTGCACATGCTGCACATGCATAGCCCATGTCTCAGCAAACCACGGGGCCTCTGCCTATCCTCCAGCAGCCTACACAACATGTTCTCACACGTTTTGGGGAGGCTTGACCCATGCTCAAGGCCTCCCAGCAACACTACAGCCCACATAGCATGCCCACATGTAGCATACAAAGTAACTGCCATCAGCCCACTAATACTTGTCCATGCATTTAGCCAGCCCCCACTAGCCCAATGCTTTGCACACATCATATAATCATCACAGCAACCCAGCCATGCTTTGCACTCCAGCCACCAAGCCCACACACAAGGAACTAATAACTAAGCCACCAATGCCATGCACCACTACATAGGGTCAGCACCACCTACTGCTGCCCATCATCAAAATCCATCTCTGCTCACCATGGCCCTCCTTTGTCATGGCCTTGGGGCATCATGTGGAGCAAGGTGCCTCCACATCACATGCTATCCCTAATCACTGCTCATCGATCCAACTTGAGTAAGGAGACTGGGCAGGTCCCCCTTAAAGAGCCCTTAATTAGGAATATCACTAGTCAGGCATGAAGAGCCATGAGTGTGTTGAGAAAACATGGAGCCAAGTGATTGGCCCAATACTGCCCAAGCACCCTCATCCCTCATGCCATCATTAGCAACAAGTAAAGCTCCTAACACTGTGTGTGTATATAAAAGCATAGAAATCTCCTATATTCGTAAAGAAGCTGACAAGCCAAAGTTGGTTTTTTACTAGCTAGTATAATAAACTTGTTAAAATAGGGGCGGCACTCAAAGCTCATCAATTTAAGGTGTGAAACAAAAATAAAATTGCATCTCCATGGTCAGTGATTATATTTTCTCTTTCTTAGGGTTTTGAAACCAAGTAGGATTACAGTGTTTAGTGTCAATAATTAAATCTTCTCCAATGGTTAATTAATTTTGAAAGAAAGATTGGCAAGAAACAATTTTGCAACGTCATGATTTTGCAGCAAAACCCTTGACTTCAAACCTCAAAAAGTTCACGTATCAAAGAGAAATGGTCTGTTATTGAATAATTTCTTGTGAATCACCATGTTAAATATTTTAATAGGTAAACGCTCCCACGTGAATGTTTAGGGTATGTTTGGTAACTATTTTTTCCCCTTATTTTCTGTTTCCAAAAACAATTTTCTATTTTTGAGACTAAAAAACTTGTTTGGCAATTCAAAATAGATAGAAAATAAAAACTGTTCTCAAAACTCAAATTGTGAAAGAAACTGAAAATATGCAAAATGTTGTTTTTAGTTTCTAATTTTCAAAAGCCAATGAAAACACGCATTTAATTTAATGAATCTGTCTTATTTAATGAGTTAGCATTAGAGTTCAAATCCTAATAACAACATATTTTAGTATTTTCTATTATTTTTTTTCAAAAAACTATCTTTTTAATTTCAACTAACCAAACATGTTTTTGATTTAAGAAATTCAAGAAAATTGTTTTTTCTTTATATTCCCAAAAACAAGTTTTTGAAAATAGAAAACAAAAACTGTTACCAAACATAACCTTAGTTTTTTTTAAAAGGCAAACGATCCAAAAAAAATGGTAGATGTTGTTAAAAGCTTCTTTTTAATTAATAAAATCCAAACACATGCATAACTGTATCAAATTAGTGTTCTTAAAAATTAATTAAAAAAAAAAACGGTTTTTCGCGTTGCGTTGGTTAATGCAATAATGTGTTTAATTGGAAACCTAAGTTTTACCTATATTTTTTTATATACAATTTATTTTGTAATAAAATAAACTATCCAAAACCAACTGATCATCTCAAAATCTAAGTAATTTAAAAATAAAAAAATAAAAACAAAATAAAATCTTGATTAGTCATTAGGTAATCCCTAGGTCTAGACGTTCCCCTGGTTCAGTTAGTTTTTATTTATATTATTATTTTTTTTTAAAATTATCTCTAAACAAATAAGATATTAACATGTTGTACATAAACTAACATTAAACTAAGGGTAAAAATTATGAATAGTTTCTTAGTATTGTATATTAATTCTCCCAACTGAATTGAAGCATATGACTGTATTGAATTCAATTTCCTTGAAAAAGATAATATTTTTTTGTGTTTAATTAATCAATATAAACATGCCTTTGAGTTTCCTATCATAAGGAGGGGAAACATATGCATTTGTATTAAGTTGGAGAGCCTAAAAAGTATGAGAATATATTCATTTTGTCTGAAATACATGGTAGGGCTCACACTTCCTGTCAGAGAGGGATGAGGGAAACTCCTCTTGTAGGAGTTTCTCCTAAAGTATAACACTCAATAGAATTTACCTTAGTTTTGCCCATAACTTATTGATGAGGAGTACGAAGGACTATGTCCAGTGGGGTTAAGAAAGGGACTGGAGAAAAGAGAACAGAATACCCGCCACTTCCTTTCAAGTCATGAAAAACACATGAAAAGTGTGTGTGAGAGAGAGAGAATTTTTTTTCAGAATAAATAAGAGAGAATTGTCAATATCAGCATTTAATTAGTATGTTGCTCGTTGGTTACATTGACAAGTCACGTATCAATGTAACAACCATTATAGGCATCCACAAGTTAGGACTGGTTTTATGTCTTAATCTGAGTGTTTTACTCGAGATTGGCATAGCTTAACTAACCCCATTTTTTTCTTACCAATAAATAAACAAATATATATATATATATATATATATATATATGCACTTAAGTAGCCTTTGTTGTTAATCATATTTCTTTAACAAGTACCAAGTACCAATCAACTAGTGTTCCTTTTCTTTTCCTTTTCTTAAATAAAAAAAAAAAATGGTAGCAGGCTAACGACCCTTCAATGGATCTGTTGTAAAGTCACATAAAAATATCATCCTTATTATATAGCTATACTCTCAAATGAATTCTCAAAATTGAGATATGATCATGTATACTATTTTGAAAATGTCCCTCAAACAATTACCAATTGCATATATAACAAATGGTGCAAAACCTAATGCTCTTTTTAAACCTCACTTTTTTTTTTATATACATTTTTTTTTCTCATTTTCAAAAAATAAAGTAAATAAACAAAAAAAAAAAAATCCAAAAATACAATGGAAAGATTTATAATTGATGAAAGTCAAATGCTTGATGTTTTGGTAAACAAAGTTAACATGGTTGATGATTCCAACAACAACGTTCCAGCCTTGATGTTTGGGATTCGAACCTTGTCTCTCTTCTCCCCACTAATTATCTAAAAATAATCCATCACAATCAACAATGACCAATTTTCAAGATTGGTGTGACGAATTGCCAAAGGGCAATCAAAACTCATCATTAAAAGGAGGTGGTGGAGGTGACCGTCTAAAGCTCGCCAACTCTGCACGCAATGCCTGTAGCTCCGTGAGCATGTCTACCAAAAGCTGACCATGAGCCGCCTGAACGGTCATGACAGTGTCCAACATACGACAAATGCTCGAATCATCTAAAGTAGAAGGTGGAGGAGCAGCAGCAGCCGTCGGATCAACATACTCTTCAGCTGTGGGATCACTTGAAGAAGGAGGAGGAGGAGATGCAACATCCGAAGAAGACTCAACTCTAAGGCGTTTAGAGCTAGCTCTCATCTGAGTAGCTCTCTGCCTAAGAAAGGTGGCACCTATAGGAGCTATAATGTGAATAGGCTCAGACGCAGGAAACTCCTCTAAACCTAAATGCAATAAAATCCGATGAATAAAAACCAGGAAGAAAAGAGCATGAGCAGAAGAATTACTCCTATGAACCTCAACCACAGAACAAATGAAAAGATGAGGAAAACTCATAGGAGCATCTGTGACAAGAGCATACAAAAATGCACATCTCTCAATAGGAATAGTGTGCAAGTGAGAGATGGGCTAGATAGAATGGCAAGAAATCTGGAAAAAGACCCAAGACCCTCCTGATTAAGATAAAACTTATCTTTACGGATTTTTAGAGATAAGGACGCGTTCCAATTCATACCTGATCTCATTCAGCTTATTTTTTAAGCATCCCAACCTCTATAAAAGAGGGGAAAAAATCAGAATTCGGGGCTCCTTTTTTTTGACTTTTCTGCTCCCTTTACGTTAAAGACATTCTGGAAGCCTTGGCTTTAAGAACTTCTTTTTTGTAAGTAAAGTATTTTATACCTCAAAGAAGTGAAAATTTCTTTGAGTTCTAAAATATTCCTCTATTGAAGAGCACGCTCATGCAAGAGGTATTTAGTTTCCTTCTTCTGTCTATTTTCTTTTCCATTAATTAATATATTGTGATTGTTCATTGCATGAATTTGGTTAATATGTTTGATTTTATTATGTCTTGTTTTTAATTCATATTTTCCATGCTTATATACTTAGTTGGAATTTTCTTTGATATGTTCTGATAGTCTGTTTTAATTTTTTTTCTTTGATTTCAAAATCTGCTGATAATCACCAAAATGTTTTAAAAAAAAATAAAAAAACTGATTTGAATTTTCACTAAATACAGATTTGGAATTTTTTCGAGTAAAAAACAAGTATGTATTTTCATTAAATACAGATCTGGAATTTTTTTCGAGTAAAAAACAGTTATGTATTTTCATTAAATACAGATCTGAATTTTTTTCAACCACAAAATAGATCTGTATTTGCATTAAATACAGATCTAAAATTTTTTCTGAAATAGTTTTTTTTCTTATTAATTAAAATTGTAGATTTTGAAATTTCAAAGAATGAATTAAGTCTTAGGTCAAAGTATTTTTTTTTTTTTTAAATATGTGATGCATGCATAATAGATTTGAATTATGAATATGAGTCCTCTTTTGCAAATCTCTTTTTTTTTTTTTTTTAACTTTACAAAAAAACACAGATATGATTCTTCTTAATCTTTCTTTTTATCTTTTACAAAAAAACATATTTGATTTTTCTTAACAAAATCTTTCTTTTTACCATTTACAAAAACAGATCTGATTTTTTTTTTAAAAAAAATCTCATTTTTTTTACACTTTACAAAAACATATCTGATTTTTTTTTTAAAACAAAATCATTCTTTTCACACTTTACAAAAACAGATCTGATTTTTTTAAATCAAATCCCATTTTTTTTTATTCTTTACAAAATATATATGATTTGCTTTTACAAATCAAATTTCATTTTTTTCTCTTTACCAAAACAGATCTGATTTTTATTCATCAAACAGATCTAATTTTTCTTTGAGAGGAGGTCATATTCCTAAGAAAAATTTGTTTAAATTAATTTTGCCAAGTGTTTGTTATGTGTGTTACAACATATCATTCAACATCATACAAAAGGGTATATAATGGTCATTAGAGTCTAGAAGACCAAACTTTGTTTAGGCGGAATGAGTACCTAACACCTTCCCATTCCGTAACCTAGCCCCCGAACTTAGAATTTTGGTTAGTAGATTAGTGTTTTGTCTTTAGTTTTGGTAGATTGTAACTAGGATCAAAGCTTTGTAAATTTTGCATAGATTGTAACTAGGACCAAAGCCTTGTAAGGTTATTCTACCAATTTGCACCTTTTTTATCAATTAATGACATTTGAGGTATTTTGGATATGTAATTGTATTTACTTTTTCTTTTTTCTTTTTTGTATAAAAAATAAGTGGTGACTCCACACATTTACCCAAAAAGGGAGGTGCCCAAAGAACCCAAATCTCTTTTTTGAGAGCACCCCTGCGGTCTCTCACACACGTATATTGCTTTGTACTTAGTATATAATCATAATACAATTAGCCATTTACTCACTTATACATATATGTAGTCAATTGTGCATATCAATTAAAGCTTAGCTTTTAGGTTTAATCTAATCTACGATCACTAGTTCCCTTGCTTATATATATATGTGTGTGTGTGTGTATATATATATAAGTAACAATCTTAGTGTAATAATTCATGCTAGTTAAGATTTAACCCTCCATTACTAACCATTATGGTCTTTTAGTTTAATTTAATGTCCTAATTGGTGCGGGGCACCACAAAAGGATTTCATTTACCCCTTTTCATGTTGTGTGAGAGAGAATCCCTAGAAGAGAAAGGGTAAGGAAACGGGTGAAGATTTTATCATATGAAATGATAGACTTATTAATGTTTGGTTGGTGATTTAATGTGGTAGCTAGGGTATATGTGAGCTTGGTTAATTGTTATTGGGCTTACACTAGGAGTAACAAAATCAACTCAAACCCATTTACCCACCAACTAAATTAAGACTCAAACCCACCCAATTATTAATTGGGTCAAATGGGTATTGACCCAGTTAAACCCAATAAACATAAGTATTAATTGGGTTTTAACTAGGAATCTAATTAGACTTAAGTATGACCAAAGTATCATTTACCCAAATTACTCAACTCTTAAATACCTCTAAAATCACTAAGAATATCAAAATACCCTTGAAACTACTAAATGACTAAAATACACTCAAAATAACAGAAAATACCCTTAAACATAATATATGACAAATACTCCTGAAATCTCGAAAAATGACCAAAAATATCCAAAAACCAATAAACAAACCAAAATACCTCAAAATCTCTAAAATGAGCCAAAATAGCAACAGAAAATGACCAAATTACCCTTAAAATCTATAAAACTGCCAAAAATACCCTAAAACCTCTAAAAAGACTAAAATACCTCCAAAATATCTAAAACTAGTCGCTAACTCGTACGATGCACGGGATAGTTAAATTTAAAATCACATATATTTAAAAAAAAAAAAAAAACAAATAGAGAGTCTTGTATGAAAAAAACTATTAATTAAAAGTTAATATAAAAATTATTTTATAATTTAAAATAGTTTCCCATAGGTATTGTATAGGTATCAATCAAGTAGGATGCATATTTTAAATTTTAAATTAAAAAAAAAAAAAAAAAAAAACCGTAATGGTGGGCAGTGGCTGCTTTTGTTTTATTATTTATCAAAAAAAAAAAAATTGATAGGATATGAACAAATAAATTATAGCAGAATTTGAATAGTTTCCCATAGGTATTGTCTATGTATCAACAAAGTAGGATGCATATTTTAAATAAATAAAAAAGACAAAACTTTGCCTTCTAACTCTTACATGCACCAACGCTACACCACCATCATATGTATAGAAGTTATTACACGCCATTGTTTAGTTTCTTATCAATGTAAATTGCCACTTTTAAAATGAATAATGTACATCCTCACTCCATATTATCCTACTAATCAATCTGAGATTCCAAAATCAAGTAGGAAACATCTAAACCATTGCCATATGGACTATACTTCTCTCTTTTTTTTTCTTTTTTTTCTTTTAAATACCTATGGACTATATCACAACATTAATATAAAATTGATTATTGATGATAGGAAATTTGTGGTTTTGATGGTCAGGAATAAGCTCTTCTTCTTGTTATTGATGACAATTTTTTTTGATAGAGTGGTTTTTCCAAGATCAAATAAGGGTTCTATATATAACATACATAGTAGACCAACGTTAGAGAAAATTTGATTGATGAAATTTTTAATTATTAAATCAAAATTACGATTAAATCTAATGTTTTAATTGTACAAACAAATTTTTACAATTAAAATTTTCACATGTAGATTTTTCATACTAATAAACTCACTCACAAGTCACAAGTCACAAGAATAACAATATTATAAAGTAGTGATCATAGAGTGTTAAAGCATGAAAGATGGCAACATGTCCTTACCTCTGCATTTACTTTGAGCAACTCCATGGATACATCGTTACAAAGTGGTCTCATGAAGTCCCGTACCCTCTTTACAAAATCTTAAATTTGCTGTGTGTGTTTTCTTTGTGAAAATTTGAGTGAGTATGAAGGGTTTTGACCTTGGTAGGGGTTTATATTTGTTGAAATTTTTGTTATAGAATTTTAGTTAAAGTAGAATTTTCAAGCTCTTGAAACATATATCTAATAGAATTTTACTTAAACTAAACTATTGTAAGATATAAAACCTAAAATAATAAATATATAAGATATAAAACCTAAAATAAAAATAAAAAGAAAGTAATGGTGACTTGGAAAATTGTGGGAGCTCCAGAGGTTTCGGTTTTATATATATATATATATATATATATATATATAGATGAGCTGAAATACCCCAAAAAAACTCTAAAATGACCAAAATACCCCTTACACTTCTAAAATAACCAAAATACATCCCAAATCTCCAAAATGACCAAAAATACCCTGAAATCTTTAAAATGACCAAAATACCCAAAAATCTCTAAAACGAACAAAATACCCTCGAAAAATCTAAAATGACCAAAATACCCCAAAACCTCTAAAATGACCAAAATATCCCGAAACTTCTAAAATGACCGAACTACCCCGAAAATATTTAAAACGACGAAAATACCCTCGAAACCTTTAAAATTATAAAAATACCCCTAAACTTATAAAATGACCAAAACACCCCTAAACCTTTAAGATAATTATAATACACTCATAACCTCTACAATGACTAAAAAACCCAAAGTCTCTAAAATGAACAAAATAACCCAAAACCTCTAAAATGACCAAAATACTCCCAAACCTCCAAAACGACCAAAAATACCCTCAAAATATCTAAAACGACCAAATACCCTTGAAACCTTTATAGTGCCCAAAATATCCCCAAACCTCTAAAATGACCAAAATACCCCTAAACCACTAAGATGACCAAAACACACTTGAAATCTTTAAATGACCAAAAAACCCCAAAACAACTAGAATGACCAAAAAAAATCTCATACCTACAAACTGACCAAAACACCCTCGAAACTTCTAAAATGACCAAAATAAACTCGAAAAAAAAATCTAAAATGACCAAAACACACTAGAAACCACTAAAATGAGGAAACACACACACACAAACACAAACCTTCTCTAAAATGACCAATATGCCCATGAAACTTAAAAATGACCCAGATACACTCAAAACCTCAGAAATGACCAGTAAGTTGTATTTTTGGTCGTTTTATAGATTTTAGGAAAAATTTTGGTCATTTTTGAGGTTTTAGGGGATTTTTGGGATCATTTTGAGGTTTTGGGGCTATTTTGGTCATTTTAGATTTTCATAAGTATTTTTTGTTAGTTTGAAGTTTGGGGGAGGGGGGGTACTTTGGTCATTTTAGAGGTTTCAGGGGTTTTTTGTCATTTTAGAGGTTTCATGGGTATTCTTTTTTTTTTTTTTTTCTTTTTTGTCTTTTTGAGGTTTTAGAGGGTTCTTCGGTAATTTTAGAGATTTCAAGATATTTTTTTCATTATAGAAGTCTTGTGAGTATTTTTTGTCATTTTAAGGTTTTTGGGGGGTACTTCGGTCATTTTAGAGATTTCGGTGTTTTTTTTTTTTTTGTCTTTCTAAAGGTTTCAAAGTTACTATGGTCATTTTAAAGGTTTCGGACTATTTCAATCATTTCTTAGGTTTTAGGGGTATTTCTAAGTTTTGGGGGTATTTTTGTCCTTTTAGGGGTTTTAGAGGGTATTTCAGTAATTTTTAGGGGTATTTTGGTCAATTGGGGGTTCTGTGGGTATTTTGGTCTTTTTTAAGTTTTAGGTTGTATTTTGATCATTTTTTAGGTTTATGAGTATTTTGGTCATTTTTGAGGTTTTTGGGGGTATTTGGTCATTTTACCGGTTTTAGATATATTTTTGTTAGGAGTAATTACAGTCCCCTCCCTTGAGGTTTGGGGGAATTACACTCCACCCCAAACTTGAAGGGGAAAAAAAATACTTCCTTCCCTTGAGATTTAAAGAAATTAACACTCCCATCCTTTTTGTTTATATTAGTAAATATTCTAAATTTCTATAAGAATCTCTTTACAAAAGTTTAATCATGATTAGTAAAAAAAATAACTTATAAATTTAAAATAAAAATGCAAAATATTTCAAGCACCAAATTACTTTCTACAACAAATCTCTCCATAACCCGTTGAAAAATGAGAAAAAAATAATAATAAACAAAATTCATACTTAATATTTTAAAATACACTTTATTTAAAAAATTTAAACAATAAATTTTAATACTAAAATGGAGGATAATTTTTGAAACAAGCCTTTAATAAAAGGGCAGGTTAGTATACAACATTTTTAATATTAATTTAACAAAGTTTGGTTAATCGAATTTTAAGGAAGAGAAAGTGTTTTTTCTTTTGAATTTTGGAGTGGAGTCTCATATCTCCAAAACCTCAAGGGAGGAGAGTGTAATTACCCATTTTTGTATATATTCATTAATATTGGGTAAATTGGTGGGTTAGGTTTAACCTATTATAATTGGGTTGAGTTAGATTTGGGTTATAATTAATTGGTTAAATGAGTTTTATGTGCCCAACTCACTTATGCCCAACCCAAACCTATCCATTATTTGACTACCCTAGCTTACACTGGTTTGTTGCTTGTATGGCCAATTCAATTGGGGTTTTGGATTGGTTTTGAATCCAAGGGTCAATTGAATTGATTGGTGAAATTTTTTTTTTCTTAAGAGACTTTATTATTTGAGAAAGTCTATGGATACAAAGAATTTGACAAAAAATTTCACATCTAGCTGATGTAGCAAAATATTAGTTGTAAGTAAAAAAATAATATCAGTGATGGGTCTAGATAAAAACTTGTAAAACCTTGCCAACTCAACTATTATAAAAAAATTATATTTGAATTTGAAAAATGCTTTCTATTATCTAGACACAATTTACAATTTTATTGAAAATTGTACACTTTTTTTTTTTTTTTTTTTTTGAGAATCGAAAATTGTACACTTAAAATGTATCGCCAACACAAAACAAAAAGAGAGAGACCCGTTACGACCATAACAGATCAGCATTAAGGGTCTCAACTACTTTCACAGGAAATTAAGTGTAAAAGATTCAAATATTAATTCGACTTGTTTTATTTTAATAGTCTTTTTTCCTTTCAATGTAGCCTTTGTCAAGCAAAGATGTTGAACTTGAGCGTTAACCCTTTTTTTATTGGGCTTGTCTTGTCTCTTTCTTTAGAAAATTTTCTCTTTTTTTTTTTTAATTTTTTATTTGCTATTTATTTTACTGTAATTATTGACAAAAAAAAAAAAAAAAACCATTCTTTACTTTATAAAATGTAATCTCACAAAAGATAACAGAATAGGATAATAATATTGAGTTTTACTGGAAATCTTTATAAGATTAAATTCACATGGTATATATCTGTCCATTCACGATTATGCATTATTTTTATTTGCCAAAGTGTGGATATTTTCATTTGCAAGGTTGACAAAGCTGAGCGAGATTTCTAAACTTATTTCAGTGCGAGTAACTAGAGAGAAATTGTATTCTCAACTATGCAAGTTAATTCCGAAAAATAATGTATTAAAAAGAACCAACCAAAAGAGGACAATGATACATATAAACTTCCTCATTAAAATAAAAACATACTAAAGTAATTATTACCTTCGTAAGTCATGTACTCCATTTGAAACAATGACATAATTAATTTAGATTTTAAATTACAAAAGTCTAAAAAAAAAAACTGTTTTTAGTCAATATTTGATGATGAGGCGTAAAAGGTTGGCATGATTTGTCAAACGTGCGCAACATATTCTTGACGCAAATGCACATAAAAATTTGAATGCTGAAGCTAATAGTAATGCGATGGCCTATCTGAGCTTCAAGTGATTTATTAAGGTTGCGAAATTCTTGGTTCGAAAGCAAATTGGAGTGTCAGAAATTGGTCTCAAATTCATTTCATCTGACTATGTAACCATGAATTCAAAACGATATTGTTGACTGTTCGTACCGTACCGTACCGCACAGCAAGTACTTAATGGTTGGTAATCATTTCTTTTTGTCTTTTTTTTTTTTCCAAAAATTGAGGGTCTATTTGGTGGGTTAGTTTGAATAATATTGTTTGAATGTCTTTTATATAGTGTGAGTGAAAAAGTATGTGAAAATATGTGTTATGTTGTTTAAAATGTGTAGTTTTGTGTTTGAGTAGGGCTGCCAAACAAGCCCTGATTCTTGCATTTATTTTTCCCAAATGCCTTAAGTAATGTTTTCCTATAAATGTCAGGGCTAGAAAGAATAGGAGCTTTTTTTAACTTTTTTTTTTTGGTAGAAAGCTTATTTTAACTTTTTTTTTTTTTTTTTTTTGGGGTTAAAAAGCTTATTTTAACTTCTTCTTCTTTTTTTTTTTTTTTTTGTTTCCCACAGTATTTTCTTAAAACTTTCAACCAGACAGTGTTTTCTCAAAACTTTCAACCAGAGACTAATCACTGTTTGCAACGGGTGAGCCCATAGCGGAGTAAATCGATAATCCAGGAAGTTTTTTCAAAGTATTGGTGCCCGAACTTAAACTATGGAGCTCTTAGTCAAACTCAAGACAGTCACTTTGAGACTAAGTGCCCAACCACTTGGTCAACACCACTGGGTTTTATTTTAACTTTTACTTCATAATAATGACTACTATGAGAATTCATCAAGAAGACAATTATTTATAATGCACATGTCGAATGAAGCATGTAACACATTGTGAATAGTACTTATTAAACCCATGACCGCACTTTCGTCGCAACATCAGTTTAGTCTACCTTTTCGTACATGAAAATGTGGGAAATTGATTTAATAATATTATCATCTTCCATTTTACCACTATTTCGAATCAATATTTTTGACTGACTCTGGCTATGTTATAATCTGCATGTGCTTGTTTGTAAATTTTCCATCGGTGATGGTTTTGTTTTCTGTCTTTGTATAATGATGACGTCGATGAGGGACCACCAACCGGAATACTGGATGGAACTTGCTTGGACATGAACTGATGTTTGAGGTAACGTAGCTTTGACAAAACTAGATCTCAACCTCACTTACTAGTCACACATTTATGGTACTATGGAAATTAGGCTCATGCTGCTGCATGTAACACATTCTAAGGAGTACGGACTACCTATTCACCCGTTACTTTATCAAAAGCCCTTTTCGTTGCAACTGCAGATTGGCCCCTAGTAATTATTGTATAAATAATGTACATTTTTCAACTCAAAATTTTTGTATAAATGTGCTACTTAGAGCTAGGGAATTACTTGACCTCAAAATTTTTATTTTGAGAGAGAGAGAGATGGTGAGAGCTCCCTTCTATGATAAAAATGGACTAAAGAAAGGTGCATGGAGTGTAGAAGAAGATAATAAATTAAGAGCTTATATTCAGAGATTTGGCCATTGGAACTGGCGGGAACTTCCCAAATTTGCAGGTATTTAAGAAACTATTATATTTTGAAGCTGATAGTAATCAATCCAAGCACATTTGTATTTTTTCTATATAAGAAAAAGAGAGAAAACACTATATTTGTATCATTAGTGGTCATCATGTTTACTGTCTCACGAAATGTTTAACAAATTAAGGCTGTCTAATTATTCAGCTTCTCTCAAATTAATAAAAAAAATGAACATAGTGTTTAAGCACTTCTAGTTTTAATTTTATGACAAAGAAAACTATTTTGTGAACATTTTCCTTGACTTTTATTGTTCATTTTTATGCATGATTCGACTTTATCAACTATCATTGTCTTCCATTTTCTGTAATACTTTTCCTTCCTGAGAAAATCCAAAAAAAAATATATATATATATATATATAATTAAATGGAATCTTGTGGTATTGTACTTCATGCTAATCAACCTTTTTGGTTATACATTGGTTTACAGGTTTATCGAGGTGTGGGAAGAGTTGCAGACTGCGATGGATGAACTACCTCCGGCCAGGTGTAAAACGAGGAAACTACACAGAAGAAGAAGAGCGTATGATCATCAAATTGCGTGAAGAACTAGGCAATAAGTACGAACTTAAAACTTTCAAATTCTTCAACAAGAATTTGGGAAGACTTTGTAGATGAACATAAGTTTATATACAAAATCTCCCCTTCTTTCCATGCGCTTTTGCTTGTTTGCATGTTTTCATACTCGATAACAAATATTTATGAGCTAACCTACTTCACGCATGCCAGTTATTTTGAAGAATTTAGCAAAAACATGTAGGCATGGTGAAACTCATAAGCATCTTATGTTTGCATTAAATTTGTCTGTAAGTAACAAAGATATGTGACCATAATTAGTCAGCTTTTCTTTGAAATGATTCAAAATTAACTCTTCAATGAACTTATATATAAACCCTTGTATTTGAGTTAGATTTAATGTATATACTGGTGTTCCAGTTTTGCTAATAGGTGTTGTTACTTGATATTTGCACTCTATTCACTTGATGCAATTCAACCCAAAAAAAAAAAAAAAAAAAAAAAAAAAAAAAAAAACCTCTATATAAACTCCATGTATTTTTCTTTGTAGATGGTCTATGATTGCGGCAAGCTTGACAGGAAGAACAGATAATGATATAAAAAACCACTGGCACGCTCACCTGAAGAAGTGCACCAAGAATAATCCTACAATATCCAAGATGAAAACCCTGTCCAATGAAGCTTACCAACATGATGCTGATATAGATAGGAAAACGGAAATTGACAATTCTGTAAGCAGATCTCCTTCTTACCAAGTTATGGAGAGCTCCCAATCATCCCTAGAAACGTCTTCCAATGAATTCCCCTCCTTGAGTTTTGATAATGCTCCTTTATTTGGCATAAATTGGATTGCAGAAGATAATCTCACTACATTGGAAACACTTGAACAATCGTTTAGTGACTTTTGGACTGAGCCCTTTATAATGGACAATACCTACATCCAGAATAAGTATCCAGTATCCTTGGCAAAGGGAGGATTTTGTACATCTCAACCATGCTACAATGAAGGCATAGATTCCATCTACATGGCTATGCAAGAAGTCAAGAACTACCAGGGAATTAATGAAGATCCATATTTGCTGAACTAGTGTGTTGGCACATTTTCATATTAACTGAATAAATGAAATATTTATCAGTGTGCGTTTCAAATTAAACCGATTAAAAGCTAACTTTTTGCTTAAATTATCTACTATTTGCGAGTTCCACGTTATTTTTTGTTTTGAAAATAAACAAACTTTTAGTTTTTTCTCTCATATTTTTCGAATAAATAAGCTACCAAAATTAAGCAAGAAAATTTATGAGAAAATGAGAATTTTCATGAGGTATCATGTCAAGAAAATTGGTTCCTACATTAACAAAGAGTGAATTTACATTAAGTTATAATTGATGATGTTATTAGCTTAAGTACATGACCCATGAAATAGGCACAATCCACACAAGGGGAGGAGAAACATTGGAGTTTCCAATCCAATTCCATTTTCCCTTGTAATTTCAAATTAATTTTTCTGTATTTCTATCGACAAGATATGATAATTGTATTGTCTCAAATTCCTTTTGTTTGGGTGGAAAATAGTTTCCTTGAAAACACATTGTTTGTGGAAAATGTTTTCCAAAAAACAGTGACTAATTTTATGTGTATTGTTGTGACTCTAAATATGATCTTGAAAACCTTTTATATACATCATTCAATATGCTTAAAAATCATTAATATTTAATGTAGACACAATACTGGTATAGGTGGGAGTACTATTTGTAGTTGCCTCAAAGATAATGGCAGTGGTGGTCATGGTGAAGGTGGTAGTGGTAATGGTGTTAGGAGCATGAAGAAATGAATGGAGGGAGGATATAAGGAAATTGTAGAAAACTTCTCCCGATTCTCAAAAGTAGAAAATGCTATTCACCATTTTTGCTTATTAGGAAAACATTTTTCTAAAATCCTATTTTGACCCAAAATTATTTATGCAAAAGATTAGTTGATATTAGTTGAACAATTTATGTGTATTCTAGTTATAGTTATTCAACCAAAGTAATTGATGATGCAGAAATCAGCAGTTGAGTTCCTCGTCTATGTTGATGGACGAAAGTAGTTGAGCACGTCTCTAACGTAGGAACCTGCTATAAGATTCAAATTGGAAATGGAGTACATAGGTGTGGTGTTTGCCAAAAACTCTCCAATGATTAAGTCAGAAAAAGAGTTCAGAGAAAAGGTTTGGCTTAGGAGTAGTTTTTGGGTGGAATTTTGTATGTACCTTAATGCTCGGATCTTTCTCTCGTTTTATAGCTAATTCTGCATTGATGAGCAATGGGTCTCTGTATTTACTTTGCAATGGCTAGTGCGTTACAGGTTGAGGAGATGGATATAATTTTGTTATCGTTGCTCCGTGCATTACTCTTTGGCTTGAATGCTTTTAATAAATGCATAACGTACCTTAGCTTTGTCATTGAATGTGAGATGATTCCAAGTTTTTGGACTCATCAATTGCCCCCTTATTCCTTCCTTTGTTTGTGGGACGAGGTAGGAATAGAGAGATTCGTCGCTTCGTTTTCTGTGCATGGGGCATTTATTGTGAGTAGATGTTTCGTCTGTCCGGTGACACGTGCACTGTCAGGATTTTCTTTTCGTGTCAATTTTTTCTTGATTTTCCCGCGCACAGTGTTTTTCCCTCTTTTTCCTTTTCACACATATTTTGCCTTTTCGCCTACCTGGAGCTTTCTTCTTCCTCACCAAATCCTCCATTCCTAGTAAGTCCTTTCTTCTCCTTCTCCGTTTTCGTTCTCTTATGGTAGACTACTCACAAGTTAGGCTAGGTTGCCCTTCTATCTCCTTTCTCTTTGCTCGTTTGTGTGGTTTGCTTGAGTCCGTGGTTAGAAAGCGTCTTGGGGTTGGTCTTTTTGTAGGGAGAGATTGTCCGTACCGCTCCATTTTGCTTGTCCTCTTCCCTTTGTTCCATCATTCAATAGGGATTGCCTAGACTTTAGCAATGTCTGGAGAGGAGGTTAGGTCAAGTGAGCTCAAAACATTCTTATCCTCTTCCAAGGGTTGTGGAGCTCTAGAGGTTTCCTTCCCTTCTACTCCTTACAAAGCTTAGAGTATCCATTGTGCTTTAAAAGAGAAGGACGAGGGGCGGATTAGAAATAGATTCCAGTTCCCTCCCTCTGTTAAGATTAGGATTCCTGATTGCGACGATAAAGCGTGTCATTCATATGCTGACAAAGTCTGTCACTACAAAGCTGACTTTGCCAACGATCTTCGTTTCCCCCTTCATCCTTTCATTAGGGAACTTTTTTATTATCTTTTACTCGCTCTTGCTCAATTAGTCCCGAATTCTTGGAGGATAGTGATTTGTTGTATGGTGGTGTGGATGTCTGCTAATGACGAAGACATCATTAAGGTAGATGAGTTCTTGCATTTTTACTGTTTAAGACGATCCAAAATCTCAAGGTATTGGGAGTTTAAACCATGGGATTGGAGTTCAAGGTTAATTCTTGATTCCTCATCTTCTCTTCGAAACTGGAAGACGAGGTTTTTCTTCATCTCTGGTGAAGGTTAGGAAACTGTTCTTGATGAGAATCCTGATGACACTCCTAGGTTGCTTCGTAGTTGGGGTACCCCCGTGTCTGGTGCATCCTTTTATCATATATGTGGTCATATATTTTTGTGCTTGTATAATTTTTCGAGTGTATCCTGACTTGTCAAGCATTCTTCTTTTGTAACTTCTGTACATCCTCATCTAAAGAGACGATATCACGATAGCTTAGAGAGGGTTAGAGGGTATTTGGAGACCGTTCAATATTTTGACGAACTAATCTCCCCTCAATCTCTTTTCTTTCATTTTCTCGGCCCAAAGCCATCTAGTCAATTCCAAAAAAACGTTGAAGTTGTCAAAAAAAGTAAGTGGCTCAGACTTATATTCGTTTCTTTTTAACTTTCAAGGAATTGATGTGTGTGGACTTGCTTATCTTCAAGGATGGCTTCTAGATTCAGTATGGGAAAGCTTTCTGAGGTGTAGGAGAAAAAGGCTAAAACTGGATTGAAGGAGGATCTTCTAATGAGGAAGCGGAAAAAGGACAGTGAACCTCTTTAGGAGGAGACTGCGGTCATTTCTTTGGTTCCTAAGCCTATCGTCCAGCGCTCGGCTTCTCCTACCTGGTCTCTAGAATTGATAACTCCTACTGACAAGGTTCTTAAGACGCGCGAAAAAGCTAAATCTGTCCTTGGTACCTTCTGGGATAATGCCGATGCCCCAGTAACGAATGCTCACGATGCCATCGACGTAGACGACCTTGAGCCTTTGATGACCAAATCATCTCAAGAGTTGATGTCGTCTCACATTCACAAGGTTATGTAGGTAGACTTCTTTCTCTTTTCTCCTATATATATATATATATATATATATCCTTCTCTCTATTTCCAGGTGTTGGGCGAATCTTTGTACCTCTCGGGGAAGTACTTGGCTTATGAGAAGAAGCTCGCATCTCTCATTCCTCAAATGGAGTCCCTCTCTTCGAAGAATGCCCTATTGAAGGAGAAAGTTTCCTCTCTTGAGAGTGAGGCGATGAAAGCCCAAGATCATCTCAAGATAAGCAAATTGAGGAAGCTTTGGATAAGATTACGGAGGCTGGGGCCGTGACGGTAGAGAAGTTCAAGGACTCTGATGAGTATTCTGATAAGCTATGCGACTACTATGTGGAAGGCTTTGACCTCTTTCGCAAATACTTGGCCAAGCATCATCTAGAGCTAGACTTCTCCAAGCTTGACGTGGAAGAGATGGAGAAGGAGATCCTGACAGACCGTTCTTCCGAGGCCACAGCGGAGAATGAGGATGTGACAAAAGAAGCTGCCAAGACTCCTGTAGACCCGTCTTCTTCTAACTTTTCTTAGAGCCTTTTTTTTTTTTTTTTACCTATATCATTTTTGTAAGACAAAAACACTGTTCCTTGGGCTTGTTGTTTTGAGCATTTTTATACAAAAACACTGTTCCATGGGCTCATTGTTTGAGCATGTTTATTTTCTTGCTTCTTTGAAACAGTATTTCTGGGCCCAATTGTTTTGGGCAAGCTTACTTCTATTGATACTCTGCTATATTCTGCCTCGTGTTTAAGGTTCAATTTTATCTTTTCATGGAACTTTCAGCAACCTCATTATGAATTAACAACATTTTCTAAGTCATGCATTAATGACGATTTTGTTATGTGTAAATAACATTTTTCTAAGTCATGTATAAATGATGATTGCATTATGTATTAATAACTTTTTTCTAAGTCATGTGTAAATGACGATTTCGTTATGTATTAATAACCCTGTTCTAAGTCATGTTTAAATGAAGATTGAGTTATGTATTAATAACTTTGTTCTAAGTCATGTATAAATGACGATTTAGTTATGTATTAATAACTTTTTCAAAGTCATGTATAAATGACGATGTAGTTAACAGCTTTATAATAGAAATACCATAATGACTTCTAAATAATACTGTTCCTCACACTTTATTGATAGAGAGATAAAAAGATCTCAGATAAAGATAGGAACTTTGGAATAATTGGGGTTTCTTACTGATAATATTTCTTCAGGTGCTTTACGTTTCATGGATGAGGTAGTTCTTGACCGTCCAGTGTTTTTAGGTAGAATGACCTTTGTCTGGAATGATGAATAAATTCGTAGGGTCCTTCCCACGCTGGTCCTAATTTCCCCTGAGATGGGTTTTTTGTTGCCTATGAAACCTTCTTGAGGACGAGGTTGCCTGTGTCGAACCTTATTACCTTCACCTTTTTGTTGTAGTATCTGGCCATTGCTCCCTTGTACTTCGTCATTTATTTCATAGCTTCGTCTCTAACTTCGTCAATTAGATCTAGATTGTTGCTAAGCTCCTGCCGGTTCCTTCGTTCTTCATAGGCCTTGACTCGAATGCTTGTCAGTCCTACTTCCACCGGTATGACGACTTCAGTACCATATGTTAGTCTGGATGGAGTTTCTCCCGTTGGCACTCTTGTGGTTGTCCTATATGCCCATCGGACATTTGGCAGTTCCTCAGGCCATGCACCCTTTTCCCCTTTAAGCTGAGTTTTGATAATTTTTAATAGGCTTCTGTTTGTCACTTCTGTTTGACCATTAGCTTGAAGGTGTCGTGGAGAAAAATAGTGGTTCTTGATTCCTAAATCTTGACAAAATTTTCAAAACTTGGGGTTGTCAAACTGTTTCCCATTATCCGATATTATCACGTTAGGTATCCCGAACTTGCAGAGTATGTTCTTCCATACGAAGTTGGTGATTTTGGCCTCAGTAATCGTCGCTACTGGCTCAGCTTCCACCCATTTAGTAAAGTAGTTGATTGCGACAATCAAGAATCTAAACTGCTTTCTTCCCACTGGGAACAGTCCCATGATGTCGATCCCCCACTAGGCGAATGACCAGGGCGCATTTATTGGTGTCATTGGCTCCCCTGGTCGTGCCTGAACGTTGGCAAAACGTTGCATCTATCGCATGTTCTGACGAGGTCATGTGCATCCTTTTGTAGTGTTGGCCAATAGTAGCCTGCTCTAAGTGCTTTTCCTGCCAAAGATCTAGCTCCTACGTGGTGACTACAAATCCTTTAGTATATTTCCCGCAGTATGTAGTTGACTTCTTCTGAGTTAGCACAACGGAGATATGGGAGGGAATGTCCTCATTGGTATAAGACATCATCGATAATGATGAAGCGAGCAGCTTTAATCTGGACGTTTCATGCTTCTGTCTTGTTCTCTGAGAGCCGCCCTTCTTTTCAGGAAATGGATGATGGGGGTCATCCAATCATCCTGCTTCTGTACAGTTAGCACTTGTTCTCCTTCTGTGCTAGGTTGTTCCCTTCTTTCCATACATAACTTAGGAGATATGTTATGGTCGTCCGACGAAGCTAGTTGTGCTAGGAAATCAACTTTTGCATTTTTTGCTTGGAGAATTTTCTGGAAATCGACACTGTCAAAGTGTGACAAGAGCTACTAGATGATCTTTAGATACTTCTGCATCCTTTCTTCCTTTGCTTTGTAGTCTCCTCTTACTTGGCCAATTACAAGCTGAGAATTGGCTTAGACGATGAGAGATTTTGCTTCTAATGCTTTTGCTAATTTTAAGCTTGTTAGCAGCGCTTCATACTCAACTTCGTTATTTGTTACCAAGAACTGCAACCTAATTGCATACTTCAAGATCTCTCCTTCTGGCGATTTGAGGACCACACCTACTCCTCCAACTTTCTTGGTGGCGGACCAGTCCGTTTGAACCGTCCAAGTTCTCTTTGGGGGTTCTTCCTTCTTTTGGGTGTAAGTAAACTCTGCAATGAAATCTGCTAGGACTTGGGCCCTGAATGCTACCCGAGACTGGTATTCTATATCGAACTGGCCCAGTTCTATGTCCCATTGGACGAGTCGTCCTGCTACATCTATCTTGTTCATCCTCTTTCTTATTAATTGGTCTATCATAACGATGATAGAGTGTGCCTGAAAGTAAGAGCAGAGTTTTCTGGAGGCGATTATTAGGGCGAAGGCGATCTTCTCTAGTCTTGGATAATTACCTTTAACTCCTTGAAAAGCTTAGCTGGTGTAATACACTGGCTTTTGTATTTCTCTTTCTTCTCTGATCAGTGCCGAGCTTACCGCTGTGTTAGATACTAAATAGAGAAATAGCTATTCCCCCATTACTGATAGACTCAGTAGTGGGGGTCATGCCAAGTATTACTTCAGCTTCTTCAATGCATCTTCACACTCGTCGATCCACTGGAAGGCCTTCTTAAGGACTTTGAAGAACAGTAAGCACTTGTCTGTTGCTCTTGAGACAAATCTGTTCAAGGCCGCCATTTTTTCTTTCAATCTCTGTACCTCCTTCACAGTTCTTAGAGATTTTATCTCCATTATTGCCTTTACCTTATTAGGATTTGCCTCTATGCCTCGTTGAGACACCAAGAAACCCAAGAATTTTCCTGAGGAGACAGCAAAAACATATTTTGTTGGGTTCAATTTCATTTTGTACTTACGAAGTGTGTCAAAGTTTTCTTTCAGGTCATCCATATGATCTGCTTTGTCTCTACTCTTCACTAGCATATTGTCTACATATACTTCCACATTTCTTCCTATTTGCTGAGAGAACATGCGATTCACCAACCTTTGGTATGTGGCCCCTGCATTCTTTAGTCCAAAGGGCATTACTTTGTAACAGTATAACCCCTGGCTAGTGATAAACATGGTCTTCTCTTGATCCTCTTCGTCCATCAGGATCTGGTTGTAGCCGGAGAAAGCATCCATGAAACTCAAGAGTTTGTGTCCAGCAGTTGAATCCACCAACTGGTCGATCCTGGGTAAGGGGAAGCTGTCATTCGGGCAAGCCTTGTTGAGGTCTATGAAGTCGACACACATCCTCCATTTGCTATTGTTCTTCTTCACCATCACTACATTCACTAGCCAATATGGGTAAAAAACCTCCCTTATAAAGCCTACTTCTAGAAGGTTCTCCACCACTTCTGTCACTGCCTTATTGCGTTCTAGTGCAAATATCCTTCGTCTCTGTTGCACCAGCTTCTACTCTAGATTTACGTTGAAACGATGCTGAATGATCTCCCTATCAATTCCTGGCATATCCTCGTGTTTCCAAGTGAAAACAACTTGGTTTTCTCTTAGGAGGGTAGTTATCTTCGTCTTCTCTGCGGCTGAAAGAGCTGACCCTATCTTCAGAACTATGGATGGATCTCCTGGGATGACTTCGATGTCTTGTGACGCTTTTGATGGTTTAGAATAGGCTTCGGCTCGTCTATCATTTATGTATGATTTTCTCCTGACGTTGGGGCGACCTAGTAACACTTCCTTGCAAGGACTTGATCTCCTCGAATTTCTCCTATACCATGGGCTGTAGGGAATTTTACCTTTAGGTAGTATGTTGATATTGCCGCTTTCAGCTTGTTAAGTGTTGGTCATCCCAGGATGACGTTGTATGTCAACGGGCATTCTACCACGAGGAAATCAATCTCTTTGGAGACTTAGGCTGAATACGTCCCTGTAGTCATAGTAAACTCGACGACACCTTTAGGAGCGATCCTATCTTCAATTAAACTCACCAAAGGAGAAGTGAAATGTTGAAGCCTCTCTTGACTTAACTTCATCTGTTGAAATGCGGGCAGATAGATGATGTCCACTGAACTCCCATTGTCAACCAATACTCTGTGAACGTTGAATTCCACCATTCTTAGCATTATCACTAAGGGATCGTCATGAGGTTGCCTAATGCCATGGGCATCTCTTTCTAAGAAGATAATGTCTGGCTCGTTACTCCTTAGCAACTTTGATGACGGGAATCGTGAATGAATGTTGTTCACTTCTCTTGCGTATGCCTTCTTCAGTGACTTGGAAGATCCTACTATTACTAGTCCTCCTGTTATCATCCTTATTTCGCCTATTGGAGCTTTTTTGCCACCCGTCTCTTGTTCTTTATCTTTCTCATCTTTCTGTTGTCGTCTACATGGCTCTGTCTTTTGTATAAATTTCTACAATTTTCCTTGACGAATCAAAGACTCCATTTGGTCCTTCAAATGTCTGCGTTCGTTAGTGCAATGTCTGTGGTCTTGGTGAAATCTGCAATACTTGTTCTTGTCCCTAACTTCTGCTGGAGCATAAATAGGCCTGGGCATTACTAGCGGAGTGAAGTTAGTAAACTTTGATCTTCGATCTAGGAGGTTTTTCTTCTTATCTGCAGTATGTCATATGCTTCGTGTTTCTTTCTTTCTATCGGGCTTGCTGCTAGTTCCTTCATCTCTCTTCCTGTTGCTTGTCATCTCTTTCATGGTCACTGCATCTTCTGCGTTTATATACTTTTAAGCTTTATGGAGTAACTCCGCCACTGTCCTCGACGAGCTTTTGGTGATTGAGAAGAAGAAATCTCCGAGCAGCAGCCCTGCTTGGAAGGTTGTCAGGATGACCTGATCCTTTGCTTCGTCCACCTATAGCAACTCTTTATTTAAACAAGTCACGTACTGTCTTAACAACTCTCCTTCCGCTTGACGGATGTTGAGAAGATGCCCAGTTGGCTTCTTGTGTCTTTGTCCTCCAATGAAATGACGGACAAAGCCCTTGCTAAGTTGCTCAAATTTGGCAATAGTGCTTTGGGGTACTTTGCCAAACCAGACTCTAGCTGCACCCTTTAGTGTCGTTAGGAAGGCCCTACACATTACTTCACCTGGGGTCATCTGCAAGAGCATCAGAGTTTTGAATGATTCGATGTGGTCCAAGGGATCCCTTGAACCGTCATATGACTCTAAAATTGAAAATTGAAAATTGTACACTTTAAATGTATCGCCAACAAAAAAACAAAAAGAGAGACCCGTTACCACTATAATAGTCTCAACTGCTTTCACAGGAAATTTAGTGTATAAGATTCAAATATTAATTCGACTTGTTTTATTTTAATCGTCATTTTTCCTTTCAATGTAGCTTTTGTCAAGCAAAGATGTTGAACTTGAGCGTTAATTCTTTTTTTTAGAGAGTTTCAACCTATGGCGTCCGCTCCTAATGATAGTTCTTTATCATCAGACCAAGACACCAATCAGTTTTTGGTGTAGGCGGGGATTGAACCCCATATCTCTTATATATCTATTAAAGACTTTACCAGTTGAGCTAACTGGAACTCACAAGCGTTAATCTTTTTTTTATTGGGCTTGTCTTGTCTCTTTCTTTAGAAAATTTTGTCTCTTTTATTTTTATTTTTATATTTGCTATTTATTTTACTGTAATTAGGCTGTATTTATTGCAAACAGCCCATTCTTTACTTTATTAAAATGTAATGTCACAAAAGATAACAGAACAGGAAAATAATATTGAGTTTTACTGGCAATCTTTATAAAATTAAATTCACATGGTATATATCTGTCCATTCACGATTATGCATTATTTTTATTTGCCAAAGTGTGGATATTTTCATTTGCAAGGTTGACAAAGCTGAGCGAGATTTCTAAACTTATTTCAGTGCGAGTAGCTAGAGAGAAATTGTATTGTCAACTACGCAGGTTAATTCCAAAAAATAATGTATTAAAAGAACCGACCAAAAGAGGACAATGATACATATAAACTTCCTCATTAAAATAAAAACATACTAGAGTAATTTTTACCTTCATAAGTCATGTATCCCATTTGAAACAAATCATTTAGATAGATTTTGAATTACAAAAGTCTCAAAAAAACAAAAAAAAAACAAAAAACTGTTTTTAGTCAATATTTTATGATGAGGCATAAAAGGTTGGCATTCTTTGTCAAACGTGCGCAACATATTCTTGACGCAAATGCACATAAAAATTTGGATGCTGAAGTTTTTCCGCCAACTTAGTTTTGCTGTATATATATGAAAGGAACAGTGAAACATATATATTTTTGAAGCTAATAGTAATGCGATGGAGCAGTTTCGGCTGGCCTTTCTGAGCTTCAAGTGATTTATTAAGGTTGCAAAATTCTTGGTTCAAATTTCAAAAGCGAATTGACTAATTCTTACATCAATCTTAGCATGACAGAATTATCGGAGTGTCAGAAATTAATTGGTCTCAAATTCATTTCATCTGACCATGTAACCATGAATTCAAGACAATATTTTTTACTGTTCGTATCGTACCTAGTACTTATAGATTAGTGTAATCATTCTTTTTGTCTTTGTTTTTTTTTTTTTTTTTTTCAAAAATTGATTCTTGCATTGTTGTCAGTTGATAATTTCCCAAATGCCTTAAGTAATGTTTTCCTATATATGTTAGGGCTAGAAAGAATAGGAGCTTATTTTAACTTTTATTCTATAGTAATGATTGTGAGCCATGGCGGCTCTGCTAGGAATTTTTTTTAAGGTGATCACTTGTTGTTTGGTCTTGTTTTGTTTTTGTTTGGTTTGTGTTGGTTGTTATTTGGGCTAATATTTATTATTGTTATTTAAGTTTTTTTTTTTTAATTTATAAAATGGATTAAGGATTATGTTTGGAGGGGGGAGAGAGAATTAATTTTGGAATAATGCTACGTTCACAACATTTTTACAATAAATTTTATGCAAAAAACTATTATTGGTGGGTAAAAAAATAATATCGCTATTTGGGTTAGATTAGAATTAGTAATAGCTTACTACATTGAATTTGCTGTGAAATTATTGTAAAAATGTTATGAATGTAATATTACTATTATTTTTGTTGAACCCAAATTTTTGTAATTCTCAAGTCAGAGTGTTCAACATTTTTATATAGGTAGTCACAATAAGCTAGTTTAGCATATAAATTTTTTTAACAATTGTACATATACATTTTTTTTGCAAGTCAGATGCAAGCCAAGGTAGTCCTATGACCACCCTGGCTTGCATGTGGAGCCGCCAATGACTGTGAGAATTAATCAAGAAGACAATTATTTACAATGCACATGTCGAATGAAGCATGTAACACATTGTGAAGAGTACTTATTCACATTCAAATGGAATTATTAGGATTTGTCCTTATCTTCCTATTAATAAAAAATCCCATATTTCTCATCAAAAAAAAAAAAAAAAAAAAAAAGAAGAAGGAATTATTAAACCCATGACCACATTTTCGTCGCAACATCAGTTTGGGTCACCCTTTTTCAAAGAGAGAGTACATGAAAATGTGGGAAATTGATCACAATATTAAATCAATTTGACCACAATTTCTAATCAATATTTTTGTCTGACTCTGGCTATGTTATAATCTGCATGTGCTTGTTTGTAAATTTTCCATCGGTGATGTTTGCATCGATGTACGTTGTTGGTTTTGTTTTCTGTTTTGTATAACGATTACGTTGATGAGGGACCACCAACAGGAATACTGGATGGAACTTACCTCGACATGAACTGATGTTTGAGGTAACGTAGCTTTGCCAAGACTTGATCTCAACCTCACTTACCAGTCACATTAGGCTCTACATAATTTTAGTCAAATTTGGCCATTTTTGTTAGAGTCCTTCTAGTGCCACATAAAGTGGCACAGAAAAAGCCACAACTCGCCCATGTAGCGAGTTGTGGTTGGTAGAGGGGTGGTGGTGGGACACCCCTCCACCAACCACAACTCGCCACATGGGCGAGTTGTGGCTTTTTTTGTGCCACTTTATGTGGCACAAGACTTTTCCTTTCTGTTACTTTAGTTTAACTACTACATCAATTTCAATACTCCATCTCTGTTACATTCAACTCAGTCTTCAGCAAACCCGCGAGTTCCGCCACCATAATTGCCAAACTAGACACCCCACGAGCTCCACCACCTCTCCTAGCTCCCCCTCATTGTTGATTTTCGCACTAAAAAAGCTGCGACAAGACTGCAATTCTCTGTCCAATTGGAACAACAATAACAATTGCTTGTTTGGGTTCCATAGTGGGATCTACAAAGTCGATACATTCGATTTGATCAGAGAGAGAGAGTGTGTGCAAAGAACTCCAAAGTCAAACACTGGACAATCCACATAAAATCAATTGAGAGAGAGAGAGAGCAAAGAAAATTTTTTTTTTTTTTGATGAACAGTAATTCAATAACGGTATTAAGTTATTATTTATTTCTTATTTTGGAATATTAAACACTTGAGCCTGGTGCATGCTGGTTTTAGAGGTATTTATTTATTTTTGGTTAAACTACATATTTGGTCCTTATCTTTTACATCATATTTCAATTTGGTCTCTAACATTTCAATTGTGTCAATTTGGTCTCTAACATTTTAGTGCCATGTCAATTTACTCTCTGCCGTTATATATTTGAAGAAAATTGCTGACATGGCAAACGAACAAAATAAAATTTTAATTTATTGTCACATCAATGGAAGCTAATTTTTTGTTTTGGCCATTAGACATGTCATTAATTTTCATCCAAAAGATAATAGTAGAAACAAAATTGACATAGTACTAAAAGGTTAGGGACCAATTTGACACAATTGAAAGGTTATGGATAAAATTGAAATATGATATATAGGATAGAGACCAAATATATAATTTACCTTTTATTTTTTTACCGAATTGCTAGTTTGACTAACTTGATGTGGATGCTCTTAGGATCCAATGCTTACATTGATAATTTCCAAATATCTATGGAAAAAATTTTGCCCACTTCATGGCTACATAAGAGCTTAGTTAACATTTATGATATTATAGGAATTCAGCTTATGCTGCTGCATGTAACACATTCTAAAGAGTATGGAGTACCTATTCACCCATGGAATCATTACTTTATCAAAAGCCCTTATCGTTGCAACTTCAGATTGGGCCCTAGTTTTTTTATATTATTTATGTTTACCGAACATATGATACGTCCACCTTCAAGGTTGTAATCATTGTACAAATAATGAACATTTTTCAACTCAAAATTTTAGTATAAATGTGCTACTTAGAGCAGGGGCGGCTTGATGCATTTGGAGGCCTAAGGCGAAAATTGATTATCTTGTATTAGATGCAAAATTACTACTAATTAATATGAACTACGTATAATTTTTTTCTTTTTTTAGAAATTTTATAGACAGAAAAAGTTTGACAAAATTTTTCATACTTGTTTATGTGATTGATAGTGGTAAGTAAAAAAGCGGTGTTAGTGGTAGACTTAAATGAGAACTAGTAAAAGTTTGCTAACTCAACTCTTATTATTATTCTTTTTTTTTAGAAGTGCAACATTCAAAATATTTTTTACAACAAATCCTAAGTTTTAAGTTGCTTTTTGTTTTCTATTTTAAAATATCACTATAATTATTTTTTTGTCATCAATAACAACCTACTACTTGACATTAGTTGTAAAAGTGTTGTGAAAAATATTGTGGACGTTGCATTTTTCTCTCTTTTTTATTTGTTTTTCATCTGGTAAAAAAATATTATTTTATTTATTGATTATAAATAACCCTATTGGTTAAAATTTGGGGGCCTTTTTTTTACTTGGGGCCTTAGGCGACCGCATTTCTTGCTCTAGCATTTAACCGGCTCTAACTTAGAGCTAGGGAGTTACTTGATCTCAAATTTTTTATTTACAGAGAGATGGTGAGAGCTCCCTTCTATGATAAAAATGGACTAAAGAAAGGTGCATGGAGTGTAGAAGATAATAAATTTAGAGCTTATATTCAGAGATTTGGCCATTGGAACTGGCGGGAACTTCCTAAATTTGCAGGTATTTAAGAAACTATTATATTTTGAAGCAAATAGTAATCAATCCAAGGACATTTGTATTTTTTCTATATAAGAAAGAGAGAGAAAACACTATATTTGTATCGGGTCTAGCTTACATCCAATGAAAATTTAACAGGATATCTCCTTTTGTTTTAAACAGAAGTTGCCACGTCACTTACTAATAAACCAACGGTAGAGATTAAAAACTCAATGCCACCTCATTAAATTTTAAGCAAAAACTAAAAGAGCCCACCCAAGACTAACGTGGTTGCTTCTTCTCACATTAACATTAATGTTAATGGTTTTTTTTTTTTTTTTACTTCATCGACTCTTCAGTTTCAAAACTCAGTGCCAAAATACAAAAATAGCAATAAGAAAAATATGTTTCGCCGCCCAAGTTCTCCCTCTCTTGTTATTTATTTTTCTTCTTTCCAGCCTACCAAATCAGATTTTAGAACTATTCGGTATAATCTTTAGAAAAAAGAGTGAAGAAGAAAAAGAAATTTCTTTGCAAACTGTCAGAGTATCAGAGAAGGTATTTCCATCTTTACTTTTGATTTCTTATTCAATCCTATGTCTATGAGATGTCAAAATAATTAAAAGATTAAGTTAAGGCTAAATATTATTAAATCTATGAGTTTTTCTGTCATTGTTAATAAATTTAGGCAAATAATGTATAAGATTACAAAAGTTTTGCATCATTCATTCATTTATTTTCATTTTTCAGTGGTAATTCACGTTTCTTGTACATTTTGATTTATATTTAACAGTTACATGGAAGTGGAAAACAATTATGACAGTCAAAAATTGGACACTGATTATATTCCAAAACTTTTCATTGAATTTGATTCTGAACAAGAGGCATATGACTTTTATAATGAGTGTGGAAGAAATTTTGGATTTAGTATTCGAAAAGAATGGTGCAATAAAAGAAAAAAGGATGGCGTGGTGACTTCAAGAAAGTTTACTTGTTGTAAAGAGGAAAATAAAGCCTCATGGGAGAGAGATGGTGAAAATAAGTATGAACGGGCTGAAACAAGGACAGGTTGCAATGCTCATATGATAATTCGGCTTGATAAAAAGAAGGGGAAATATTTTATACATAGCCTTGAGCTCAACCATAATCATATTCTCCATATTCCACAATGTGCTCACATGATGCCATCCCAACGAAAGGTCTCAAAAGCACAAGCAATGGAAATTGATTTGGCTTATGATAGTGGTATAAAATTGAAGGATTCATATGAGTTCATGGCTAGGCAAGTTGGTGGTAGAGATGCTCTTGGTTACACCAAGCAAGATCAAAAGAATTACCATTATAGTAAATGGCAAAAAGAACAGAAATGTGGTGAGGCAGGGAGTTTATTTAAATACTTTCAGAAACAAAGGAAAGAGAATCCTTCCTTTTACTATGCAATACAGTTAGATGCCTCAAAACTAATAACAAATATTTTTTGGGCAGATGCGCAAATGATTGTTGATTATAAGTTATTTGGTGATGTGGTTTCTTTTGATACAACGTACAGATCTAATAAGGAGTATCGACCCCTTGCAATGTTTGTTGGGTTTAATCATCATAGAGAGTCTGCGATATTTGGGGCTGCCCTTTTATATGATGAAACTATTGATACATTTCAGTGGCTGTTTGAAGCATTTTTTGAAGCAATGTCTGGGAAGAAACCAAATACAATTTTTACTGATCAATATCCGGCAATGGCAAAAGCCATCTCATTGGTGATGCCAAATACTTATTATCAATTATGTAAATGGCATTTAATGCAAAATGCTCTCAAGGGTGTCAACCATTTATTACGAGGTGAGGATGAATTTAGAAGTGATCTTGATGCATGTTTTAAAATTTGGGAAGAGGAGGAAGAGTTTCTTAGTGCTTGGGATGCTATACTTCATAAGTACAATGCTTTTGATAATTCTTGGCTTCAAAGTACGTTTGAAGTGAAAGAAAAAAAATGGGCTAAAGCATATGTCAAGATGTCATTTTCTGCAGGAATGACTACAACTCAATTGAGTGAGAGTATAAACTCTGATTTGAAGGATTATTTACAGTTAGACTATGATATTGTAAAATTCTTCATACATTTTGAGAGACTACTTGATGCTAAACGTTACAAGGAGTTGAAGGGTGAGTACAATTTAAGGAAAAAGTTGCCAAAAGTTAAGATTGCATCACCTATGCTAATTCAAGCAGTACATATTTATACACCTAAATTATTTTTGAAGTTTCAAGAGCAATATGAAGAGTTCCAAGGAACTTTTGTGAAGGAGCGTGTTGAAAGAAATGCAACTCATGAGTATATAGTTTCAATATATGGTAAGCCAAAAGATCGTCGAGTAATTTGGAATCCTTTTGAAAAGATTGTTTCATGTAGTTGTAGAAAGTTTGAAAGACTTGGAATTTTGTGTAGTCATGCTTTAAAAATTCTTGATTGTATGGATATTAAGGTTCTTCTAGAGAAATACATCCTTAAGAGATGGACAAAAGATGCAAAAAATGAGAATGTGCAAGACTTTAATGGACGTGATATCAAAGCTGACACCAAGTTGGAAGTTACAACTCGATATAAGTTTTTGGGTCCAATGTATGTCAAGCTTATTGCTCGAGCAAGTGAATGTGAGGAAGCATACGAGCTAGCATTGGGAAGCTATAATGAGTTGAGCAAAAAAATTGATGATATTCTTAGAAAAAAATCTAATCCCTGTCAAGTTGATATTAACCAAGAAAATTCATCAAACGAGATGATAACCATTTCTGCTAAGGGTCTCAAGAAGAAGAAAGGCTGTAAAGGAAGACGCCGGATTAAAAGTTGTCTTGAAAAGCCCAAAAAGAAGAAAAAAGGAAGCATCCATCAACTCATGCAAACAAATCAGTGTTTACAGGTACTAGTCTCACCATTATAATTTATACTGCTTCACAAATATTCTAGGTTCTTTATTTAATGACATAATAATTTACTAAACATTACACATTACGTAGGATAAGCATTTAACTTCTTCTATGCAAGTTAATGGGGCAATTAGTTATAATCCTCTGCCATACATAGATCATTCAGTTCAGGTAACTTCATCCATGTTGTTTAATCTTTTTTTTCCCCTTCATTTTAGGTGATTTTGATTTCATAAATTGTACACTATTATTGATCACTAATAAATATAGGATTTGTACATTCCTCATTTTTCAAGTGTTGGTGAACCTTGTAATCTTTCGTCGTTATCTCAAGTACCATTGTATTAGAGTTTACTTTGAGTACATAAATAAGAATTATTTGAAATTTATTTGATAACAACTAGTTTTATGCTATAAGATTAATCATCATTTTTAACTATTATGTTTCTACTATATTCAAGGAAAAAGTATTAGAAATGATCAAGAACAAAGTCCATTTGGAACTTTTGAGAATTCAGTAAATTTTTATAGTAAGAAAAGAAATGAAGAATTTTCAAGAGATTTATGTGGATTTTCTAATAGTTAATATTTGGCTAATAGTTGTAATGTGTCAAGCAGGAATGACAAATCCTCATGTTCCTCTTCCATGTTCTAAGAATCCTAGGGAACTTGAAAGGGATGATATCAGTTCATTGCTTACAAAGTTTACAATTGGTGAAATTGAAGCTTTTTCGACCTATTTTTGAATGAATGTAGCGAATTCTTAGTTTTGAATGATTGTAAATAACCATTGTTTTTAATTGTTGGAGCTAACAATTTATACTACTTTTTGGAGCTCAAAGTTTGTAATTGTTAGAGCTCATGATTTATGTTTTTTTTTTTTGGAGCTTGAAGATTGTACTTGTGGAACTCACCGTTTATGCTATTTTGTTGGAGCTCAAAGTTTGTAATAGTCAAAGTTCTTTTTATCTTTAATGCTACTTTGTACTTTTTTAGCAAACAATTTATGCAAATTAGAAGAATAGTATGTTGTTGTGCTATTGGCTTGCAGGAAGAATATATATATATATATATATATATATATATATATATATATATATATTAGTCTATGTTGTTGCGGTTATAAAATCTCTAATAGGTGCCTAGTGCAGTGCTGTAGCTGCTGCATAACTAGTGTAGTGCTATAGCTGCTGCATAATTGATGCAGTGCTGTGGCTGCTGCATAACTGGTGCAGTGTTGTGGCTGCTTCAGTTTGCTAGTTGGCCTTAGCATGATTCCTTCAAATACAATCCTTCCTTCACAGTACATGCTAGTTGGCCCTGACCCTATTTGAAATTCTTTGGGAACTTTTCTCAAGCACTTGGCATGCATTTTTTTAAACCCAAAATAAAAACTATCCATTCAAAGAGCACGCCTCCTCATTACAAACAATTAAGGTAGTAATCATGAAAAACTATAAAATTACGAGACTATCCATTCAAAATTACTGTAAATAATCCTTTTTATTTTAATAGGTGAAAAGTTCAGAAATTTATGTAAATAATCCTTCAAAACAAAGTTTCTATTCTTACTCAATTGAGTTGTAGTCATTCCTGCAGAAAATGACATCTTCACATATGCTTTAGCCCAGTTCTAAAATCTGACTTGGAAGGCTAGAAAAAAGAAAAATAAACAAAAAAAGAGGGAGAGAGCGGGCACTGTTAACGTGAGAAGGAAAAAAAAAACGTTAGTGAAAACGTTAACAAATCAATTCTAAAATCTGATTTGGAAGGCTAGAAAAAAGAAAAATAAACAAAAAAAGAGGGAGAACTCGGGCGGGCACTGTTAACCTGAGAAGGAAAAAAAAAAACGTTAGTGAAAACATTAACGTTGTTAACGTGAGAAGAAGCAGCCACGTTAGTCTTGGGTGGGCTCTTTTAGTTTTTGCTTAAAATTTAATGAGGTGGCATTGAGTTTTTAATCTGCACCGTTGGTTTATTAGTAAGTGACATGGCAGCTTCTGTTTAAAACAAAAAAAGATATCCTGTTAAATTTTCACTAGATGTAAGCCAGACCCATTTGTATCATTAGTGGTCATCATGTTTACTGTCTCATGAAATGTTTAACTAATTAAGGCTGTTTAATTCCTCAGCTTCTCTCAAATTACTAAAAAATGAACATAGGGTTTAAGCACTTCTAGTTTTAATTTTATGACAAAGAAGCCTATTCTGTGAACATTTTCCATGACTTTTATTGTTCATTTTTATGCATCATTCGCCTTTATCAACCCAACAGGTCATATTCGATGTATTGAGTGGGTTTGTTTTGTAATGAATTTCAGGAACAATTGGGTGGTGGTGGTGATGAGTGTAGCAAAAATTAGGGTTTATGGAAATTTGGGTGGCTATCGGTGACCTTTTGTATTGATAGAGATCTTGATATGCGAGAAGATTTAGGGAAAGCACTGAAAAATAGTGAAGGAAATGGGTTACATTTTATCCAACGTTTTATATATATATACCCATTTTTGAGAAATAAATATTGTAATAGAGTAGAGAAAATAGAAAAGTTTTTTTTTTTTTTTTTTTTTTTTGAGAAAGTAGTTAAATATTAGTTAAAAAATATATAAATATATATATATGTGATTTCTATAATTAATTTTTGAAACTTTTGACTAATCCAATGGAGTGCTCTTAACAGAAAAACGTGAACCCTTAACTAACCCATATCTTGGATTTGAAACTATGTTTTTCTAGAAAGTAGAACACATCGATCGGTTTCCACTATAAAACATTCAAGAATTAAAAAATTGTGATGCTAGAATACAAACAAATTTATGTGCTACTAATAAATCATAATAATAATAATAAATGAATGTTTTTGAAATCCATCAATTATATTTATTTCTACATCAATTTTTAAATCTTATTTAGTAAAATTTGTCTAATTTTAGCATTTCAGTTAATAGCTGGCCAAGTTGTCATTAATAAGCTGTTGCTGAAGATAGGATGTGGATTGATGAAACCCCTCTTGGTTTAAGGGAGATTGTCCAAATGGATGTAATACACGGATTTAGTTTTTTTTTTTTTTTTTTTTTTTTAATCATATGAAAAAATTCTATTATTCTAATAAATAAAATAAATTAAAAAGCTGGGCATTCCTTTCACATGAGGCCCATTAAATATAGGACTGACCTGCTCTAGTCCGCTTTAAAATTGAAGACAATTGTGGATGTGGAAGTGGAAGTCGAAGTCTAGGGACCCAACTAAATGACCCCAGTATTGGACTAAGCCACTCCTTTCACATGAGGCCCATTAAAGGTAGCATTGACCTGCTCTGGACTGCTTTGCAATTGGACAATGTCGATGTCAAAGTCTTCCCTGACTAACAACCGGACTCTTTAGATCGGATGAAGGGGACTCAGTTTGAAGTTTGAACCCCATCACGGATTAGGGTGGGTTACATATATACACACAATAAAATTTCAAATTATGATATTTGCTTTATGATGCTAAGATATCAATCGATTTTTAGTATAAGCACGATTGGTTCAAAGAATTTTAGGGCCAAAAGAAAACTTTAAGCATAGCATTTTCATATATGTAAATATTAATTAAATAATATTTATTTAACTTTTAATATATATATATATATATATTCTTTATTTAAATTCTATTTTTCTTGATTATAGAGATGCAAAATTACTGATAAATTTTTTACACTCAAGCTACGTTAACATTTCCTTTTCAATTGTTAAAATGGCTAATCCACTTAATCTAGTTATAAGTTGTAAATATAAATGTGTCGATCACAACATATAATGAAGGAACTAAAGTGTAGGCTACAAATGACATAGAACAAACCGCGATGGTCTTTCTAGACTCTCACACGTGCCTGAAGTTATTATGCAAGGCAAAAAAGCACTAGTACAAATCATGAACCTCGGAGTTAGAATCGCATGAAAATTAGCAGGCTGAAGCAAAACTTTCTTCTGAGCAATAGTCATTACTTTGCCACAAGATACCCCCTGAAACTAGTGAATTCCTCCATTTAGGCCCCAAAAACTGCGATTTCGTCGTTTATAGTAATTTTTGTTTCCTTAATAACATTTTAATCAAAAGTCAGAATAAAGTCCTGCTTGTTTTGGGACAACCCCTAAGGTTAGTAGTTTATGATTTTGCATTTAACTCAATTTTGCCAATTTTGGTAAATTTTGGTATTTTGTCACCTAATCGCATAATTAGTGCGAATTAGGATTTCAAACATTTCCTAATCATCCTAGGGTTTTACTTCTCAGTATTTATATGTTTAGTAACCGTCAAAGACAAAGGGAATTATTAATAAAATACCGACTTTTGTCAAATTCTTTTTATGATGGATTCTAGTTTATCACCTTGTGGATTCAAGGTTTACTACGCAAAAACTAACAGTTTAGTTTCTCCGTTCGATCAAGAGAGTATTATATGTGCTTTCTTCAGGCTTCCGCGACATTAACAAATAATGCATAATATGTAGTGTAGATAAGTTTGAGTCTTTGAAATAAAATTAAAAATCTCTAGAAAATAAATAGAAGTAGAGAAAGCTAACAACAACAACAAAAGAGTAAATTTGTACTACTAAAAGAAGCACAACAACATGATTATAAGAACAAAAAAATAATGAAAAAAGCTTACCTGAATATCAAAATAGGGTCGGCTCATGCGCAGTACACCTACACTGAATCATTTGTTACAAAGAAAACTAAATTAGAAAAATTAAAATTAAAAAAAAGATGGAGAGCAATAAGGTGAGCAAGCCAATCTACTCATGCCAAGCAGCTAACTTTGAGACAACTAAGGGCAAACTTCAAGTTAGAACTAAGAGCACTCGCAGCAGTGGTGCTATATTGCTATATTCCTATAATTTAGCTCCTCCAATACCAAAATTATGCTCCAGCAGTGGAGCTATATCCATTTTTTTTAGCTCCACATGAACAGTGCACATCTATCTATAGATGTGCACTGTTCATGAGAGCTAAACAAAAAAAGTAATATTTAATTCTGGCCGGGGGATTAAAATAATACCGCTCCTTTTTTTTTTCATTCTTTTATTTCTTTCTCACTCCGCGCCTCTCTCTCTCACTCCGCGCCTCCATCTGAAGTCTCATCCTCTCCCCAAAACTCTCTCAAGCTCTCATCCTCTCTCAATCACTGTGCAATCCCACCGTCCCTACCAGTCGTCCTCAAGCTCTCATCCTCTCTCAGTCACTGTGCAATCCCATCGTCCCGACCAGCCGTCCTCAAGCTCTCATCCTCTTTCTCACTCCGGCCCGACCAGCCGTCCCAAGCCGCTCTCAAAACTCACCGTCACTCTCCTCTCTCACCATCACTCTATCAAGCTTCCTCATTCCCCGCCGCCGGCCCGACCCAGGCGTCCCAAGCCGCCGATCACCTCATACCCACGCCGCCGATCGGAGTGCTTGCTCGTGGTTGTGCTTGCTCGTGGATATTGGGTACCTGACTAGGAAACCCATGGAGCTCGCCGACCCACCCCTATTACAGAGATTTGGTTTTTTTTTTTTTTTTTTGCTGTGGACTGCTAGTTCTAGTGGTGGTGGTGGTGGTGGTGGTTGTGGTTGTGGTTGTAGCTGTGGCTGAGGAAAAAGATTGGAGATTTGGGTTTTTTTTTTTTTTTTTTTTTTCTGCTATGGACTGGTGGTGGTGGTGGTGGTGTTGGTGGTGGTTGTAATTGTGGTGGTGGCTGAGGAAAAAGATTGGAGATTTGGGTTTTTTTTTTTTCCTGCTGTGGACTGGTGGTGGTGGTGGTGGTGGTGGTGGTTGTGGCTGATGGTAGAGGTGGTTGTGATTGGTGTTGTGGATATTTTTTTGGTAGTAAGATATATTATTTTATTGTAGTAGTTATAATATTTTATTGTGATGTTTATATTATTTTATTGTGTTGAAAATTAAAATAGATCCACTGCTGCAGTATATGTTTAGATAAAATAGATAAAATAACTTTTGGTGGAGCTAAATAGCTAAATATTTAGCTCCACTGCTGTACTACTAAAAGAAGCACAACAACATGATTATAAGAACAAAAAAATAATGAAAAAAGCTTACCTGAATATCAAAATAGGGTCGGCTCAAGCGCAGTACACCTACACTGAATCATTTGTTACAAAGAAAACTAAATTAGAAAAATTAAAATTAAAAAAAAGATGGAGAGCAATAAGGTGAGCAAGCCAATCTACTCATGCCAAGCAGCTAACTTTGAGACAACTAAGGGCAAACTTCAAGTTAGAACTAATGGATTAGCAATAATAGTAAGTTCCCCAGGGGGATTTTTTTTTTTTCCTATGCTTGCTGGCTAAACAAAGTTGGCACTGAGATTTAAAAAAAAAAAAAAAAAAAAAAGGATTTAATTTCTTCAAGAATTAAGATTGAAAGATAGAGAGAGAATTTTCTTATTTTCTACCTTTTGTTATTAGAGATATATATATATATATATAGTCTCTCTTTGAAAATTTCAAGTAATGAACATTAGATTTTATTAATGAATTAATCTAAGTGCCCATTTGGTTCTGTTTTTTGGGACCCAATACGCGTGTTTGGTACAATTTTAAAACTATGCTTTTCAGTCCCATAAACACGATTTTCTGTGTTTTCGAATTCCTACCCAAGAGATGCAATTTCAAATTGCACAGAATACCATTGAGATATTTTTTTCTTTTATCTCCAAATTACCCTTAATTTTCTCATGAACTCCACAAAATACACACAGAAAACTAAAAAGACAAACACAGAGAATCATAGCGACAGAAAACTGAACCTCCACTGCCAATTTCACTCTCAGCAACCCGAAATGAATCTTTAGACATGGCTGAGGTTGAGTAATGAGAAGGAGATCTAACGCACCAATTTGACTTCAATCCCTATTTGATTTTGGGGTCACCAAGAGAGAGAGAGGTGTTGAAGATTTTGGGTGAAATTAAGAGAAATTACCTTAGCTCTCAATGCTTTTTAATTGGAAGATAGGAGGTTAAAAATCTTAGAGGAGTTGCTTGTTTTTCGTAGAAGACGCGTGTGAGTAGTGGAATTTAATGAAAAAGAAAAGAATAAAGAAGATCAAGGTGGAGAAGTGTGTGGCAATGGCTGACTATGTGGAGGAAAATAAAGATAGGGGATAAGGAAAGAAGATAAAAGGTGAAGGGTTGGTTCAAATTGTGGCTGAGAAAAAACAAAAGAAAAAAAATTTTAAAAAAAAAGAAAAAAGGAAGAAATGTGTTGGGTTGGGTGTGGGGGCAAGGGTATGAATAAATTTTATAAAAATATGAAATAAACAATGTACGTTGTATGAAAAAAATAATAAATTATATTAGAATAATGCTATGTTCACAATATTTTTTCAACAAATTTTAAGTAGAATGTTATTATTATGTATTCTATTACAAAAATAAAAATAAAATTAAAAGAGTCACAAGAAGCCATTAATAATCTTCCAAAAATAAAAAGATTATCTTTTTGATGGCTTTTATCAAACGCTCTACTTTTTATTTTAAAAAAATTAAAATAAAAAAACCTAATTTCATACCGTACTTTTTAAAACCACCACTTTTTCAAAAAACACAGTTTCAAAAAGATGAACGAAACTCACCCTAATATTAACTGAGAATTTAATTTTATTAGGAGTTTTTTTTTTTTTTTTTTCAACTTGATCTCTTGACGTGTTTTGGGATACTGTGGGGCCTTGATCTTCTCTCCTCATGTTGTATATTCAATTAGGAAATATTCTTACTAGAACGGGGTATATTTAGTGATTAGTAATGATGTATTTCTAAAAAAATTAAAAAATAGGGCATTGGGCTAATGGTGGACATGCCTTCTTGGATGCTTGGATGAATACTTGAGCACAACAAAGTAGTGATCTATTGGTTTAACATTTTTTTTTTCATACCGTACTTTTTAAAACCACCACTTTTTCAAAAAGCACGGTTTTAAAAAGATGAACGAAACTCACCCTAATATTTATTGAGAATTTAATTTTATTAGGAGTTTTTTTTTTTTTTTTCTTTTTTCAATTTGATCTCTTGACGTGTTTTGGGATACTGTGGGGCCTTGATCTTCTCTCCTCATGTTGCTTATTCAACTACAAAATATTCTTACTAGAACGGGGTATATTAGTGATCTATTAATGTTTACAACTTAAGATCTATTGGTTTAAGCCCAAGCCTAATTCTACTTTGTGTGCAAGCCAAGTCCCTTACTTGTACTAGAAGTATATTAGTCTAGGGTTTAGTCTATTATATATATACATGTTATGATTCATTATAATACAAGATTTGTACTACGCTTTAATATATTATTGATGTAGCCCTTTAGGGTTTCCTCCGTGGATGTAAGCCATTAGGCTAAACTACGTAAACCTCGTGTGTTATTATATTCTACACTTTATGCTTTCGCTTCCGCATCCATACTAGCATATTCAATATGGTGTATTAATGCTAATATTTAACATGGTATCAAAGTCACTGCTATAATCCTCTGGTGTGCCGCTCTTAAGCAGTCTTGTCTTCTTAGGTGTCATCCACTGCAGCCATCGTTGTCAGCATCACCGCTGCCTCCACTGCAACTACAGCACATCAAAGACCATTGCCTTGCTGCCACCATCGCTTCCGCTTCTTCGATCAGATCATAGGTTACACCATTAGAAAGGACTCTCTCCAATCTACTCGCCTATGAAAAATTGTCTTCATTGGACCACTCACGCGCCAACACGTGCCACTACAAGTCTCAGCAGTATCATCACGCACCGCCACTCTCCTTCACGCGCTTCCATGCGCCAAAACTGCATCTGCTGACGTCATCGATTACGTCATCTACACCACATCAACCCTATCTGACGTCATTACCGCCACGTCATCACTACCATGTCAGCACCCAATTAGCTGCTTACGTCAGCATCAGTCAACTACTTGCGTCATCTTGCTAACGTCATCTTCGTTGACCGCGCCGTTGACTGTTGACTTTTTCTAGAGTTGACTTTTTGCAGTCCAAGTGCTCCTTACCCAGTTTTTCGCGTAGATTTCATTTTTTTCAGTCCATTTTTGCATATCTTGCTTCTAAATAAAGAATAAGGACAGGTCATCTTTTTATTGCAACAATCATCCCCGACAATCCAACAAACGTTTTTTCAATTTTTGCAAACATCTTGGCCATAATATTGAGACTAGCTATCGACGCAACAAATCAGCTATTTCCATTTCTGCTGCTACTGTTGCTAACACTAAGAATATCCAACCAATGGCTCCTGCTTCCACAAAGTCCAAGTCTTCTGGATCCACTATTACCATTTCCACAGTTGACCTTCAAAACATCATCGCTAATACCATTCGTATGATTGGTAAAGCATCTTACTCCTCTTCTCTCTCAGTTTCATCTAGTATGTCTCCTTTCTCTTGGCTTATGGATTCTGCTTGTTAAAACCACATGACACCTCACTCAACCTTATTTTCTCAACTTGAACCTGCACCACACCCTCTTAATATTCGCACAGCTAATAGTTCTACAATGTTTGGTCATAATATAGGTTCTATCTCGACCTCCAACCTTTCGGTTCCTGGGGTCTTTAATGTTACTAACCTTTTTTACAATTTATTTTCTATGGGACAATTAGCTAAGTTGGGTTAGCGCATTACCTTTGATTATTCTGGGTGTATTGTGCAGGATCCAAAGACGGGATAGAAACTTGGGACCGGTCCTAAAGTTGGGCATATGTTTCCCGTGGACAACCTTCGTCTTCCACCTGTTGCTCCTATTTATGTTACTACTGCAGCTGCTACAATTTCTTCTATTCCTTCCCTTACACTTTGGCATGCCCGACTTGGTCACGCATCTTCCTTTCGGGTACAACACTCGGCTTCCAGAGGATTGTTAGGTTTAGTGTCTACAGAAAATTTTGATTGTGTTTCATGTCAGTTAGGAAAACAACCAGCTTTGCCTTTCAATACTAGTGAATCAATGTCCATTGATATTTTTGACCTAATTCATTCTGATGTCTGGGGGCCTTCCTCTGTCTCTAGTATTGGTGGATCTCGATATTTTGTAGTCTTTGTTGATGATTATTCCCACTATAGCTAAATTTTTTATATGAAACATCGTTCTGAATTATTACAAGTATATTCTAATTTTGCAAAAAATGGTTGAAACTCAATTTTCCAAACGAATCAAAATTTTTCGATCTGATAATGCTCTTGAATACAGTCAATATGCTTTCCAATCTATTTTGCATTCCTATGGCACTATTCATCAACTAACTTGTCTAGGTACCTCTCAGCAAAATGATAAAGCCGAACGAAAATTTTGTCATAATCTTGACACAGTTCGTGCTCTCCTCTCTACCAAAGTTCTTGCTCCTTTTAAGGGCGAAGCTACTCTTCATGTTGTTCATGCTATTAATTGCATTCCCAGTCCTGTCATCCAAAATCAAACTGCATATAAGCGCCTTTTTAGGTCATCTCCAGACTATCACCACCTCCACTCCTTCGGTTCTGCCTGTTTCATTCTTCTTCAGCTGCATGAGCATAACAAACTTGAGTCTCAGTCTAGACTTGTTGTTTTCTTGACTATGGCGAAACTCAAAAGGGGTATCGGTGTTATGATCCTGTCTCTCATCGTCTTCATATCTCCCGCAATGTTGTCGTTTGGGAACATCACTCTTTTGTCGAGCTCTCTCACTTCCGTGCCTCTCTATCTACCTCCTCTGTCTCTCATCGTCTTCATATCTCCCATAATGTTGTCATTTGGGAACATCACTCCTTTGTCGAGCTCTCTCACTTCCTTGCCTCCCTATCTACCTCCTCTGTCTTAGATATTTTTCCAGATAAGCCACATATTTCTCCTATAGACTTCTTTGTCCAACCACCAAATATTTTTGATACCTCTCTTGGATCACCCTCTAATGAACAGGTCGAAGATGAGCCACCCAACCCTGAGCTTAGGTCCCCTGCTCCAGCTCCGCCTGAAGATCTTGCACAAGACATTCCACCTCATCACTCAACTCGGGTAAGATCCATTCCTGCACATTTACTTGACTATCATTGTTACACTGCCCTTGCTACACTGCACAAACCTCACACCTATCCTGAGGCCTCCACTAACCCTTTATGGCAAATTACAATGAAAGAAGAACTTGATGCATTATCTAAAAACCATACTTGGGATTTGGTGACTCTCCCTGCTAGGAAATCTGTGGTTGGTTGTATGTGGATCTACAAGATCAAGACTCGCTCTGATGTGTCCATTGAGTGATATAAAGCTCATCTTATTGCAAAAGGTTTTACACAAGGGTATGGAATTGATTATGAAGAGACCTTTGCTCCGGTTGCTCAAATCTCATCTGTTTGTGCCCTCTTAGCGTTGCCGCTACCAGTAAATGGGATATTTTTTAGATGGATGTCAAAAATATTTTCCTTAATGAGAATTTAAGTGAAGAAATTTATATGCAACCTCCTCCTGGTCTCTCTATTGAACCAAACAAGGTTTGCCACCTTCGATGTGCATTTTATGCCCTTAAACAAGCTCCACGAACTTGGTTTGTCAAGTTCAACTCTACTATCTCTCGCTTAGGTTACATTGCCAGTCATTATGATTCTGCCTTATTTCTTTGTCACACTGACAAAGACACTATTTTGCTTCTCCTATATGTGTATGATATGATCATAACTGGTGATGACCTCAGTTGCATTCAAGAACTTAAGGATTTTCTTAATCAGCAGTTTGATATGAAAGATCTTGAACATCTCAGCTACTTCGTGGATCTTGAAATCACTCATTCTACAGATGGACTTTATATTACTCAAGCCAAGTATACTTCTGAACTTTTGTCTCAAGCTGGACTCAATGATAGCAAGACTATTGACATTCTAGTTGAATTTAATGCGCATCTAACTCCCTTAGGGGGGAAACCATTGTCTAACCCCTTTCTTTATAGACGCTTGGTTGGCAGCCTAGTTTATTACACTGTCACTCGTCCAGACATTTCCTATGTTGTTCACCAGGTGAGCCAGTATCTGCCTGCTCCACGATCGACTCACTATGCTGCTGTTCTGCGCATTCTTCAATACCTGAAAGGCACTCTCTTCAATGGCCTTTTCTACTCTGCTTAGTCTTCTATTGTTCTCTGTGCATTCTCTAATGCTAATTGAGCAAGAGATCCTACTGATCGCAGGTCCACCACTGGTTATTGCTTTCTTCTTAGTTCTTTTCTGATTTCTTGGTGAAGCAAGAAACAAACTCTTGTGGCCCACTCCAGTACTGAAGTAGAATATCATGCCCTTGCTGATACCACATCTGAGCTCCTTTAGCTACGATAGCTTCTTAAGGACTTAGGTGTGTCCACATCCTCTACTACTCCTCTTTATTGTGACAACCAGAGTGTCATTCATATTGCTTACAATGATGTCTTCCATGAACGGACTAAACACATCGAGATCAATTGTCATTTTATCTGTTATCATCTTGTCCATGGTGCTCTCAAGCTGTTCTCGGTCTCCTCTAAAGATCAACTTGCAGATATCTTCACCAAGTCACATCCTAAGAGACGCCTTCGTGCTTTGGTTGACAACCTCAAGTTGGTCTTACACCTACCTTGACTTTGAGGGGGGCTATTAATGTGTAATAGGTTGTGGGCTTTAAGTCCACCTTGTTTACTTGTATAGCACACATACTTATACTACACACTCTGCCTCCTATATAAAAACACTCATGTATATTTTATTATTTGAGAAATACAATAATATTCATCCAGTATTTCTAACAGTGTTAAAAAAATGTTTGTACCTAGAGGCTAACATGTAATAGCATTAATCTGCTTGCGAAATGCTTAAGTTTGAATCGAGGCTAAATGTATGCCCATATAATTAATGTCCTTATATGTCTTTGTAATTAATTAAACTTCTACAAACCTATAGTTATTGAATCAAAGCCCATATATACAAATTGTATTTGGTGATGTAAAACACAATTGTTAATAATACTTCTCCCATGCAATTACGTTTGATATATGTGTGTGGTTAGAATCCCTACTATGGTCTGCCCTGTGTACTCCATCATCAAATTCCTATAACTAGGAGACAATGCGCCACCACCACATTTGGGCTAACTTACGTAGCTTGGTGCTGTCAAGCTTTGGTTGCTCTTATTCACAATAGGAGACAATAAGCCACCCTTACATTTATGAAGTTTGGAGGCTTATCATTGAGAGTCCCTCTCACACACACTCGGGTTCCATGTGACTCTGTGTACAGGCTAAAATCTAAATAGAATTTAATTGCACTGTCTTGCATAGCACAGCCAAACCAACAAGAGGATTGAGATCAAGAAGCTTCTCCACCGCAAACACTTCTACGATATCTTCGAACATTTGTTTCATATGTTAACCTTTTTAGTTGGCGATGGGAACTACTGATGCAGATATTATAAATCATCGGTCCCACTAGAATAATTCTTCTCTCTTTCACCATGTACTTTCTCATGGTTGGAATATTTTTTGTCACGCAAAGTTGGGGCCTATTGGCCAATATATCCAACTTGAACTTGTAAAACTAAGCTGAGTGCTTTCGCAGTCATAAATCCAATTTAAACCCAAGTTTTACGGTACTTAATTATACAAGAATGGAAAATGTTTGCCTGAAAATGGCTATACAGATTTATATATATTTCCCTCTATTCTTTTCTGAATTTAGTTTCCCTTAGTTTTAAAAATATGGCTCAAATTGTTTACATTGCTCAAAGTGAATGAGCTGTTGGTCCTTGTTGCGATGCTATTGCTGAAAAGTGAAAACAATCCAAAAGCATTCAAATTAATCCTTAATTCCTTACAACAGATTTCTTTTATTTTATTATATGGCGTTAATTTGTTGAACTGTCCATCAACATACGGACATACGGTAGGAAACGGTAATGTTACAAATCTTATGCACCAAATACACACACACAACACAAGTTTAAGAGTCTTTCATTTTCTAGCAAATATGATTATATTGATTTAGTGATATGATGGTTTCGTGTGATAATTAAGTAATAACTAGGTGAGGTTCGGACCACTGATGATTCTTGTTTGCACCATTTGTCAACTTTCTCCTTGAACTGTTTATGAAATCAATTAGATTTAAAAAGCAGTATATTTAAAGTCGTATTCTACTGTTTCTTTGCCATTCATATACCTGATATATATATATACACACACACATATATATATATACACACACACACATATATATATATATATATATATTAGACCCTGATTAAAGAATTAACAAGTTTTAAACCCAAGTTGTTAATTAGATTTATTATGAATAAAATTTGTTAAAACAAACAAACATCAATATCATGTCAAAATCATGCAGCGGAAAAAATAAATAAGACAAGATATGATGACCCAGGAAAACCAATGAAATAAACTAGTTTCACAGTAAAAAAACCTAGGGGGAAACCTTCCCGAAAAGCAATTCACTATAGTAAAGAGAAGTTTTAGATCTAGTACAAAACCTTTGTCCCTAGACTTTACAATCCCCGTAGATGAACTTACAGCAAAAACCTTTTACCGCTTCAGAACCTCTGAATTCTTCAATATATAAACGCCATCCTTTTTTATGCACAAATCCCAGTACGTGACTAACCAATTGCGCGGATCTTAGTACGCGACCTAAGCACCAACTTGAATAAGATGTTGGCTGCAAAGTTCTTCACTTCATTAACAATGAAGATCAAGAAGCACTTGGTTACAAAACCCTAAGGCGCAAAAGACACAGTAACTTCTTTCAAAGAGAATAAGGCATCAGTCACCTTTTGCATATGTTCTCCTTATATTCTCTTATGTGACGGCCTCTAAAATAAGTCTTATATATGTTTAGGGTTGTGAAAAAAGAAACCCTACACATACATGTCAGCATGGGCCGAAAATCAGATCTGAAAATCTGAATTTCATAATTCTTGATCGATCGAGAGGTGTCGAGCCTATCTATTGCGAGCTATCGAGAGCTATTGAGGGGACAGAATTTTGCTCGATCGATCGACCTAGCTATCGAGAGGTGTCGAGATTGCGATAAAAAGAAGGTTGAAGAGCTCGATAGATAGCCTGTTGTGGAAAGGTGTCGAGTAACTATCGAGTTTTAAAATTCAGCACTTTCTTACTTGATTCTAGGACAGACTTGCATGGTTTTAACACTTGAACTTGAAACAAGGTTTCTTGAAGCATCAAACACATCCTAATTCTACCCAAATACAAGTAAAGTGCATTTTGTCAAAGGATTAGTCAATTACATAAAAATATATCCTTAACAATCTCCCCCTTTGGCAATCTGTGACAAAACCACAACAAACAAATGAACATATGAGAAAAGTCATAAATCACTCAACTCATATTCACTTGTTGAATACAATAAAATCTATTCTAACACAAACTCTTGAAAAACTTTGCAAGAAGAGAGTTTATGGTAAGTAGACTTTGACAACTTGTATTTCTGAAAAACTTTAAACAAAACTTATCAATGCATCTTTGTGTGAAACAGAAATAATAGATTGCATACAAGTTATAAGAACCATGTGTATAAAGAAAGAAAAGAAACAACACATGCAAGGATAGGTGAAAGAAACATACATCAACATATAAAGAAAATAAGTACAATGTATGTCAATAATGGTCACAAGACCGGTATATAAGAAAAAGGACGTAAGCATTCCCCCTAATAAGATGAAACACATCTCCCCCTTACAAAGGCATGTATTTCTCCCCTTAACATGTAAAATCTTAAAAAGAAACCACATATTCTTCATTATATCTCCCCATTTTTGTCATGATTGACAAATGGTACAAGAAGCTAAAAAGTTTCACCCGAGAGACATAAAGATGATCAAGGATGATCAAGGGGGCACAAGAAATCCATATAAATGCATGAATGTAATGAAACAAGATGCTACAGATGACAAGATAATAGAAAGATGCAAAACATGTGAAAAACAAATCTCTCAACAAGAAAAAATTTAAGCACATAGATCCCAAAACACACACACACTAAACAAGTCTAACCAATTTTATATTTCAAAAACAAGTAAAGACAGTTTAGTAAGCATACATTACCGAATGTAAACTTTGTGATGGCCAAATCACATTGTACCTGCACATGTATCAAGAGTAGCAAAGAATATTGCGTGTTGTGTGTGAAAAACATCGCAAGATTACATAAGTGTATACATATTATGACGATTTGAGATATGAGAAAATCACTTTAACTCACATACAATCATAACTGTTTGATAGAGACTATCACCTTCGAGGTACATCCTATAAATCCCCACATCTCATAGAATACACGCTTGCAATCATATTTAAAGCATTTTTACTCTTTTAGCTTTTTATTTTCTTTGCATATTTTTCTTTTTGAGCATATCATACATGGGCATATAAGAGAAAGAAAAGAAATACCCAATTATGTTAAGCAATTGACATTCTACTTTTGCTATGCCAAAGCATACAAATGTCATTTCATGATTGGCGAGCAACAGTGGTGAAATGATTATTTATGCATTTCTTTTAGGATTTTCTAGTCCTTCCCATCAAAAATAGTGATATGAGTGTTAAGTACAAAAGATTACTTAATCTTACTCATCACAAACACGAGCCACAAAGCTCACTTGCTTAGTTGTGCATAGAGATGCTCATCTAAGTTACAAACGATACAAAGTTTAAAAAACTTTGTTTCAATGGCCATCCAAGGTACACAAGTACCAATGTACATAAAACATACATTATTTTTGTATTTTTCTGATTTTTCTCTTTTATTTTTATTTTGAAAACAAAATAAAATAAAAACTAAACAACTAAACAAAACAGACAAACAACATGAAAGTATGAAAGAAAAATGCATATGCATGAAGGCATGATAGAATGATGCAGATGCATGAAAGCATGATTCCAAAAACAGATAAGAAATCAAGCAAAAAGATTCCTACTTTAGATAGAAAGAATTAAAGTAAAGGACAAACAGAAAAGACAATTAAGTCTTAAGCTCCTTTCTCACCCACATAGCACGAGTCTTTGGCCGTGAAGATAAAAAGGCACGTGTCCTAGTATGTCTACTAAAGGACATAGAAGAATTAGAATTCTTCTGAAATTTAGTTAAAAAACTCAAGACTTTTAATAACTCTCCAAATAAAGATGTAGGTCCTTGAAAGGAAACTTGTGACCATTTAGACACTTACTTTTGAGGATACAACTTAAAGCAATTAGGACGAATGTGTTCAGAAACACCACAATGGTGACAAACATGAGGTCTAATAAAGGATTTAGAATTAGAAAAATCAGTTTTAAATTTCATACCTTTATCACCTTTCTTAGATTGGGGCACAAAAACAGTCCTTGATCCAGAAGCCGTGAAAGAGGAGGGGTCGGAGGAAACAGCATATCCTAAGCCAGTCTTATCAGAGCTAGGCTTTTGAGCACTCAATACCTCATCAAGCTTTGCACTAGACATTCTCTCGATTTGAGTTCTAGCTTGACTAAGTTCAACCTCAAAATTCTTGACCTTCTCTTCTAATGAGGTGTTCTCCCCAACAAGAGTCTCAACTAACCTTGTAGTCTCATATAGTTTGACTAACAGATTAGCTTTTTCAGTTTTTACCTCATTAAACTCTTTTCTACAAAAATGAGAAGTCTTTTCAGATTTTATGAATTCTGTGCATAGCTTATCATAGGCTTCTTGAATGGTCAACTTCTTGGGTACTTCATCATCAGAAGAATCCTCACTGTCACTAGCACCCTCCACAATCACCTTATCAGTTGAGGCAGCAAAGGCCATAAAATGACCACATTCATCCACATACTTATCGGAAGAGTCATCCTCAGTATCACTCCAGGTAACAACCAACATTTTATCTTTTGACTCCTTGGTCTTTTCCTTCATGAGGTAATTTGGGCACTCTATTCTCATATGACCAAAACCTTTGCACTCATGGCATTGGATGAGGGGTTTCTCATTCTTGCCCTTCCTTGAGGATTTAGATTTCCTAGGAGGTTTGCCCTTGTCCTTTTTCCTAAATTGAAGAAGCTTGATAATCTCATCAGTTATGAAAGTTTGATCTTCATCCTCATCTTCATTTTCATCTTCACTTTCATCTTCATCTTCATCTTCAAAGTCCTCAATCTCTTCCTCTATACCCTTAAGAGCCAAGTTTTTACTCTTTCCACCTTTTCCCATTGAGCCTAATCTCATCTTGTAGGTTTGAAGGTTCCTTACAAGCTCAGTCAAAGGAAGTTGATTAATGTCCTTCACTTCCTCAATGGCAGTGATCTTGGCATGGAATCTTTCAGGTAAGGACCTAAGGATTTTCCTAACAATTTTGGATTCCACAATAGATTCTCCAATATTGAAAGCAGAATTCACAATATCCATGAGTTTAGCATAGAACTCATCAAAGGTCTTATCCTCCTCCATCCTTATTTCTTCAAAACTACTAGTGAGTCTTTGAAACTTCACAGTCTTTACTGCCTTGGTACCTTCATAGGTGGTCTCAAGAATGGTCCATGCTTCCTTGCCAACTTCTGTGGATGATATTTTCTTGAATTTTTCATTGACCCCTGTTGAAATTTGCCACTATGATTGTTGCATCATCCCAATCCACCTGCGCTTCTTTTGGCTTAATCCAGCCAACTTCAACAGCTTGCCATACCTATTCACCTAGAGCCTGCAAAAAAACTTTCATACGAACTTTCCAATACGCATAATTAGTTCCATCAAATAAAAGAGGAATCAAAAAAGATTGTCCATGATCCATGACAATAGAGGTCAAGGATCACACTCAGGAAATTAATTCAATCAGAGTGTACCCGCTCTGATACCACTTGTTGGGAAATTTAGACCCCGGTTGATAGAATTAACAAGTTTTAAACTCAAGTTGTTAATTAGATTTATTATGAATAAAACTTGTTAAAACAAACAAACATCAATATCATGTCAAAATCATGCAGCGGAAAAAATAAATAAGACAAGATATGGTGACCCAGAAAAACCAATGAAACAAACTAGTTTCACAGTAAAAAACCTGGGGGGAAACCTTCCCGAAAAGCAATTCACTATAGTAAAGAGAAGTTTCAGATCTAGTACAAAACCTTTGTCCCTAGACTCTACAATCCCCGTAGATGAACTTACAGCAGAAACCTTCTACCGCTTCAAAACCTCTGAACTCTTCAATATATGAACGCCACCCTTTTTTATGCACAAATCCCAGTACGTGACTAACCAATTGCGCGGATCCCAGTATGCAACTTAAGCACCAACTTGAAGAAGATGTTGGCTGTAAAGTTCTTCACTTCATTAATAATGAAGATCAAGAAGCACTTGGTTACAAAACCCTAAGGCGCAAAAGACGCAGTAACTTCTTTCAAAGAGAATAAGGCATCGGTCACCTTTTGCATATGTTCTCCTTGTATTCTCTTATGTGACAGCCTCTAAAATAAGTCTTATATATGTCTAGGATTGTGAGAAAAGAAACCCTACACATACATGTCAACATGGGCCGAAAATCAAATCTGAAAATTTGAATTTCATAATTCTTGATCAATCGAGAGGTGTCGAGGAGGTGTCAAGCCTATCTGTTGCGAGCTATCAAAAGCTATCGAGGGGACAGAAATTTTCTTGATCGATTGACCTAGCTATCGAGAGGTGTCGAGATTGCGATAAAAAAAAGGTTGAAGAGCTCGATAGATAGTATGCTGTTGAGAGGTGTCGAGCAACTATCGAGTTTTAAAATTCAGTACTTTCTTACTTGATTCTTGGACAGACTTACATGACTTTAACACTTGAACTTGAAACAAGGTTTCTTGAAGTATCAAACACATCTAGTTCTACCCAAATACAAGTAAAATGCGTTTTGTCAAAAGATTAGTCAATTATATAAAATATGTCCTTAACAATATATATATATATATATATAGAGAGAGAGAGAGAGATATCAGATTATTTCACCAGTCCTTGCCCAGCTATTTGATATTAAAAAGACCAGAAAATTGTTGTTTTAAAATGCTATTTGGCCAAAATACCATTATTAATGATGAAGTCATTATCAGTAGCGATCTGCAATCCCCGTAACTTTGAAGTGTCAAACAATACACCACCCATAATTTATACATATAAAGCCTAATTTTGATGGAATGCACAAATTCAAGCAAGTTGATTTCGTTGGTTTATTGATTTAATTCATTTCATTTTATTATTACCTTTTTTCTTTTTACTTTTTTTCTTTTTTTCTTTTTTTCTTTTTTTTTCAATGGGATGGGATTACTTGTATTCAGACCTTAAAAAGTCTTCTTCTTTTTCTTTGCTAAGCCCTTAAAAAGTCTTCTTTTTTTTAATGGGAGGGGTGAATTTCGAAAAAATTAAATGGGAGAACTTCAGCCAATTGGAGTTTTATATTATGCGTATTTAAAGTCTACATCATATAATTCATAATGAGTAAATACTATATAGGAAATACACTGGTCTCCTAGCTGAGCCTTGTATGCGTAGCTTTTATTTTTTGAAGGGCTATATATCTTTAAGTTTGAGACTTAGGGTGCATTTGAGATTTGAAAAAAAGTTAGCTTATTTTACTTTTTAGCTTATTTTTTCTTTTAAAGTGGTCTCATTGCATTGTTAAATGGGTTTCGTTACTCCAAAAATCAGTTTTTAGCTCTCTTTTTTCTACATACTTTTAGCAAAAAAATTTCAGTTTCGGCAAAATAAACAATTTCTAAACGGACCCTTAATGAGATATGTGGTTCTAACCTCTAACCTTACCTACATTAAAGAATAATTGGCATCTTGGGCCTGATAATAAAGAACAATCATTATAAAGTGGACATCATAAATTAAAATTCTATTGCATCTATATAAAAAATAAAAAATAAAATGTTAACAAATGCTCTAAGGGCATTTGTTAATAAATCATTTTAGAAAATGTTTTATAGAATAAGGAAAAAAAAAATTAACATTTTGACATTTTTTTCTTATTTCCCATAAAAATTGTGTTAAAACTTTCCTAATTTGTTAATAATTTTCCTAACGGCACCGATAACATGACCTACAAAATAAATTGAGATTTAATAATTGAAGAGAGAGACGGTAAGTTACGAAATAAACAAAGTGAGTGAAGAGAGGGATCATGTGGGAAAAAAATTGAAGTAAATGCAACCCTCCAAAATAAAAAAGAGTGGAAAGAAAAGTGAAGACAAAAGGAGTAGGATGTTGGTTAAGTTTAATTGTTCACCAAAGTCTTGGAGATGTTGACCACAGTTGATAATAACACTATTCTGCCATGGATAAGAGGAGAAAAACAGGTCCAGAACTCACCTAAAATCCCACGAAAAAGAGACCACATGATTTACCCACTTTTCTTGCAAGTCAACAACAATTTGTACAAATTAAAATTTTATATTAGCCATCTGACAGAAACTTTAGGATTATCTAACTCGTGGATTTGAATTTGCAGAACTAGTCCTTTGCATTGGAGGACTATATGTCAGATGAGAAACTATTTCAATGTCAGAAGCGCCAGTTTATTTTTAATTGACCATTTAGATACAAATGGTTCACACTGAACATCTCTATTTATGATAGTCAGTATTTGAATGGTTGAAATTAAAGGAGAAATAGAAAATATTGTAGAAGATGTGGAAGCCCATAATTAGAGAGAAAACACGACGACTAGACATATGTTAAAGAGAGATAATACTTCGCATCAAACTCAGGTAGCTATCAAGAGTTTCTTGGGGATCCCGTCTATCCAAAGATTTGAACAATATTTGGGCCTCCCATCATTGATTGGTTGGGCAAAGAATAAGTCATTTAGTGTAATAAAAGAAAGAATCTGGAAGAAGCTAAAGGGTTGGAAAGAAAAATTATTATCGCAGGCAAGGAGGGGAAATCCTTATCAAAGCAGTAGTGCAGGCAATACCAACATACACTATGTCTTGTTTCAAGCTCCCAAAAGGCTTGATAAAGGAAATTGAGGTGTTGATAAAGAAGTTTTGGTGGGGTTATAGAGAGGAGCAAAAGAAAATCCATTGGCTGAGCTAGGAAAAATTATGTCTCCCTAAGGATGAGGGTGGAATGGGGTTTAAGGAGTTAAGCAAGTTCAATGATTCCCTTTTGGCAAAACAGGTCTGGAGGTTAAATACCCATACTGAATCTCTCTTTTATAAAGTGTTTAAAGCTAAGTTTTTCCCAGATTGCTCCATCATGGAATGTGATAATCCAAATAAGGGATCCTTTGCTTGGAAGAGCTTGTTGCAGGCTAGACATGTTTTAGATTTGGGCACGATTTGGAGAGTGGGTACCAGAGAGTCTATAGTGATCAGAGGTGATAAATGGCTGCCAAGAACCTCAGCCTTAAAGGTGGTATCTCCGGCCTCTATTTTGCAACCAGATTCACGGGTCTGTGACCTTATAGACCATGAGACTCATACCTGGAAGAAAGGGCTAATTTCTCAGGAGTTCCTCTCACATGAAGCAAGTTTGATCATCGGTCTGCCCTTAAGCCTACAAGCTACCCCAGACAAGCAAGTCTGGTTTCCTTCAGCTAATGGTGATTTCTCAACTCGGTCAGCCTACAAGCTCCTAGCCACCTCAGACCGGGCTGTCCAACCAACTACCTCTTCTAGCAGTCGTGGAAAAGCTTTGTGGAAGAGTATATGGAATCTGCAGGCTCCTCAAAAGGTGAAACACTTATTATGGAGGGCAGCAAATGAAGCTATCCCCACTTTGCTCAATTTGTGGAAGAGGAGGGTGGTTAATTATGTCTCCTGTCCAATGTGCAAGTCAAGTACCGAAGACACAATCCATGCCCTGTGGGGCTGCTACTCTCTTTCTGCAATTTGGAATTCTCATGACGAGCTGAAGAAGATGGTAAGGTTCAAATTTGGTGTGTTCTCTAATTTGTTGGAAGTGGTGTTCCACAGGCAAAGTAGTGTAGATGTGGATGTGTTGGCTATGATGTTTTGGCTTATATGGAACAATAGAAATGCTAAAAGATGTGGAGGGCCATTACAGAAAATCACTTGATTCGCCCTAAGGCAGAAAGCATGATCAATGAATTCAGGTTAGCCCATGTTATCCACAGGAAGCCGTCTAATGCTGTAGTTCGAGCTGTGAGGTGGATTCCACCAGACTCTCCAACGTATAAGATTAATTTCGATGGGGCAATTTTTAAGGAGCTGAGTTGTGCAGGTATGGGTGTTGTGGCACGTGACTCCTCCGGCCGTGTGATTGGCGGTCTAGCTGAAAAGATTCCCCTCCCAAATGCAGTAGCAACGATTAAGGCTTTAGCATGTAGAAGAGCTATGATTTTTGCTAAGGAGCTTTGTCTCTTTGATTGTGTATTTGAGGGAGATGCCGAAGTCATAGTAAAGGCCATTCAGCAAGAAGATTCAACGCACCCAGAGCATGGACAGGTGCTGAGTGATGTTTTAATCCTTGCTGCTGACTTTCGTGTATGCACATTTTCTTATGTAAAATGAGCGAGTAACTCTGTTGCCCACTTTCTTGCTAGACAGTGTAAGTCTGGTGATGAGCTATAGGTTTGGTTTGATTCCATTCCTGAGGATATAGCTCCTCTTGTTGCGCACGACGCTTTGTAACTTGTTTTCTCTGTTTCAGTTTTTTCCTTTCAATATATTTCCTTGACCCTCGGGTCTGGTTTCTCAAAAAAAAAAAAAAAAAAAAAAAAATTGTTAAAGAGAGGTAGAGCCTTAGAGGATGTAAAATAAACAATAATGTTTATTTTACATTTTCAAAAACTACTTTATCTATTTTATAATCTTATTTTATAATTCACCCCATATTTTTGTTTCTATTTTTACTTCTAACTCATTAAAATAATATAAACTACAACATTATAATATAAAAAATTTAATTCTCTTTCCTCTCTTTCTTTTTCTCTCCAGTGAACTCACACCCCCTCCACCATCCCTTCTTCACTAGAATCACCACCAAAATTACCAAAAAAAATTGCCACCAAAAACACTAGCCACCACCGAACCACCCATTGCCACCACTGAACCAACACCCACAATCCGACTCAACACCCACAACCTGACCCAAGTACCCAACACCCACCACCGAATCAAAACCCACCACCGATTCAAACCCAGCCACCATCAAAAGGACCCACGCCGATTCAAAATCGGATCTAAAACCCAGCCAACACCAACCCTAGCAACCACCAAGCCTCCACGATCCATAACCTACGACCATCCACAACCAAAATTACCCAAGGATTGAAACCCAGCCAATAACGATCCGCGACCCACGGCCACCATCGCCTTCAAGCCTCTACCACACCAACCCCAGTCGTAGCCACAGCCCCTACACAAAATCCATCTGCACCCCATACCACCACCATCACCACAAAACACACAAACCCACCACCACACAAACCCACAACACAAATCCAAAGAGAAGAGAAAAGGAAAAAGAGATAATGAGAGTAAGAAAGAAGAGAAAAGGAAGAAGAGAGAAGTGGGGGAGAGTTAGAGAAGAGAGGGAGAGAGAGAATAAAATATTAAATTTTAAGTTTATAACCTATGAACATTGGGTTGTATATGTAGAAACTTACTGTTCACAGATTGTATAATTTTTTACATATACCAACCCGGATGGAGCATGTTTTTAGTGGTTTTGGTTGTGAAATAGCAACTGGGAGGTATTTACAACCCCTAATGCTAGTGCTCTTAGCAACTACATCTTTTATTATATGCTTAAGTGTGTTGACAATAAACTCTGATAGGTATATATAGAGATGACAGGAGTTAAGATTAGGTACATAGGCCAAGCCCAGAATTGAGACTCTTGGGCCATTACATAATTAACTAATATAAATCCAACGAAAATATTATTATTAAAACTTTCCCTCAAAACTCAAGGTAAAAGCTTGATAAAGCATTTTGTTAGGACATATGTGATTTGATGTTAGGAACATATGTCAACATTTTATGTAATTGACTAATCCTTTGACAAAACGCACTTTACTTATAATTGGGTAGATTTAGGATGAGTTTAATTCTTCAAGGAATAAGGTTTCAAGTTCAAGTGTTAAAGCTATGCAAGTCTGTCCAAGAAACAAGTGAGAAAGTGCTGGATTTTAAAGCTCGACAGCTAGCGTCTATCGAGGTTTAAAAGCTGCTGAAGGCCATGCCTCGACAGCTAGCTCGATAGATGGCTATCTATCGATTTATGAAGTTCTGAATTTCAATTCTGATTTTCATCCAATTCGTGAATGTATATTTGGGCTTTCTTTTCTTACAACCTTAAACATATATAAGGATTATTTTGAGGGTAGTAAAAGGTTACACAAGTTGCACAAGAGCACAATTCCACAAGTGTGAAGAAAAGTGTGACCGAAAACCTAGTTTGCTCTAGTTCTTCTTTCTCTTAAAGAAGCTACTGTGTTTTGTACACCGTAGGGTTTTGTGACCAAGCAACTTCATGATCTTCATTGTGTGATGAACAGAAGAACTTTGCAGCCAACATCCTTCTTAAGTTGGTGATCAAGTCACGTACTGGGATCCGCGCAATTGGTTAGTCACGTACTAGGAGCCGTGCATTGAAAAGGAGAGATTGTCACTATAGAACAAATCCAATTGGGTATTAGGGTAAAGGTTCAACTGTAGGTTGGTATAAGGTACTGGGATTCCTTTACTTGTAACCGCTTGTTTTGATAATAGTGGATTCTCGGAAGTGGTGACCTTAAAATCACCCGGTGGGGTTTTTGCTATGTAGGTTTTCCCTATTCGTAAACAAATCACCGTGTCAATTTGTTTTCCGCTATATACTTTTGTTAATTGGTGATTTGTTTGTGTTGCCACGTACAATTGCATGTTAATTTGATTAATTAATAAACTTGGCTAATTAATCATTTAATTCATCACAAGGGGCCAATACGTTTTTGGCCTATCAAGTGGTATCAGAGCAAGCACACTCTGATTAGGGTTAATATTTGTTGTGTGATCCATTGACCCTTGTTTGTCATGGATAGAGGACAGTCTCCTATTATACCTCCTTTATTTAATGGCACTAACTATGCATACTGGAAAGTATGCATGAGAGCTTTCTTGCAGTCTTTAGATGAGAAAATGTGGCAAGCTATGGAGATAGGTTAGACTAAGCCTACGGAAGCGCCGGCCGACTGAGATGATGCTAAGATCAAGGCGGCAAACTTCAATAGTAGGGCACTGAATGCTCTATTCAGCGCAGTCACTAATGAGGAATTCAAGAAAATATCCTCCACTGAAACTGCTAAGGAAGCATAGACCATGCTCCAGACAACCTATGAAGGAACTAAGGCTGTCAAGGATTCAAAGTTTCCAAGGTTCACTACCAGCTTTGAAGAGATCAAGATGGAGGAGGATGAGTTGTTTAATGAGTTCTATGCCAAGCTCAAGGACATAGTAAACTCAGTATTTAATCTTGAGGAAACCATTCCTAAACTCAAGATTGTGAGAAAGGTGCTCAGATCTCTGCCCGAAAGATTCCATGCTAAGATCATTGCGATTAAGGAATCAAAGGATATTGACAAAATTCCTTTGACAGAGTTAGTTGGCAATCTGCAGACCTATGAGTTGGGTTTGACAAGGATCGAAAAATCGAGCAAAAGCAAGAGCATGGCATTGAAGGCCAAAAGCAGTGATACTGATGAGTCTTCAGACGATGAAGATTCTAAAATGAAGTCCTACATTACAAGGCAATTCAAGAAGTTCATGAAGAATGCCATTGGGAAGGGCTTCGACAAAGACTGTAGGCAATCCAGTTCTTCACAGTTTAAGAGCCAAGATAAAGGGAAAAAAGATGCTAGGGATGGCGGTCAGTACACTGTATCCTCAGGACCAAAGTGCTTTGGGTGTCAAGGTTTCGGTCATATGAAACAAGAGTGCCCTACTTATCTCAAGACCATCGGAAAAAGTAAGGCACTTGCTGCTACCTTGAGCGACACTGAGATTGAAGATGACTCCGATAATAAGGATGATGGAATCCTAAATGCCTTCACTGCCATCGTAAATCCTATTGAAGGGATTGTTGAAGATGTGGATGAAAATGAGGAATTGGTGGAGTCTAAGTTTGAAAAGATGGATGAACAATATGACATCCACACAGCCTATGCAAAGCTATACAAGGTCTCCGAAAAGCATGAGAAGTTGTATAGGTTGGCCACCAAGAAGCTTAGTGATGTGGAGCTTGAGCGAGAAGAAATCTCTACAAAGTTTGATGAAACCAATCAAATTATTGGAGCACTGGGATTTGAGAACAATTTCTTGGCTGAGAAGACCAAGAAGCTTGAGGCAGAACTGTTCCAGGTCAGAGCTCAGCTGGAAAGGACTTCAAGCGCTAAGCTCGATGAGATGCTCAGTCTTCAGAAATCGGCTTTCAATTGAACCGGTTTAGGGTATGATTTCTCTTCTCATAGTATTGCTTCTGCTAGTACTACTGTTTTTGTTCCTCCTGCTAATAATATTGAAACTGAGAATAATAATGTAAAAAATGAATTAGCTAGTGAGAATATAGACAAGACTAAATCTATCTTAGGAGCACTCCTTAAGCTTGATAAGAAAGATATTAAAAACCCTAGGGCTAAGAAGGGAAACTCTCAAAAGCCTAAGCAGAAAAAGCAGCATTTCTGTCATCACTGTGGCGTAGTTGGACATACTCGACCTAATTGCTACAAGTGATTAGCCACTCAAAAGAGCAACAACATGATCGCGTCAGGAGACCAGAATCAGTTTCCATCCTCTTTTGCTCTTCTTGGAGATTTTCTCAAAACTCTCATGTTTCTTTCGAACTTGAACAGGTTTAACTCTTCCCCCTCACCGCCGGATCAAAGGTTTGCTAAACAGAAAGGTTCTTCCAAGGTGTGGAAGGAAAATGGCTCCAAGTGATTCTGTCTCTTTTTCTCTCTCTCCCCTTCTTGTTTTTGTTTTGCATTACTTGTGTGTTTTGCTTTATTGTTTTGAGTTAGTCTAGTTTTATGCATTGCTTTATTTAACATGTTTTTGGTTGTTTATTTTTCAGTTTTGCTTTATTTTGTTTTTCATATAAAAATAAAATAAAAAATTGAAAAATCAGAAAAATACAAAAACAGTGTGTGTATGTGTACATTGGTACTTGTATACCTTGGATGGCCATTGAAACAAAATTTTCTAAACTTTGTATCTTTTGTAACTTAGATGAGCATCTTTATGCACAACTAAGCAAGTGAGCTTTGTGGCTCGTGTTTGTGATGAGTAAGATTAATTAATCTCTTATACTTAACACTCGTATCACTCTTTTTGACGGGAATGACTAGAAAATCCTAAGAGAAATGCATAAATAACTGTAAAGTTGTGATTTACAACTATTTTGTGTTGGCTTTAATTCTGTGCCAAATTTGATTGTAATTATGTTCAATCTTATGTATCCTGTATTTTATGTGGGATTTATTTGTAAGGGTTATATGTCTAAGAAAGAGTGTGAAGACTTAAGGCAAAGTGCAGAGCAAAGAAGATTTCGCGAGTAGCTCGTAAGAAGCCTTCCCGCGAAGTGAAGCATGTGATCAACACATGACTGGAATGCGAAGAGTCATGATAGATGGTGACAGTTGGTTTTCGCGGGTGTCTCGCGGGTAAGGCCTTCCTACGAGATACCCGCGAAACATTCTGTTTTGCCAATTTGTCATATCTGATACACCATGTCCCTAACCACACTATATATACCCACATTACCCACAAATGTTTAGGAGTGCTTTTTAGAGAGAAAACCCTAGCCACTATTCTTGAAAGTGAGAGATTTTTATACCCACAATTCTCTACACAATCCATTGTGGTTTTCCATAACTCCTACCTCTCCATTTCTAAATCCTTGAGAAGTTAATAGCCTAAACACTTACCACACCCATACTGAGTGTCAAGTGAGGTTTTGGTGCTACTGAGAAGCATTGGAAGAAGCCAAACTTTGGCGGATGCAATCGGGCATATTGTGGGATCCGGAGAGCTAGACTAGACACGGTTCCAAGAATCCTTGTTGGAGTAGGAGCTTGGAGGGCTTAGGTGCATTGGGTAGATTAGGCTTGGAGGGTCTCTTGCTATTCATGTATCCCAACTGATTGTCTAGTGGATCGATTTACCGCTTGGAGGGCGGCGGAGAGGTTTTACGCCGAGTACTTCGGTTTCCTCTTCGATAACACATCAGTGTGTTATCTTGTGTTTGCATTCTTCTTCCCAACTATTTTAGCTTTCATTTTACTGCTGTGATTTGATGAATATGGCTTAGAGTAGTTTTATTGTTTGTACGCTCGCATTTACTCTTTTTCGCATTTAGTTTAAGTAAGAGTAAAATCAACCGAGCCGTAATTTTTAATTTTGGGGTCTAAACAGCTCTTGTGTTTTAACACATTTTCGAGCTTTCAATAACCATCTCACCACTGTTGCCCGCCAATCATGAAATGACATTTGTATACTTCGGCATAGCAAAAGTGGAATGTCAAATGCTTAACATAATTAGGTATTTCTTTTCTCTCTCTTATATGCCCATGCATGGTTTGCTTAAAAGAAAAATATGCAAAGAAAAATAAAAGCAAAAAGATCAAAATGCTTTATATATGATTGCAAGCGTGTATTCTAAGAGATGTGGGAGTTATAGGATGTACCTCAAAGGTGATAGTCCCCATCAAATAGTTATGATTATGTGTGAGTTAAAATGATTTTCTCATATCTCAAATCGTCATAACATGTAGACACTTATGCAATCTTGCAATATTTTTCACACACAACACGCAATATTCTTTGCTACTCTTGATATATGTGCAAGTACAATGTGATTTGGCCATCACAAGGAATACTTGTGCTAATGTATGCTCACTAAACTGTCTTAACTTGTTTTTGAAATATAAAATTGGTTAGACTTGTTTAATGTGTGTGTGTGTGTGTGTGTGTGTTTTGGGATCTTTGTGCTTAACATTTTTTATTGTTGAGAGATGTTTTTGAGAGCTTAAAATAATGTTTAGATCTCTAGTTGAGTTGCATACTTGATTGCATTCATATCTGTGTTTTTCTCTCCTTTGAAAAACTGTTTTTAAGCAATCTCGATAGCTCTCGACAGATAAGCCATCGATCGAGACCCTTCAGCTTCTTTGTGTTGTAAGCCTCTCGTTAGATCCTCGATAGTAGGTTCGACAGCTGGAACACACGTTTTAAACTTCGATAGTTGCTCGACAGCTCTCGATTGATCGAGATTTATGAGATTTCTATATAAGGAGGCATCGCGATTTTAGATCTCACTCCCTCAATCTCTCTCAATAGATTTCAAGCTTTTCACCTCCCAAACTCACTTTTCTCTCTCTAAACCTTCACTCCACGTGATTTTTGGCATGTTCTTGCCTCTAATCACTTGGTATGATCTCTCTATCTCTCATTCTTCATGCATTTCATGCATCTAGATCTAGGTTTTGGGTTGTTTGAAATATTTTGGGGTTTTTCAAAATTGATGAAGGTTTTGTGAAATTTTTGGGGTGGGTGTTGCTTAAATAAGTCTAAAACCTCATGCATTGCATCACACTCACATTATAACAATGTTTCATGCATTTAGATGTGTGTTTACCTTGCTGATATGCTGTGTGCTAGTAGGTTTGGATTGGGCTAAGCCCATGATACATTTAAATTTGCATGTCACATGTTCATACATTTTCATGCATATGTACCTTCCTGTTTTTATCATTTGATATTAAAACTGCTTGGTACTCTTCTGATTGTCTCCCTATCTTTCTTTCTTTCTCTCCCTCTTACGTTAGTTGCATCATGGTACCTAAGTGTAAGTCTACTCCGTCCCGGAACCCTCTTCGTTCTGGGGCATCTTCTTCTTCTTCTCCTTCTAACCCCACTCCCTCTCACGTCCAGTTCCGTGATGAGAAGGCCAAATCAAACTTCTTTGAGAACTTTTAACGACGCGGCATTCATTCGGAACACCAAGTAATTCTGTCAGACTTCTTTGACACTGACCTGCCCACTGTCATCTACAGTAGGGGTTGGGAGTCACTATGTGGCGCCCTAGTCACGTGCCCTTCCGTGATCATACAAGAGTTCTACTCCAATATGCACGAATTTGATTACTCTATACCTCAGTTTTCTACTCGCGTTCGAGGTATTCGCATGGTAGTTACTCCGAAGATTGTTTTTGAGGTACTACACATGCCTAGGGTAGCGCATCCTGACTACCCTGGCTATGCGCATCTAAGGACAGTGTCCAAAGACGAATTCACATCTCTGTTTTGTAAGACACCATCATCTTGGGGTGACCGTCAAAACACCACTTGCTCAGCCTTTGCTAAAGGTCTGAGATTCCTAAACATGGTGATGACATTTGTTCTTCCTCCATTGTCTCACTATAACACTATCACAGAGCCTCGTGCTCGATTTTTGTTGTCCCTTATTGAGGATATCTCTATTGACTTTCCTTCACACTTTACACTCTCCCTTATAGATGTCTATAAGGACACGACGACTCATGATAAGCTCATTTTTCCTTCCGCTATCATGAGACTCCTTCGCCACTTTTCTGTCTCCTATCCCGAGTCTCCCCACTTCACATTCATGTATGCCATTGACGCCGCTACCGTTAAGCGGAGTTTTGCACAGCTTCGCTCGAGGCAGCCCCAGACTGAGACGGCCGCACCTCTAGCTTCTACCGCTCCATCCACCTCTGCTTTTGCTTATTTAACGAGTAGAGTGACACTTGAGGCCATCATGGCACAGCTTGTACGCATGAATGCTCGCCTAGACACTCTCAGCGATGAGTTATGTCAGGTGAACACCCGTGTTGGTCGTATCGCGCGACGACGAGCTGTGATGGGTGGTTACACAGTGGCTTCCTCTCCCGAGGCATCTGAGGATGAGAGTGATGGCTCCGGCAGTGCTAATGATGCTGAGGATGATGATGATGGCTCGTCGAGTGATGATGAGATGTTTACTTGATGTACTTACCCCTTTGTCACTCGTGACAAAAAGGGAGAGTAGTTTTGAGATGAGAGTAGTCATACTCCTAGGGGGAGGGTTAGTTTAGGAGATAGGGGGAGTGTTCATATTTTGAGGGAAGTAGTGAGGACTTTATGTATCTTTTTCTTTTCTTTCTATTTTAGATACATTGTTCATGTACCTTAGATCTTGTGATCATGTTGTGATAGCAAACCTTGTACTTATTGATATATATACATTTGAGGTTGTTATTACAGTTCTTTTACCTATCTTTACATGTGTTGTTTCTTTTCTTTCTTAATACACATGTTTCTTATATAATGTATGCAATCTTATATTTCTATTTCACACTAAGATACCTTGATGAGTTTTGTTTAAAGTATTTCAGAAATACAGGTTGTCAAAGTCTACTTGCCATAAACTCTCTTCTTGCAAAACTTTTCAAGAGTTTATTTTAGGATAGATTTTAATGTATTCAACAAGTGAATATGAGTTGAGTGATTTATGACTTCTCTTATATGTTCATTTGTTTGTTGTGGTTTTATTACGAATTGCCAAAGGGGGAGATTGTTAGGGCATATGTGATTTGATGTTAGGAACATATGTCAACATTTTATGTAATTGGCTAATTCTTTGACAAAACACACTTTACTTATAATTGGGTAGATCTAGGATGAGTTTAATGCTTCAAGGAACAAGGTTTCAAGTTCAAGTATTAAAGCCATGCAAGTCTGTCCAAGAAATAAGTGAGAAAGTTCTGGATTTTAAATCTCGATAGCTAGCATCTATCGAGGTTTAAAAGCTGTTGAAGCCCGTGCCTCGACAGCTAGCTCGATAGATGGTTATCTATCGAGATTTATGAAGTTCTGATTTTCATCCAATCCGTGAATGTATGTTTGGGCTTTCTTTTCTCACAACCCTAAACATATATAAGGATTATTTTGAGGGCCATAAAAGGTTACACAAGTTGCACAAGAGCACAATTCCACAAGTGTGAAGAAAATTGTGACCGGAAACCTAGTTTGCCCTAGTTCTTCTTTCTCTTAAAGAAGTTGCTGTGTTTTGTATACAGTAGGGTTTTGTGACCAAGCAACTTCATAATCTTCATTGTGTGATGAACAGAAAAACTTTGCAGCCAACATCCTTCTCAAGTTGGTGATCAAGTCGCGTACTGGGATCCGCGCAATTGGTTAGTCACGTACTGGGAGCCGTGCATTGAAAAGGAGAGATTGTCATTACAGAACAAGTCCAATTAGGTATTGGGGTAAAAGTTCAACTGTAGGTTGGTATAAGGTACTGGGATTCCTTTACTTGTAACCGCTTGTTTTGATAATAGTGGATTTTCGAGAGTGGTGACCTTAAAATCACCCAGTGGGGTTTTTGCTGTGTAGGTTTTCCCCATTCGTAAACAAATCATCGTGTCAATTTATTTTCCGTTGCATACTTTTGTTAATTGGTGATTTGTTTGTGCTGCCACGTACAACTGCATGTTAATTTGATTAATTAATAAACTTGGCTAATTAATCAATTAATTCATCACAGGGGGTCAATACGTTTTTGGCCTATCACATTTACTTTGGAATAAAAGTTTGTGAAGATCTCTCGAATATGCATTGAATGATACCTTGAAAATGACATTGAAAGACCGGATTGATTGGATGTGAATCGAGCACAAGGTGAAAGAAACGTGCAAATTGGGATGACAACGCTAGAAAAAGGCTACAAAGGCTTGAGAATGGCTACAATGGCATGAGCACAACAACAAGGACCATAGACTAGCTACATTGATAGCCTATAGAAGATCAATGAAAAATGATTTTGTGATGAAGCATGTGTAAATGGGTTGGTGAATTTCATGTATACGCGGCCCAAAGGAACCAATTTGAATGATTTAGGAGCCTTAGATGAGCAAACAAGACCCAAAATCAAAACCTATGCGAAAATCGAGCCAATATTGGTCCAATAAAAAATGTCAACTTTGGTTAAAGTCAAAGTCAACAATAATGAAGTCAACAATCTAGTAAAACCGATCAAGAATTCCGTTCAATGAAACAATGTTTGAGAGATTATCATGAAACATCACCGCATTTGTAATTTGTCGGGACCTAAGACTAAAACCTAAAGACAAAAAAGGTAAGGGGTGAAGGGGAGGGAGATTATCATGCCATGGTATGACATTGCTAATGAAAATCAGTGTGCTATTCCTCAATTTTGCTAATGCTCCATTTGTTTTGAAGTAAAATATTTTACATGTAAAATATTTTTAATAAAATATTTTCAGGTGTTTGGTATAATAAGTAAAAAATTTCAAGCAAACCACCAAAACTGGTGGCTAAGCCACCAGAGCCGCTGGTGCCGGAGATCCAATGATTGGACCATTGGAATGGTGGCTCCGATGACCAAATTCCCAGCAACCACCACCGAAGAGGTGTCTCAGTGACTAGATCGCTAGCACCAGTGGCCAGAATGATTGCTTTGGTTATTGGACCTCCAACACCAATCGTTAAAATGGTGGCTCAAGTGATTGGATCTCAGGATGAGTCGCTTGAGCAGTAGCTCTAGCCACCAACACCGATAGCCAGAGCGGCGACATCGACCACTAGACTGGTGACCTAGCAACCAAATGAGGTGAAAGGAAACCATTGTGTGTTTTCGTAAAACAATTTACCAAAATTTTAAAGATAAAACTTTTTACAACTTTTTATAAAGGATTTTATGGTTAACGAAAAATATTTTACAAGTTTGACCACATTTTACACGCAAACAAACACCTGAAAATGAAAAAAATATTTTCCAAAAAATATTTTACTTTGAAACAAATAGTGTAAAAGAAAAAGGTTTTTTCGGAGTTTCAATAGCATTAGACAAAGAAACTTTTGAAAAGAACAAGGAGAACCAAGGTTTATATATATAAATAAGGATAAAAATACACAACCCTGATACCTATTAGTTAATGCCAGCTTAAAAAATAATAATAATAAATCTTTTTATAATGAATAAGCCTATTTGAAAATGGATTTTTTCCCTTTTGAAACAATGGATGATTTATCACTTATGTACCATGATCATAGCTAAATACATACACTGATTGAAAGGTTGAATAATAAGCTCTCGAGCTGGAAGGAAAAACTACTATCCAACGTCGGAAAAGAGATCCTCATAAAGACTGTGGCACAGGCTGTTCCAACCTACACTATGAGTGTCTTTAAACTTCCATCAACTCTTTGTGATGAGATGACAAGAATGGTGCGTAAATTTTGGTGGGGTCAGGCTAACGAGAGGAACAAAATGGCATGGCTAAGTTGGGACAAGATGTGCTTGCCAAAAGAAGAGGGGGAATTGGGATTTCGTGATCTTAAAGCATTCAATCTTGCATTATTGGTGAAACAAGGCTGGCGTCTACAAACTAAGACCAATTCGTTGGTTCACAGGGTTTTTAAGGTGCGATATTTCCCTAATGGAAATTTCCTATCAGCTAAATTAGGCAATCATCCTTCTTATGCTTGGCGAAGTATTATGGTGGCACAATCCGTAATTCAAAATGGGTCCTGTTGGTAGGTGGGTAATGGACACAATCTCAATATTTGGAAAGAGAAATGGTTACCACAACCATCAACTTTTCGAGTAACCTCTAGACTAGCTGAGGTTCCCATGGATGCTAAAGTATCATTACTTATTGACCCACATACTAAAGCTTGGAGATCTGACATGATACATCACTTCTCTCCCGAGGATGCATTAGTTATACTTAGTATTCCTTTGAGTTCTGGATTGCCTGAGGACCAATTAGTATGGGCTAATAATCTGAAGGGTCTCTTTACAGTAAGGAGTGCGTATAAGGTAGCTCTAACATTGGAGATGAACATTGGTTCTAGGGAAGCATCTATCAATCAAAACAATAAGATTTTCTGGAGGAAAATCTGGCGGCTTAACGTCCCAAACAAGGTTAAATCCTTCGTATGGCGAGCTAGCAAGAATATTTTGCCAACTAAGGCTAACTTATGTCACCGACGAGTCCTTGATGATCCAGTATGTGAGGCTTGTGGAATGGGAGCAGAAACTAGTGGTCATTTTTTTGGGGTTATGATCGAGCTTGTGAGGTTTGGAATAGCACGGGCATTCCTTTTGATGTACACGGATTGGCTTTCCCAGAGTTTGTGGACTTTATTTGGCATCTGATATTTGGGGTTTGGGTGGGACAGGAGTTGCTAAAGTCGATGGCCATGGTGGCATGGTGCATGTGGTTCAACAGGAATGAGGTTTGATTGGGAAAGCCAAGGCAATGAGGTTTGGCAATTTTGCAGTGAGCTCATTTCCTTCTGGATGAATTTCAGACGGTTAACCTCAAGATACATTCAAGGGGGTTAACGAAGATGCTCAATGGTCACCTCCGAAAGCTCCTTGGTATAAACTTAATGTTGATGGTGCAACATTTGAGTCTTCTCATTCTTCAGGCGTCGGGGCAGTCATTCGTGATTTCGCTAGAAGGGTAGAAGCCGTTTTGAGTAAAAATATACCTTACCCGCTAGGCCCATTAGAAATTGAAGCCAAAGTTTTGGAGGAAGGGGTTCATTTTGCATGGGATGTGGGAGTTCGAGAGGTTATCTTTGAATGTGACTCACAGATTGTTGTTGAGGCTGTGAATGGATCGTGTAAACCACCAATAACTATTTGCAATATAGTTGAGGGGATACAACGTAAGCTAAAGGATTTTAGGGGAGTACAAGTCTCTCATGTTCGACGGCAAGGCAATCATCCTGCTCACATCTTAGCTCAATTTACTAGGAATTTAATTAGTTTTGTAACTTGGATAAAGGAAAATTCTATTATGATTGAATCACATTTGGCTCAAGATGTAATGCTTTTAGCTTCTTCTTAATAAAGTTAAGATATTCTTATAAAAAAAATATACAACAGTAGCAATAAAGATTTCACCAAAAAAAATGGATTGTTCTGTTGATTAGTGGATGAATATATTAAACGTAGAAAAGATGCAATCCATAAGGATGTGGATGTGGATGCGCTTTGTCACCCAGTACCACCATGTAAAGCTATGAATAGTGCATATCCATTCTTGGCACATAAAACAGATTTAATTCATCTGGTGGTCCGAAATCCTCTGTGCAATTACTATCATCTTCCAGGTACGGAAACAGAGATCTTCAAAATTGGGTCCAGATATCTTTTAGTATAAGGAAATCTTGTTAGGGGGACCATCATACAGCTCATATCAAAGGGATCACGTGATTAATAAATTTTTGTCACTAAACCTTAACAATTCCAAGGTGACTAATAAAAGGGAGAAACTGGAGAGACCAACTCTAACATCCCTGACATAGTTATTGCAAATCCCTGGGCACAAATATTATCTCCTCAAAAAAAAAAACAAAAACAAAAAGACAAACTCCAACAATTCCTCCATAAATTTCACAGCATTGTTTCACAACAAATGTACCGCACATCATCCACAGCTATCAATAAGGTGACCAATTTTGATGATTTATAATAAGGAAATGCTAACGAATGTTCTTAGGACATTAGTTAAGTGTTTTACTAACGATTGCCCCAAGAGCATATATTAGTAAACCACCTTAAGAAAATATTTATAAAAAATTGAAAAAGTGATTAACTGCTTTAACAACTTTTTCAATTTTTCATAAAAATATTTTTAAAATAAATTATTAATATATGTCTAAGAACATACATTAAGCAGACTTTTATAATAAAGGTAAAAACAATGGTAGACTTGCCTATATGAAAGTGGTATTATATTTTAATCTCAATCCCGAGATTTCAACCAATTGCTAAATATATTTTGTATCCACAAGGTCAAAACCGTAATTATCTTCACACCCACGCTGCACATTTAAAAGGGTACACAGTAGAATTTTAATTTCCAAGGAAATTGTTGTTTTGTTATTAAGACTATTATTATTCCTTTGCCAGAAACTAAGAGACACAATCACACTAGTTACTAGAACCAAAACAGAAACACAAAATTGAACCCTACAATCCAAAGTTATGTTTTGTCTTTGTTTGGTCCCTAAGAAAAACAAAAGAAACAAAAATTCTCTTCTTTGCTCCCAATTCTGTGTTAGCCGAAAGGGAGTAAGTGGGCCGTGCTAAAAGCCTGAGATATGCAACAGTTGTTTTATCCATGAAATATCAACTTCTTCACCCACCTCTTTTTTTCTCTTTTCTTTTTCTGTTCATTACTTGAGGCAGGTAGTGTCACTCTCAAATGGACCGGTGATTAATACTGTGGAATCAAGTTCATCAACACTGTTGAATCCGAGAAATCTGGACCGTGAGATTGTCACAGTAACCAATGATTCTTCTCCTCTTGATGTCTCTCTCTGATCTACTTGTACTGCTGCTAGTAATAGTGCCATTGGTCTTTTCACTTTCCGTGCTTGAAAATTGCTGGTCTAACACATTGACCGGTGTGACTGAGCTTGATACCATATCGAAAACTGACTCGTACCCATCTATCACTATGTCTTGCATTGCAATGTAGCATTGCAATAAGTTTTCCTGCAAAAAAATTAACCATATCATATAGTAACAATATGGAAAAGTTTTTACCAAAAAAATATATATATATATATATGGAAAAGTAAGTCAAATTAGGTACATTATTGTCATATTATTCTGCTATAGTAAATTTCTTAAAGCGAAAATTTTGTCTCAAAATGCAGGTAACAGAAAAAGTTGGAGTGGGATATATACTTTATTTACATATGAACAATTGGATGTTGCTTTTCTAAAGCATGGATATTGCAAGGGTAATAATTCATGAGCAGCAGAGAGAAGAGCTGACGCAGCAATTATTGAAGGCCTGAACTTCAAAAGCTTAATCTCTGCAAACGAAATAAAGATTTTGTGAGCCAAAGCAGAGGGAAAGTACCCAATAGATGTTGATTTTTTTTTTTTTTTTTTTTTTTTTGTGTCCTTTCTTTTTCTGGGTATTTACCATTTTGAGCTTTGAATATGATCTCAGTAGCTCGAGCTTTAATAGCCTGCTTCAATGACGGGTCCTTAAGTTTGAACAAAGAAATGAAATAAGATATGAAAGAAAAGGGAGTGATTGAGCGCATTCGCCATTTTAGAGCTCCCAAGATGAGGACCTCCATTCTCTCTATTGTTTGTATGTCAAAAATAAAACCTCCATCACCCTATTCCAACCCAGAGTTAAACAAACGAGATTCGTATAAGCTTTACTAGTGTATATTTCACAAAGTAATTGTGTAATAGATTCTTTGGTCTATATCGCAGTAGCATGTATGTTTACCTGAAAATCAAAGAGGGAAAACTCTGTTCCCTTCATCTTGGCAGCTAGAGAAACGCAGGAGATAGCAAGAAGCCTTAGAATCCATGGCTTTGGTTGCTGTTAAATAAAGATTCTTATTAGATCTCAAAGCAATTGAACCTTAAATAATATAATGTGCCATTTTGATTTTGTTGGCATTCTAGGAAGGACCTCTTTTGTTTTGATCCAAAGATACCAACACAATTTTTAATTTTGCTTTTCAAAATGCTATGATAGTATGATCTAAATCAGCAAACACAATAGAATTCAACAAAGATGATGAATTATCCAAAGTCGCCATGTTGAAGGTTTCTTTACCAGCATCCCTTGGCTAGACAAGAACCGATCAAGATAATTGACAGCAAGGTAAGACAATAACGGATCGAAGTTGCAAGAGAGCTGAAAAAAACAAACTAACATTGATTCAGAAATTCAGAATGTACATAGAACTAAAAAATAAGCAAAATCATTCGGTTCTAGAAAAGAAAGAGTGAAAACGTTTCATACAAAGTTTTAAGCTTTTTTTTTTTTTTTTTTTCCTTCCAATATCCACGCAAAAGAAGGCATAAATCGAGGTCAAACACAAACAATAGTGAAAAATGGTGCATTGTCTGTACCTGTGAAATTATAGAGATGGTTTCTCGTCGAACAGAGATATCAAAATCTTTGGATTTGAGACTCTGAAAATAGTTTTCAGCTGGCATGTGTTCAGACTCAGCGAGGAAGAGAGAAGTGAATGCGTTAGAGTGAGAATCATTGAAATTTGTTAATGGGTTTTCAAGATTGAACTCCATGGATGTGTCTATGAGGTTTTCAGTTCTGGGTTTGAGGAGAGAACACGCAAGACATTGTTTAAAAAGTGAAGTTAAGTGATAAAGAAAAGCTGAGAAAGTTCTCTGCTTTCTTAAAAGAAGCTGTGTGTGGACTTGGAACTTCACTGCTTTGCTTGCAGCTCTCTATCTTATAGTGTTAATGCATTGACATCTTCTCTCTCTCTTATTGGGAAGAAAAATGAATGAGGATGTGAGGGGGTGATTATCTAATGGGTCAGGGCTGCATGTGGGGCTGAAGGTACGTCAGAAGATTATTGGATGGAAAGTAAAAAGTCTTTGTTTATTTTAACTGTCTTTGACTTCTAAGCCTTCTTGCCAATTGACTTTTGCAACGTGTATGTATGGGATTTTTACATGAACATATGTTATTACTTTTGGATTGAGATCCGGTGGGTTAGTGTATCATGCGATTTTTTTTTTATGAACAATGTATCATGCGATTACCGCATGTGAAATGTAAAAGTTGATAAGATAAAAAGGTTAAATAGATTTCTTTAAAAAAAAAAAAAAAGGTTAAATATAAAAAACATTACTCAAATAACTTTCACATCTGATGTAAGGTAGTAATTGCATGGTGCAATCATCTCGCTCCAAATCCATTACTTTTCTTTTCTTTTCTTTTTTGTGAGAATCAAATCCATTACTTTTCTGGTTGTTTATTTTAGATTGAAAATTATAGCTAACTTCATTGGTCCCCAAATTTAAAATTTCCCGTTTTAATTGGTAAATTTTTTAAAATGAATGAATTTAGTGGTTTCATTAATTTTTTTCCTGTTTTCTTCACAAGCAACAACTAAGAGCATACTAATTAGTTAGAGCATTCATATTTGAGTTTGGAAAAAATGCATTTTAGTTCATCAAAAAAGTCACACTATCTAGTTTACCAAACCACTTCGATAATATACCCTAGATCTCACTCTCTATTCTCATACTACTCTATTTTTAATATTACTTTTTATTCTATTTTTACTATTTTTTTTATTCTTTCATTATAAGGAGAGAGAAAATGTCTTGTATAGATAGTATTATGAGAGAGAGAGAGGGTGGAATAAAAAACTGGTGTTTAAGATATACACATTGTTAGAGTATCCACATCAGTTCTTTCATTTTACACATCCATTTTTACACTAAAAACCTACTTTTTCTATTTTACACATCTAATTTTACAAAACACCCACATCAGTTCATCTATTCTATCACCTCTTTTAATTAAATAATCAATTTTCTCAAATTTTTTATTATTTCCCTCAACCACCCCCTTTAATACGCGCGCGCTCTCTCTACCTATTTTTCTGATTTTTTTCTCTCACTCTCTACCTATTTCTCTACCCACTCTCTACCCATTTCTTTTCAGATCAACTCTCTCGATCACGATCAGATCCGACCAAAAGATCAACTCTCTCGATCACAATCAGATCCGACCAGATCAAACCCACGACAGGGCAACTCCAACACCGCGACCCACGATCCACCACTTTAGCCTTGTTCCTGGGCCGCGCCACGGGGCGTCGCGGCCTGTCCATGCTGGTGTGGGAGACGGCGGCGCAGCAACTGGAGGAGCGCAGGGCCGACTGGGGGTACTCGAAGCCCGTGGTGGCTTTGGACATTATGTGGAACGTGGCGTTCATGGAGGTCTCAGTCTCTCCCTAGTTCCAATCCATAAGCATCGACCGATCTCCCTAGCTCCAATCCACAAGCACCGATCAAATCCGAGATCTCCCTAGCTCCGATCAGGCAAGACCCATCTCGGTCAGATCTCCTTAGCTTCAATCAGGCAAGACCCACGAGCTCTGATCAAGTAAGACTTACAAACACCGATCGTTCCAATCAAGCACCGATCGTTCTGATCAAGCACCGATCTGTCTTTGTGTGTTTTTTTTTTCTTTTTTTCTTTTTTTTTTGAGCAAGTGTATTTTTAATGATTTGTCTGTGTGGATGTGTTTGTGTGTGGGTGTGTTTGTGTGCATCTGAGGAAAAAGAAGAAGATGAGGAGAGGAGAAGTTAATTGGGTTTGTTGAGCACGGAGAAGAGAGAGAAAAAAAGGAGCGAACGGAAAATTAACAAACTAATGGATAAACGAGCTACAGTAACCGTGTAAATATGGATTTGCACAATTTTACACATTTTTACCCTTACTGATGTGGGTGTTTTTTTGCTCAAAATGTGTAAAATTGGTAATTTTTTCTATTTTAGAAGAGTTTACATGAACTGGTGTGGATGCTCTTATAGTGGTAATGTATATTTAGATAATACCGTAACAAAGTGTACAAATTTGAACAATGAAGCAAAACTGAATGTGAGTGTTTTTGGTGATCTTTTGCTATAGCGTAATCCAAAATGGAGGGGAAAAATGCATCTTCCATCTTTGGATGCAAATGGTATTAAGTTGGTGATAATTACTTAAAATTACAATAGTATCTTAGTTTTGGTAGGCATTATCACATATATCTTGTATTTATCCCGCACTTACACATAAATACGAAAGTTTGCAAGTTTTCTCTAAAATATACTTATTACGTGTATTTTTCTCTTATAAGAGATTAAAACTAATAAGCCAATTATGCACATTAAGCATCTAAGAGAATCCAATGTTCAAGATCAATTTTTTTTTTCTTGAGAAATAATGTTCAAGATCAATTGAGAAGTAACTTTTGAAGCATTTAACAAGTCAAGGATGTGTGAAAATATAAAAGGCAAGAGGTAATTTTGTTCAATGCAAAGTTGGAAATAAATCTTGATATGAAAATAGTTTGTACAGTCTTGGTATTTTGGTCATATCTTTTTACTTAGATTTTAGATTTATCTAATTCTTATGGTAGTGGAAAGAAGACTTGAAGATATACAACTTTGTAGTTTACTAAAACTTAACCGTGCTGAAAAATGGGAATTGATAAATTTATTCTCCTTTTTGGGAGCATATGTTTTAGGGTTTTTGGGGAGAGTAGGGCAGCCGTGTTTTTGAGATGCTGAAAAATAGTTTTGTACATATTATTTTTAAGAGCTTTTCTTTTCCATGAAAGTTTAAGAACCTCATATAGGGTTAGGAGTGAATCCTCAATATTGTAAGCTATACACTTATCAATCCAAGCATGTTTTTGAAGTTTTGATTATTGAAATCAATTGTCTCTTTTCATAATTATTTTCTTAGATTGATGTTTAGTTCCTAATTCTTTCATAAGTATATTCTTGAATTTTCTTATTGTTAGAATAGGGCTTTATAGTCTCCCTAGTGAAACTCGGCAATTTTGTTAGATATTACTTTTGCCATTGTGGATGCTTAACGATATTGGTGGACAAACCTTAATGCTCTAGTGATTTTAATTATACAATTTTATCCAACTTTCTTTGTGCTCGTTTCAATCATATTCTTCTTTATATTATTGGTGCTTTTGAAGTGTTCTTGTTTTCCTTTTTTCAATGGAATCACAACCTTAACTTCACTAAATGTCAACCTCCAACCAAACTTTGTCATTATTACATGGAGGTTAAAGGAAGAGCGACATATTTCATATGGGTGTTGTAAAATTGATTTAACATCAAAACCCCTTTTGAAGACAATCAATTACACTAACATTGATCATATGTATACTTTTAATGAGAAAGTTTTCATCCTCTAGTATTGCATGTTCATCTTAAAATTGGACAACATCTATTGGCTTTAATTGATCTCATATGATAATATAGTCTCTTTTTGTTTACACCTCAATTGACACATCTTTCTCTTCCCGTCCCCTAAGCCTCTTGTGAGAACCACAACTTGAGGGGAGTTGGATTTTCGGGTATTCCTTGGATAGCAAGCCTTATAATGAAGGATCAAATGATAATATTTATTCCTATAGATTTAGGCATATGCAATGAAATCACCACTTGATTCTTATTTTTAGACCCAAAAAAAAAAAAAAAAAACCCATTAAAATACATCTTCTATTAAATTATTAAAAAATTATACTAACTCAATAAAAAGATGAAAAATGAAACTACATGGATTTTTCTTAGTTACAAACCAAAAGAAAATTGTATCCAATTAATTCCTAATTACAAACTAAGAACAAGATAATTTACATTGGAAAACCACTCATCTAAATCCTTTGATTTAGGCTAAGAGACTAAGTGACAAGATAGGAATGTGCTAAACATCCATCTTATTCGATCCAAAAATTGATCTATTAGGAATCAGTGGCCAACAAAGAACTATCATTGTCAAACAAAAGTGAATTCATCTATTAGTAACAACATCCATAAAACCAACAAAAACTTAAATAAGGTTTAAAAAAAAAAAAAAAAAAAAAAAAAAAAACCCTAAAGTTCTCAAAAATGATTGTAATTTTCACTACATGAATCTTAAGTCTAATTCATCTCACATAAGAATTTCATGGATTTTTTTTTTTTTTTAAACCCAGATATGTTGATGCATAACAAGATTTCATATATTGATTAATCTTAAATCATATGAAGACTTTTCTTTGGTTCAATATCTGATTGCACTAGACCCATCACAACAGTGACACAAGTGTCCAATTTTAGATATGTGTTTTCATAATAATGGATCCAAACACCTGTGTTTCATCGTTGTGCCCTTGTCATTTGCCACAAAAATGTGGAGATAAATCATAAAACTGTGATATATTTCTCAGTGGGAGAAATATATATTGGGAGAGTGTTATTTGTTTTTTTACTAGGGAGAGTAAAATGTTTATGTACTTGTTAATTTATGTAACCATTGTTGATATCATGCTTTGCTTATTGCAAATGATATTTCCATTGATATTGGTTTTATATTTCACAAATGTTAGTGTTTATTGAATGGATCCGGTTAAGCTATTATGCTGCCATTTAATTATGCAACTTGCATATCATTAGGCTGATACGATAAATAACTACTAATACTCTTTTTTCAATTAGTAGGATAGGTTTGCATAAATACTTAAATAGTCCATGGTCGTCATTAGTGTGAAATGAACGTCATGTCAAACAAAATTGATTTTTTTTTGTTGACCAACAAACAAAATTGATTACACTATACTTGTAGGCCACTTGAAATATTAATATTACTTAATGATCTGAAATGAATTGTTTTTCTTCTTCCATTGATTGGGTTAGGGAAAAAAAAAAACCAACAACAACAACAACTCTATCCTAGATAAATTCGATGGAATTTGCAAATGAACTCTTTTGATCTCTCTCAACTGATCATATATACCCAGGTCATACTAATCACGTTTTCAGCTACTTTTAGCTTGCTAAATACTACTACTATATAAATTGGTTGTTAATTTTTTTTTAATGGAAATTGGTTGTTGAATTGAAGTTTAAAATGAAAGTCGACAATTTCTGCCAAAAAAAAAATGAAAGACAATTTTACCTCTTTTTTTTTAGACAAGATAGAAATTCTGCTCTAACTTAATCTATGTGTATATGTGTGTGAAGTTCCCTCCTGAAAACTTGAACATCAGCCCCCCTTGCCTTTCCTACCCCACAAAAATTTTGTAATTGTGGAGTAAACATTGTGCTAAGGGTGTGCGATAATGTACTCATTATTATTACCACTCTTAATTTGACATTCAGTAGCCTCAAAAGCTATGCCATAATTACTTATACCCGTTACTTTTTCAGTTAATCTATGTTGCTATGAAGCAGTACGTAGTAGCACCATCTGGTGAGTCTAATCAGGTGGTATCTCCTCATCCACTAAGTGCATGGAGGAATGGGGGGTCTGGTTTGAGCCCGAGAGAGGAATGAAATATTTATTTAGCAATATTTCTAATCAGTTAGTTTTTAAAAATAAAAAATAAAAACAATTTATAGTCACTTAACGCATAATAAATTAGCCATTTAGGGCTATCCTTTAGAAGCTACCCAAAATATAATTCACTATTTATATTGCTTAATTTTTGTGAGATCCAAAAAAAAAAAAAAAATGCTTGATTTAGGATACGAAACTATAGTAATCATCATAAGAGCATTCCCATCAGGTGTGCTATGCTAAATGTCATTTTACCACATCAAAACCTATTGTATCAATTTTAACACATCATTTTACAATTTACCGTTCATCACATCTTCTATTTTTCGATTCTATACATTAAAATAATATATACAAATATTAAAAAAAAACATTAAAAAAACCAACCATATAAATGTATTCCCACCAACTCACTGCCACCCCCACCACAGCCCACCACCACATCCCACCATTGTTACAAACCCATCACCACGAACCAAAATCAACCAACCAACAACAACCAAAATCAACCAACCAACCACTATTACAAACATTGCCATAAGCACCGAGAGAGAGAGAGAGATTGGTGAGGTGGAGAGAGGAGATGTCGGCGGCTCCAGGCGAGACAACTCCTGGCGAGGCAGCTCCAGGCGAGATCAGCTTCAGCGGCTTGAGGCAGCTTTAGGCGAGATCAACTTCAGGCAGCGTTAGGCGAGATTGGCTTCAGGCAACTTCATGCGAGATTGGTTTCAGCGGCGAGAGCGAGATCGGTTTCAGCGGCGAGATCGGCTTCAGGCAGCTTCAGGCGAGATCGGCAGCGAGATCGGCGGCTTCGACGAGAGAGAATAAATGGTAGGCAAAGGGAAGAAATTCTAGATGAGAGAGAGAGAGAGAGAGTTTAAGGGAATATATGAGAGAGAAATGGTGAATAAACAAATAATAAAAAAAATTGCAACATGCTACAGTACGGTTTCATGTTGCAAAAAATTTTGAAATTTGGAACATCTCATAAACTTTGAATATTGGTGTTTGGTGTGTCAAATGTCAAATATTTGGCATTTGACACACCTAATGGTAATGCTCTAAAGCCATTAACCTACTATTGATAAGGAAGGGCAACTTATGCCAAGACGATTAGGTGAATAATATAATTATGTGATACTAATTGATTATTATCTGATTCTAAAATAATAATAAAAAATGATTATTATCATCCCAAAATGCAGAAGCGTGGAACCAAGTGGGCCCCAGTCGTCACTGACATAGATATAATATGTATATATATATGACTTAGACAAATACAAGGACAATGACTAAGTTTGAAATGTTGGCTCTTCACACCAAACCATGTAACTACTCTATGGAAAAGCCTTTAAAGATCCCACTCTGCCATTCTTCACATATTAAATGGCTCCAAGTATAACGATCCAGTTTTTTTATGTACATGGCAGTGTGACAGGTTGGTTTCATGCCCTTGTATTCAATGAGAGCCTTTACAAGTAGAAGTGCATATAAATAGGACAAAACATTAGCACTTATATGCCAAATAAATTGTTTGATTACGTTATAGTTTTAATCATTAAAAAAAAAATTTAAATGTGTTTCTGGGGTATGATTAAAATATACCACTGTAAATTTCTTTAAAAACTTTTTCTCCTCTCCCCGTGTATGTGTTAAAACTATTTAGTATTCTAAAAAAAAAAAAAAAACAGTGGGTCAATCCCACATTAGAAAATGAGTGTGAGTTAAAGAGGTTTAAAGTCTGTGTTGTGTATCCAAGAGTTAGGCCATTTTGGATATACACCACTGTAAGTTTCTTTAAAAACCTTCTTCACTCTTCTCATGTGTGTTAAAAATATTTAGTATTCTAAAAATAAAAAATAAAATAAAATAAAGGAAGTCAACGAAGAAAATGACATGGGCATAGTAATTAAAATAGAACGAGCCATAGAGGGAGATGCCATAAATTCGGTCAATTAATTAAACAAAATCGATTATGCTATATTTAATTTCTAACTCCCATGGTTCCAAGAGAACTTTAGGTCTAGATGTGTTTTGTCATCGCTATAGGCTATAGCGGTATAGCCCATTCTAACGAATGGAAATCCAAGTTTTATATATTAAAAATTAAAAAAAGAAAAAAAGAATGGAAATCGAAGAGCTATTATGCCCTCCAAGTAGAAGAGACTACCCATAGGACAAAATCCGTCGGCTTCCATATGCACACTGATGGTATTTTAGTTTATTTTTATTTTTTTACGAAAGAAGATAGACACACTAATGGTATTAATGAGATTGCGTTATTAAATAAGTATATCATGTTTGTTTGTTTAGAGCATTCTCATCAAAAATTGTAAAAATTTTAGCATTTAGCATTTAAAAAAACCAACTTTATAACATTTAACACATTACTTTACAATACAACCTACATCAAAACTTCTATATTTTTTACCACTTCATTTAAATATTCTTTTTTTATTATTTTTTTTTCTTCCTCTCTCTCCATGTTTCTCTCTCTCCTCTGTCTCTCTCTTTCTCAACCCAACTATTCTTAGCACTGCTGGCCACCACACTACCAACAGTCACCACGAAACCCACCACCCATACCACAACCACCACAAACCTACCACCCATGCCACAACTAACAAAAAAAAAAAAAAAAAAAAAAAAAAAAGAAAGAAAAGAAAGAAACCTCCACATCCACCCCACAACCACCACATCCACCCACCACCACAAACCATAGCACCCAAAAAAAAAAAAAAAAAACCTCCACCATCGCCGCCACCAACAAACCCATCATGCAAAAAAACACACACACAGCAAACCCACATCCCAATCCACTATTGACAATCAAACCACCAAGCAAAACACACACACAAACCCACTATGGCAACCCTCCAACCCGGATTCAACCCACAACATCAAACCCACCACGGCAAATCTCCATAAAAGCAAACCCATCACGCTGATCTACTGCACCACGACCCACCACGCCGCCACCAGATTCGACTCACACCCCTCAATCAGTAGATCAGTAAAGACCCGGACCAGTAGATCGGTGACCTACGACCCACAAAAAAGAAAACCACGACCATCGAACCCACGACCCATGCCCATCGGACCACAATCGCCAACCATCAGACCATTGCCACCACCACCCACAACCATCGAACCATCAGACCACGACCCACGACCATCGGATTACGACCCACAACCGAAAATCAAAACCCACAGTCATCGGACCTACGACCCTAACTATCGGACCATGCCGAACCACAGAGAGAAGAGAGAAGTGAAAGAGGAAAGAGAGACAGAAATGAGAAAAAGATCCATTGGTGAATAAAAAACAATTTTTTTTTACAATCCAGCTATAGTGAGCTGTTATTGATTCAATAACAGCTCACTGTAGCTCAATGCTAAAATTTTTAGGATTTAGCGTATTTGATGTAGGTGTGTTTTTATCATTTAAGGTGCTAAAAATGCTAAAAAATAGCATTTAGCATTTTTAGCACATTTGATGAGAATGCTCTTATCTTTGCCATTTTCAAATAATAAAAAAAGAGTCAATAACTCTAGTATAATATATATATATATATAAATATATATATTTATAGGGTCATGTTAACGAGTGCCTTAGAAAAATATTAATAAATCATATTAAGAAAGTTTTGACACTACTATCATGGGAAATATAAAAAAATGTCAAGAAAATTAATTGATTTATCATTTTTCTATTATATATTTTTAAAAATAATTCATAAACCAATGCCCTTAAAATATCCATTAACATTTCCCATATATATATTCACAATTTTTTTTTTTTTTTTGAGAAACCAGACCGATGGCCTGGGAACAAAATAAAAGACAAAAACTAATGGACATCAAAATCTACTAAAGGAGCAATGTCTCTAGGAAGCTCCTCCAACCAGACTTGACAAGAAACAAGATTCTTAGCGTTTTTCGCTAGGGCATTAGCCACAAAATTACCAGTACGATGCACATGAATAAATTCAAAAAACAGAAAAGAAGAAGCTAAACATTGAATATCATCCACGATGTTTCCAAATGAAGATAACGCTGCATTTCCTTGAGAGACTCTGTTAATAACTATTGTCAAATCCCCTTCGAAGATAACTCTGTGAAGACCAAGATCACCAGAAATTGGACAGCACGGCGGCAAGCAAGAGCTTCCAAATCAGCAACCGAATTGGATAACGGGATGGTCATCAAGAGAGCTCCCATCACCTTGTCATGCCAATAACGGACCACCACACCTATCCCAACAGAATTCAAAGCTTTAAAGACCGCTGCATCAAAGTTAACTTTATGGACATCTAAATCGGGTGGACGCCACTGATGCAACAAAACATGTTGAGCTTTTTCGGGTTCAACCTCCCGCACCACCAGGAACTCCTGGAGCAATGTACCCCCAATGGTACCGATTTGAGATAGAGGGTGAGAAGGCCTGCCAAAATGGATAGAATTGCATCTATTCCACAAGCCCTAAGCGATGAGAGAAAAGAATTCATTCCTATAATCCTCGTGCACTTGTAAAAACCTGTTAAATAAATCACAAAAGTTAAGGGGAGGGAGAGATATTTCTGTCTGGGACCAGTGGAAAGCAGACCACATCGACTCCACTTCTTTGCAATGCCAAAGAGCGTGCAATACATCCTCTGGGTGGTCGTTGCAAAGCTCGCAAACATTAGTTTCAATGATCTATCTCCGGGCTAGATTGCATTTTGTGGGCAGAGCATTGTTGCACGCTCTCCACATGAAATGCTTAATTTTTTCAGGAACCCGCAACTGCCAAACTCCTCTCTAGAATCTTTTCCAATGGTCCAAAACTGAGCTACCAGCGTTACTAGCTTAACTTGAGTTAACCAGCAACTGATAAGCACTTTTTGTTATGAACACTCCAGATTGTGTATGCGCCTAAATGACTTGATCAGGGGGGCTTCTAGGTCTTAAAGGAATTCCCAAAATCATCAATGCTTCATGGGGGAGAAAAATATGTTTCACATCATCAACTTTCCACACTCCTAAAATCGGGTTAATGAGGGAGCTCACCTTCTTGTCAGGGAGAACTGATGGGAGAGGGGAAATAATCAAACTACAAGGTTTCACCGAGAGCCATTTATCTTCCTTAATCCTAACTAAATTCCCATTACCAATCTGCCAGACCAAGCCCTTTCGGATGACATCCCTAGCACTGAGAATGTTCTTCCACGCATAGGATCCTGTAATAGAATCCTTTACTTCAAGAATGGAGCAATTTGGGAAAAAACGAGTTTTAAAGACCTTAAAGCAAAGAGAATCCGGGTTGTTCATCATTTGCCATACTTGCTTAGCTAGGAGAGCCTTATTCACTTTCTTAATTTCTTTGAAACCCAATCCACCCAGTTCTTTAGCTTCGCATAACCTCTCCCAACTAACACAATGGACCTTCCTTGACTCACCATTGTACCCCCACCAAATCTTGCGGATCAGAACCTCCAATTCTTTGATCAAACATCTTGGAATTTTAAAACAACTTATTGTATATGTCAGAATTGCCTGGATAACAGATTTAATGAGTACTTCCCTACCTGCTTGAGAAAGCAATTTTTCCTTCCAACCTTGTAGTTTCTTCCAAACCCGTTCTTTTAGATAAATGAAGCTTCTCTTCTTTGCTCGCCCCACTAAAGCTGGTAAACCCAAATATGTTTCATATTGCCTTATTGCCGGGACCCCCAAAAGGTGTTGAATTCGGGATTGGACTTCTTGAGGAGTGTTTGTGCTAAAGAAAATATTAGTCTTCTCTCGATTAATTTTTTGACCTAAACCCCTTTCATAAATTGCCAAAACATCGAGAACCTTTTGACATTCCCCTTTCGTAGCATGACAAAAGAGCATGCTATCATCCGCAAAGAATAAATGAGAGACTCGAGGACCATTCCTACAAATAGCCACACCCCTAATACTCTCATCCACCTCAGCCTGTTGTAAAAGACTTTGCAATCCCATGGCACACATTACAAACAAATAGGGAGATAAAGGGTCACCTTAACGAAGACCCCTGGAGGTCTTAATATTCCCCACCGGTTGCCCATTAAGAAGAACTGAATAGGACATAGTTTTCAGGCACGACATAATGACTTTGATCATCCTCTCTTCAAGCTAGTTGATGCATCAATTTCTCTAAGAAACTCCACTCCACCCAATCATAAGCTTTACTCATGTCGAGCTTAAGGGCCATATACCCCAACTTCTCTTGTGTCTTCCTTTTAAGATAATGAAGAGTCTCAAATGCCACAAGGATGTTATCAGTGATTAAACACCCTGATAGAAAGGCACTTTGAGAATTTGGGATAGATTTAGCCAAGAACTTCTTCAAATGATTAGCCACCACTTTAGCAATTAGTTTATAAATGACATTGCATAAACTAATAGGCCTTAAATCAGAGACTTTCTTTGGATTTTTTTATCTTTGGAATAAGAGATATGAAAGTAGTATTAATGGACTCAGGAACAATACCTGAATTCAGTGCCCGCAGCACCATAGAAGTCACATCTGCACCCACAATATGCCAAAAGGATTTGTAAAAAATAGGGGACATACCATCAAGACCTGGTGCCATGAGTGGGGCCATCTGATTAAGGGCTTGCTGAACCTCATTAGCATGGAAATCCCCATCCATAGGAGAGCTTGAATCATCCACCATCGAACGCTGAATACCATTTAAAATACCATCAGCCCCAGAAGGATTGGAGCTCGAGAAAACGTTTACAAAGTAATCCTCCACCACTCTGCCCAATTCGGCCTCATCCTCAACCCAGTTACCAAACTCATCCTCCAATCCGGATATCAAATTACGTCAGTTCCTCTTATTAGCTCTACTGTGGAAAAGTTTTGTATTTATGTCCCCTTCTTTAAGCCAGGTTTTCTTGACCTTTGCTTCCACATGCATTCCTCAATGGATTGTAATCGTAGGATTTCATCTCTTAGAGCTTGAATTTGAGATGGCTGACTAATATACCACCCTCCCTTATCAGCTGCCTTAAGGAATTTCGGAGATGGCCAAATTTCTCCCTATTCCATACTTTAAGGTTATCCTGGCAAGCAAATTTTTTTTTTGTCAAAAGCCCAAGCCGAGACAGGTTGTTGCACCTCCCCCCAAGCCTCACGGATGACCTCTTCGCATGAACTATCCTTCAACCACATCGCTTCGAAGTGGAATGGCCACCCTTTCTTATAAAATCGATTGTATTATGAATTCGCGCATAGAAGAATCAGTTTGTGATCAGAATGGAAAGCATCCAAGTGATGGATTCTGGACGATAGGAATCTCAAAATCCATTCTATTGAAGCCACTCCTCAATCCAACTGAATCCAAACATTCTGATATCCAGGACGTCTGTTACACCATATGAATGGGAAACCTGTGAAGCCCAAATCCTTCAACCTGCAAAAATCAAGAGCACCACGAAACCCCTACATTTGTCTTTCCGATCTATCTAGACATCCTTGTTTCTCTTCAGTAAACGAAATTTCATTAAAATCACCTAAACAAACCCAAGGCAAATTGAACCGAGTACTTAAAACTCTGAGTAACGATCAGGAGTTTTCTCGGCTAGGGGTTTCAAGGTCCCCGTAAAAACCCGTAAGCCACCAGGCATCATCGACTCCATGGTCAATAATGGCATCAATATGGTTATCAAAGAAAGACTACACAACCACATTCATATTGTCAGACCAAAATAAAGCTAAACCCCCACCAGTATTGTGATGTGGAACCACAATTAAATTAGAAAATTGAATCTTTCTACCAATTCTTTCTAGAATAGCTTTTTCTACCTTTGTTTCCATTAAAAAAATCATCGTGGGATCTTTGTTGTGCACCAATGCAACCAGTTCATCTTCTGTCTGTGGGTTCTTAAGCCCACGACAGTTCCAACTTAAGCAACTCATTGTGAGCGGTGGTGCTAGGAACTAGCAACTACCTTAGAATTTTCTTTGTCAAAAGAGCTACAAAGAGTCACACATTGTTTTTTACCAACATTCAAATCTGCCACTTTAAGGTTCGAACTTTTATCAATCATCATAGGCTCAGAGTTTTGAATAGTGGTATCTAATTCACGAGCTAATTTCTTCCATTTTTAAATAGAGTTTGAGGGGGCACGAGTATTACCGGTATTGGTGCAATCTGACAACGGGACTAGGTTTCATATCGGGGAGCAAGACAGTTGATGATTCTGGCCAAGTGGGGTGGCACCCAGCTTCTCACACAGCACCAAAGGTTCTTTGATAGATAAACCCACTACCACCTCCTCAAGTGGGCTTGTGGGGCACCATTCTGTCTTGTTCACTTTCTGCCCCCCAGCACTATCGTTTAGCCTGCTGCCCACCTGCTCGAGCTCCTTGCAGTGAAAGCCAGGTTTTGATACTTCAATGTTTTCCATGGTATTCTCAACTTCCATCTCTGAGGAACTTGCATTGCTAGGATCATCCGTATTCGAGTCAGAGCCTCCATTGCCACCTTGATCCCTCAAGACTGCCCTACCACAATTTTTCTTCCTCCACCATGGTGCCTGACTTCGGGAACTACTTGTGATAACCGCCATCGGTTTCCTATTATGACATATAGGATCTGTGAAGCTTCCCTTTACCTCGAAGCTAAACCTCACAATCGCGTTCTCCATGAGTGACTTATCTGCACCAATAGCAAAAGTTGGGTAGTACTTGAAACGAACCAAACCCAGTTGCTTCCCTTCAGACCTCAACTTGGAGCAATATGGGAGAGGTTTAGTGATGTCCATGATTACTCTGACCCACAAGAACTCACCCCCCGAACCATCATCCTTCGGAGCAGCCACCTGCACCACCACTCCAATTGATTTACCTATCCCCTCGCTTGTTTTGTATGTCAGCTTCTTCACAGGAACATTGTGGAATTGAATCTAGAACGTAGCCTGGGTAAACTCCAAATAGGGAATTGATTCAACATTGTGTACGCGTTGGAACACAACCAAATATTTGTCGTATGACCATGGTTCAGTTTCTAGTACATCGGATTTTCAGTTCACCACCAATCTTCCGCAAGGGTTTAAAGGTCCAGGCAACGGCCTCCACGTTCAGAGTTCTCTTAGCAAAGAATTTACCTACTAATCAGTGAATAACCTCTTCTTCCTCCTTCGGAACCTCAGCCCCCCCCCCCCCCACCTCTTCCTCCGTGAGAGAAAACCGGGTCCACATCTCCTCTAGACCGGCCATGGCAGATACGTTACCTAGGGAATAGGAAAACCAGAGGACAACAAAGCCGCACCACTCCACCATCCTATCAGTCCAGAGGCCTGAAGGGTACAAAACCTAAACTAAGTTAGGGACAATATTCTACATGCGATTGGGAGAGAAACCCTAACCCTAGCCAATGAGTATATTCACAATTTTTGAAGTGACAATGATTGGCAGGTAATAACAATATAATAATGATTTAATTTTGGCTAAAATGTAAATTTCACCGTCTAAGTTTCATCACTTTTCATTTCAGTGCTCTAAGTTTTCATTTTGTCATTTCAGTCTTCTAAGTTTCAATCATTCTTAATTCAATCATCCGTTAAGAATCTGTCACCATTAACTTATCCAAACGGCACCGTTTTGCTCTTTATTTAATATTTATTTTTTATTTCTTAATTTAAATAAAAAAATGTTAATTAAAGAAAACATTAATTAAATTAAATACCACAAAAGATCGTTGCTTCCCACTGCTAAAATCTCAAAATTGAAAATCCACTCATAATGAAATCATCATTATGTTTTCTTATAATAAAGAAAAGAAAGATGTATCAGATAGGCAAAATTTAAAATAAATAAATTTTGGAAAAGAAAGAAATGACATTTCAAATCCCTAGAATCACATTGAAAAAACCTGTATAGAACAACTGCCAGAATATTTGGTTTCTAAAACCCTAGAAAATGTTAGCAGGGAAAGAGAAAAAGAGAGACCACTTTGGTGCCGTATTTTATGGCTTGTTCGGTGTGGAAGGTGCCATCCTTTCTTGTGATGCCTGGGCAGATGACGCGAGTGGATTTTCGAGTCTGAGTCCATGAAGAAGAAGAAGAAGAAGAAAGAAGCTCTAGAGATCAAGCCGATCGGCTTGGCGAAGGCTTGGCAACCCATCTAATTCTAATCTTTCTTTCATGTGTTTTAGCAGAGATTTGATTCGTGTCTAGAGTCTGTTTTGCCTTCCTCGGCTATTGCCGGCTCTCTTTCTTTCCCTAATATTTTGGTGGGTGGGGTTTCAATCTTTTTTTGCTACTGTCGACTCTCTCTTCCCCTAATCTTTCTGTTTCTTTTTTAATGAAGAAATAAATAAATATTAAATAAATTTGGCTAAGTTAACGGTAGTAATTCACAAACGGTTAACAGAATACTGGATTGAGAATAATTGAAATTTAGAGGACTGAAATGACAAAACTCAAATTTAGAAGACTGAAATGACAAAATGTGAAACTTAGAAGATGAGTTTTGCATTTTAACCTTTAATTTTTTAATCCAAAAGTTTTGATCCGGAGTGAAACCGTTACTCGATCCATTATTTAAATATGTTTTCTTTTTTAAAAATAAAAAATAAAATTCTGACCTTAAAATTTCATTAACGTTGTATGTGAAGAAAAAAGTTGACATTTTTGAATTCTGGAAAATAATTTCACAAATACCTTTTCTTGGTAATGCAAAGGGGCATCAAAAGGAAGAATTCTATTGTTGTTGTTGTCCTTTCGAGTTAGTGTTAATGTATCATGGGATGTAACCTATAAAAGTTTGGTTTAGAATTGCCATGTTCTTTAATTAAAATGGATTTAATCTAATCTCTTGAAATTCAATAGCTTTTTTAGGCTTTTATTTACTGATATAATGATAAAATTCTTTGGAAACTAATATCAAACTAATATTTTCGAAGACTCATACTCATACAGATAAGAGATACCATGAATCAGTGTCAACGACATTGTAACGAGAAATAAAAAAAAAAAATTGTTCATTGTTTTAACATTCATGGAATTCAATAGCAACATAAAAGTAGAGAATGAAATTTCAGAAATTCTAATAGAAAAGTGCATATATTATTATTATAAGTTGTAACCACGTACAAACAATATTTTCTAATTCAAATCAATTAGGACGAGTATAATTTTGGTTAGCAATGCTGAGATTTGTATATATAATTTTATTGTTAATGAATAAGTATCAACTCATTGATTTGAGCCATTTCTTAACATGGGCGAATCCAAATGAATGCATTTCACACCAAGAAATTTTTTGCATGAATTACGAAGTGGCAAAATACATGTTTTCTTTATAAAAAATAAAAAATTAACATGAAAAAATATGAGTCGACCCAAACCTAACCCGTTTGCCACATCTAGGTCCAAGTAGGAGTAATTTTTCCCCCTTATATGGGTGTTCATAGCTCTCCGAGCACCTAACTATTCCTTGCACATGTGTAGTTCTCACATTTTATACATATTAGGTAATTATAAGGAAGAATCTCGTAAGGATGGTTCCAAGATGTTGGTTGTGAGTTTTGAATCCAAAACATTATGGATCCCATGAGGTTTTGGGAACCAACAGACAGTCCATTTAAGACTCATGAGGTTTTGGGAACCAATAGACAGTCCATTTAAGATTCATGTAAGAAATTCTACCATTTCAGTCAAAAAAAGATTCATGTAAGAACAATATTGTATCAATCATAACTTATTAGTTTAATAAGGTATGATAAAATTATGCTTAACATAATGGCATACGTAGAATTAATTGTTAGGTGATTGTCATCAAATGATGCTTTTTACTTATTTGTTTTAATTCAATAGTTAAAACGGGATGTCATCAAAAGATGCTTTAGTTTAGCAATACCTATGGGGTTGCTCAATGAGATTTGCATACCCATGGTATAAATAGATTAATTGTTAGGAAAGTAGTAGCCAAGATTCTTGTAATTCTAGTGACATTTTTTAGTGTCCAAGGGAAGTGTCTAGGTTCAAACCACCATCCCATTGTTTTATTGAATTAAATAATAATAATAATAATAATAATAATAATAATAATAATAATAATAATAATAATAATAATAACATTGAGAATAGGCATTTGTGCAAGGTTAGGTAAGAATTAATTGGGAGAGAGAAAGAAAGTAGAAAATAATATAATATATATTCTCTTAATTAGCAATTAATTTTAAAGATGACATTGATTATAGTGATTTCCTAACCATTAGATTTTTTAGAAATCTACAATCTAAAAAAGGTGTAACTTATTTACTATTCGATCCATAAACTCATATTTTATGCAATATTTTAAACTACAAAAGCTTGAATTTAAACAAATGATTGATAACATGGCTATTGATCTTTGATCACCTTGAAATTTTGCAAATATGGAGAACATACAAAGACAGCGTAATCCAACGGTTGATTTGTTAAAATTCGCATTCACTTAAAAAATATTGAGAGATGTAACATTACTTAGAGCTACACCTAGTGTAACTTGAACCCAACTATATATATATATATATGTATGATATGAGTTCAAATTACACTTAGTATAACTTTAAAAGAATTACACCTATTTTAAACCACTGATTTCTCACATATCTAATGGTAGAAAAAAAAAAGGTAGTATTTATTGCTTTCCAACTCATCTCATCTAATTAATACTAGAATTTTTGTCTCTCTCTTATTTATTGCATATAACAATTTATAAGCATCTTAACATTTAAGGAGATAATTTCAAGCAATTATTTTCTTGACACAAATGTTCCAGGTGTCAAGCATTTTTGTCAATTTGCTAAATGCTTATTATGTGTAGTAGGTTTTAGGATAGAAACTATTCAGCCGGTAATCATGGTAGACCAGTTGTCAAGACAATAGTCAATAGACATCATTTTTCCTATATAAATACGGGCTGTCATTACAAGGTTTTCACGTACTAGCTTCAGGCTTTTTGTAAGAAAGTGAGATAGTGAAAGAGAGGGATGGATTTTCAAGAGCGATTGTGTTTCTTCCTCTTGCTTAGCTTTACCACACTGTGCTTCGCTCGCCAATTCCCATTGGGTATGTATTCTACATTCATAACAATGTTGAACATACTTTCGTTTCTCCATAATATAGAAAAGAATCATGAGATTTTTAATTTTTTTAATTTTTAATTTATTTGACAATTTGGCAAAGAGAATTTCTCATGATATTTCATTTTATTTGCAGAGAATGAGAAGACTTTGTTCCCCGACTACGATCCACCACATAATCATAATCAACCCCCTCCTCCTCCATTGGATGTGTCTACTTCACTTTCGAGTATGTTTGTTAATTTTTCTATATAATATACATTTTCTACATAAACTTTTCTAAATAGATGAATTGAAAATTAATTTTAATTTAGTTAATAAATTAGCAAAGCAAATTTCTCACTACGTTTCATGTTACTTACAAATAATGAGAAGACTTTGTTCCCTGACTATGACCTTCCACATAATCATAATCAGCCTCCTCCTCCTTCATTGGACGTGTCCACTTCAATTTCAAGTACACATTTGATGATTTTTTCTATATATTATCTCTTTTCTACATAAATTGTTGCGGGTAGACAAGTTGGAATGCATTTTAATTTAGTTAATGATTTGGCAAAGGCATTCTCTCAAGACAATTCATGTTTCTTACAGATAATGAGAATACTTTGTTCCCCGACTATGACCCTCCACATACCTTTCGCTGGCCCCCTCCTCCACCATTGGATGTGTCTACTTCACTTTTAAGTATGTTTGCTAATTTTTCTATACAATAGCCATTTTCGACATAAATTGTTATGAATAGTTGAATAGAAATTAATTTGTAATTTAGTTGACAGTTTGGCAAAGAGAATTTCTCTTGACATTTCAATTTATTTGCAGAGAATGAGAAGACTTTGTTCCCTGACTACGATCCACCACATACCTTTCGTCAGCCCCCTCCTCCTCCGTTGGATGTGTCTAGTTCAATTTCGAGTATGTTTGTTAGTTTTCCTTTAATATACATTTTCTACATAAACTTTTGTAAAAAGATGAATTGAAAATTAATTTTAATTTAGTTAATAAACTGGATAAGGAAAACTCTCACGACGTTTCATGTTACTTACAAATAATGAGAAGACTTTGTTCCCCGACTATGACCCTCCACATGACCATAATCAACCTCCTCCTCCTGCATTGGACATGTCCACTTCACTTTCAAGTACATTTGATGATTTTTCTATATATTATCTTTTTTCTACATAAATTGTTGTGAGTAGTCAAGTTGGAATGCATTTTAATTTAGTTAATGATTTGGCAGAAACATTTTCTCAAAACAATTCATGTTATTTACAGATAATGAGAATATTTTGTTCCCCGATTATGACCCTCCACATACCTTTCGCTGGCCCCCTCCTCCACCATTGGATGTGTCCACTCCACTTTTAAGTATGTTTGATAATTATTCTATACAATAGTTATTTTTTACATAAATTGTTCTAAATGGTTGAATAGAAATTAATTTGTAATTTAGTTGACAATTTGGCAAAGAGAATTTCTTATGACATTTCAATTTATTTGTAGAGAATGAGAAGATTTTGTTCCCCGACTACGATCCACCACATACCTTTCGTCGGCCCCCACCTCCTCCGTTGGATGTGTCCACTTCACTTTCGAGTATGTCTGTTTGTTTTCCTATATAATATACATTTTCTAAAAATACTGTGAAGACTTTGTTGCCCCTATCCCCTCCACGTGAAACATTTTATAGGATTTTTTTTTATTTTTTTTTTATTTGACACCTGAAAATTATGGTGAAAAAATAACACATCAAGGATGTATTGTACAATTATTTTGATAAAAATTAATTTTTATTAATTAAAAAACAATTGAATCCTTGATATTTGAAGTTAATTTATAGAGATTAAAAAGATGTTATGAGAATTATAAAATGTTATTTTTCTGTAGAATAAATTAAAATTGTGTAAGTAGTCTAATAACTAGTGGTACCCTTACTCCTTCAACGCAAGCCTTATAAGGCCGAAGGGGGAGGGAGATTCTTTCGATGTGGGATCGTAAATTAAGCCGAGGACGTTGCACAAAGCATGCCTTGCGCAAAAAAAATACCCCCACAATATGCAAGTTGTCTTTTTTTTTTTTTTTTTAGACCAAATGCGTGTTGTCTTATTCACTATGTATGTATAGTCATTATAGATTAACTCAAATTAGATAAGTTAGATCTACACCAAATTGTTTTATTTTTTATTTTTTATAAATACAATAAAATTTAAATCTATAATGATCCCATCATAATGATTGTTTTTATTATCAAGCTAGAGCACCAATTATTTTTGGTCTAGGCAAAGTTTGAATTGTCAAAAGTTATAAATAATAAGATTTTATTTTAATTTCAATGACATAAACAAAGAATAAGTTACAAAATTATGGGTAACTTTTTGGCGCCATGAACATGAAAAACTTTATGGTGTCTTTTCTTTTGTCATTTTTGGTCCAACGGCATGGAGTAACCTCTAATAACTTTATGGTGTACTAATAGGACTTCTTCGTTAACCCCAAAAATTTGTGTCATTTTACAGGTAATGAATAGGAGGGCTACAATCCTCTTCGTTCCAGAATGTGTGGCAACGTTTGCAAGACAAGACTAAATTTTTTTGATGATTGGTTAAATATAATAATATATTAGCAATAAATGTGGAGATGTCGCTTAGCATTTCCGGAAAGCTTTTGTATATTGTCATCTAATATCAAGCTTGTCAAGAACTTTGTAGCTTAAACTCAACTCTTTGGCAATTAAAATGGCACTTTCTATCCTAGTCTCTTTAATGTTGATAATCGGGTTCAAATATTCCCCTTCCCCAACTATCGGTATATTAAATAAAATACGTAGTTTTAAGCAATTACTTTCTTCTGTCATATCATTGCTCTCATACGTGAAAAGAGTTCAATTCTTAAATTTTAGGTATATATATTTTTTGGATGAATTATTATAAGAGGTCAGATCGAGGTCTAAATGGTATTTTAACTTCCAATCTTGTGCTTTAGAAGACATCGTGATCTTACTATTGATTTTGGTAGTGGGTCATGTTGCCTACATTTGCAAGTTCTTAATGGCTGGGACGTAACTATTAATAGATCAAGGGGACATGGCCCCTCCACAATTGTTTTTTATAATATATATAAATTATGTAATACTTCATTAATTGTTTGGGCCTTCAAAATGATAAATTCACTATTACTATACATCATTTGCATGATGGTCACTCCACAAGTACAAAGTTCTTGTGGAGTGAGGGGCAAGGCCCGGGGTTTAAATCTCTGGGAGGGAGCTTCATACACATATATACATTTCGATTTGGGTAGAGTAGAATTTATATCTTATAAAATAAAAAATAAAAAATAAAAAAATAAAAAAAGATGATAAGTTCACTTTTAATGGAGTGAAATTGGGGAAAGTTATTACTCTAACCTATTATAGATAATTCAAGAGATTATTCACTTGTAGTTTATTGAGTTGTCTCATTTGGAGTCAAAGCACGGGGAAAAGAGAACAAGCCCATGAGCCATAACCATAAGTTTTCTTTAGGTTCTAACTTCTAATATATATCCACAGTTTTGTTCAAACAGAAAATTCAACACTAAAAATTTAAATCTTATATTGAGAACTTTTTTTTATTGGGTGTATGCTGCGTATCATCAGGCGCGGTAATGATGAAACTAAAGAACATTTTTTGTTTTTGGCACCTAGCTACGGCAATATTTGCAGAAATCTTAAGCAGTAATGTTCTTTTCTTATTCGAAATGGGGTTATGTAATTTGTCGCCCAAATTGGTGTAAAGCATGAACTGAACACAAGTCGAAAATTTCATGTCAGAATTATCAATCACCTTTCATGCACTAAATTGAGACTTTTTTTATTACTTTTTGTTTAGAGAGATTTAACCAAATTTCAGAGCTCTTATTCGATGATAAAAGACTTTACCAGTTGAGCTATTTTTATTATTTTGTTGGCCTACAAATGTTATTGAGTTTTGGTTAAGGTGTTACGGGTGTAAAGTAGCTTTGCTCCTTAACCTAAAGTGAATAGCATTAGTTACACAAAACATAATCTTACATGCGTTCCCACCCCATTTTTTAAAGAGACCATAACGAGCCTAAACCCAATGGAAGCCCAAATTTGTTGGCCTTTGAGAGTGACAACGCCCAAACTAAAACATTGGCTAACAAGTCCCCATTATCAAAAGGCAAAATACAACGAATTCCGCAGAATATATCAAGAACCCTAAATCTGCCACGATATGTTCTCAGCATATGCCCATAGTGGCCCAAGCCTAAAAATCCGAAGCCATGGGTCCAATAAAACTTGGGGAAGCTAGCCTAGGTTATGTCGCAGAACAAATACCCATTAGGAAGCCCAATTAGCAACCTAAGCTTGCAAAAGGAACCTAAGCCATCACCATTGAATCTAGGGGGGTACGATTTGTTCAGAAGGGGAGGAGAAATCTGAAGAAGTGGTTGTTCCTCTCTCCCTCTAATCTCACCTACCCATAGTTTCTCCTTTGAAATACTATTTTCATTAATTACAAGGATGGAAGAAGAATGTTCACTTTAGGCAGATCCCAAACCTCACAGCTTTGAACATCCTTTGATAGTTCTCAAGTTTGTCGAAGTTAGAGTGACTCTTAACATTTAAGAGGAATACTCATATATATATATATATATATATACACATATATTGGATTTACTTTATCTTTCACCAAAAGATAATCACTAACCCTTTTTACTTATTATTATGTTTCATAAAATGCTATTTGGGTTTTAATGTTTGTGTGCAGGCTAATAGTGGCCCAAAAAATAAAAAAAAAGGAACAAAGCCCATTGGCCCCATTCTACAGCAAAATAGGACCCAAGAGTGCTAATAGTACTGATGTTTTTATGCACAAACAAATTATTATTTTCTATATTTAAGATCGGGTTTGGGGATCGGATCGTAGGATCGGCATAAGTATTGTAAGATCCTACTTTTTAATTAAAAAAATATACTAAAAAATACTCATAATTATAATTCAAAACATGTATTAAAGAAACATTGAAAAAAAAAAGTATTTTTTTACACAAATTATTAAATTACTAATAAAAGGAAAAGTATCAAATTACAATTATATAAACAAAGTTCAAAGTTCAAAAGTTACCACTCACAAAATACCAAATTCTAAGTTAAACAACTCAAAGCATGTACAATTTCTCACATAAACAACTCAAACCAAACAGCATAATTAGTAAAATATGGTATGCATTTAATATTATTCGACATCTTTTTAAAAAGTATGTTTCAAAAATTCGGCATAAAAATATGAAAACGGTGAAAAATATGTATGTGCATAGCATATAATTTTTTTTAGATAAATACAATAATCTTTGCATCATGACATTTTAACTCTTACCAAGTGTGATATAATTATTGGAACATCCAAATATAGTCATGGTCACAAAACTAGCCATGATTATTATGAGTTATGTAGAATCAGGGTTGAAATCTTCATTCACCCTATTATTGAATCATAAAAATAAATAAAAAGTGAAAGTCTAAGGACAAAAAAAAAAAAAAAAAAAGCTACAATACTTTCATAACAGTCTTAGTTTTAGTTGTGGTGGGTTTGAATATAATATTTTATTATTTCATTTTATTTTATTTTGACCTATAGTGAGCTGACACTTCAACTATTATGACATTTTGTTGTATTTTTAGCACAACTCATAAAAAATGGATGTGTGGGTTTTTTTTTTTTTTTTTAACACACAAGCCCAAGTAGAAACAAGGATCCTAAGCCCAATACTTATTTTTTTAAAGGATTGGGCTTGGTTCACCGCTAGGAATGACAACGGGCTGGGTTCGGGCTGGGTTTTTGCATACCTGAACCCGATCCGCAGGCCTGGACCCTTGACCCAGACTCGGCCCGATTATTAAACGGATTTTTTTGCGGGGCCCAGACCCGCCCCATCGGGCCCCATGGCCAAACAACCAATCCCAAAAATCCATTCTTTTCAAATCTCCACAGCCATACCCAATTTTTTTTTTTTTTTTTTAAATCCCATTTTTCAATCCTCAAACCCAGAAATAACCAAACCAACGGAGGAGACTTCAGATCAAACAAAAAATAAATATAAAGAAGAAGATAAAAATAGAAATGGAGAGAGAAGAGAGTCTTGGCCCCGAGTTGGAGATCAGAGAGAAAGAGTTTGAGGTTTTCGGCCTTGGGTTTTAGATCTAGAGATAGAGGGAAGGGTGCTTAGGTTCAGCCATGGAGGCTCAACCTGGGGCTGGCTATTGAGTGAGAGAAAGAGACAGAGCTACCTCAGATGGTGGCTCGCGGTAGCGGCTTATGGTGGCATTAAGTGGGGACGGGACAACAGTGAACAGACCGGCGGTGACAGCTGGGGACGGGACTGGCGGTGAGAGGCAGAGAGCTTGGGCGGCGCCGCAGCAATGCTTGAGAGTGATTGTGTGAGTTGTGAGATTGAGAGTGAGTGTGTGAGCTGTGAGATTGAGAGTGAGTGACAGAGTGCTCTTGTGCGTGCTCTTGGGTGACTGAGTGAATGATAGAGAGATTGAGCGTGCTCATGTGTGAGGCGTGAGCTGAAATGAGAGGTGGGTAGGTTAGGGTTTACAATTATATATATATATAAGGGGTTTTTTGTAATTTCAGAGTAACTGGGTTTGGGTCCAGGTTCGGGCCGGGTTTTCAATAAAACCCGGACCCGACTCAGACTCAGTTCGGGTTATTTTTTTAAAACCCATACCCGACCCTATTCTTTATCAAACCGGGTAAAATCTGGCCCATTAGGGTCGGGCCGGGCTAGGTATCCATGGGTCGGATATAAATTGCCATCCCTATTCACCACAGCTAAATTAGGCTGATTTCGAATCAGGTGGTGCATAGAGCACGAATCCTACAACACATACATGCTAATAGACAAGAAATATATGCATTGAATAGCAAGAAACAGCAAAGGAACGAAATTGATCAAGAAGGAACATAAAATAAAGCGTTAGGGATCTTTAAATAATGCAAAATATTTTATTACTTTCTTGATTGTGTAATACACTATGCTCACTAGGACGTGTTACAAGGTCCAAATAAGTTCAAAAATTACAGACTTAGATGGCTCTTCAAGCCTCTAAGACTTGCAAAGTTTGTTTGAATCCAAGTGTATTCTTTAATGGCTATTTGAGGATACCAAACGGTATTTCCTTCCTTTTTCTCTCTTTTTTTGAATTCTGACAGAGTTTTCTCAATGATTTTTACTCTAATTCACTGTTGCTGAATGCCTTTCATTGTTGGCTGCTTCCCCTTTTATAGTGCCATCCTAGGGTTTCCGGGGTACCACTGATTCCCTCTATTTGTTCTTCTGGGTACCAGAACCAATGTTGTGTCAACAACATTGGTGGCTGGTCCCTTCCTCATTCTTCATTATTTCCTTCTTTTGAGATTTCCTCTTCAAAAGACCCCAGCTGACCTTCCCGTATTGGGGTGTCCTAGTGGGCTAACCTTTGGTCTTTCTTCTTTCAAGGCTTCTAGATTCCACCTTGTCAGACCCAACTTTAAGCTGCTTTTCCCTTTTTCATTTTTCCCAAGTGAGCTGATTCCTTCCTACCAGGCTGAAAGATACCCAGCCACATTCCCTTATGGTTCTTCTTCTTGGGTTCCTCGAGGTACCAGGCCTATACTCATGGGTTGTTGGTTCTTAAACCTTCTGACCCCCTTTCTGCATCATTGGGTGGTTGATAGGGACATATCTATTCTAGTTCCTTGTGTTTCTTGGTACCCACCCTGAGCTTTCTTAATCCCAACCTGGTTTTGCTACATGTCCCGAAGATCCCAGGCTCCTGGGAATCCCCAGGTATCCTGGCCCAGTTATTTTCCCGGGCTCCCCAGCGATTTTCTGACCTTTGAGGGCTAGGCTGGGCTTTTTTCCTTCCTTTATTTTATAGGGCCCGAAACTTGCCCATTCATGGATTTGGGTTCCTCCTTATGGACCCTTAATGAGTTTGGACCTCTCTTCTTTCTTATTGGAAGCCCAAATGCTTTATTTTTCCTAGGTTTCAATTCTTTACTTTGTTTTGGGCTTTGGTATAACATTGTGATTTTTTGGACCTCAACATTTAGCCCCCCGAGCTCGTGGGTTGCCTGCAGCCCACGCGTGAGTAGACAAGACTTCTTAATTTATGTGGGAATTCCTTCCTTGCTGTTTCAAATGATTTCAAGATCCCCTTTCTCCTTTCCTTGGAATCCTGCTTCCCCATGCTGCCCTTTGACATCCTGATTTTTTACGTGTTACACTTCCTTTTGTAATTTCTCTTCTTTGCACGGAACGTGGCAGTTAAGTGTCTGAGTAAAACTTCCCCATCCACTTTTTACGTTCCCCGTAACTCCATTAATAACTGCCAATAACTCTCTCTTATAAAAAATTAAATATTGGCAACTGGCGCGTCTTTCTATACATCGTCTTCTCCAATTGTCCCTACGCCATTATTGCCGTTACTTCAAACCATCTTTTCACTTCCAGAGATTTTGGGTCCGTTTGGTACATGTGTTTAAAAACTGAAAATTGTTGTTTAAAAATATTTGTGAAAGTACGTGTGGGTGAAAAAGTGTGTGAAAATACGTGTAATATTGTTTAAAAACTGAAAATTGTTGTTTGAAAACACAAAACAAACACCCTCTTTATTTTCAAACTTATCTTCTTCCTTCTAGCTTCCGTTTCTCTATCCCTTCTTCTCTGTCCTTCACTCCCTTAACTTTTCTATTTCCTATGGCATTGTCGTTCCATGACTTCTTCTTCCTCACGAAAAAGGAGGGAACGTACTCCCAGCCTTTCTGAAAGTGAAAGCCCTTCTGGGTCTGCACAGGGTGAAGTGAAGGAGGTTGTGGAGCACCCAGCCTTCCCTTTACAGGATCCCTAGTACACCCCTAGCTTGTTCTTCCCTCAGGTGTCCCACGGCGAAGCCCCTCCTTCCCCTCTATTGAAGTCTAAAAAATCATAACACCAAGGCCTAAAGAAATAGCACAATAGGCCAATCCCATGGAAAGTAATATTAAAAAGTTTGAGCCCACCACAAGGAAAGAGTATGGCAAGCCCAAAAGACTTGAAGCCCAAAATCCATGAAAGGACAAGCCTTAGAGCCCATGAAACAAAAGGGAAGAAAGAAAAAGGCCTGGCCCGCCAAGATCAGAGGATAAAAAGAAAGAGTCCAGAGGAACGGACTGGGCCGGGATCCCCAGAGGCTTCCAAAGGTTCGGGATCCTCGGGACACGCAGCATAGTTGAAGTGGGATTAAGACAACTCAAAAGGGGTGCCACGAAACACAAGAAACGAAGGGTAGATATGTCCTTCTCAAGCACCCAGTGACGCAGCAAAGAACCAGAAGGCTTGGAGAGCAACAACTCGTGAACAAAAGGCTGGTACCTCGGGGAACCCAGGAAGAAGAACCATAAGGGGAAGTAGCTAGGAAAGCCTTCAACCTGGCAGGGATGGATTCGGCTCACTTAGGAAAAATAACAAAAAGGGAAGGACAGCCAAAAGCTGAGTCTAAAAGGTAAGAAACCTTGAAAGAAGAGAGATTGAAGGTCAGCTCCCCAAGGACACCCCGGAATGGAAAGTCAGCAAGTGGCTTTTAGGGAAACAGCACCAAAAGAGGAAAACTATGAGAAATAGGGAAAGAACCAACCATCAGAATGGCTGGTATAACAGGGGCTCTTGTACCCAGGGAGCCAAGGGGGAGAATCAGTGGTACCCCAAACCCTAGAATGACACTATGAAAGGAGGGAAGCAGCCAACATTGGAGGGGCATTCAGTAATAAGGAATCATAACAGAATCATTGAGAAAACACTGTCTGAAACTCAAAGAAAGTAGAAAACAGCGCTCGGTATCCCAGAACAACCACTGTAGAATACACTTGGATTCAAAGGGATTCAAACTTTGCAAGTCTTAGAGGCTTAGATAGCCATCTAAGTCTGTAGTTTTTGAGCTTATTTGGACCTTCTAACACATCTTAGTGAGCACATTGTAATTCACAATTAAGAAAAATAATGAAATATTTCATACTAATTTGAGGATCTTTAACAATTATTTTGTGTGTTTCTTTATTACATTGTCTTCATTTACTATTTCTTGTTGTTCAAATACCTATATTCTTGCTTGCTAGTATGTATGTATTGTAAGATCCTTGCTCTATGCGCCACTTGGTTTGAAAAATAGCCCATTTAACTACGGTAAACCAAGCCCAGTCCTTTCAAACTACAACAACAAGGCCCAGGGTCCTCGCTTCAGCTTGGGCCTGGGCACTGTCCAAAAAGGGACCCTCACATTTTGGCGACTTCACTAGGGACTGGGTAAAAAATAGGGAAGAAGCAATCCCTTCGCAGAGCATGGCTCCAAGACCAAGGAACAGCAAAGGTTCCAATGCGCCACCTGCGGCCTCTGAGCCTGTGGGGGAAAATGAAGTGGCCTCCAGACATAGAGGCGAGGTGCCCCTAGTAGAATAGGAGGTCGTATCGAGACAAAGGCGCACAAGGCAGGAGCCAGACCCCGTGGCTCGAATGGCAGAAATGCTGAAGGATTTGCACTAAGAAATCCGCCTCCTCAAAGAGGGTAGGACACAGGAAATCAGGGACAATGTCCCCCCTATGGTCAACCAGGATAGAGCCCAACCAGAGGGAGGGTCAGCAGTAGGAGGGGGAGCCAACCCCCAATACCTGACGCTAGCAGATGTCAATGCCCTTTTGGAGCAGGAAAGGGAAAAACTCTCGAGGATCTCCAAGCAATTTTCTCAGGATCCCCCATTCTCACCAGAGCTCCTAGTCAAGCCATATCCCAAAGGATATGAACCCCTGAAGTTCCATCCTTTTGATGGAAGAAACAGAAGTGCTATGGAACACGTGAGTAGGTTTATTCACACTATGGGCCTTTACGCAAGGGACAGAAACTGTGTCTAAGGGAGTTTGCTAAGCCCCTAGTGGACAGAGCATATACATGGTACACCACGCTAAGGCCTGGGTCCATTAAGACCTGGGACGAAATGATGGAGAGGTTCTGTGCAAAGTATTACCCCGATGAGGACAAGGTCACCTTCCAAAGCCTTCAAATGGTAAGGCAAAGGCCTAGAGAGGATCCTGTTCAGTTCATCAAAAGATTTGAAAATGTTTCTCTAGACTGCTATGGAGACCTGCATATCCAACATGCTCTTTGATTACAAGCTCAACCTCGAAAATTTGTGCATCACTTAGTTTGCTGACCTGCTACTAAGAACTAGAAGGACAGCACAGACTATGAGAACAAAGAGGGTGCCAATACCCCAGGCCATGACAGCATCAGTGGGAGAGAAAAGGAAGAGGCCTGAAGGGAAGGTTTTTGAGGAACCACTAGTAATCCCATGTACTACAAAGGAATTGAACCATGTCTTGGACAAATGAATTAGAGATGGAATTGTTAGGCCATTTACCGTATCCAGGCCACCAACTGAGGAAGAAAGGAAGAATCCCTTGTTTTGCAGGATTCATAATTATGTCAAGCACTCCACCAAGGATTGCTGGACCCTCCGTAGGCTTTTTCACAAGAAGCTAAGAGAGGGAACCCTAGAGCTCACTCAAAAGGAGCCCGAAGTGCAGAGGAACCCCCTACTCAACCACAAAGGGAAGGGGGTAGTGGCTATAGTGATCCATGGGAACCCAGCATGTTAGGACATATGTGTTTCACTTGTTAGGAACATATGTCACTATTTTATGTAATTGACTTATCCTTTGACAAAACGCACTTTACTTGTATTTGGGTAGATCTAGGATGTGTTTAATACTTTAAGAAACTGTGTTTCAAGATCAAGTGTTGAAAACATGCAAATCTGTCCAAGAATCAAGTGAGAAAGTGTTGAATTTTAAAGCTCGATAGCTACTCGACACCTGGCTATCTGTCGAGCTCTTAGGCTGTTTCTTATCGCAATCTCGATAGCTTCTCAACACCTGGTCGATCGATCGAGATATCTCCTGTCCCCTTGACACCTGCTCAACACCTCCTCGATCGATCGAGATTTACTAAGCCTTACGAAATTCAGATTTTCATATCTGATTTTCAGCCCATGCTGACATGTATGTGTATGGTTTCTTTTCTCACAATCCTAGATATATATAAGGCTTGTTTTAGAGGTCGTCACATAAGAGAATACAAAGAAAATAGAAAGAGAATAAAAAGGAGAACATATGCAAAAGGTGACCGATGCCTTATTCTCTTTGAAAGAAGCTACTGCGTCTTTGTGCCTTAGGGTTTTGTAACCAAGTGCTTCTTGATCTTCATTGTTGATGAAGTGAAGAACTTTGCAACCAACATCTTCTTCAAGTTGGTGCTTAAGTCGCGTACTTGGATCCGGGCAATTGATTAGTCACGTACTGGATTTGTGCATCATCAAAGGGTGGTGTTCATATACTGAAGAGTTTAGAGGTTCTAAAGCGGTAGAAGGTTTTTGCTGTGAGTTCATCTACGGGGATTGTGGAATCTAGGGACAAAGGTTTTGTACTAGATCTGAAACTCCTTTTCATTATAGTGGATTTCTTTTCGGGAAGGTTTCCCCCTAGGTTTTTTACTGTGAAACTAGTTTGTTTCATTGGTTTTCCTGGGCCACCATATCTTGTCTTATTTACTTTTCCGCTGCATTCAATTATTGACATGATATTGATGTTTGTTTGTTTTAACAAGATTTATTCATAATAAACCTAATTAACAACTTGGGTTTAAAATTTGTTAATTCTATCAACCGGGGTCTAAATTTCCCAACAAGTGGTATCAGAGCCAAGGTCATAGGTTCGAGTCGTTGGAGTCGCATTGTGAGGGAGGGATTGTGAGGGATTTCACAATTTGCTTCAATACCAATGAGCTTGGTCGCGATCGAATGCTATAAAATATTTGTGCCCCCTCATCCTTCACCAATTGGTGGTTGGATGGATTGGTAAGGCACACAGTCTGACAAGTGGTATCAGAGCGGGTACACTCTGATTGGATTAATTTCCTGAGTGTGATCCTTGACCCCCGTTGTCATGGATCGTGGACAATCTCTTTTGATTCCTCATTTATTTGATGGCACTAATTATACGTACTGGAAAGTTCGTATGAAAGTCTTTTTGCAGACTCTAGGTGAACAGGTACGGCAAGCTGTTGAAGTTGGCTGGATTAAGCCAAAGGAAGCGAAGATGGATTGGGATGATGCAACAATCATAGTGGCAAATTTCAATAGTAGGGCCTTGAATGCTTTGTTTTGTGGAGTGACCAATGAAGAATTCAAGAAAATATCATCCACGGAAGTTGCCAAGGAAGCATGGACCATTCTTGAGACCACCTATGAAGGTATCAAGGCAGTAAAGACTGTGAAGTTTCAAAGACTCACTAGTAGCTTTGAAGAAATAAGGATGGAGGAGGATGAGACATTTGATGAGTTCTATGCTAAACTCAAGGATATTGTGAATTCTGCTTTCAACCTTGGAGAATGTATTGCAGAATCCAAAATTGTTAGTAAAATCCTTAGGTCCTTACCTGAAAGATTCCATGCCAAAATCACTGCCATTGAAGAAGCAAAGGAAATTGATCAAATTCCTTTGACTGAGCTTGTAGGTAACCTTCAAACCTATGAGATGGGATTAGGCTCAATGGGAAAAGGTGGAGAGAGTAAAAACTTGGCTCTTAAGAGTATAGAGGAAGAGATTGAGGACTTTGAAGATGAAGATGAAGGTGATGATGAGGATGAGGATCTAACCTTCATCACTGATGAGATTATCTAGCTTCTTCAATTTAGGAAAAAGGATAAGGGCAAACCTCCTAAGAAATCTAAATCCTCAAGGAAGGGCAAGAATGAGAAACCCCTTATCCAATGCCATGAGTGCAAAGGTTTTGGTCATATAAGGATAGAGTGCCCAAACTACCTCATGAATGAAAAGACCAAGGAGTCAAAAGATAAAGGGTTGGTTGCTACTTGGAGTGACACTGAAAATGACTCTTTTGATGAGTATGTGGGTGAATGTAGTCATATTATGGTCTTTGCTGCCTCAATCGATAAGGTGATTGTAGAAAGTGCTAGTGACAGTAAGGATTCTTCTAATCATGAAATACCTAAGAAGATGACCCTTCAGGAAGCCTATGATAAGCTATGCACTGAATTCATAAAATCTGAAAAGACTTCTCATCTTTGTAGAAAAGAGCTTAATGAGGTAAAAACTGAAAAAGCTGATTTATTAGTCAAACTAGATGAGACTACAAGGTTAGTTGAGACTCTTGTTGTGGAGAACACCTCATTAGAAGAGAAGGTCAAGAATCTTGAAGTTGAGCTTAGTCAAGCTAGAACTCAAATAGAGAGGATGTCTAGTGCAAAGCTTGATGAGGTCTTTAGTGCTCAAAAGCCTAGTTTTGATAAGACTGGATTAGGATATGCTGTTTCCTCCGGCCGCCCCTCTTCCATGGATTCTAGATCAAGGACTGTCTTTGTGCCTCAATTTGAGAAAGGTAATAAAGGTATGAAATCCAAAACTATTTTGGCTAATTCTAAATCCTTTGTTAGACCTCATGTTTGTTACCATTGTAGTATTTCTGGACACATTCGTCCTAATTGCTTTAAGTTGTATCCTCATAAGCAATTGTCCAAACGGTCACAGGTTTCCTCTCAAGGATCTACACCTTTGTTTGGAGAGTTATTAAAAGTTTTGAGTTTTTTAACTCAATTTCAGGAGAATTCTAATTCTTTTATGTCCTTTAGTAGACATACTAGGACACGTGCATTTTCATCTTCACGGCCAAAGACTCGTGCTATGTGGGTGAGAAAGGAGCCTAAGACTTAATTGTCTTTTCTGTTTGTCCTCTACTTTAATTCTTTCTATCTAAAGTAGGACGCTCTTTGCTTGATTTCTTATCTGCTTTTGAAATCATGCTTTCATGCATCTGCATCTTTCTATCATACCTTCTTGCATATGCATCTTTCTTTCTGCTTTCATATTGTTTGTCTGTTTTTGTTTGGTTGTTTAGTTTTTTTAAAAAAATTGAAAAATCAGAAAAATACAAAAAACTGTGTGTATATGTGTACATTGGTACTTGTGTACCTTGGATGGCCATTGAAACAAAGTTTTCTAAACTTTGTATCTCTTGTAGTTTAGATGGGCATCTCTATGCACAACTAAGCAAGTGAGCTTTGTGGCTCTTGTTTGTGATGAGTAAGATTAAGTTGTCTCTTGTACTTAAAACTCGTATCACTCTTTTTGACAAGAAGGATTAGAAAATCCTAAGAGAAATGCATAAATAACCATCTCACCACTGTTGCCCGCCAATCATGAATGACTTTTGTGTGCTTCGGCATAGCAAAATTGGAATGTCAAATGCTTAACATAATTGGGTATTTCTTTTCTATCTCTTATATGCCCATGCATGATTTGCTTAAAAAGAAAATATGCAAAGAAAAATCAAAAGCAAAAAGATCAAAAATGCTTTTAAATATGATTGCAAACGTGTATTCTAGGAGATGTGGGAGTTATAGGATGTACCTCGAAAGTGATAGTCCCCATCAAACAGTTATGATTTTGTGTGAGTTAAAGTGATTTTCTCATATCTCAAATCGTCATAACATGTTGACACATTTGCAATCTTGTGATGTTTTACACACACAACACGCAATATTCTTTGCTACTCTTGATACATGTGCAGGTACAATGTGATTTGGCCATCACAAGGTTTTACATGTGTTAATGTATGCTCACTAAACTGTCTTGACTTGTTTTTGAAATATAAAATTGGTTAGACTTGTTTAGTGTGTGTGTGTTTTGGGATCTATGTGCTTCACATTTTTCTTGTTGAGAGATTTGTTTTTCACATGTTTTGCATCCTTCTATTATCTTGTCATCCATAGCATCTTGTTTCATTACATTCATGCATTTTTATGGATTCTTTGTACCCCCTTGATCATCCTTGGTCATCTTTATGTTTCTCGGGTGAAGCTTTCCAGTTTCTTGTACCCTTTGTCAATCATGACAAAAAGGGGGAGAAATTGTGATGTGGTTTCTTATTTTAAGATTCTACATGTTAGGGGGAGAAATACATGCCTCTGTAAAGGGGAGATGTGTTTCATCTTGTTAGGGGGAGTGCTTACTTCCTTGTTCTTGTACACCGGTCTTGTGACCATGTTTATATACATTCTACTTATCTTCTTTATATGTTGATGTATGTTTCTTTCACCTACCTCTACATGTGTTGTTTCTTTTCTATCTTTATACACATGTTTCTACTTGTATACAATCTTATATTTCTGTTTCACACAAAGATGCTTTGATGAGTTTTGTTTAAAGTGTTTCAGAAATACAAGTTGTCAAAGTCTACTTGCCATAAACTCTCTTCTTGCAAAGTCTTTCAAGAGTTTATGTTAGGATAGATTTTATTGTATTCAACAAGTGAATATGAGTTGAGTGATTTATGACTTCTCTCATATGTTCATTTGTTTGTTGTGGTTTTGTCACGAATTGCCAAAGAAGGAGATTGTTAGGACATATGTGTTTCACTTGTTAGGAACATATGTCACTATTTTATGTAATTGGCTTATCCTTTGACAAAACGCATTTTACTTGTATTTAGGTAGATCTAGGATGTGTTTAATACTTCAAGAAACTGTGTTTCAAGATCAAGTGTTGAAGACATGCAAGTCTGTCCAAGAATCAAGTGAGAAAGTGCTGAATTTTAAAGCTCGATAGCTGCTCGACACCTCCTCAACACTTGGCTATCTGTCGAGCTCTTAAGTTGTTTCTTATCGCAATCTCGATAGCTTCTCGACAGCTAGTCGATCGATCGAGATATCTCCTGTCCCCTTGAAACCTGCTCGACACCTCCTTGATCAATCGAGATTTACTGAGCCTTACGAAAGTCAGATTTCCAGATCAAATTTTTGGCTCATGCTGACATGTATGTGTAGGGTTTCTTTTCGGCCCATCACATAAGAGAATACAAAGAGAATAAAAAGGAGAACATATGCAAAAGGTGACCAATGCCTTATTATCTCTGAAAGAAGCTACTGCGTCTTTACGCCTTAGGGTTTTGTAACCAAGTGCTTCTTGATCTTCATTGTTGATGAAGTGAAGAACTTTGCAACCAACATCTTCTTCAAGTTGGTGCTTAAGTCGCGTACTGGGATCCGCGCAAATGGTTAGTCACGTACTGGGATTCGTGCATCATCAAAGGGTGGCGTTCATATACTGAAGAGTTTAAAGGTTCTGAAGCGGTAGAAGGTTTCTGCTGTGAGTTCATTTACGAGGATTGTAGAGTCTAGGGACAAAGGTTTTGTACTAGATCTGAAACTCCTTTTCATTATAGTGGATTGCTTTTTGGGAAGGTTTCCCCCCAGGTTTTTTACTGTGAAACTAGTTTGTTTCATTGGTTTTCCTGGGTCATCATATCTTGTCTTATTTACTTTTCCATTGCATTCAATTATTGACATGATATTGATGTTTGTTTGTTTTAACTAGATTTATTCATAATAAACCTAATTAACAACTTGGGTTTAAAACTTGTTAATTCTATCAACCTGAGTCTAAATTTCCCAACACAGCAGAAGCAGAAGAATCTGAAGGATCCTTCCACCCAAGCACAGTCAGGACTCTCCAGAAGAACCCTAAGTTCAGGTTGCTATTCAACCAGTTGGGATTTGGGCTAAAGGCAAGAAGGGTGGCCACAGAGTCCCTCATGAGTATAGCAACAGATTCAGGAATGGAATGTTTCACAGCAGAATCCCATGCTAGTCGAGCTTACCTAGAGAAAACCAATGCAATAACCTTCACCGATGAGAACATCGAAGTTGAGCATCCAGACCACCGTAGACCCCTTTATCTAATGGCCACCATAAATGGTGTCCAAGTCAGAAGAGCATTAGTAGACAAAGGGACGTCACTCAACCTCATAGCCCTGAGTACCCTAAAAGTCGTGGGCCTAACTGGCAGGAGGATCCTGGGGACTCCCATGGAGATAACAGGATTTTGAGGATTAGCAGAATCTCCTGAAGGATGTGTGCAGCTGGCCTTAAGAGTAGGACCAATAGTGGCCCTGACAAGATTTCATGTGATCAATTCAGAGGTTTCCTACCATGTACTGTTGGGACACCCATGGCTCCATAAGCACCACCTTATTCCATCCACGTACCATCAATGTGTTAAAGGGAGATTGAATGGAAGACCCGTAAGGATCCCTGCCAACCATAACCCTTTCCGCCAAGGAGATGTAAACTTTGTGGAAACAATGTTCTATGATGAGTTAAAACCAGATGATGAGAGCCCCACGCTGGGGAAACTAGGAGCACCTATCTTGGAAGAAGAAGAAGGAGGGAGTACCTGTGACCTAAGAAACCTCTTGGAGAGAAAAAGGCAAAAGAGGGAGCCCAGCTCCTCAGGATCTCGGGAATGTATAGTGGTACGAAAACCCAGAGGAAGGTTGATTTATCGTTTATGAAGGATCCCAGAAGCCTGTTTTCATTAGTAGTCAGTTGACAGCACAAGAATATGAGCAATTAGTGGCCTTACTCAAGAAATACATGGATGTGTTCGTATGGACCTATGATAAGATGCCTGGTCTAGATCCCGGACTGGTGGTCCATTCTCTCAACGTAGACCTGGGAGTCAAGCTAGTAATCTAGCCAGCCAGGGTCTTTCACACCGATGTGGAAGCTCAGATAACTCAAGAAGCTGCTAGCAGCTGGTTATATCAAGCCCATCCAGCACCTTAAGTGGCTTTCCAACATAGTACCTGTGAAGAAAAAGAATGGCCAAATCCGTTGCTATATGGACTTTTACAATCTAAACAAGGCATGTCCAAAAGATGAGTTCCCTCTGCCTAATATTGACCTCATTGTGGATTTAGCTATAGGAAGTTCTATGTTTTCATTTATGGATGGGTATAATGGGTACAACCAAATCCGCATGGCTGCCAAAGATGCAGAAAAGACAGCATTCTGGACTCTAATTGGGAATTTTTATTACACTGTGATGCCCTTTGGCCTCAAAAATACAGGGGCCACATACTAGCGAACCATGACTGCTATCTTCCATGACATAATGCATAAAGAAATGGAAGACTATGTGGATGATATTGTGGTGAAATCAAAAACTAGGGCAGGACACCTTCAGATACTTGAACAAGTTTTTGAAAGGTGCAAGAAATACAAATTGTGCATGAACCCCATGAAGTGTGCCTTCAGGGTGTCTGCTGGAAAGTTTCTTGGGTTCCTAGTACATCACAGAGGCATAAGTGTAGATCCAGCAAAAGTCACAGCCATTGCAACAATGAAAAGGCCTACAACAGTAAGGGAGCTCAAAAGCTTCCTAGGGAGGGTCTCCTACATTAGGAGGTTTGTGCTAGGATTGGCTTCAGTCACAAGTGGTTTATCCAAACTATTGAAAAAAGGCGGCTAAGTTCACCTGGGAAACTGAGCAGCAAGAAGCCTTTCAAAGGATCCAGCAGATCATGAATCATCTTCCCACCCTCCAAGCACCAGTACGTGGGCGACCCCTGTTGCTATATTTAGCGTTAAACTCCCAGGCGATAGAAGTCCTGCTAGCACAAGAGGATGATAATGGGAATGAGCAACCTATTTACTACGTGAGCAGGACACTTAAGGACATTGAGACCAGGTACACCAGGATAGAAAGAGCTTGCCTAGTAGTCATCTACACATCCCAAAGGCTGAAGCGATATTTCTCATCTCACCAGATCCTTTTGGTGACTAAGTCACATCCCATAAAAGCACTCTTACATCAGCCCCTCCTGACGGGAAGGATAGCATAGTGGCTAGTCCTGCTCTCTCAATACGACAAAGGCATCAGGACCCCTAAGGCTGCATTGATGATTTCTCTAGATTTACATATGTGTATTTAATGAGAAATAAAAATGAATCATTTGACATGTTCAAACGTTATAAAACTGAAGTAGAAAATCAAAAGGATAGGAAAATAAAGATCTTACAAAGCGATAGAGGTGGTGAATATTTTCCTAACGATTTTTCTACATTTTGTGAGGAACATGGTATAATACACCAAAGTTCAACCCCTTATACACCCCAACAAAATGGTTTGGCTGAAAGGAAAAATAGAACTCTTGTAGACATGGTAAATGTCATGATCTTAAGTGCAGAACTCCCATTTAATTTATGGGGAGAGGCATTTATACTCAACCGTATATGATGGTTTAGATTGATTTTATTAGGTATGCATTTATTTGTTTAAAAGGGTTAGTATTTGTAGTTTGAGAATTAAAGAAAGAGATTGAATCACATTTTAATTCTCTATTATTGATTGAAAAAAAAAAAAAAAAGAGTCTTTGTTTCTCTATAATTTATAAGATCCTTCTGTAGTGGTGGCTATTTCAAGAGATGCTTTAAGTTCAAATCAATATATGTCAAATTGGCTAGCCAAAGCATCCGATGACTATAATTATGAAAAACAATAACTCAGCCCTCAAACAATGTTTGAATTTTGGCAGTGTTTAAATTTTCAATGTAGATTTAACAATGTTTCTTTCTTATTGTAATTTGTGATTTATGTTAATGATAATTCTAGGGTCCTCCAACTCATGAAAGTACGCAAGATTTATGTTTCTTTCTCATTGTGTTTCTTCCAACCCAGATGGATACAAGAGAGAAGTTTTGACGCTAAGGTTGACAGTCATAAGTGGAGAGATTCCTAATCCAATTAAATTTCTAATATATATATTCTCTTTGGATATGCTGATTTTTCATATTCTACATTGTTTTTGGGCGGTACTGGTAACTGGAAAGTTCAAAATGCTCATTTTCTTTTTTAGTAGCTTTAATTTTGTGCTTTCTCCGTCATATCTCTCTTCTGTTGTTGACCATTCAGTGAGGCCATTTATAAGTGAAATGAACCTTCTGTGTATTCTTGCTTTGCCAACACTATGTTAGTTCTTTCTTTTTTTTTGTGTATTACATCAATGTTGGTGTGTATCATATTTCTATGTTTCTTATTTTACTCATTGATTGTTTAGGGAAATATGATACCGAAACATTGAGCATGTGTGTGAATTTAATTAGTAATGTATATATGAAAAGTTGATTGTGTAATTTTCTTTTAGTGTTATTTGGAGCAGGAATTCCAGACCTTTAGTGTGGAGTACACCTAGAGGAGTGAGAACAAGTTCGCTGATGCACTAGCCACCCTGGGATCCTAAGTGCCATTCAAAGGGAAAGACACTCTAGTAAGAATAGGTAAGCAGGAACATTCCATCATAAGGATCCTCAAAAGGATGTTCCCTGAAGAACCTAAGCAGCAGGATTGGAGGAGTGAGGTTAAGGAGAAAATGAAAGAGGCAGGACCTAAAGGAAGTATCAAGGAACTGAGGGACTACACTCTGATGGAAGGAGAACTATATAGGAGGCTGCCTGGAGGGATCCTATCCAGGTGTGTCAATGAGAAGGAAGGAAAGCTGAGATTAGAAGAACTACATAGCCAGGCCTGTGGGGTTGCAGAAAAGATCAGCCTATACAGAAGGATGCAGCGCATGGGGTACTACTTGCCAAATATGAACAAAGAGGCAGCAACTATGCAGGAGAAGTGCCAAAAATGTCAACTTTCAATGGACAAGGAAGAGAGCTACGCCATATTTGTTACAGAAGATTGGAGAACTCCATTCATAAAGTACTTGGCTTAAGGGATCCTACCAATTGACATGACATTAGCCCGCCAGCTCAAGAAACTTGTAGTCAGGTACTTCTTACAAAACGAAATCCTATTCAAAAGGGGGTACAGCGGGGATCCCCTAAGATGCCTAGGGCCAAGGAAAGCCAGAGAAGTAGTCAGTGAAGTCCATTCCGGTGACTATGGAAGTCACCCAGGGAAAAGAAGACTCTACAAGCAATTGCCACTGTTAGGGTACTATTGGCCAACAATGAAAAAGGACTTCGAGGAACTAGTCAAAACGTGCCATGCCTGTCAAGTACTTGGAGATGCAATTCATACTCACCCAAATGTGCTGCAAGATATGACAACACCATGGCCTTTCCACACTTGGGGGCTTGATCTCATAGGGCCTATAAACCCTCCTTCCAATGGTTGCATATGGATCCTAGCGGCCACCGAGTACTTTACAAAATGGGTAGAAGCTATCCCTTTGAAAAAGGCCACTAGAGTAGCCATGCAAACTTCATTCAAGAACACATCATTACAAGGTTTGGGATCCCTAGGAGACTGATCAGTGACAATAGGACTCCGTTCATAAACAAAGACATGAAGAACTTGATTGTGGCGTATTACATCAAGCATGGAAGGTCCACATCATACTACCCACAAGGAAATGGCCAAGCTAAGGCCACCAATAGGGTGATGCTGAAGATCCTTAAAAAGATGAAGCATGAGTATAGGGGAAAATGGAGTGATCACTTGACAAATGTACTCTGGGCATACAGTAGCTCTGTGAAGACAGCCACAAGATTCTCACCATTCTCCCTAGTCTATGGGACAGAAGCCATCAGCCCTGTGGAGTTAGTTGTCCCTACGCCGAGGGTAGTGCTTGAAGAAAACCAGGAGGACACTGAGGACACAAACAATGAAAGGAGATTGACAGATCTAGAGGGGTTGGAGGAAGAAAGGGAAGTGGCTAGAAGGAGAAATCTGAGGTACCAGCAGGGGATGGCTAAGGCATATGCACAGGCAGTACACCCAAGGGCTTTCACTGAGGGGCAGCTGGTGTTGAGAACAGCAGAACATGTAAGAAGAAACCTCCTAGGACCCTCCAAATTTGCCCTAAAGTGGGAAGGACCTTACATCATCAGGGAAGCCCACGATAGTGGGTATTACTACCTCTCAAAGGAAGATGGGACAATCCTGGAAGATCCCATAAATAGGAAGTGGCTGAAACAGTACTATGCATAGAAATGGAGAGATCTCAGTACATCGAGACCCTTTTGCCAACTCTCCAATCTGCTAAGTGTTTCATCATTCTTTGCTTTTGTTATGAATTTTTGTTTAAGTAATTTTGTTTAGGAACCCAAGGTAGAAGGACATTCTGTGATCCTTACTATCTTTGATAATTTTTCTGTGTTCCTTAGATGGTAACTGTGCTTTGATTCAATGAAATCTCTTTTATTTCCTTTAAGTTACAGCTAAACTAAATATTGCAAAGTCCAAATGTAGGCAGACTTGAGGGGGGTACCTGGGCTAATGCAAAAAAAAAAAACTTTGACACATGACCCAGGACCCACACCACAATTAGTTCAAGATACATGGCCTGGGACCACATGCAAAAAGTAAGTGCCCGGGATACCTAGCCCAGTATCTGACAAAAGGGGACCTGCCTAGTTCATGATCTGGGACTTCAAAAAAAAAAAAAAAAAAAAAGCACCCAATATACCCAGTTCAGTACCTGCGCAGTAAGACAACCACCAGGGTACTTGATCCAAGACCTACAGTAAAACTTGTAGGGACCATGGCCCAAGACTCAATGTAAAAAAAAAAAAAAAAAGCAGTATACAAAAAGAGAAGAACAGATCCACATACTATTGAAAGTTAGAAGCAGTCTTTAAAAAAAAAACATATCCATGTCACAGAAAATAAGCCAGAAGTAGTGTTCAACAGAAAAAGATAAAGCTTATACAACCCAAATTGTTTGAAAAAAAATATACACATCTGAACTAGCTAAAAAAAAGAGCTAAGGAATAAGCCCGGCCAGCAAGGAACTGTCTGGAGAAATAGCAAGAACAGCTGAAGAAGAGAGAACTTTTTGCTTCTTAACCTTTAAGTCCTGCAAGATCTTGTGGGCACGAGCCAAAGCCTCCTCAGCAGCAACAATTTCAGCATCAAGATTCCTAGAGGCCTACCTCTGAAACAGCATATGGGCTAGTGAACGTAAATGCTCCAGCAAGAAGGATAGGTTGAACTTTGCTTCTATAAGATCCTGCACTACACCCCTCCATTCCAAAAGTCTTTCCTCAGATAAGGAGTCGAGAGAAGAGTTCCTCAAGGAAATTAGCACTGCACATAGCAACTCCATCAGGATGTTGCCCAAAAATACACCTCCCTTGAACCCACTGGTGAAATCTGCATGGATCTTGAACAACCCTTCTAGTAATGGCAGACCTTCCACAGGCATAGAGAAGCGCAAAAAGTTACCATAAGGAGGCCCAAAGCGATAAAAATGGCTTACAGGGAGGCTATTGAACTCCAAAAGATCAAAACGGGCCAGGAAAGTAGAGAGCCCTGAGTCAGGATCTGAAACAGTCACCTCTAGAGCCTCCCCCATTGTTGTATCTCCACTCATAGGGATTAAGGAGCTTTCAACCCTCTGGATAGTTTGGGGGGTCCTTGCTTGAAATTCCACAACTTGAGCAGACTCCACAGCTACCTCAGGAACTACAGGTTCAGGACCTTTGACACCTATGACAACACCTGCAAAGCAGACATAGTTCAAAGGAGGAAAGAGCCAGGAAAGAAAGGTAAAGTAAAAAAAAATAATAATAATAATAAAAAATAAAAAAAAATAAAAAAATAAAAAAACCAATATCAGCTTCCTATGGTGGAGCTTCCTCCTCTTGCTCCTCTGATTTCTTGAAGGACTTTGTGAAAGAACACACAGCACTATGAAGAAAGGGTGAGGAAACCTTGGCAAAATGGCTAAAGGAAGGTAAGGATACTGGGGGCTTCGCCATAGAAGGAAAAGGCAAGGGAAGAGCATAGAAAGGAGGAAAGAAGAGGAAGCACAATAAAGGTGAACAGCATGCACCTTCAAAACCCTCAGATTCCAAAGAAGAGGCAGCCTTAGAGGCAGATCTCACACTGGTTTGACCTAAAAGGGGAAGAGGAAATGGGAACTTTCAAAAAGAAAGAGATACAATAAGGTAAGATCAAGCATTCTTATAAAGGGTGAATGGGGCTCACCTGCTTGTATGGATGGAGACGCGCCCCCCAAGGGTTCTTTGCTTAACACAGGTTCAGGTGACATAGTTTTGATGGGATTGAATGTCTGCTCGAGCTGGGGATCTTGGGAAACAGGGGGCTGGGGAGTTTCAAGATCTTGAGCAACCAAGGGAACAAATTGCAGAATAGGCTGGACACTCTGCATTGGCTAGCTAACCTCCTCAGTTATACCACCACTAGGGGGCTCCTCTTCCACACCTGGTAAAACAACAGAGGGAGCAGCAATCACTCTTCCCCCGGAGTCCCACCAGTCGTGGGAGGAGGTACCTCCACCTGCAAAAGGAAAAGAATGCATAAGTACACAGTACCAAAAAAAGGGTGGAAACAAACAGAAAGAGGCACAAATAAAAGAGAGCCATACCACATCATTACCAGACGATTGACTCCTCCCTTTCTTGGGGTCTGACTTGCGCTTGGACTGCAAGGAATGAATAATCACTCATCAGTTAAAAAGAGGAAAGGAAGGACACTGCAACAACAATAATAAGCTACTGCAAAACATAAGAGAGAAGAAGAAAAGAGGCCTTGCCCTTCTCTCTCTCTCTACAGAGTCTCCAATGGTCTTTTGCTTACTATGGGTATGCCTAGAGGGTCTTAAGGGAGACTAGGGTGCAAAATCAAAGGACCCTAAAGAACCCTGGGCTGAAGAACTCACAAAACCTGAGAGAGAGAAGACTCTACCTTAGTCTTCACTCGAGTCTTGGGAAGTAAAGGATGCCCAACTTCCTTTCCCACTGTAGGGGAGCTTACTCTCCCGGGTTCCTCAGCAATTACTAACTGCTTCTGAGATTTTGTAGTCTTTCTCTTCTTGGTCTCAGATCCAGCCTCAGTACCCTCAACACCCTCTTCAAGCTCGACTTGCTTAACCTTTTCCTGCTTAATCTTCTTCTCTGTACCTTTGCCAATGGGAGTGGCAGCACCAATTGCCTCTACTGCCCTTCTTTTAATTGGCACGCCAGAGGAGGCACCAACAATAAGATCACATCCCGACCAAGTCTTTGGAAAATCTTATGCATAACACACCCAACTGCCCCTAGAAGCATGCCACTCCGTGAACCCTGTCTTGTTGCTTATAGCAGCAAATACAATACCAGCAATGGGGAGGGATAGGCGCCTGTTGGATGTAGGAGCAGAAAGAATATCAGGATTGGGAACTCTCTCAATCTTGCCGGAACCAACATAATCAATAAAAGATTTTTGAACTCTTCTCTAGTAGCCTGCAAAACCACTGGAAGTAAAGACTCCCCTCTGAGAGTTGGGCACGACAAATTAAGGACTTCTCCGTGACCAATAAGAGAAAGCTTGGAGCCTCAAGAACGGGTCCAAAGAAGGGAGAGAAGGCACTACATCCTTAAACACTGGCGGGATATCCTAATCAAAATCGAATTGCTGGAGTACCCGGTGTGCTAAGTAATGGGTGTACCTGAGGCCACTGGAGGAGGGAATTGGAAGCCATAAGGGACTAACACAAGCCAAGTAGGCCAAATTTCCTTCATCACCAGGACAAAGGTCAAAAGTATTTCCTAGAGAATTAAGAAAAGAAGCCAATACAGAGTCACAGGCAAACCCGGGGCTGAACTCCAGGGGAGAACGCCAACGTAAATGCCCTGCTTGTTCAAATAACTCAATCAAATTAAGGCCGCCACCTTTCAAACTAGCCCAACGAAAGATAATGGGGTGGCTATCAGTGGAGCTACCGCACAGACCTTTAATTACATTAGGGGATCCCTGGAACTTGTCTTTCACAAACTTCAAATTTCTGCACTTTGCTAAAGTAACTGAAGAACGGTCCCACGTGAATACCTGGAGAATGGCACAATGGAGGGACGAGGTGATCGCGTAGCAAGAGTCGCCTTCAACTTTTTCTCCATGAAGCAGATCCAATTGAGAATAAACATGGCCCAAGAACATGGGGGCTAGAGGATACTGAGCACCTCGGGCCAATTCGATTGCCAATAGGAAGAAAGTGGACTTAATCCCGTACCGGGGTACTCGCTGAACAAAAACTTGCTGAGCCAGAGTGCTAGGAGCCCGGCTCACCTGACTTCCTTGTCTTTCTCTCGCAAAAGATTCATAACCCACCTGCCCATCTTGGCTGGTTTCCCACCAGGGGAAGCAGTACGTCCACCAAAATGGCTGAATAATTTGTCTTCCATCATGAGATCCTCGTCGGAAAGACTGATGTCGAAAGGGTTCTCATCTCCAAACACGGGGAGGAGGAGGTTATTAACCACATCCTCCAAGGTAATCGTGAGCTCACCAACAGAGAAGAAGAATGCATGAAGGGAGGGACACCAACGATGTACCAAGTGCCTGAGACCTTTAGCGTCTTTGAAACCCTCAAGATTCCTAGAAATCGCCACTGCATTCAGAACCCCGACGCACTCCAGACAGCCCATAAATTCCTCGTCAAAAAGTTCCCTGTCCACCCAAATGGGCCAACCAGTGATCTTCCCAGGAACGAAATTGAAGAAAATGGGAACCGCCTCCCAAGATCCTCGTCTAATCTAAAGATCTGAAATCTCTCTTGGGTCTGGGACCTGAGCAGAAATGGCGAAACCTGCCTAACCGGAAAATACCCAAGTGTGAGGGGACGAAGGGGCCTCACCATGGGACACCAAAGGAAAGGGAGAGCCGGGCACTCCATGACCCCCTGTGACTCACCTTGTGCAGAACCAGAAGAACTCTCGCCCTCAAAGGGGCTAGGAGTATGCTCCCTCCTTTTTCGAGAGGAAGAGGAAGCCATAGAGCAGCAAGTACACTAGAAATAGGAAAGTTGAGAGAATAAAGAACCTGGGAATGGAAAACAAAGAAGCAAATTAACCGAGAGGAAGGAGATAAGCTTGAGAATGGAAGACTCTGGGAAGTAAAAGAAAAAATATGAAATGATTGCAATAATGGCACCAAAACCGGTTGGAGAAGACGATGTATGGAAAGACGCGCCAGTTGCCAAAATTTAATTTCAAAGAAGAGAGTTATTAGCAGTTATTACTGGGAGTTACGGGAAACGTAAAAAGTGGGTAGAGGAAGTTTTCACTCCAAAATTCAACTGTCACGTCCCGTGCAAAAAGGAGTTACAAAAGAAGGGAGCGCAACATGCAAAGAAGACCAGGATACCCAAAAGCAATGGGAAAGTTAGGATCTTGAAGGAAGGTAAAGGGGAACCCCGAGGATAATTAAAATAGTGAAGAGGGAAGTCCTACAAAAACTAAAATTCTAAATTACTCACGCGTGGGCTGCAGGCAACCCACGAGCTCGGGGGGCTAAATGTTGAGGTCTAAAAAATCATAACACCAAGGCCTAGAGAAATAGCACAATGGGCCAATCCCATGGCAAGCCCAAAAGACTTGAAGCCTAAAATCCATGAAGGGACAAGCCTTAGAGCCCATGAAACAAAGGGAAGAAAGAAAAAGGCCCATCCCGCCAAGATCAGGATCCTCAGGACGCGCAACACAGTTGAAGTGGGATTAAGACAACTCAAAATGGGTGCCACGAAACACAAGAAACGAAGGGCAGATATGTACTTCTCAAGCACCCAGTGATGTAGCAAAGAACCAGAAGGCTTGGAAAGCAACAACTTGTGAACAAAAGGCTAGTACCTCGGGGAACCCAGGAAGAAGAACCATAAAGGGAAGTAGCTGGGAAAACCTTCAACTTGGCAGGGATGGATTCAGCTCACTTAGGAAAAATAACAAAAAGGGAAGGACAGCCAAAAGCTGAGTCTAAAAGGTAAGAAGCCTTGAAAGAAGAGAGATTGAAGGTCAGCTCCCCAAGGACACCCCGAAATGGAAAGTCAGCAAGTGGCTTTTAGGGAAACAACACCAAAAGAGGAAAACTATGAGAAATAGGGAAAGAACCAACCATCAAAATGGCTGGCATAACAGGGGCTCTGGTACCCAGGGAGCCAAGGGGGAGAATCAATGGTACCCCGAACCCTAGAATGACACTATAAAAGAAGGGAAGCAGCCAACATTGGAGGGACATTCAGCAATAAGAAATCATAACAGAATCATTGAGAAAACATTGTCTAAAACTCAAAGAAAGTAGAAAAACAGCGCCCGGTATCCCAGAACATCCACTATAGAATATACTTGGATTCAGACGGATTCAAACTTTGCAAGTCTTAAAGGCTTAGATAGGCATCTAAGTCTGTAATTTTTGAGCTTATTTGGACCTTGTAACACATCTTAGTGAGCACATTGTAATTCACAATTAAGAAAAATAATGAAATATTTTATACTAATTTGAGGATCTTTAACAATTATTTTGTGTGTTTCTTTATTACATTGTCTTCCTTTACTGTTTCTTGCTATTCATATACCTATATTCTTGCTTGCTAGTATGTACGTATTGTAGGATCCTTGCTCTGTGCGCCACTTGGTTTGAAAAACAGCCCATTTTGCTGCAATAAACCAAGCCCAGTCCCTTCAAACTACAACAACAAGGCCTAAGGTCCTTGCTTCAGCTTGGGCCTAGGCACTGTCCAAAAAGGGACCCTCACACCCTTATACCTGGGTGTTTTTTAGCCAGTCTGGGTTTGCTAGTTCTACCTAGGCTCCAGATCCGAGGGAAATTTTAGACCTTCAGATTAGGCGAGGATCCCACGAGGCGGTTCCCATCTTTTTCGACTTCGTCCCGGGGAAGATTACTAGTTAGTCCAGTTGGGTGGAGACAGAGCTTTCTGATGGTAAATTTGTCAGTTGCTTGGGGCGCGCAGGGATCCTGAAATCAGTAGCAATTTCCAAGAATCTTGAAGCTTTTAAGGACGCCAAGGGCCTTAGACACTTAATGCGCCGCTGGTGTCCTTCTCTCCACACTTTCTTCTTTTTTGTTGGTAAGCTCACCATCACTTTGGAGAATGTGGTTAATAATTTTCTCCTCCCAGTGTTTGGTGATGAGAATCCCTTTGATATCAGCCTTTTCAGTGAGGATCTCGAGGTTGAAGACAAGCTTTTTAGTCACTTCGGCGGGCGTACGGCCTCTCCCGGGGGGAAACCGGCCAAAATGGGTAAGTGGGTCTTGAACCTTTCTGGAGAGAAAAACAAGGCAGTTAGGCAAGGTAGGTTCCTGACACTCTGGCTCAATAAGTTTTTATTCAGTGAGTTCCCTAGATACGGGATTAAGTCTATTTTCTTTCCTCTGGCAATCAAGTTGGCCCGGGGTGCTCAGTATCCTTTAGCCCCCATGTTCTTAGGCCATGTTTAGTCTCAATTGGATCTGCTTCATGGGGATGAGGTTGAGGGCAACTCCTGCTATACTATCACTTCTTCCTTCCACTGTGCTATCCTTCAGGGGTTCATGTGGGATTGGTCTTCCGTCACTTTGGCTAAGTGTAGGAATTTAAAGTATATGAAGGATAAGTTCCAGGGATACCCAGACGTGATCAAAGGGCTGTGTGGCAATTCTACTGACAGTCATCCTATCATTTTTCGCTGGTCTAATTTGAAGGGGGGCAACCTCAATTTGGTGGAATTGTTTGATCAAGCAAGGCATTTAAGTTGGCATTCTCCCCGAGAGTTCAGTCCTGGGTTCGCCTGTGATTCTATGTTGGCTTCTTTCCTTAACTCCCCAAGGAATACCTTTGATTTGCGTCGGGGAGATGAGGGCAGTTTGGCATACTTAGCTTACATCAGCCCCTCGTGGCTTCCAGTACCTTCATCAAGTGGTCCAACGTTCACTCACTATTCAGCACACTTGGTACTTAGACAATTTGGTTTTGATCAGGACATCCCGCCGGTATTCAAGGAGGTAGTGCCTTCTCTCCCTTCCCTGGATCCGTTTCTAAGGTCCTAGGCTTTTTCTTACTGGTCACGGAGGAGCCCTCAATTTGTGGTGCCAAACTCCCAGCGAGGAGTCTTTGCTTCCAGTAGCTTTGCTGGTTATTGGAGAAGAGTTCAGAAGTCCTTCTTAAATTTTGTTGGTTTCGGTAAGATTGGGAGGACTCTTGATCCTACTCTTTTCTCTACTCATACCTTTAACAAGCGTTTGGCACTCCCCACTGCTGGCATTGTGTCTGCTGCCATAAGTAGCAAAACAGGATTTGTGGAGTGGCATGCCTCTAGGGGTGGTTGGGTATGTCATACGAATGATTTTCCTGATGCTTAGTCAGGGTGTGACCTTATTGTGGGTGCTTCTTCTGGTGTGCCAATCAAGAGAGGGGTGGTAGAGGTAATTGGTGCTGCCACTCCTGTGGGCAAAGGTAGGGAGAAGAAAATCAAATAGGAAGTTGTCAAAAGAGCTAAGATTGAGGAAAGCGTTGAGGGTACTGAGGCTGGCCCTGAGACTAAGAAGAGGAAAACTACTAAGTCTCGCAAGCAGCTAGTTATTTTTGAGGAGCTTAAGAGAGTGGACCCCTCTACAGTTGGAAAGGAAGTTGGCCATCCTTTAATCCCAAAGAACAGAGTGAAAACTAAGGTAGAGTCTTCTATCTTTCAGGTTCCTGTGAGTTCCTCAGCCCATGGTTCTTCGGGGTTTGACATCACACTCGTCTCCCTTAAGACCCTTTGGGCGTACCCGTAGTAGACAAAAGACTATTAAAGAATCTGTAGAGAGAGAGAGAAGGGCAAGGCCTCTTTCCTTCTTCTCTCTTTCTTTTTTTTGCATCTGGCCATCTTGGCTTGCTGTTCTTGTTGTGTCTCACTTTTCTCTTTTCTTTAACTGATGAATGGTCACTCCTTTTTTTTTGTAGTCTAAGCGCAAATCAAACCCCAATGGAGGTAAAAGCCAATCCTCTGGTGATGATGTGGTATGACCCTCTTTCACTTGTGCCCTTTTATTGTTTGCTTTCTTTCCCTTTTCTAGTGCTGCGTACATATATTTATTTATTTATTTATTTTATGTCTGCCACATACTCCTTCTTGCTCCTCTTTTCTTTTGCAGGTCAAGGTGCCTCCTCCTGCAGCTGGTGGTGCCTTAGTGAAAGAAGTTATGGTAGCTCAGCCTGCTGCTGCCTTAAGTGTGGATAAGGAGCCCCCTAGTGGTGGCATAGTTGAGGAAGCTAGGCAGGTAGTGAAGGATGCCTAGCCCATTTCACCTTCTGCTTTCTTGGCCGTCTAAGACCCTGAAACTTTTCAGCCTCCTGTCCCCTAAGAGCCTAAGCCCGTGCAAACCCCTAGTCCAACTAAAACTGTGACACTTGAGCCCACTACTAAGTTTGCGTTGGGCAAGGAGTCTTTAGGAGGTGCGTCCTTATCTACTCGAGCAGGTAAGCCTCATCCATTCTTTATTAGCACCTATTCTTATTTCCCTTATCCTTTCTTCCTAAAGGTTCTTGTTCCTTTTCCCCTTTGTTTCTTTTAGGTCAAACCAGCGCCCAATCTGCCCTTGAAGCTGCTCCTTCCTTGGAGTCAGAGGCTTCTGAAGGTGTGTACTACCCGCCATCATTATTCTTCTCCCCTTTTCAGTTCTTTTTTTTTTCTTTCTTTCTATACTTCTTTTATGGCGAGTCCCCCGGTGTCCCTCCCTTCCTTTAGCACTTTTGCCAAGGTTTCTTCACCTTTCTTTCAACGTACTTTATGCCCTTTCACAGAGTCTTCTGAAAGGTCAGAAAGGCGGGAGGAGGAGCTTTCGTTGATGGTTGAAGTGGCTGCCTAAGCTCAAAAGGAAGCTCTACCACAGGGGAATGGTACTGGTTTTTTTTTTTCCTTCTATCTTTACTCCTTCCTTTCTCTCTCCCCCTTTTTTTGACTCTGTTTGCTTTCACAGGTGCTGACACAGGTGCTAAGGATCCTAAGCCTGCAGTTACTAAAGAAGCTAAGGAACCTGTTCCCACTGTCTAGGTTGTTGAAGCTCAGACAGGGATTCCCCAGACTATTCAAAGGGTTGGAAGTCCTCCAGCTCCTAAAGGTGGAGACACAACAATAAAGGAGGCCCCCGAGATGGCTATCTCAAATCCTAGCTCAAGGCTCCTTGCTTTTCTGGCCCACTTTGATTCTCTAGAGTTCAACAGTCTTCCTACAAGCCACTTCCATCGCTTTGGGCCTCCCTTTGGTAGCTTCATGCACTTCTCTGTGCCTGTTGAGGGCTTGCCACTCTTGGAGGGGCTACTCAAAGCCCATGGGGACTTCACCAGTGGGTTCAGGGGAATCGTATTCTTGGGCAACATCCTGATGGAGCTCTTGTGCGCCGTGCTGATTTCTCTGAGGGACTCCTCTCCTGATTCCCTCTCCGAGGAGAGACTTTTGGAGTGGAGATGAGTGGTGCAGGATCTTATGGAAGTCAAGTTCAATTTGTCTTTTTTGCTGGATTACCTGTGGTCCTTAGCTTACATGCTGTTCTAGAGGAAGGTTTCTAAGGACCTTGACATTGAGATTGCTGCTGCTGAGGAGGCCCTGGCTCGTGCTCACAAGGCATTGCAAGATCTGAAAGTTAAGAAGTAGCTAGTTCTTTCTTCATCAACTGTTCCTGCAATTTCCTCAGGAGGCTCTTTGCTGACCGACCTTATTCCTTAGTTCCTCTTTCTTTTTCTTTCTTTGAATAACTCAGGGTGTATAAGTTTATTTCCTCCATTGTTTTGTTTTTTTCAGACAATTCGAGGTGTTTAAATTTTTTTTTTTAAAGTAGCTACTTCTGACTGCTTTCTTTATGATATATATGGATCTGTGCTTTATGCATTTTTTTTTCTTTCTGTTTTCTCTCTCTCTCTCTCTCTCTCTCTCTTGTTTTTTTTTTGTATTGAGTCTTGGACCATGGCTCCTACAAATTCTTGTGGTAGGTCTTGGAATAGGTACCCTTGTGGTTGTGTTCCTGCGCAGGTACTAAGCTAGGTACATTGGATGCTGTATTATTCTTTTTTTTTTCCAAGTCCTAGGTCATGAACCAGGAGGACCTATTTTAGGGGAAGTACTAGGCTGGGTACCCCGGGGCACTCATTCTTGCTCGAAGTCCCAGACCATGTACTTGGACTGATTGTGGTGTGAGTCCTAGGTCATGCGTTAAGATTTCATCCTTCTTCCTTTTTTTTTTTTTTTTTTTTTTGCGCTAACCCAGGTACCTCTCCTAGAGTTGGCCACATTTGGGCTGAGCCATGTAATATTATGCAATCATACATCTTACTTGAAGCTCCATTTTTTTTTGAAAAGATTCCATCACAGTTACTAAGATAAGGAACATAGGATAATTGTCAAAAAGATAGTAAGGATCTTAGAGTGTCCTTCTATCATGGATTCTAAAAAAAGATGACTACATAAAGTTCTTTGCAAAAAACAACATGGCAAAACACAGAGAGTGAGGATTTTCAGTATCACCCAGAGTACATCTGTCAGGTGGGCACTCCATTTTCCCCCATACTCATGTTTCATTTTCTTGAGGATTTTCAATATCACCCTTTTGGTAGCCTCGGCCTAGCCATTTCCTTGTGGATAATATGGTGTGGACCTCCCATGCTTGATGTGATACGCCTCGGTCAGGTCCCTCATATGCTTATTTATGAATGGTGTACCATTGTCACTGATCAGTCTCCTTGGGATCCTAAAGCGTGTAATGATATGTTCTCGGATGAAGTTTGCCACGGCTGTTCCGGTGGCCTTCTTCAAAGGGATGGCTTCTACCCATTTTGTAAAATATTTGGTGGTTGCTAAGATCCATATATGGCCATTAGAATGGGGATTTATGGGTCCTATAAGATCGAGCCCCCAAGTATGGAAAGGCCATGGTGTGGTCATATCTTGCAGCACATCTGGGTGAGTATGTATTGCATCTCTAAGTACTTGGCATGCATGACACATTTTAACCAGCTTCTTGGAGTTCTTTTTCATTGTAGGCCAATAGTGCCCCAACTACAACAACTGCCTGTAAAGCCTTCTTTTCCCTGGGTAACTTCTACAATCACCGGAGTGGACTTCTCTGACTGCTTCTCTGGCCTCCCAAGGCCCCAGGCATCTTAGGGGATCCCCGCCGTACCCCTTTTTAAACAAGATTCCATTTTGCAAGAAGTATCTAAAGGCAAGTTTCTTGAGCTAGTGAGCCAGTGTCCTGTCAGTTGGTAGGATCCCTTGAGCCAAGTATTCCATAAATGGGGTCCTCCAATCTTCTGTCACGAATACGGCATAACTTTCTTCTTTGTCCATTGAAAGTCGACACTTTTGACATTCCTCCTGTACAATTGTAGCCTCTTTGTTCATATTTGGCCAGTAATACCCCATGCGCTGCATCCTTTTGTATAGGCTGATTTTTTCTGCAATCCCACAAACCTGGCTGTACAGTTCTTCTAATCTCAGCTTCCCTTCTTTTTCATTGATACATTTGGACAGGATCCCTCCGGGCAGCCTCCTGTACAACTCTCCTTCTATCAAAGGGTAATCTTTTAGTTCCTTGATACTTCCTTCATGCCCCAACTTTCCTATCTTTCCTTTTACCTCATCTCTCCAATCTTTCTGTTTTGATTCTTCAAGGAACATCCTTTTGAGGATCCCTATGATGGAATGTTCCTGCTTGCTTACCTTTATCAAAGTACTTTTTCCTTTAAATGGTATCTGGGATCCTAGGGTGGCTAGTGCATCAGCAAACTTGTTTTCGCTTCTTTGGGTGTATTCCACACTGAAGGTTTGGAATTTTTTGCTCCAACTTCTGTGCCCAAGTTCTGTAGGCTGCCAAACTTTGTTCTCTTAGTGCAAAGTCACCCTTTACTTGGGAGACTACGAGGTTGGAGTCTCCCAAAACCTTCATATGTTTTACCCCTATGCTGAGTGCTATGTCCAGTCCAGTCAAGGTATGCCTCGTACTTAGCAGCATTATTTGAACAGAGAAACTCAAGCTTGAAGGATAATGGCATGGTATCCCCATCTTCGCAACTTAACACAATTCCCAAGCCATTTGAAGTTGTCGTTGCTGACCCGTCAAATCTCATGGTCCATTTTTTTCCTGAGAGTTCTACTACTTCCACCTCTCCGGGGATCTCCTTGCTTAGTGATCACTCTTCTTCCCCTAGGAACTGGGCTAGCAGATTTGCTATGGCTTGGCTTTTGACAGCCTTGGGGGTCCTCAGACCGATGTCATATTGAGAGAGCAAAACCAGCCACTGTGCTATTCTTCCCTTTAGGAGAGGCTGGTGAAGGAGTGCTTTTATGGGATGAGACTTGGTCACTAGGAGGATCTGGTGGGCTGAGAAGTACCGTTTTAGCCTTTGGGATCCATACATAACCACCAGACATGCCCTTTCTATCCTGGGGTACCTGGTCTTTGTATCTTTTAGTGTCCTGCTCACATAATAAATGGGTTGCTCATTCCCATCATCATCTTCCTATGCTAGCAGGGCTCCTATAGCTTGGGAATTTGATGCTAAATATAGTAACAAGGGTCGCCCACGTACTGGTGCTTGTAAGGTAGGCAGATGGTTCATAATCTGCTAGATCCTCTAAAAGGCTTTCTGCTGTTCAGTTCCCCAAGTGAACTCAACCCTCTTTTTCAGCTATTTGGATAATTCACTTGTGACCGAAGCCAGTCCTGGCACAAACCTCCTGATGTAAGAGACCCTCCCCAGGAAACTTTTGAGCTTTAACCGTTTTTGGCCTCCTCATTGTTGCAATTGTTGTGGCCTTGGCTGGATCCACACTTATGCCTTTGCGATGTATTAGGAACCCAAGAAATTTTCCAGCAGACACTCCAAAGGCACACTTCATGGGGTTCATGCGTAGTTTGTACTTCCTGTACCTTTCAAAAACTTGTTCAAGCACCTAGAAGTGTCCTGCCCTAGTCTTAGACTTTACCACGATGTCATCCACATAATCGTCCATTTCCCTAAGCATCATATCATGGAAGATGGCTATCATGGTTTGTTGGTACATGGCTCCCGCATTCTTAAGGCCAAAGGGCATCACAATGTAATAGAAATTCCTGATCGGGGTCCTGAATGCTGTCTTATCTACATCTCTAGCAGCCATGCGAATTTGGTTATACCCACTATATCCATCTATAAATAAAAACATAGAGTTTCCCGCAGCTGAATCTACAAGGAGATCAATATTAGGCAGGGGGAATTCATCTTTTGGACATGCCTTGTTCAGATTGTGAAAATCCACACAACACCGGATTTGGCCATTCTTTTTCTTCATAGGTACTATGTTGGAGAGCCATTTAGGATGCTGGATTGGCTTGATGAACCCAGCTGCCAGTAGCTTCTTGACTTCCTGAGTTATTTGAGCCTCTATGTCAGTGTGAAAGACCTTGGCTGGTTGAACTACTGGCTTAACTCCTGGGTTCATGTTGAGAGAATGGACTACTAGTCCTAGGTCCAAGCCAGGCATCGCATTGTATGTCCATGCGAATACATCCACATACCTCCTGAGTAATGCTACTAATTGTTCTTTTTCTTGTGTTGTTAACTGACTGCTAATGAAGACAGGTTTCAGGGATCCTAGACCAGCCCCCAAGTTTACTTCTTCCAATTCCTCTTCAGACTGGATTTGAGCTTCCTTGTCTAGATCCTCTAGGATTTCTTCTTGAACCATCATACAATCTGGCAGTTCGGGACCCTCCTGCATAATGCATTCAAGCCCCGCGTACCTTTATAAACGATATATTAGCCTTCCTCCGGGCTCCCGCACCACTACACATTCCCAGGATCCTGAGGAGCTAGTCTCCTTCTTTTGCCTTTTTCTGTCCAAGAGGTTCCTTAGGTCGTGGGTACCTCCTCTTTCTTCTTCTTCCAAGACAAGTGCTCCTAGTGTCCCTAGTGTGGGACTCTCATCATCTAGTTCCAATTCTTCATAAAACATTGTTTCTATAAAGTTCACTTCTTCTTGGCTGAAAGGGATTGGATTGGCAGGGATTCTTATGGGCTTCCCATTCAATCTTCCTTTAACACATTGATGGTACATGGAGGGAATGAGGCGATGCTTATGGAGCCAGGGGCGTCCCAACAGAACATGGTAAGAAACTTCTGAGTTAATCAAATGGAATATGGTCAGGGCTACTATTAGGCCCACCTTTAAGGCCAGCTGCACATATCCCTCAGTCGATTCTGCTACTCCTCCAAATCCTATTATCTCCATAGGAGCCCCCAGGATCCTCCTACCAATCAAGCCCACAGCCTCTAAGGTACTTAGGGCTATGAGGTTGAATGATGCCCCTATGTCTATCAGTGCTCTCCTGATTTGGACACCGTTTATGGTGGCCATCAGATAAAAGGGTCTGCAATGGTCTGGATGTTCAACTTCCATGTCTTCATCCGTGAAGGTTATTGCATTGGTTGTCTCCAAGTAAGCTCGGTTGGCATGGGATTCTACTGTGAAACATTCCACCCCTGAATCAGCTGCTATACTCATGAGGGATTCTATGGCCATCCTTCTTACTTCTAGCCCAAATCCCAATTGATTGAATAATGATCTGAACTTAGGGCTCTTCTGAAGGGTCTTGACTGTGCTAGGGTGAAAGGATCCTTCAGGTTCCTCTACTTCTGCCGAGCTTCCATGGATTACTACAGCCACCACTCCTTTCCCTTTATGGTTGGGTAAAGGGTTCCTCTACACCTCGGGCTCCTTTTGGGTGAGCTCCAGGGTCCTCTCCCTAAACTTTTTTGTGAAAAAGCCTCCGAAGGGTCCAACAATCCTTGGTGGAGTGCTTGACATAGTTATGAATCATGCAAAACAAAGGATTCTTCCTTTCTTCCTCAATAGGTGGAATGGACACAGTGAATGACCTAACAATTCCGTCTCCAATCCATTTATCCAGAACATGATTCAATTCTTCCGCAGTACATGGGATCACAGGTGGTTCCTCGGCCATTTCTCCTTTAATTCTCTTCCTCTTTTCTCCTACCAAAGCTGTCATGGCCTAAGGTACTGGCACCCTCTTTGTTCTCATGGTCAACACTGTCCTCCTAGTTCTCTGTAGCAGGTCAGCAAATTGGGTTATGCATAGATTTTCGAGATTAAGCCTGTAATCAAAGAGCATGTTAGATATGCAAGTCTCCATGAGCTCCCTATCGAACCGTGTGCCTCACCAATCCATCCAACCACCAATTGGTGAAGGATGAGGGGGCACAAATCTTTTATAGCATTCGATCGTAGACCAAGCCCATTGGTATTGGAGCAAATTGTGAAATCCCTCACAATCCCTCCCTCACAATGCGGCTCCAACGACTCAAACCTATGACCTTGGCTCTGATACCACTTGATAGGCCACAAAGAAATTGACCCCTTGTGATTGAAATTAATTAATTAATTAGCCAAATTATTAATTAATCAATTTATCATGCAAAACACGTGGTAGCACAAACAAATCACCAATAAACTAATTATGCAGGCGGAAAATAAATAACACGGTAATTTGTTTACGAATGGAGAAAACCTAACGGCAAAAACTCCACCGAGTGTCACCACTCCTGAAACTCCACTATTATCACAACAAGCGGTTACAAGTAAAGGAATCCCAAGTACCTTACCAACCTACAGTTGAACCCTTACCCCAATACCCAATTGGACTTGTTCTGTAATGACAGTTCCCCCTTTTGATGCACGGCTCCCAAGTACGTGACTAACCAATGCGCGAATCCCAGTACGCAACTTCAATAACCAACTATGAAGGTTATTGACTGCAAAGTTCTTTAATTCATCCACATGATGAAGATCAAGAAGATGCTTGGTTACAAAACCCTATGGTGCACATACACAGCAACTTCTTCAAGAGAAAGAGATAAACTAGGGCAAGAACTTCGTCTTTGGTTACAAATTGCTTGAACAGAGTTTGCTCAATGCTTGTGCAACTTGTGTACTTTGACAGCTCTTAAAACAATCCTTTTATATGTCTAGGGTTAGGAGAAAAGAAAGCCCAAAGACACATCCATGGATCTCAAGAAAAATAGAACAGAAATTCTGTTTTCATAAACCTCGACAGATAGAAGCTGTCAAGCATCTGTCGAGCTAGCTGTCGAGCCACGGGGCTAAAACAACTTCTTAAACCTCGACACATGCTAGCTGTCAAGTTTTAATAACTCTGCACTTTCAGCTTGTTTTCTTGGACAGACTTGAAGGCTTCAACACTTGATCTTGAAACATGATTTCTTGAAGTATTTAAACACATCCTAAATCTACCCAAATACAAGTAAAGTGCATTTTGTCAAAGGATTAGCCAATTACATAAAATCATGATATATGTTCTTAACATGTGAAACACATATGTCCTAACACTCCCTTTCTTCGTGATCCCCATAGCAGTCCAAAGAAACATCCTCAAATCTTTTGATGAACTGGATAGGGTCTTTTCCGAGCCTTTGCCTTACCATCTGAAGGCTTTGGAAGGTGGCCTTGTCTTCACCTGGATAATACTTTGAGCAAAACCTCTCCATCATCTCATTCCAGGTCTTAATGGACCCCGGCCTCAAGGTAGTGTACCATGTGTATGCTCTGTCCAATAGGGACTTAGCAAACTCTCTTAGACACAGCTCCTTGTCTCCTGCGTAAAGACCCATGGTGTGAATGAACCTACTCACGTGCTCCACAGCACTTCCGTTCCTTCCATCAAAAGGGTGAAACTTTGGGGGTTCATATCCCTTGGGATAGGGCTTGCCAAGGAGTTTTGGTGGGAATGAGGGATCCCGAGAGAATTGCTTGGGGATCCCCGAGAGCTTTTCCCTTTCTTGTTCCAAAAGGGCGTTGACATCCGCTAGTGTGAGATACTAGGGGTTAACTCCCCCTCCTACTACTGACCCTCCTTTTGGTTGGGCTCTTTCTTGGTTGGCCACAGGGGGAGCGTTATCTCTGATTTCTTGAGTCCTTCCCTCTTTGAGGATACGGATCTCCTGTTGTAAGTCTTTCATCATTTCTGCCATCTGAGCCATGGGCTCTAGTTCCTACACCCCACACCTCTGTCCTAAGACGACCTCCTGCTCCACCAGAGGTACTTCATTCCTCTGCCTTGAAGTTACCTCATTTTCTCCTACGAGCTCAAATGTCGCAGGTAGTACATTGGTACCTTTACTGTTCCTTGGTCTTGGAGCCATGCTCTGCGAAGGGACTGCTTCTTCCCTTTCCTTTACCTAGTCCCTAGTGGAGTCGCCCTAATGTGTGGGTTCTTTTTTTTTTTAGCACACAGGCCCAAGTAGAAACAAGGATCCTGGACCCAATACTTATTGTTTTAAGGGATTGGGCTTGGTTCACCGCAGCTAAATTGGGCTGATTTCGAACCAAGTAGTGCACAAAGCATGAATCCTACAACACATACATGCTAACAGACAAGAAATATATGCACTGAACAGCAAGGAATAGCAAAGGAACGAAATTGATCAAGAAGGAACATAAAATAAAGCATTAGGGATCTTAAAATAATGCAAAATATTTTATTACTTTCTTGATTGTGTAATACACTATGCTCACTAGGACGGGTTACAAGGTCCAAATAAGTTCAAAATCACAGACTTAGATGGCTCTTCAGGCCTCTAAGACTTGCAAAGTTTGAATCTCTTTGAATCTAAGTGTGTTCTCTAGTGGCTATTTGAGGATACCGAACAATATTTCCCTCCTTTTTCTCTTTTTTTTTTTTTTTTTTTTTTTTTTTTGAATTCTAACAGAGTTTTCTTAATGATTTTTACTCTAATTCACTATTGTTGAATGTCTTTCACTGTTGGTTGCTTCCCCTTTTATAGTGCCATCCTAGGGTTTCCGGGGTACCACTGATTCCCTCTATTTGTTCTTCTGGGTACCAGAACCAATGTTGTGTCAGCAACATTAGTGGCTGGTCCCTTCCTTATTCTTTATTATTTCCCTTTTTTGAGATTTCATCTTCGAAAGACCCCAGCTAACCTTCCCGTACTGGGGTGTCTTAAAGGGCTGACCTTTGGTCTTTCTTCTTTTAAGGCTTCTAGATTCCACCTTTTCAGACCCAACTTTTGGTTGCTTTTCCCTTTATCATTTTTACCAAGTGAGTTGATTCCTTCCTGCCAGGCTGAAAGATCCCCAGCCACATTCCCTTATGGTTCTTCTTCCTGGGTTCCCCGAGGTACTAGGCCTTTACTCATGGGTTGTTGGTTCTTAAGCCTTCTGACCCCCTTTCTGCATCATTGAGTGGCTGATAGAGACATATCTATTCTATTTCCTTGTGTTTCTTGGTACACACTCTAAACTGTCTTAATCCCAACCTAGCTTTGCTGCATGTCCCAAGGATCCCTGGCTCCTGGGAATCCCCAGGTATCCTGGCCCAGTTATTTTCCCGGGCTCCCCAGCGATTTTCTGACCTTTAAGGGCTATGCTGGGCTTTTTTCCTTCCTTTATTTTATGGGGCCTGAGACTTGCCCATTCATGGATTTAGGTTCCTCTTTATGGACCCTTAATGGGTTTGGACCTCTCTTCTTTCTTATTGGAAGCCTAAATGCTTTATTTTTCCTAGGTTTCAATCCTTTGCTTTGTTTTGGGCCTTGGTATAACATTGTGATTTTTTGGACCTCAACAATGGACCCAATATTATTGTTGTTGTTGTTGTTGTTGTTTTGTTTTTATTTAATTTTAGGATTTAATAAAGTAAAATATATTAAACTATAAGTCTATAAGAGCATTAGCATCCGGAATTGCATAAAAGTTTCTATTTTACCATGTAAAAAGCTATTTTATCTATTATACAATATCATTTTACAATACACCCAACATCTCAAATTTTATTTTAACATATAACACATTAAAATAATATAAATTATACAATTAAATAATATAAAACTATCTATCTCTCTTCTCTCTAATTTCTGTCACTGCCTCTCTGTCTCTGTCTCTCTCTCTCTCTCCCTCTCTCTCAACCACACCACCACCAACAATATGAGGCACCACCACACCAAAACCCATTGTTTAACCACCACAACCACCACCAACCCAACCAGGATCAAAGCAGCAAACCCACCATCACATCAACCACCACGACCTAAGAACAAAACGCAACCACCATGCCAAGAACAAAACCACCATGGCCCAACCACAACCACGAACCACAACCCCCAACTTCCACCACAAACGCCACCTTGACCACAACCCACGACCTCCTTGGCTTGACCACAAACTACCACACCAAAACCCATTGTTTCCGCTACAACCACCACTAACCCAACCAAGAACAAAGCCCAGCAAACCCATTATCACTGCAACCACCGTGACCTAAGAACAAAACCACAATTACCCAGCCACAACCACAGCTCCACCATGGTTCCATGATGTCCACGCCTTCACCACAGAAGCCGATCTCCATGCCTCCACCATAAACCGTTGTCTCCATGTCGATTCGAGAGAGACCGAGACAAAGAGAGTGGGGAGAGAGAGGCTAAGATTACAGAGAGAGGGATGGAGTCTGAGCTGAGAAAAGAGAGACTTGGAAGAGAGAGAGAGAGAGAGAGAGGAGAAGTAATGAAATATAATAAAAACGATTTTACAACTTGCTACAGTATCTTCTAAAAGTACCATCTTACTGTAGCTAAGTTGCAAAAATTTTTATAAATAGAAATTGGGATAATGCTTGTTTTTGTTGGTTTGATGGTAAAAAATAGCAATTTAGGGGTTGCAATTCTAATGCTCTAACTATATAACTATGTGTTTGATTAAATAGGTTTGAGATTTTTTTTTAACGCTTCATACCCCTTGTTTCATGTCTGACACCATCAGGGATTCGTAATTCACTTAACCAACATTTTTGTTTTTTTTTTTTTTTTGGAAAGTTGGAAACCAACGTATTTAAGAATCTGTCAATACCTATTGTCCCACACAAATAAAAATATTTCAAATAACACCATAATGACACTCAATCATCAAGACCAAAGGTTTGGCTATCTTGGATGTGTTTCTCAAAGTACGGTTGATCATTATAAACATCATTCTAGTCATTATTAGCTGAATTAAATTATTAAAAAAAAAAATCACCTTTGTAGTTAATGGTCTCTCTCATAGTGGCATCACCCTCGGATTTCTTAGCTTTTCACACTCGCCTTCCATTCTCTAGTAGTCTAGTCTCTTCTCTTCTTTTTTTGTTTTTTGTGATTTTATTTATTAGGTTAAAGTGACGACTGGCGACTGACGTGAGCGTTAGGCTTTTATTTTTTACTTTTTTTTTCAATCAATTTTGGTTAGGGCTACTGGGCTGATCTGTTTATTACATTTTTTATTAGTTTGGGGTCTTTGAACTCCATTTGGAGGCCTAAAATAAGCACACACAAAAAAAATTAAATTTTCCTTTATAGCACAAGATCTTTAGTATCTCTATGGGATCGGAATTCTATAAGATCTGGATTGAAATCTCACACAAATTTCACTTTATTAGAGATCCTAGTGAGATCCATAACATTTTAGGGATGTAGGATCTTAGTATTTTAATATCCTAAGATCCAGATAGGGATATTAATAACCATAGACTATACTACTACTATTTAAAGGGTTTCTCCTGTTTGGAATGAACATTTTGGTGGTTAAAAAATACCCCTACATCCAATGTTTAAGTAAAGACAAAACTTGGGGATAACCCAGTAAAAATACATATAACTCTCACATAAATTATCTTAAAATTTAAGAGTGATATACTTATTGGCCCCCCTAGAATTTTGGAAAAAAATGACTTTAGACCTCAAATAAATTCACACTTTCAACCTAATGAGAAAATTTTGATAGGGTAAATTACAAAATTAGTCCCTATCCTTTACACCATATCTCAATTTGGTCCTTAACCTTTCAATTGTTTCAATTTGGTCCCTAACCTTTTTAGTGTCGTGTCAATTTAGTCCATGTTGTTATCTCTTAGATGAAAAAAACTGATGTGTCAAATGGAATAATAAAAATATATTAATTATATCACATCAACGGCCAACTGTACTGCCACGTCAGATTAAAAAAAAAATCTATTGCAAATGTTCACACATGAGATCAGATTAGGGAAATTTCTAAATCCCTAAATTCCTGTCTCTCATCAGGTTCATCTTCCTCTCCTCCATCACCTTTACTCTCACTCTCACTTTCCCAAAACGCTTTCCCGCCAAAAGCACTTACTTAACTCTTTCAAATGGCCCCTAGTTTTGCTTTCTCTCTCTGTATCTCTCTTCTTATATAACACCATCTTCCACAACCTCGCTCACATTATTATCTCTTTCTCTGATCTTTGTCTCTTTTGAGCTTTTTTATTTTTTTCCTTTCTTTCAAACAAACCCATTTATTTCCAATCTTAATCTTATCAATTTCAAAAAGCTGAGAAAGATCGTGGTTTTGAACCTTTTGATCATTTTTAGCTTCTGGGTGTTATGTGTTGGGCTTTGGATTTTTTAAGTTGAAGTTGATATTGCTGGCTTAAAAAATCCACTCAAATTATTTTAAAAACAAAAATAAAATAAAACCATTTCAGATGTTCACATGTACAAATCAGTCTAGGGAAAATTCTAAATCCTTCCAATCTCTCATCAGATTCACCTCCCTTTCTTCTCTCTCTCTCTCTCTCTCTCTCTCTCTCTCCCCCCCCCCCCCCCAACTCTCACGTGAGTCAAGAATCAAGATTACAAATCTCACATGTGAACATTTGAAGTGGGTTTTTCTTTAAAAAAATTGATGTGGGGTAATTGATATGGCATGAAAAATATTTTTTTATTATTCCGTTTGACACATCAGCTTTTTTCATCCAAGGGATAATAGAAAAGACTAAATTGACACGTCATTGGAAATATTAAGGACTAAATTGACACAAGTGAAAGGTTAGGGACCAAAATTAAGATATGGTGTAAAATATAGGGACTAACTTTGTAATTTACCCATTTTGATATAAAGAACCCAGAATCAAAAATGAAATTTGGCCATTCATTGATTTGTTGACCCATAGCTCCACCAAAATAAGCAACAAAATAATTTTAATAAATTCAAACAATCACAAAAGGATAAATAGAAAAAATAAATCCAAATCTTTTCATTCAGGACTCTTACACTCCGTTTGAGAGTTCATAAGGGAATGAAATGGAATGGAATAGTCATTAAAGGAATGGAATAGAATGAATTTAGTAGGGAAATGAATGATTTTGAATTAAAAAATCTTGTTTGGATGTTTTAAAATAAAGGAATGGAATTGAATGGAATGTAAGTAATATTGTTTGGAAGTGACATTGGAATGAATGGAATGAAAAGAAATTATTTTATAATAACATTACTATTATACCCCTCATTTTAAAGAACATAAATAATGATTCTAGTTTAGGGGGAAAAAAATTTATTGTAGCTAAAAATTAAGTTATGTATATTTCTATGTTGTAAAGAAATTCACGCATCACATATTTATTTTCAACAAAATAAACATTGTCTAAAAAATACAAACAAATATCTTTTTTTTTTTTTTTAACTATAATGAGTCTTGCCAAAACAAAACAAAATAACAAAATAAAGCAAATCTAAAGTTGGCCAAGAAATCCCACACTTTTTAATTTTTAGGCTTAGACATCAGTGTCAATAGAACACATTTGCACTCATGATCTGGGCAACCAAAGAACATGTAGGTCTCAGTCTTTGATATTGGATCCAAGTCCAATACGCCCAACGCTGCATGAACTTCTTCTCCATATGACTTTGAAAAACACTTTGCCATAACCTCAGTCACCCTATCAATTTCCATTGATACATTATCAAATGACTGGGAAATTACATTCCCAAGTTCGTCATCTTCTGCCAGTCTTCTTTTCTTGCTTTTAGAAGACATTGCATCTTGTGATGACGCTCGAGAACATACAACATTAATTTATGGTGACCTCTGATCATCTTCGACTTCAAAGTTCTCCAAAGAAACTTCATTTTGAGATACCAAATTATCAATCTCATCAATAGTGGTCGATGCAGCATACCTAGCACGTCTCTCCTTTGCAGTTTCAGCATGATCACCTTTTGCTCTATCTTTAGCCCAAAGTTGTGTCATCTTAGAGTAGTTGGGCATAGGTGTTGTCATCCACTTCTTGGCCGCAGGTTTAGACTGTTACAAACCAAGAAAAATGGTTATATTACAGATATAATTATGTAATTCAAAATTAAACTCACAAAAAATGGTAATTTACTGCTATAAGTGGCTCCCAAACTTCTAGTTCAACTGTCTATATATTTAAAGAATCATTCCATCCAGAACCACTCAATCCATCTATAAATATGTCATAGCATTCATGAAAATTCTTCTTCAATGTCTTTTGTCGATTTTTCACCTTATCCTTATTAATCTCCATGTGAAATTTTTCAACCAACTCTTTCACTATGTCATCATATGCCTTAAAGGTAAAAGTTCCATTAACTTTACCACCGATGATCACTTGATGTAAAAAAAAATCCATTAAAGCATCATCCATAACACTACTCCATTGTACTTCTTTGCTTGGATCTCCACCATTCTTCTTTTATATCTTACCCATGCTATAATTAATAAGACAAAAAACACATATAAAATATTGTTTAGATATTAATATTAATTATCAAAAGATAGAGAGCAATATCAAAATGAAAAGAGAAATTTGCATAACATTTAGGTCTAAGTAATTGAAACATAACATAGTCTTAAACAACATGACAACAATAAACCCAAAAGCTATCACATTTGGACATAGTTTTGCCACATGGCTAATGCTATAGAATCTCTTATAATATCTCATTGTCTAGCATGCTTATCATCTTCTCTAGGAGTAGGGACCACACGTTCACAATGAGAATGTAAAACCTCTTCATCAACTTCAGCAATAAGACTTTCATCAGGATCGACACCCATTAAATAATTATGAAGTATGCAACATAATAAAATGATTTCATTTTGTGTGTCAACACAATAACTAGGCTCTATTGTACTTGCTATGATAGGAAATCTCTTTTTCAGTACACCAAATGCCCTTTCAATAGCATTGCGCAATGGCGCATGTCGCAAATTAAACAATTCTTTAGCATTTTCAAGAGGACGAGCAGAGTACTCTTTTAAATGATATCACATTCCGCTATAAGGTGCAATCAGACGACTTCTATTCATGTATCCCGCATCAACAAGATAATATTTACCTAATAAACACTAACAATGGTTAATTATATACTATAATTTTTTTAATTATAAAGAATACATCCTAATACATATTTGAATTAAATTTACCTTGTGGGATTTTCAAATTATCGTTTCTAGTTAAAGCGCTCTTTATTATTCTTGAATCTGAAGCAGTTCCTTCCCAACCTAGTAATACATACGTGAATTTCAAATCAAATAAGCATGCCGCCAACACATTTTGTGTTTGGTAACCCTTCCTACCCCGATATCTTGGTGCATCCTCATTCGACACTTTGACACGAACATGTGTTCCATCAAGTGCCCCAATACAATCCTGAAATTAACAATATCTCTCAAAGACATTTATCTTAAAATATATTTATACTAGACTACTATCAAATATAAAATATAAACATGATATATTTACCTTAAAATATGGGTTGAACCTACTACTCTGTAGTATTTCAAGTGGAACTTGGGTTCCATCAAGTTGTCGAAGAAACTGATCCTCTAACATAATTATTGATCATAACACATTATGAAAATGGCAACTAATGGTCTCACTGGAACAACAAAAAAAGAAGGAAATTGTACGGTTCTTCACATTATGTGATAGAATGTGAAGAAACTTGGCAACTTGCTCTTCAACCGTGGCACGTTGTGTGGCTTGAAGATCACCGTCTCTTCGCAAAATGTCACACAAACCATGAAAAGCTTGTGGACCCATGCGTATTACATCATAGCTTTTTTCACTAGTCCTAAGTTGAGACATTATTTCATCATGAACGTGTTGTCTTTCTATGATTGATTGTGTAGGAATGTGGGGAACACGACTTTTTAGTCGTTACCTTCAATGGATAATGTAGCACAAATAATGGCATGCAGCATGAACTAAGGCTAGTTTCCGCATAGAGTCCGAAAAAATTATGGTCTCAAGTACCTCATCATTCAAATCTATCTAAGTAAATCAAGACTCTCCTAATAAAAATAGGAAAAAAAAATCATCTTTATATAAATATATATATATATATATATATAAATCAAACAAACAACCCCATATCCTTCCCCCATCGCCGCTTGCTGCAAAGAGCTCCATCAAGTTGAAGATCTGACCAGCCAACTAGGGACAATCGGCGCAAATCTAGCCTTCAGGCCCTCTACGTCTCCACTACTGTATTTATCTCTCTTTGAACCCCTCTCTCTGTTTGTATATTCAAACATGTTCACTTTGAGTTTAAGACTCAGCTGCTCTTTGTTTTAGTTAAGTGATGGAAAACTATAGTAACTCATAAAATAGTAATATAAAATAGGATTGTTAATTATATTATTATTTTATTGATTGATATTTTTCATTGATGAATATAGATTGATATGTTGATACGTGTAGTTCAATCAAACAAAATAAGATCATTGTGTAGAGTACTGTAGAGGACTAGTAGCTATATTGTTAACTTGTGAGTGATCATTAGATTGCTTTATATTCAATGTAATTTTTATGTCTACATTGCAATTTCAATGTAAACTTACATGATAGACATACAAAAAGTAATATATATTGTACATATTTGTAAAGAAATGGTAAATATTGTATATGTTTTGCAAATATATATAATATTTGCCACTTTTTTTGTATACAATATAAATTTATATTATAACAGCACAATGTAAAAGAAGAATTTCCCTATATTTTAATTTATAATAGTGTTTCTATAATAATAGTATTTGCTTGAGCAATTAAATTAAGCCATTCACTCATTCTTATAGACTTGTTTATTAATTTTGTAAAATAAAGTTTTTTTTTTTTTGTCATGATTTTTTTAAGTTAAAAACTTTTATTATCTTTGGCTTGGCCTCCTATAAAGTATTTTTGGTTTCGCCACTAACTATATGGATGCTTATTTGAAGTTTTTTTTTACTTATACTTTGCCCCCCTAACTTGAAATCTTGGGTCCGTCCCTGAACTATAGGAAGAAATTATCACACGTGACACAGTGGATATTACTTTGGAACACATTCAAAAACACTTTCGAATCAAAGAAATTAGTCGAACTCGTAAAGTGCAAAAACGAAGTCTTGACATTGTTACAATTAATGGCTAAGGTGATGCATGAATAAATCAATCATGTGCACGTTGCAGTACTTGTTGAATATTGGTTTTTAGAAAAAGGTAAGGTATGAGTATGACAAATTTACTTGTGCAATATAGTATTCTCATTTCATCAAGAAGAGGAAATTCTTCTTTTATCCTTTTTTTTTTTTTTTTAATTTATGTGAAATCAATATTATTCATAGATTTTATGAACACATATGGTTAGTGACGGGACTTGAACCTTAACTCTTGCCCCACACACTCCACAAGCACCTATACTTGTAAAGTGACCATCATGCCAAAGATACATGGTGGTAACTTTTTTTTTTTTTTTTAAATGCACTTAATTTTCTTCAGGACTTAACTCTTAATTAACTTAATCTATAAGTAATTAGTAGACTAAATCAAGGTATTAAATGGTGCAGGACACCATACAAATGATATCCCAAAATGTTATATTCACTACTCAATTGAAGCAGGAATTATATGAGGACAAAATTTATGTACAGTACCTTAGGTATTGTTTCTTAGGTCCCTCTTTTAAGATTCTGCCATGTGGCTAATTAACTTAAAAAATACACTTCCATCCATGAGAAAAAAGCCACATGGCAGAATCTTAAAAGGGGAACCGAAGAAACAGCACATAAGTATTGTACCTAAGTCTTGCTCATTATGGCCATTAGGGGTAGGTATTGATAGTCGCTCTCTAAGGTTCTAGGACGAATCTATTCCTTTAACCCCAGTGGAGCTTTTCTGTCCTTGTCCCCGTACAGGTATCCCGTTTCCCTCTAGTGTCCTGTCACTAGTAGGGCGTCCCAAATCACCATCCAAAACACAATCATTACACACCTCACTACCTGTACAACTTACCAACATGGAATCCCTTAAAGGATTATGGAAAAAACTCTCTCTATTAGACTAAGAAGAAACTGGAATAGCATGCCCAAAGCGGAGCCTGACTCCTTTACTCTTGCTGCAAAATTCTTGACAAAACGAGTCGTCAATGTGGAATCAGTGGCTCGTACATTCAGGCCACTTTGGAGATCGAAAAAGGATGTTCAAATTAAAGATATAGGCAACAACATCCTGTTTTTTAACTTTGAAGATGAATGTGATTTAGACAGGGTACTTGAACATGAGTCTTGGACATACGACAAACACCTTGTGGTCTTTGAGAAAGTGACTGCAAATGTGCCCATATCATCACTCGCCTTCCAGTTTACATCATTCTAGATCCAAATCCATGAACTACCAGTCCAATGTTTAAACCAAGAAACTCGGGATGCCATTGGAAGCTCATTGGGCACACCATTACTCATGATCGATTCAGAAAGCGAAGGAGGTAAGGGAAACTATTTACGAGTTCGAGTTCGAATTGATATTACTAAACCTTTGAACAGGGTACGCAAGGTATGGTTCGAGGGGTCTGTCATTGGGTGCACAATTTTGAAATACGAGCGCCTCCCAAACTTCTGTTACTGGTGCGGATTGGTCTCCCATGATGATAGAAATTGTGAACGCTGGCTGAGAAGCAAAGGTTCACTGAAAAAGTCAGACCAGAATTTTGGGGATTGGATGAGAGCAGAGATAGACCTCACTACCAGAAAAACCTCCATTACTGTACCTGGAACCAGACCGAGACACCCAAATAACAAAAACCTCCACCACAAACACCCACCGTCCCAAACACCCAACCACCAACATCCCAGCCACGTGATCTTCCACCAACCCCGGCGACAATCCCAACAACTGTCACTACCATGACAATAAATGAGGTCATAATTGCTCATCAATCCAGTGCTGATTGGCAAGAGAATCACACATTCAATGCCCCTAACGGCTGCATTTCTGGCACTGAGGAAGCAACCGTTAAAAAATCCAGCATAAATGCCAACATTGATGACAGAGAGAAAGTCTTAAACCCCACACACACTGAATCCGAGACCAATCTGGACTTAAAGCCCAAAGTTCTAACCCAACACACTCCTACCACTATTGGGCCGTGCACCACTCATCAGCCCACCATCACCACACAAAGCCAACCCCAACACACCCCTACCACATTGGGCCGTGCACCACTCATCAGCCCACCAATAACACACAAAGCCAACCCAATCCTTTGCCAACCAAAACAACGTGGGCCAGAATTCCACGTGACAAACAAAGCAGCCCAAGTGACGTGCTCATGATTGAGAGAAAACACAAAAGAAGTGATGAGTCTGAAGAAGGTAGCCATCCCACAAAAAAAATCTCAATGCCCTATAAGGAATCCCCAGAAGCTTACCCAACAGTGGTGGCTGCCAAGCAGCCCCGCCGACACCAATGAACACCATAAGCTAATAATAATAATAATAATAATAATAATAATAATAATAATAATAATAAAACTGTTAGGAAAATAGTAGGTCAATTTGACTTTTGCCCAACAGTGACCATTTTCCCTTGGAGGACTCAAACCGAAAAAGAGAGAGTTTTTCCAAAGAAATCTGATTTTGATGGATGTGTTTTCAATAAAAATTATATATACATACATATATATATATATATATATATACACACACCATAAGGGGGACGGAAGTGCACAATATATATTAAATTAAAATACTTAAAGTAAAATGTTGAAGATAAGAAAGCTTTAAAAATAAAACAGTATAGTAAAAGCAGTTGATATCTTAACAAAATATCAATTCGATAATAGATTAAAACACTTACAGGAGATAATAGTAATTACAAGGCTTTGAACTAGAAAGGGAAAATGTTACAAGCTTAGAAAGCAGTCTGGAAACTAAATGGGATTTGAAACTAGGAAAGTTTTGTGGTGCCCTATCTGAAAGGGACGCCCCCCTTTTATAGACAAAACAAAACACTATTTAAATAGTGAATAGTGAATAGTGAACAGTAAAATCGACATTTTTACTATTCATCATAGGTCAGCAAAATTATTAGCATGTACTGCCTGGAGGGAATCATTCCTAGTGGGGAGCAGCCAGAGCAAGGAGAAATTATAAGATTCACATGGTGGACAAGTGATGTGGTCCACCATTCCACTAAAAAACTTCCACATGTTTAAAATTGTTAGTTAGAAAATTTTTTTAAACAGAAATTAATTACTGACTCAGCAATTTTAAACAAGTGGAAGTTTTTTAGTGGAATGGTAGACAAATGACGTGGTCCACCAGAGGACTCTATAATTTCTCCAAAGCAAGAGCCATACTCCTAGCAGGGGATCAAAATAGCTTTAGTAACTTTAGCAAGGAATCTGAAGCTTTATCAGGGAATCAGTGCAGTCTTAGCAGGAGAATTATTTTAGCAGTTTTGGCTACTTATGCCGACAATGTTAATTCTCTCCTAATTCTGGGGTGGAGGCTTCATCAAAGCCAAATAATTCCTGATTGTAAGGGTAATAAGGATTAGTATTAGCAACAGAGGCTTCTGAGGATGCCCCTGATTCTTGGCCATCGTCTTCTTCTTTTGAGTTAGCATTTGCCACTTCTTCTTCATCCTTCCATTGCTGTTTTAATAGGGCGATTATGACAGATTTGCTAAGACCATCAAAAGTTGACTTCTTCTTTTTGGTCTTGGCAGAAGGCTTAGCAGGTTTAGCAGTGGATGTGGTAGCAGGTGTAGTTGCAGCAGGCTGAGGCACAACTGTTTGCACAATGGGGTAAACTGGAGCTTGAGCTTTATCATGAGTAATGGTGTTGACAGTAGGGAATTCTCGGGTAACATTATCAATAACATCTTGGGTGTGGGAAAACTTGTCCCACTATTTAACAAACCATTGCCGAGTAAGAACATCCCCTTCCTTTATATACAGCCATTTCAAGATCTAGGGGACCTTGTATTTTTTAACAAAGAGAAATGTCGCAGGAAACTTAGCACCATGTGAATCTGTTTTGTAAACACTTGTAAAATACTTGAAGGAGCCAGTTAGAGGTCCTGGAAAAATATCAGTAATAGGGCTAAATTGCATCCACCAACGGGCAAACCAAAGAGGTAGGTGAGAATTGAAATTTTTATCAAAATTAACAAACCAGGAATGAGTCATATTTTCATCTTGGTGTAGCATGAACTTGAACTAGGCATGGATGTAGTCATGGTAAGAATAAGGAATAGTCCAGCCAAGTAAAGACTTTGTAGAAGCAGGACTAAGTCCCCATTTTTCTTCAGTAACAATGTTGAGTAAGAGAACGCTATGGTAAATAATTTTGGATGTATCAGCTTTATCAGGTTTAGGTTTGATAAATATTAACTTCTCATGGAATAGGATAGCAGAATAATATCTTAAATCTTTACCATTGTGTTCAGGAATCCAGTGGAAATTCCGAGAAAAATAACCTGTAGCAAGTTTGAGAGGATCTTTGATCATAGCTCTGTTGGGCTCAATAGAGAACACGTTTTGGCAATATTTTTTTGTGACATATTGAAAAGCATTGGGGTTTTTGTAGAAGATGGTTTTAACAGGTTAGTTAACAGGGACCATAGCATATGGGTCATAAGAGGATGCTAACATAGTAGAGTAGTTTTGTTTGGGGATAGTACCTAAGGTGGTAAAATGATTAGCAATGTCAACATGGGAAGAAGGTTCTTGTTTAACAGGTTGTTTAGAAGTATCTGTAGCAGGGTGTTTGTCTTTCGACCTTCTACTTGCCATTATGGCACTACAGGAATTCACGGGTAAGGAAATCAAGGATAGTATTTTGAGAACCTTTAATATATTCAATATCAAAATCAAAAACACTTAAAATAGCTTGCCATCGAGCAAAAATATGTTTTGAAGCAATATTTTCAACATCCTTTTCTATAACATATTTAGCACTTTTGCAATCAATTCGTAATAAAAACTTTTGATTTAGCAAATCACTTTGGAATTTGGAAATACATAATACTACAGATAAAATTTCTTTTTTAATAGTACTATAATTTATTTGTGCATTATTCTAGACTCCTGAATGCAAATGAACAATTTGTTCAAATGAGTTTGGTGAAACACGTTGTTTCAGGATACCTTCATAACCAATGTCAGAGGCATCAGTTTCAATAATTTTGAAAGCATTGATGGTAGGAATACCAAGACAAGACATAGTTTTAACATGGGACTTGATTTGTTTGACAAGAGAAGTATGAATATCAGACCGATGAGGAGGATTATTCTGTAATCAATTAAATAGAGGTTTACATAGTTTCCTCAAGTCCTTATAGAAGTCTGCAATGTAGTTTAGAGACCCAAGGAATCTTTGTAGCTGTGTTTTATCAATAATGACATCAGGAAACTTATTAGCAAATTGGATGGCTTTGATAGGGGGACGAATTTGTACTTCAGAAATGTCATAGCCAAGGAAACGGACCTTTGTTTGAAATAATTTGATTTTCTTAGTAGAGACAACAAGACCATTACGTTTGATGGTATCAAGGAATGAATACAAATGTTTCCAATGTTCATCAATGGATTTGGAGTAGACAAGAATATCATCAATGTAAACAATGGTGAAATGACTAAAAGAACTGAAAATATCATTCATAATATTTTGGAATTCACTAGAGGTATTCTTAACACCAAAAGGCATAACATTCCACTCATACTGTCCAAAATGAGTGGTGAAAGCAGTTTTGTACTTATCAGTTTCACTGATTTGGACTTGCCAAAACCCAAATTTCATATCGAATTTAGAAAATATGACAGCATCACTTAGCCTATGTACTAGGTCATTCTTATTAGGGATAGGATACCTAATCCATTCTAATACCTTGTCCAGAGGCTTGTAGTTAATAACTAAGCGAGGAGCTCCTCTCTCAATTTCAGCATTTTTTTGAACATAGAAAGTAGCACAAGACCAAGGGGACTTACTATTCCTAATTAGCTTTTTTGCAAGCAAATCATGAATTTCCTTTTTACAAAATTCAACAGTTTCAACATTCATTTGGATGGGACAAGCCTTAGTAGGAATGTTTTTTTTCATTAAAATCTTTAACATAAGGCAAATTAACAATATACTTTTTTCCTATGCCAAAAAGCATTAGGGATATCAGAACAAACATCATTAATCAATATTTTATGAAAGTTATCAAATTTGGATTGTAATAATTTATCTGAAAGTTGTTCAGCAATTTTCTTATACCAAACTTCTTGTTTTAAAAAATTTAGGTGTTTGGTTTTAGCATGAATCAAGTTTAAAGAATTATCAGTATCAATTTCAAATTTGGAAGCAAATTTAAATTTCACTTTCTGCCCAAAAGGGTCAGTAGTAATACCATCATGTTCAGTAAGAAAACGATATAAATAATTTATGAAAGGGATACCAAGAATCACTTTGTCAGTCATGTTTTTAACAAGAACAGAGGGAATTATTAAAACAAACATTGTCATGGCAATCATGAGCATTATTTAATTCATATTTAATTCTCATTTGAGTACCATTAGCAGAAAATAGTTTCTCTGTGGATTTTTCATAATATTTAGAAGGAATTATTCCTTCTTGAATGCAATTCATATCAGCACCAGAATCAATCATAGCAATAACATTGAATTCATATTCATAGCGAACAACAATTTTAACTTTTGAAAACCATTTGGAGGAATCAGTCTATTAATAAGACTGAGCCTATTACCATCTGTAGGAGCATTATCAGAAAGAGGAGCTGGTTGACTGGGCCTGTCTTCACCTCTTTGGTCATTAGGCTCACTATTAGTTTGTTCATTATCAAGTTGTTTATCAATTTTTAAAAGTAACATTTCTTGTTTTAAGCTAAAGTAATCATTTTTTACATTCTTTAAATTATCTTTTAGTTCAACGATTTCTTTCTTAATAATAGTAATTTCATGTTGTAAGTCATTGACAGTTATTTCTCTAGACTTCTTTTTATTAAACCTTTCTAAGGTCTCATCAAGACTTATCTTTGATTTCTTCTTTTTATCATTTTCCTCTTTAACCAAAGTTTTCTTGAGCATTTTTAGATATTCTTCTTTAAGCTCAAGATTATCAATTTGGCTTATCAAATTTATTAGCAAATTTTCTTGTTCTTTTCCTTTGGTCAGAACATTAATTGTTTTGTGACCTTCGAGTAGAACATTAATAGTATTACAACAAGAGTCTCTACAACCAATTTTAATATTAGGGGAATCAGAAGTTTCATTAGTAGAATGATAGCTAGAATCAGTTGAGGAGAGAATATCATTATCTGACGAAGAAGATGAATTAGAAGATCATGATTCAAGAATCCAAATCAGATCTTCTTTATCACTGTCATTGATATTTAACATATTAAGCTTGTTTTTCAATTTACCAGGTTTTTTGTTGCAATCTCTACTAAACTGACCATATCTTTCACATTTAAAACAGTTTCCTTTACCAGGTTTCTGCTTATCCTTTTTCTTATAAACATTTTTCTTTTTAGCATAAAAATCATTAGGTTTAGTAAATCGTTTTTTAATGTCTTTTATATTTGTAGTCTTTATGGACTTTATCATGTTTCTTATTTCTCTTTTGCCTAGAAGGGGCAATAGGGGGTAAACCATATTGCTCACAGAAATTGTCCATTTCATATATAGCCTTTTTACTATTTTTTAACTGCTGTTTTAACATATGTTTGATCATTACACATATTAATACCAAGTTTTTTAATAGTGCTAAAAATGTCACCATATGTTAAATCATCATAAATAATAATACCATTTTTATCAATTAATTCTTCTTTTACCTTATGAGCAAAAAGAGGAGGCAGTCCAGCAATAAACTTCTCTTTCCAATAAGGTTTCAAGCAGTCTTTACGAAGCATTACTCCAGAAATAAAAAAATCTTGGTACCATCTGTAATTAGACATAGTAGGGCAACACAAATTGTTTAAATAGTCACTAATACAGGAAGAAATATTAGAAGGAGTTCCAACAAAATGTTTAATAATAGTATAGATTAGTATAGATTAAAGCATTGACCCCATTAGGAATACCTTGAACAATTCTTTCATCAAAAATGGGTAAACCATCATCATCTTTTTTAACAGCCTTTTTGATGAATTCTCTAGACTCCTCGATAAGATATTTTCCCACCAACTGCGAAGGGTTCAAGAAAAACCGGTAGTAAGAAGATCAACAATTTCAGAATGGTCAAGATTATGGTTGGTGATATAAGCATTAGCAACCATAGACATATGACCCATTTTATTAATAATTTCTTGTTCATGTAAGCCATCAATGTTTCATTCACAGAGTTTGTCAGCAGAAACAGAAAACTGGGTTTAAAAAAATCTTTCTTCAAACTGCATATCAGGAGGGGTAGGTTTTGAATACTAGTTTTTTGTAAAAGACATGGGATTGGTTTTTTCGACAAATCTTTTAACTTCAGGTAATTTAAAAACAGATTTATCAGAAGCAGAGGATGAGGAGTCAGAATTTGAATCTTCGGAAAAAAAAAAAAAAAAAAAAATCTCTTCTTTTTTTCTTGAAATAGCACAAGCAGTACTAGTAGAAGTATTCTACTTCATTTTTATTTTTTGTAAATCAAGAAGCATTTGTTCAACTTTTTCAATAGTTTTTAGTCTGGGTGGTCTTAAGGCTCAAGTTTTACCTTTGACTAGGTAAGTCAATCAAAGGTTTTTCAGTTTTTGAAGAAGTAGGTTTTTCAATTTTTTATTCAATAGTCAAGTTGTTGGCCAATAATATGTAATAAATTATTAACAAAATTGTTTTGTTCAATAACTTTTTTGTTTCAGTAGAAATAGGGGTGTTAACATCAATTATTTCAGCAATTTTGAAAGGGGAGGCCTTTATCTCAGTCCCTTTACAGTTAATAATAAACGTGTCAAAGGGCGGATGACTAGACCAAACAATAGTTTTATCTTCTTTAACAAAATTTGATTTCTTTACCATATTCAAACAGTTTTTCGAAATATTTTTTGGAACATAGTAGTTTTCAATGAAATCAAAAAACAAAATATGTTTTTGCAATTGGTGCATTTTTTCTTTTCATTTTCTTTTAACACGATCTTTTTCTTTATGTTCAAAAGTAGCATGATAGGATTTTCTTTTCTCTTTGTTTTTTGTAGATTTAAACTCATCAAATAAAGCTATCATATCAATAACAAAATCTTTGTTTAAAACTCTTAGTTGGCTATGAATAATGGGGGTTTGAAAATCGGGGGCAGTAGAAGCTTGAAAATCAGAAGCAGTTGGAGACCTGGATTCGGTCTCTTCTTCTTCTTCAATGACATGCTTGCCATGTTTAGAAGGATGCTTCATTTTCGTGGAATAATAAGTAGTGCTTACTTGGGAGTTGTCACTTGCAACTCCTTTAAGCTTTAAATCAGGTTTTTCAAAATTCTTTTGTAAGACATCGCTGAGATCTTGATCTCTTTTTGAAATGTCTTCAGAAACAGTAGATCCAACAAAAGAATGTCTTCCTTCTTTAATCATAAGAGGTTTGTTATCATCAAAACTTATTTTAACAGTTCCATCAATATATTGTTAGATATGGTCAAGATTTAACTCATCAGAAACAAACTTAACAGGCTGAGCTTCTTGTTCCAACAACCATTCTTTGGGAAGCTTAATATCTTTCCATTGAATCATTTTTGGAATTTGAACCTTAGCATCAGGAGTGGAACATTGGATTAACAAAGTTTTATCACCAGTATCTCTTAGTCTAGCATGAAGATTAAGGGTAGTCTTTACCAATCTATAATAAATGCGATAAATAATAGCAAGGGGCTTACAGCCTTCATCCATATCATAACCAAATGTCAAGATATTTAAAGTTAAAGCTTTAATAATATTAGGATCATCCAAAGCAAGAGTAAGATCAGGATAGCAGTTAAAATAAACAGGACCATCAAACAAAGATGAGGTAATCATGCCAAGAATACTAGTACAAAAATCTTTAAATCTAGCATCTCTTAAGCACATAAGCATTAATACCTTTTCGGGTAAGGGGTTTAACAACAACTTGAACTAATCCAATATGCAAGTAACTGAATTTTTTAGCAAGAAAATTATTAATACTTCTTCTATTAAACAAACAACATTTTTCATGAGTTCTTGAAATAGAATATGTTTGCTCAACAGTTCTAACACTAAACTCAGAATTGAAGGTAGATTGGACCCAACTAGTCTTATAGATGGATTTAGTATCAACCTTAGGAATACAAAATTTCTTAAAATCAGTGAAATCAATTTCTTCAATAGAATAGTCTTCTTCATTTATAATATCAGGAGGGACACTAGACCTGGAGCTAACAGAGGAATTGGATCTAAATAATCTATCCATTCTATCCTAGGTTCAACACTTGTTATGTTTATTCTTATAACCATTGCATTTCGTAACACATACCTTAATCAACCCTCTATCTCTCATGCCATAACGCTTCTTCTAGCTAAACAGACCTTAGGGAGGCCTTAGGGAATTCACTTTCCGATAAGGGTGGCGCCAACGGAGATAAGAAGAAAGACACAACAAAGAAAGTATCAAAGATTAGGATAGACGCAGACAGAGTAGAAAGAACACAATACCACTATCACCAGAGTAGTCTACCCAAATATATATATATGTTTATATATATATATATATATATATATATAGAGAGAGAGAGAGAGAGAGAGAGAGAGAGAGAGAGAGAAGATTTTCAATTTATTATGTTTATAGAGTTTGTTTGCCATCTTTTAGGCTTATTTATTTATATACAGTTTTTTAAATCTCTTTTTTTTTTTTCAAACCATATTTTAACAAACTTTCAACAAATAAGAAATTAGTAATTAGCAAAAATTTATATTCAAACGTTCCCTTAAAACTTTTATTTTTCCGAAATTGAGAATATAAACATAGTTAAGAATAGTTTCAGAGGGAAAAAAAAAAAAGTTCTTTTGAAAACAGATTGCTTTCGAGACTAGATTCTCTTGAAAGTTGAAGCTAGGTAATGAGTTTTTTAGTACCTTTTTTGTATTTAATTGAAATAAAAAAGAAAATTAATTTAAAAATAGGAGCCAAACAATCCCCTTGTTTCTCAAGTACAGGTAGGCCGAAAACTAAATTGTCATTCAATTAGTAGTCTTTAAAGGATTGAAGCTGAATAAGTGCTACTCTTGTTACAGCTGGTAGACAACTTTGGCCACTATAGTAGCTAAAATATGGGGCCATTTTCAGTAGTCATAACCCCAATTGTCCAATAGATACGACATGCATCATTTCTGTACATTCATACTATTCAGTCACGCAGTCTTAAATGCCAATATACACATATATAACTCTAGCAATTCGTAAAAGTTATACATGTTAGTGATTGTCAACATGTGATCAAAGTTCATGCATATATATATGCATTCCAATCCGTGTGAAAAATTTCAGGACTAAGATAACAATTGGACTTATTGGGATAGAGATGGATGAGCCAATTAATTGTTGTTGGGGGGACAGACTTGAATGACCATTTAACTAAAAATATAGAATTGTCAATCTTTTCTTCTTGTCCCAAACAAACAGTATCCAAAATCTTATCCTCTTTTTCTTGCTCTATCACGTTCTGAAATCTAAATTGGTCAAGGAAAGGTGACGAGAAGAAAAGCAGAGTCTCACTCTGAAAATCAAACGATTTAGAGCATTAGTATTGATATACTAATGGTGCCAAAAAAACTATATTGCTATTTTTAACACTACTAATACATATTAAAAAGCATGCTGCAATGATGGAGGGAAAGCTAAAAAATTTGTCTTTTGAGCTACAATGCACAGCTAAAGATGACTGTGCACTGTAGCTAAGAAAGTAAAAAAATAAAATAAAAAGTTTTATTGTGTTGGTAGTGGTGGTTGTTGTTTACTGTAGTAGATATATTATTTTATTGTGTTGTTTATATTATTTTATTGTGTTGAAAGCTAAAATAAAATTACTGATATTGAGTATTTTGTAAAATAAAATAGTAAAATAGATAAAATAGTTTTTTGTGCTGTCAAATTGTTAAATTTATGACCCTACCAATGCTCGTTAAAAAAAAAAAGCCGGCACATACCTCTCAAATTCACCTACTTTTGAAATGATTCACCGATCAGTTTATAGAACTTTGACCTATTTTGGCTATTGCTGTAGTGCGTGAAACCCACGTGAAGCTATTTTCTTTTATCTATCTATTTTACAAGGACCATTATTAGGGGGAACAAAATATATCAGATAAATTAACCTAAATTCTGTGATTTCAAAGGAAGAATAACAACAAATGGCAAGGTCAGAAGCATCTCTAAAGTTAAAACAATGAATTAAAAAAAAAAGAAAAAAAGAAAAAAAGATCAACATGTTATTGCTTGGGATTGAGAGATAAAAGTACATATGGTATGGGTGTAGGGTCTTTTGACCTTGTCAACCGCAAAGTGGTTGAGAAGGAGACTAGCTGGGGCATAAATCATTAACATGTGCTTTCTATAAATATATATATATATATATATATTTATATTTATATTTTTTTTTTTGCTAACCAAAAATGGGGGCCTTTATGGTTGTATTATGCCACCCGGGTTTGTACAGACCATATGAGGGACAGGACCCACAAAGACCACCGAGGTACCCACCAAGGCTCGAACTTGTGTTTCCCTTAAATCCCTCACACAGCAGCCCACCAACAAGAACCCGCTGGCAGCGGGAATCGAATCTAGGTTGGTTAGGCGGAGCGAACGAACCTTACCAGCTGAGCCAAACCCTTGTTGGCATATGCTTTCTATATATAGAATAGACCCCAACCCAGATCATAATAGTCCTTAACAAAACAATTATTGAATTGTCATCTAATTATTAATTCATATGTTTCCAAATTGTGCTTAAAATGGTACAGAGTATTATTTGTTTTGTCTATTGATTTCGTGCCAGCATTTTTTTTTTTTTTTTTGTCTTTTTCACTTTTTCAGCATGTTATGGTATGATTTTTTTAGTAACTCCACTTTTCTAACTAAATATTAATTCTTTCTTTCTTTTTTTTGGGAAATAATTCTTTCTTTTTAAAAAGGGACATTGGTGTTTTACCCATATATAGAAAATTAATATTGAGGTAAAAATTTCTTTTTTAGTGGAGAAAAGTTAAGAATAAAGTTTAGTTATAGTCTAAGACTGCAATCTTACTCAATATCATTAACATTACTATATATTTCGAAAATCTAATCGTTGAATTACATATTTTTTACGCTCTTAATACACATGTCAAATTTTGTACTAATCAAATATTATTTACTACATAATCTATAAGATTATATTTTCTACAAAATTTTAAACAACAAAAATTTGCAATTTAAACAATTTATTGATAACATAACTATTGATCTTTAATTTTTTTTAGAAATTTTGCATGCATGGAGGATATAAGAAGAAAATATAATCCAATGGTGGATTTGTTAAAATTCACCTCTAATAAAAATATATTGAATAAAGTTATAACTTTAGACTACAACCAATTTTGTAGCCAAACTTTGTCCAAAAGGTTATAAAAATACCCTTTTTTTTTCTTTTTTCTTTATTTGATAGATAGATGAAGGGAAATGAGGGAGGTGGAGTTCGAACCACCGACTTCAAACACCAAAAATGGTGTCATTACTAATAAACTATCACTTGGAACCCAATAATAATAGTATGCTTAAAATACTTCCATCCATGAAGTCGTAAGAATGTTAGAAAAAAGCAAAGGATATTGTAGAATTGCACGAAACAACATATGCGAAATCAACAATGCAATAGATACAATAAAATTTATAAGTTTTTCTTTTTATAATATTTGATTTGGTAGATTGTGATTAGTGCAATATCATATTCACATGAGACCATCATTTTTATACACCAATAACAACTGACCATATTAGTGGTTGTGAAAAAATGACAAAACATTTAGACTTATTGATGGAAAAAATAGTTGGTTTGGGCTTCTACTCCGGAATAAAAAATATTTGAGCTCATTTTCGATTGATGTAAGAAATAGAGTCTTACGCTCTGTTTGTTTTGGCAAAAAATATTTTTTGTATTTTCTAGGGTTTGATACGACAGAAAACATGTGCAAATCAATGGAAAACATTTTCTTTGGTTCACGGAAAACAAATCTAATAGAGCATAAATTTTTTTTCCACTTCTTAAGATCTGAAAAAGTTTTCCAAAATGTCACATATTCAACAGCCCTTCACAAATAATCTCTACACCAAAAATGATTTCTATCTCATTTTCAAGGTCACAACCAAACATAAGAAAAGTCGTTCATTTTCTAAAAAGGCGAATAATTTTCCATTGAAACAAACAAAGTGTTTGTAGAACACCTTTTGTTGGCCTTAATTAGAAGCTCTATAGTGTTCAGGCCATTTGACAAAATCCATTGAGAGTCTGTTTGGATATCGCTTATTGCTGAAAACTGAAAACACTGTAGCAAAATAATTTTTAAATGTGTGAATAGTACCGTGGGACCTAATTTTAAAGAAAAAGTTGCTGAATATGGTACTTGTGGGTCTCGTGAACAGTGCACGGGACCCACAAGAAAAAATGCTTCCCCTGGAAAATGCGCAAAACGCACTTTCCAAACAGAGGCTGAGTCAATCATAAAGCTCTTAAAATTTGTATATCAGTTTATAACCAAATTGCAAAAGCATCTTTAGATATAAGATTAACAAATAAATATTACAAGTATTTTGTATTTTCATATTTAATCCAATTATTACATTATTATTATTACTATTATCTCTCTCACAAACGTAATGGATAAACATTGTTTGTCATTCTAAAAAATAATTTTTAAAATTTCTATCAATTTATTATTTTCGTTTAAAATTGGAATATTTCTCAAAAGAGCTTTTACCTCAAAATTTTAAAATCCCTAGAATTAGCTTAAAACAATTTTTTAGCTTTAGGGGAAGAAAAAACAATTCTTTTATAAAATTACCAAATAATGGCAAATTTTGCATATAATATGATTTGTAGCTATACTTGTACTCATAGAGTACTATAGTGTTCCACAAGTTTAAAAATTTGTTACTTCTATATGTTTTAAAATCATTTTCTTCTCAAAAAAAAAAAAAAAAAAAACCATTTTTCATATTTAATTATGACAGAACTCCATAGGATTCCAAGTGTGAGTCAATCCCTTGAGTCATAAGAAATAAATTATAATGGCATTCGGGATTCGGCATTTGAGCATATAGGCAGAAGTTCAAAAATGTTTATAGTTTAGGAATGGAGACAAAAAGCTAAAAACATCGAAGAAGCCAAATAACTTTTAAGTGTTTCCTCACTTCGATATGCCTTTGAAGAACGTTCCAACTTTTGGGGTTGCTTCAAGCTTGCTCCATCTTGTATTCTTTTGTTCATTTGTATATTTTATCCATACACATTTGTTTTTCCCCTTTTACTTTCCTTCTTGGGTGTCTTCTTCTTTGACGATGACAATGAATTCTCTCTCTGCATTGGTGCAAGAGAAAGCCTAAAGAAACCCAATTTTTGTTTTTCACTCATTGGAAGACTATAGTCCCCTTTTGCTTTTTCAATCTCTTTCTCTATGCATAACAATTTTACAAAAGAATGAGAATGGCAGTCGGTAAACAGGAGGAGATATTGCACGCTTGGAATGATAATGTGAAGAGTAATAAAAATTGGAGAGAGAGAGAGAGAGAGAGAGAGAGTGATATGGAGGTACATGATGAGTGCATGTCTCACGCCATACCCCCCATGCAGATAACACCATCATTATAGTTTTGCGTTTGAAAATTGGGTGTAGACAAGCTAGCAAGTGGGCCTTCTTCTACTTGGGACAAAATAAAAAACCTAAATTAATTATTTATGTTCTTTGGAGGACATTGGCAGTGCAGCTTGCGCGAGAGACAGAGTGTTTTAATCTCATTTTCTTACTGCATTGGACTTATTGAAGATTGCACTTTCATGTTTAATGAATGCCTATTTGTTTTGGGACTAGGGAGATGCTTAATTATGAGATTATTCAATCAAAGTGCACGATTTTATATGTTGTTATGAAGTCCATAGATCAGAAAATTATTTTGTGTGACTTGTTTTATGTAGGTCTTAGATATTGTGAGAGGATAGACTCATACATGAAATTGTCTCATGAAATACCAATTTCTTTGAATCAGAGTTTAAAATTAATAAATTATGCTTACTTATCGTGATAATAGATTCAAGGGATATCAAGACTCAAGATAAGTGGAGCCTGTGTTTTCATTCTCGATATTCACAATAACATAACTTAAAGGGATTTATTAACCCAAATAATTTAATGGGTTTTGATTTAAAGAGTTTGAAGCAAAACTAAAGGGCTTAAATTCTAAAAATTAACCATATTATTAAGTTAAGACTATGAAGATAAATTGAAAACTCTTAAATTTAAATTTAAATTCCAGAACATTATGATACACATTTTATATTTAAATTATAACAGTTTGCGGTTATAACTTAAATTGAAAAATTGAAAAAAAAAAAAAAAAAAAAAAAAAAAAAAAAAAAAAAAAAAAAAACCAGAAGAGTTTCTAAACATGTCCATAGCATGTGTGAAAAAGGCTAGTAATTATAGTTATAATGATTACCCTAGTACATATTTAACTTTTAAATTGATTTTTTTTTTCTCAAATGTTGCAAGAATGGTCCAAGATGCTTTTGACAAAAGAAATTATCTAGGTTGCATTTGGAGGCCTAGATTTAGATTTGGATTGAATTTTAAATAGATTTGGAATGCCTTAAAATTAAAATGAATTATTGGAATTTACTATATACATAAAAGAATCTGAAATTCAGATGTTTTAAATTTATTTTTTGAATGATTTATTAACCTATAAATTTGAATTTGAAATCCTACTTCCATCTCTTCCAAGATAACTAAAATACCTTCAAAATCTCAAAAAAATTCATTGAAACCTTCAAAATTACTTAAATATACTCTAAACCTTTAAATTAATATATATATATATAATTTTCAAAATCACCAACCTCAAAAATGAAAAAATGATTGAAAAAAAAAATCCCCAAAATCTTTAAAATAACTAAAATACTTTTAAAATCTTTAAAATGACTAAATTATCCTGAAACCTACAAAATGACCACAATAACCTTCAAACTTCCAAAATAATCAAAATAAGTAAATAATACTATTGTAAACCTCTAAAATGATTAAAAAACCTTCAAAACCGCTTCTCAAAAAAAAAAAAAAAACCTTCAAAACTTCAATTACAGTTGAGATACTCTTAAAACCAACAAAATGATAAACATACCCCCAAAACCATTGAAACCTCCTAAAACCTCCATACTGATCATGATATACCCCAAAGCATTGTGAAACTGTCTCCAAACTTTTAAAAGTCACACAAAAACACCCTCCAAGATTCTTGTAGTAACTCACAAACCTCAACAATGAACCAGGCATCATGTCACTTTTAATACATTCTTGGTATTGGATCTTGCTATCTTTATTGAATCTCCTTAATTAATTCTTACAGTAATTTTGGAGAATTCGTTGTGAGAATTTACTGTTAGATAGATAGAGATGCCAAACAAACCTAAAAAATGGAAAACACGTTCTTCTGCCTAGATAGCTATAAAATGGCTTTTATGTATAGATACCAAAAATTTCTTTAATGTTCCGAGTATCATATAGTGGTTGTCCAACTAGGAAGTGGTCCCTTTCAAAAAAAAAAAACACTAGGAAGTGGTCCATGTCTGTGATATTGTTGGGCCTCTCCGCCATAGGCTTTACTCATTATAGGCTCTATCCATGATGAGGAAATGGAACTTTGTTTAGTGTCTTCAGACCAAATGTCTGACTTGAGCCTTATAAGAGATTCCGCTAGCCGTCAAATTTGGGCCTCCTCAAGCTAACATAATGTAAAGAAATTATTTATATATGAATGTTGTATTTAATATTAAGTGGGTTGAAATGAGTTGTGCTACATTCGTGTTAAATCAACACGATCCATTTATTAACCGTGTCAAGTGGGTCGGGTCATGTCAACCCACTTCATTAATAGGTTGAGTTAAGGTTAAAGGGACATGACACAATTATTAAATAGGTCAGGTTCGGGTTAAGGCATTTAGTCTAATGCCCCTACCTCGACATGACATGAACCTAACACGCTAACCCGAATTGACACTCCTATTAACATTATGATTCATGGCACCCACATAGTTCATGGATAGGTTTATAGAAATGATGAGTTTAAAACCACGCTATTAGATAGAGCCGGCATTTGATGACCGGTTTGGCTTGGCCTGAATTAGAGCCTCATCAAGACTATGATAGAAATGATGAATTTAGGATCACTTTATCAAAGAGAATCAACTTCTTCTTTATGAACTGAGTACAATCTTTTCTAGATTGAGATCCAGCTATTGCACTATACAATTAACACATGTATGTGAGGTATAAAAATCGATAGGGTGAAAAAATAAAAAGGTAAAAGAGTTAAAAAGTTAAAGAAAATTCTACTTTATCAACTTAATTTTACATCTCGTATGATGTGGTAATTGTGTGGTGCAAAAACTCTAACTATTGCACTGAATCCAAATCCATATTTTCCCCACAAAAAACGATAGGTCATGAGTTCAAGTTTGGAATCTGTCTCTCCAAAAAAAATATAGGTAAAGTTACCTACCAATCACATGTCTCAAACACTACAAAATGAGAGTTATGTAAACTGAGTATGACTTTTTTGATATTTTGGAAGTGTATTTATCAAATAGTTTAGACCTCAATTGTGATAATTATCAAGCCAAGTTTATTAATTAGTCCAATTATGCTTATGGCCTTGGTTAACAATTGTTAGGGACGTTTTACTACATGACCAAAAATGCAAGAACAACCCAAATCTCCCATTGGGTTCTTTAGAAGTGATTATTTGTGGAGAGTATCAAGCCCAAAATTCCAATATTTTGTGAATAGAGGCTAATAGTGCTTTAACAAGAGATAAATCAAAATACCAAAAACAAAAATGCAGAGAAATGCATAAAAATGCAACAGGTCCAAAGCTTCGATTTGTAGTTAACAAGAAGAGGAAATTGAGAGAGGCTGTGAGGAAGAGAGGGAAGGTTCCCCCCTACCCATATTTCCACCTCTAAGCTCAAAATTGTGAGAGTGTCTCCTAGCTGAATGAGCTTTTGCTATAAATTTTAATAACAAAATGCATAAAATCAATAGATCTGAAACCTCGACCAACAGTTGACGAGAAGTTGTGAGGAAGAGAGGGAAGGCTCTCCTGTACCTATATTTCCACTCCAAAGTTTCAAAATTGTGAGAATTTTAGTTAGCTGAATGAGCTTTTGCTCTAAAGTTTTAGTTATATGGGGAAAGCGTGGTTTTTCTTTTTTGAATCTAATTAGAGCCTTTTATATTGAGTTTTGGGTGCTCCTAATAACTAGTTTTTGGGTGGGGAGATGAGCCTATGGACCTCCAAGATGCTAAATTGATGTTTGGTTTATTTTGCCTTTTGTTTGGATAAAAGGGTTGGCTTTCTTTCTACATAATTTTTGAAATAAAGTGGTTGGCTATATCAGCTATTGTTTCCTTGCCATTGTAGGCTTTTGGTAGCTACATTTGGTGGCTACAATAGGCTAGCTAATTAGTTTAGGGCCAGCTATGTTTTTTGGGTGGAAAAAAAAAATATGGCAGCAAACTTGGCCCATAAACAGCAAGAGCAAAAGACCTCGGGGGTAGAAATTTTAGGTACAAGACCTACTCCATGAGCCTAAGGTGCTACTAGTGTCCCTTACCCACTTGGTAGCACACACATGTTGGGCTCATGCAAAAGGTTTAGCAGGAACTGACCTATACCCTCAAAACTACACTTCCTTAATTTCTTTAATATGTCGCATGGGCTTGGGTCATTCTAAAAGAATAAAATATAATATAATACATGAATTGAACTCATAAGAAAGTTAGGCTTGGTTGAATCGGCCTTGTAAAAAATGTGTCACAAAAATTGGTATCAACAACAATATTAATGCCTATTGTGTAAAACAAATGATAGCGGCAACATAAATACACATAATATGGTGACATTGGGAAAACCGATGAAAATTATTCAAAAGCAAAAACCACAGTGGGGTTTTGCCACCAACCCCAAGGAAAACAATTCACCACATAGAATCAAAGTTTTTAAAAGATATTGCCTGCCTTCGGGTCCGGATTCTCAAAAAAAAAAAAAAAAAAAAATTTTAAAAGACAGAATAACTTTATTCTAAATTGCTACAACCTGTGGTACTTAATGTCATTACCCAATGCAACTATGAAACCACAAACTTCTTCTATATATGAACCATTGCATGTGAACTTCCTGATCATGATTCCAAGTACCCACTTGAAGCTTTTGTTCCAAGAACTTGATAATTCTAGATGCAGCAGCTTCTGAATCATTGAATTTTCGATTTTTTTCAATCTTGATCTCTGAATGATGCTTTGAGAGAGCTTGGTATGAACTAACCCTAGATGTAAAGGCACAGCTCTTTAAAAGTCTTGAATCACGTCCTATAGGATTTCTTTTATGGCTTGGCTTAGGAGGCACTAAACCCTAGAAACTTAAACAGTCAAATGGGCTCAAAAACTGAAATTTGATACGATTGTTGATCGATTGACTTCAATTCTCGATAGAATGAAAGTATTAGATCTCGATTTATCAAGTATCTATCAAAACGGTGTTAAGAACACAAAAATAATAAGTGTTCCTTTAGTAGTCTTGAGCATCAATCTTGAATTTAAAATCAACTCAAAACACACTCACAAGACTTACATTTGATCACATGAAAATGCTCACAAGACTTACATTTGATCACAATGTTCATGGTTTTTCAACCTACCACTATGGACTCAACAATATTGAACAACATGATGTGGTAGTGCAATAATACAAGAGCAAAATTGCCACTTCCAGTTTTCCACACATACACAATTCTTTTCGGAGAGAATCTACCAAGCCAGCTCCAAAAACAATGAAATCTCAAAATTTTCTAAAACCCAGCCCTCCCTCATCCTTTGGTTTACACAGACTCCATTCCAAAGTAGTGAGGTAGTGCTTGGTTCTTTCTATTGATTTTGATTTCCACCAAAAGTGTTTCAAAATTGAATCTATGCTTTCACTAAAGCTTTTGGGAAATAATAGCACTGACATTGTATAAGAGGAATTGGCTAATGCTACTAACTTGATCGGAGTGGCTCTTCCCGTTCAAGACTGACTCTTGCACTTCCAATTTGCTAGCTATGTATTTGTGAGTTGTGACTCTAAATTTGTTGGATCTAAAAATTTGTATACTAATTATATATTTACTATGAGCTTTCTTTTTCCTTTTCTTTTTTAGTTACTTAATCTTAATTAGGGTTAGTTCTTGACGTTAATGTAATCAATGGAAAATCTATGATACTAGACCAAAATTAAAGATGAAAACAATGAGGATTAAGAACAAAATAGATGTCATGCCTCAAACGTTTAAACAATTTGCTCGCCATCAACAAGAATTTTTTTTTAAATATATTTTATTTATTGATTTTGCAAACACTTCAGATTCAAAGTTAGAACCCTTTAAAAGTTACCATAGCTTTTGAGTAAAGTTGTGGCGTGCCTTTGTGTAAGAACTCATTTCCCTTTCCCTTGTGTGTGTATTTGTTTCTCAAAAAAAAAAAAAAAAAAAATCCCCCAAAAAATCAATTAAATTGTCACAATGAAATAGCTAAATTTATTCATTCTAAAGAAATTCCATATATGTACACACAAAAAAAAAAAGACTGCTTCACCAAGGTTTGTGACTAGTTTTATGATAAATGGAAGCATTTGATTTTTTTACACTCCATCCAATGTTTACATTTTATTTTTGAGAAACCCATCCAATGTTTACATGATAACTCATTTTTCTCCGCATGAACATTTTAGTTTTTTTTTTTTTTTTTTTTGGCTTTTAACTTTTATGAGTTATAAAGAGTATTAAAGTACCATGGCTTTTGGGTGGAGTTTGTGGTGTGCCTTTGTGTTAGAACTTTTTTTCCTCTCCCTTGTGTATGTGTTTGTTTCTCAGCAAAAAAAAAAAAAAAAAGTACTAAAGTGTTAAATGTTATTTTATGAAAATTATAACTCACCATTCTATTAGACAAAAGTAACCTCATGTTAAACGAATTTAGAATAAATTATTTTTTTACATTCTCTGAAAAAAATTCTAATTAAATTTACGACAGATTGTATTTTATATTTTTTTTGCCCCATCCCGTTGGTCATTATGTGTAACCTTAATGGGCCCTATTCTCATATTGGTCTAGCCTTGCCAAGGTGCTCAATCTCAAGAGGAGATGGTCTAGGCCCGTCTATCTTCCTATTTCTTCACATGTTTGGCTAATGAATTATACTTTTAGAGAAAGTCTAGAGACACAAAGTTTTGATAAAACAATAGACACCTGTCGATGTGACATATTATTAGTGGTAAAAAAAAAAAATTATGTTAGTATAGGCTCAAATAAGAACCTGTGAAAGCTTGCCAATTCAATAAGTGTAAAAAAATTGACAAATTTTTTGTGTATATAACATTACTCTAATCCTTATTCAAAAATATAAAAAATGGATACTTTCACTTTTCTTTGAATGAGCTTTGAAATTCATCTTATCATGTCAAGGGTCTCCTAGCCTAGTAACATAGTTTGCTTTACTTTAGTAGAAAAGCCAAGTTCAAATCTTTTGTTTTTTTAAATGAGGTAAGAGAATTCGAATCCTAGTTCTTCTGTAAAGCATTCCCCGCTAGGAATGCAAAATTACCCTGTAGAAAATAAAATACCAAAAGATACCCCCATTAGCTGGTGCGTGATTGTAGCAAACAATATGCATATTATTATAGCATGGTGTAAAACATATTTTGATTGATTTTTTTTTTCTCTCTCTTGTTTTGGTTATAGTGGGTTTGTTACTATTTGTTTTTTTGGGCTGTTGGTATTGCTGCAAGTGGTGTAAAAGAATATATTATTTTATTATAATTTAGTGTAAAATAAAAAATGGGATGTATGATATGTTGTTTATGTGGTAATGTAAAATAAATAATGTGGGTTTTGGTAGTGTACAAAAATGCATATTTTTTAAAAGAATCTAATGGAAATGCTCTAAGGGAGATCAAATGATACCACTGAATAGGCTCTTGACCAATTTTTTTTTTCTCTGTTTTTCAAAAGTATCATGTATAAATTCACAATTATCTTAGATTTTTTTTTTTTTTTTTTTTTTTTTGGGAACAATTATCTTAGATTAGTTTGTTTGTTTGTTTGCTCTCTTTTATTTTTGGATAGACATCTTATGATTAATTTTGAACTTGGGTATATAGGAATAAGCCCAAATTTAGGTAAGCCCACTTGAGAGAGAAAGAAGATAGCCGAAACTTGTGGCTGTGTGGCACCATATTGTCTATGCGCCTTATCCACTGGCTGTTGTGGTCGTTATAACTTCAAATATAGTGATAATACATTCTCTGACATTTGCTTCCCTCTTCACAATACCACCAAGAATTCTCCACCATGGCTTCCTCCATTGTGTACCCAGCAATACCTTCAGAGGTAAGTTTCATCGATATCATCTAAGACTAAGTTTCTTCATTCATAAATGTAGTCCTCAGGTTGCCAAATGCCAAACCTTTGTTTGGAACTTAACATGGTGTTGTTTTTCAGCTATGCTCTAGAAAGAGTGCAATTTTAACTTCCTCAAATGCTCTTCTTGTCAAGCCCACAAGGACCCAGATGGTGGGGAAGGGCAAGGGAGTGAGAATCACTTGCCAAGCCACAAGTATTGCCGATGATCGAGTTCCTGACATGGCTAAGAGGGAGACCTTGAATCTGCTTCTTCTAGGTGCTCTTTCACTTCCGACTGCAGGCATGTTGGTTCCTTATGCTACTTTCTTTGCCCCACCTGGGTGAGTCTTGCCCCCATTAATTTCTTTATATGATCGATTACTTTATTTTTATTGCTGATTAGAATATGGTTGGCTAGGGCTGGGGTGTGGGGGGCAAGGCTGGGATTCAAGTCACTAGAAAGAGTTTCATAAACATATACTTAAATTAGTAGAATTTCTATTTGGTATAAAAAAGAAAGAAGAATATAGTTGGCTAGCTGCTAATGCTATGTGATTTAAATTAAAGTTATTTATATAGTCTAAAAATCGAACGCATTTATTCTCCCACATTAACTGGTCTGTGGTCTTTATTTCTTTCCATAGAAAAGATTTTCATTGAAAATTTCTTAAGCCGAGAGCTAAACTTTTTTTCCTCCTTCCCCCACAAATCTAACTAAATGAAACATGATATATTTTATCTCTCAAATGTTTAAGTTTAAGCGGTTAAGCAGTTAGAAAATGGTTAATTCAATCATTTAACCTTAATTCTAATACTCCTTCTCATGTGTTAGTCTAAACTCTCATTTAATAAGTGGAGCCCTCTAGGTATGACTTTTAACTTTTTAAATGGAAAATAGAAAGGGAGACAAGGTTCAGGACCACATGCTCCCAAAAGGCTAAACTGTTAGGATTTGTGAATTTAATTGTTTAACTATTGTTCTAACACTTTACCTAACGTGCGGATCTAGACTCTCCCCTAATAAGTAGGGCTTAAGATGTTTGGTTTTTAACTTTTTTAAATGGAGGTAGAGTAGAGACATGGTTCAACTTCAGGACTTCTTGCACCGGTAAATTACCAACTTTTCTCAAAAGTTTAAGTTATTTGAAAATGATGAATTTAATCATTTAATCATAATTCAGACAATGTTTAGAACGGAGGGAGACAATAAGGAGAGGAGAGGAAAATAGAAGGGAAAGAATATAATCAAACATTATGACAAGATATATACAAAAGAAATGGAACCTTTAATTTTCTAGGTGGTATTTTGACTTGAAACAACAATGATATGATTTACGTATGATTACAAAAATTTTAAGGTAGCGAGGCAAATTTTCAGTAAATTTTACAATTGGTTAAGAATGAATTTAAAGGCTGTTGCTTTTCAAAATTTTACTTTGTATGATAGTTGAATACTCTAAAGTCTAAACTCACCTTTTTAAAGGAAACATCAAAAAATTTTGAATGAGCAATCATCTCTTTATCTGGGAGGAAAAGAAAATGATGATTGATGATCATGATTGGCACATTAGAATGCAGACATGTATTATATAAATATTTCTCCCCAATTATGCTCATCCAATCATCTGTCTTCATTAAGAAGGTATATTAAGGGGAGCAATAACTTCGTTGGTATAAATAGCTGATAAAAGTAGTGTTTTTCCCAGAGAACAGGATAATAAGTAAGTCTAGACCTATATTTGCAAGTTACTGGAAGATCCATCTCTACAGTGGCTTCGAGTTATATTTTGACATCCTTTTGAGACCAAAGAGATGAAACATAGCATTGTCAGCATAATCTCTTTTTTATTTTTTATCTTCTATTTGAAGTCAGCATAATCTCATTGATTTGCTTGAAATGTGATGGAAAGTTGTCTTCTACAAAATGGAGTTCCTTATTATTATCTTGACTCTATTGTCACTATATGAACATTGCCTCTGCCTCTAAATCCAACTCTTTGCAGCTAAGTTCTAAAATTGCACTGGCATCATGCCTATTGCTCATTGTATTTGGCATTAATTTGCTGATAGTTATGTTTGTTATCATCAAGATACCAATTTTTTGTTCTAGTTGGAATCTGAGTTTTCTAATCTCTCTTCTTATGCTTAATTGGAAAACAATTACAGGTCAGGAGGTGCTGGTGGTGGTACCATTGCAAAGGATGCCATTGGCAATGATATCATTGCAGCTGAATGGGTCAAAACCCATGGCCCAGGGGACCGGACCCTTTCACAAGGACTAAAGGTACTGATATATCACACGAGTCACCACTGAAACTATTTGTCATAAACATGGATTCAGAGAGTTTTTATTAATATGTTTTCAAAGGCAAGGAGCATTGAATACACACGATTGAAATTTTACACGGAAGGCATGTTTGGGCACCCTATAACTCACAACATGCTCTCAAAATAAGGTGTTGGAGTAAGATCATAATAAAATATGTGAAAAGCAATCCATAGGAAGGCAGAGACACTAAGGATATGCTAGGACTTAAAATATGTGACAATCAGGGACTTTTTTAAATGTAGGCATGAAGGATATGCTAGGAATTTAAGATCATGATAGAGCAGTTGTTATGATTGAAAGAGAGAGTAAAGATTAACTTGGTTTGACTTGATAGCCTACATTCGTAAGCCCTAAACAACTAAATCTATATATATTAACTATAGTATTGCAATGAGTTTATTGAGAGTATATAGAATGCTATCAACCCTAAACTAATCATTACCTAGTCCTAGGTTGTAGATATACAATACAAAGTATTGTTGTTAAAGCGGAAGCACTTATATCTATTTGTTGTAATAAAGGAAGTTTTAGTACCAATTTGTTGTAAGAAAGGGCCTTTAGATAGCATTCCCACACAAAATTGATTATGGAATATGAGTTTTAGAAAGATTTCCAAAAAAAATAATAAGAAATAAAAAGAACTTGAAAAATAAAATTGACATAAATATACACGATACAACACCAAGAATTTACGTGGTTTGACTTTTGGTTTATGTCCATAGGTGGTGACAAAGAAATTTCACTAACAAATTTACAGAAGTCAAAATGGTATAAAAGCATGCACAAAAAGCCTAAACACAAATACACCCAAAATCTCTCTCGCACATAAATACTAAGTTCTCTCTCTCAAATACAAAGTTTAGGGCTAAATACAAAGTTTGGGATGCACTTAAAATAAAGAAAATTTATCTTTTATTTGGAATTGTTGCACAGTCTCTTCCACAAAACCCCCTTCAAAGTTCAAAGAGGAGTATCACTCTCACAATTTGCCACACCATATCACTCTCTTGCCAAAGCACCTGTACATACAAAATTTGTGTTTTTTTTCTAGTCACAAACATCACCGTTGCAGTCTCAATTTGTTTGTGAGAGACATTGATTTTTCATCGCATTTAATATAGGCGTGAAACAAAAGCCACGCATAAGTAAGGAAAAAGGATGCATGCATTAATGAAGCCTTGAAAATTCAAGGCAAACATTTCACATGTAATACTCTCCAATAGTAACCACCACCCTTAGTGCGGTGGTCACTCCACAAGTATAAGTGCTTGTAGGGTGTGGAGACAAAGGCCGGGAAGTCTCCAAGAGAGAGTTTCACACACATATACATTTAGATTAGGCTAGAGTAGAAATTCTATCTTGTATAAAAAAAAAACACTCTTCAATAGTACATATTATACTAGCTAGTATAATAAACCTAGACCAAAGTCAGTGGGTTTTAAGCAGGATGTCTTTCAAAGTGCTGTATACATCGTCAATAATAGATTATAGCACATTTCAAATTTAGACTCATGTACAGTTATAGAAAAAGCAGTATGGATTTTTCACTTTTGATTTCCAGGGAGATCCAACCTACCTTGTTGTGGAGAAAGACAGAACTCTGGCAACGTATGGAATTAATGCTGTCTGCACGCACCTTGGGTGTGTTGTGCCATGGAACACAGCTGAGAAAAAGTTCATCTGCCCTTGTCATGGATCCCAGTACAATGATCAAGGGAGAGTTGTTAGAGGACCTGCACCTCTGGTAATTGAAACATAACTTTACCCTTTCTTGGTTATTCAATTTCTTCTAGTTCTAGATGACATTGCATGTAAAAGTACCATTAATAAAATGACTTACTTATTTGAATGACCTCTATGTTGAAATGGTATCAATGTTTAATGTGATTTAAAATATTTTTGAGAAATTTAGCTATCTGAATTCCCTTGTGATTACCAAAAATTCTAGTTCCTTGAACATCTGAAACATATGAAGCATGCGGATGTATAACTTTCCTTTGCATATTTATTGACTTCTTTTTTTTTTGGGGGTACTTGTTGGAACAGTCTTTGGCATTGGCCCATGCAGATGTGGATCCTGATAATGGAAAGGTTGTGTTTGTACCATGGGTCGAAACAGATTTCAGGACCGGTGAAAATCCATGGTGGGCTTGATTCTCTTCTCAGCTCGTCCCTCCATCATATATTCTAAGTTGAAATGGGTAATTAATCAGAATGTTATGCACCATTGCTTAAGCATACTGTAACAATGATTTGAAAAGTTTGTAATTTTAGCACCAAAAAAAAAACAAAGGGTTGTATTTTGTAAAATGAAACAAAAGATTTTGATTCTGTCACCGTAATTATCTGATATTGAAATTTTCTTTTGTTCTATTGATTGCATCTTATTGCATTTATTATTTGTATCTTGTACATATATAGTTTCCACAAGAAACAAAACATGTTTGTTTTTTAAAGATAACATTGATTCTATAAGGGTTCTTTGAATCCACAATGATAAAGACTAGAATCCACTACAATAATATTGGGGAAAACTAGTAATTAAGTTTTATTGATTGAAAAACTTAATTGTCTTGTAGGTTACAATGCGTTTAAATGGAAATCATAAGGCTACTTGGAGATGCTTAGAAAACACAAAAGCAAAAAAAGCTAGGAAAATATCTAAAAACCCTAATTTGCATTAAAGTACGAATTTGGTGGCAAAATAGGAAAAATTACCAAAAATGAAAAAAAAAAAAATTTGATATAATTGCGAAATCAAATATGTTGTCTCAAGGAGACGTCTTAAAAATTAAAATATAAGAGACATTATTCTAAATTTTAAGTTAAAAGTTATAACAGAAATAAAAATTACTAAAAATGGCAAAAATAAAGATTTTAGAGACTAACTAAAGAAATTTGCCTAAAAAGTGACTGGTCTTGACCGAAGGCAATGAGTTTTTTTCTAAGTGCTGTTTCATATGATATCGCTAATTTTCACATAATACGATCATTGGAGCATTCGCAGCTGGCCTTGTATATCCTATATATTGATATATTTTACCATCAAACCCTTAAAATGATGCTCCAACCGGACAGTCAAATTGTGCCAATTGTAAAAAATTTTACAATGTTGCTACAGTACCATCCTATTTCTAGGATGGTACTGTAGCAAGATTGTAAAAATTATAATAATATTTTAATTGAAAATATCAGCTCACCATAGCAAGATTGTAAAAATCTCTGCACAATCTCTCATCCTCTCTCTCTCTCTCTCTCTCACCATAGCACATCTCACCAAGCGGTCCAAGCCTCTCTTTTTCTCTCCCATACCTCTATCAAGCACTCTTTCTCACCCCATGGGTCAGCTGGGTCAATTTTCTCAGCTTCATCACGGTGATCCCTCCCTCTAAACCCAAACCCTACTTTCCCCTCTCTCTTCTAATCTCGCCCAACTCATTGAGTCGAAGCTCCATGACTAGAGCTTCGAGCTCCATGGCTAGAGCTTCGAGCTCCACGGCCTCCATGGCCAAATCTTCGAGATCCACAAAATGTTTGAGTTTGTTTTAGGCATGCAAAGGCCATGGGTGGCTGAATTTGTGGTGGCTGGGTTTTTTTTGTCTTTGAATTTTTATGGTTACTGGTTTTTTTTGTTTGGGGTTTATTGTTGAGATTTTATTGCTAATTTTTTGTTTAGGGTTTATTGATGAGATTTTATTGCGATGGTGGCAAAATTTTTCTGGCGTGATTCGTGGGTTCGGCGTGTGGGTGGTGGCTGGGTTGCTGGCCAGTAGGTATGGCTGAATTGGGTATGGGTTTGATATGGATGGTGGCTAAATTTTATCTCTGCTCTTTCTTTCTTTGTGAGTATGGCTGAATTGGCATTGGAGAGAAAAAATCAAGGCTTTTTTCATGTTTCAGCAAGGCGTGTATTGTTGGGTGGTTGTTCTGGGTTTAGGTTGGTGGTGGGTGGATGATAAAGAGAGAAAAATAGAGAGACGGAGAACAGAGATGAAGAGAGAAGAGAGAGAGATTTTTTTTATACTATTTTATTTTGTAATTTATATTATTTTAATATATTGTAGGTAAAAATAAAAGTTGGGATGCTAGATGTATTGTAAAATGGTATTGTGTAATTGATAAAGTAGCTTTTTGAGATGGTAAAATAGAATAGGATGACATTTCTGGATGGAAATGCTCTTATTATCAATGATCTCTATTAGCACTTTTCTATTTCTTGGATGTCTTGTGCACTGAATTTTGGCAATTTTTTTTGCTCAAGTAAAGTATGTGTTGTTCATATATTTTTTTTGCTAAGCATGTGTTGTTCATATATTCTACATCATTATATGTTCATTGTGTCCTGTTCAAGGACACGTGGCATAATTTGCTTATGTAAGTTGCCTACAAAAACACAGGAACCAAGCCAGTAGTTAAGCAGATAAAAAGCCTTCCAAAAGAAAAAAAAAAAATCAACGAAGGAGCAATCAGAACTAAATTATATATTCCAAAACAAATTACGTCGATATCTATCTCCGAATTCCTAACTTTTTTGTTTGTATATGCTTTGCAATTAAGTTAGGATATCTCCACATTTAAGTGAGATGATAGACGAAAGGATTTGTCTCAGCTTCTCACTGCCTAATCATTCAAATAAAATGAAGCTGTTCCACATTCCCATAAAGTCAATTAGAAGTTGTCTCAACAAAAAGAAGGGAGGGAGATAAAATAGTATACAACTTTCATATTATATACATTATACAATAATTTAAAATAATATTTTAAATATAATTCAGTATAAATATCGGTAAGACAACAATTATTGAATACATAAATAAATATAATTAAATAACTAATTATATACGTGGTTAGTCTCTTAGAGTTAGAGTAATGATAAATGTGAAACTAAGAAAAAAAAATAGTAACTAATATAAGTTTTTACTTTTAAAGTGCATGACTTTCTAACCATACATGTGGTCAGTTTCATAGAATTGGAGCAAGTACTAAAAGACTTCTTGGATTTGAAAATTTATAGAGCATTTATCAAACCACTTGATCAAAATAAGAGAAAAACTAAGAAAACATAGAAGGGAAAAAGGAAGATAGAGAGAACAAGGAAATAATAACAGATATAGATAAAGATCTGTTGGTTGTAACAGTAGTGTACTTTTTTGTTGATGAAGAAGAAAAGTGTAGGGAAAAACAACTTTATTATGTTATCAATGGAAAAGTAAGCCAAAATGCTAGGAATTTTTTTTTTTTTTCTTTTTTAACATATGAGCAAAAATTTGAAACATTTTTTTGTTATAAAATTAAATATTTTTTGAGTAGTACTATTGATACAACACTTTTACAATAAAACTTAGGTGGGAAAAAAGTGATGTTAGTTGTAGGTACTGATAAAAACTAATTACAACTTGCCACTTAACCTTTATATGTGAAATTATTGTAAAAATATTGTAAAAATATTATGAAAGTAGCATTAAGATGATCATATTCAAACTTGTATCATCTAGGTTTAAACAAAATTTAGGGTTAGGGGTTCAAAATTTTATTTTAGGGATTCAAAAAAATTATTAAAAATTATATATATATATATATTTATATGGCCAACCCCCTACCCCTAAGGTAAGGTCACCCCTTTGGGGGTGGGGGAGCAATTATAGAAGAACGTGGCTGCACTAATTTTACTAGGTGAAACTTTTAAGCTCTCTATGTAATTTTTTTTTTTTTTTTTTTTGGTAAATAAAAAATGGTTAAGGGGGTGACTAATATGGCTTTCTTACCTAGGTGTAATTATAGTAGCACCTTAACTACTTTTGAGCAAGACCCAAAATATTGTATCATGTTTAGGCAAATAAGTGCAAGAAATAGAGATGCGCATAATGGCATAGAACCTATTGTGGAGAAAATATTAATATCTCTTGAAGCCCAAATGTACAAAATATTAATTTCTTGAAGTGAAAATCATTAGGTTCTCTCATAACAGAACAATGTGATACTCTTTTATTCACAAAAATGATGGATCTTATTATGAATTTAATAAATGATAATGTTAATTGATGCTTGCATTGCACTCGTTAAGAATGAATCAATCAGGTCTTATTATATTGAAAAGTTGCAAAAGCTAATAAACAAGTATCTTGTTTTTTTTTTTTTTTTTTTTTTTTTTTTTGAGAAGAAACAAGTTTCTTGTTAATTGAATATTGTGCTACTCTCTAAAAAAGTTGATTAATTATAATAAAAAATTCAATCTTAACTAATGCCCCTTATGCATTCGTTAACCCAACTCTTAAATAGAAAAAGTATATTTCATAATTATGTAGGAAGAGTGAGTATTATACTCCGAAAATATTAAACAATTACTCCTTCAACATCTTACCAAAATTAACACTAAGCATTTTGATTTTATTTTAGAATTTTTCCTAATCATCAAATGATACAAGGAAGACCTTCACAAATTTTCCGGACGACTTTGACTTTGTCCAACTTGGAGGAAACAAATCAAAGTAACCAATAAATACAGTTGAAACTTGAAATATAACACACTGTCACATATAATTAATGTCCTAACAGGTGCAGGTACAGCTTTATTAATTATGTATACCCTTAAGAATGGCATCAGCTCCTTCCTTGATCAACTTCCACGCAGCAGCCACGTGATGATCTTCAGTAAGTGTGGCTCCCACAGCAAACCTCAGGATATATATACCACCGACTATTGTGTGGGTCATATAAACCCGCCCACTTGAGTTGACCCACTCAAGTAGCTTCCGGTTCAACAACTCGGTATAACCCGACCCGGACCATGAAAACGGGTTTAACCGAAAACACACTAACCCGAATCGCCTTGGCACGAGGATTTCGAACCGTGGATCGGATTTCACGAGCCCCTCGAACACCTTCGCCATCCGAACATCGGACCGGATATGACTTTGGAGGTTTGCAACACCATAGCTACGCAATACAAGCCATAATCGGAGCGACTTGAATTTCCGACCCGTACCCACTTGCCAATCCTTAAAATCCACCACAGACTCGGACTCACTTGCTTTGTTTCTCAAATACTCCGGGTTTGTACTCAATGCCTTCACCAATAACCTTGGGCTTTTGACCCACAAACAACAGCAATCTAAGTAACTTAGTAGCCACTTATGTGGGCTTAGACTCAATGAATCAACTCCTTCAATCCCATTGAAATATTGCCTAAACTCGGGACAAATACATGCACTACCACCATAAGCAGCATCAACATGCATCCACATACCGTACTCACGTGCCACGTCAGCAAGAGGCTGGAGAGGATCAACGGCTGTGGTTGAAGTTGTTCCCACCGTAGCACAAAGGTAAAGTGGGATCAACCCGGCTGCCACGTCAGCCACCACAGCCTTACGAAGGAGCACAGGGGATAAGGAAAAAGCTGCATCAAGGTTTGTGGGGATGGATTTTATGTTACATGGAGTTATACCAGCTAGTTTAGCAGCCTTGGTGAAAGTGGAATGTGTCTGATCAGAGCAATACACAAGAAGCTTTCGAATACTTTGGTTGCTGCCATTTGTAGCTAGCACGCGATCTCTGGCGGCAATGAGAGTGACAAGAATGGCTTCACTAGTGGTGTTTTGAATGACACCACCACCAGTGCCAGAGAACATGAATGAGTTTGGGAGTTTAAGCATGTTAGCCAACCAATCCATGACTATCATTTCAAGTTCTGTGGCAGCAGGTGAGGCTAGCCAGTTGAAGCCAACAGAGTTGAATGAAGTGCACAACATTTCTCCTACAAAAGCTGCAGTACTCACTGTAGCTGGAAAGAATGCAAAGAAGTTTGGACTTAACCAATGGGTCATGCCAGGGATTATGTTTTTGGTCACGTCGGAGAGAATGGTTTCTAGGGGTTCAGGAAGGTATGGTGCAGTTTGGGGAAGGAGATTACTGAGGTAACCAGGTTGGACTTGGCTTAGAACTGGGTAAGTTTCGATTTGTTTGTAGTAGTCAGCTATGAAGTCCACCATTTGGTGAGCTTGTTTTCGAAACTCTTCAGGGTCTAAGGGCTTGAATTCACGTTGGGGTGAGGACGAGTTATCGGAGCTCAAGTCTAGGCTACCCATTTTGAAGGAGAACAAAGAAGTTGAAGAGGATTAATGGTGGTGTGCAAAATGAGCTGGTTAGAGGGGTTTAAATTAAGGGAGATAGGGAGCATGTGGGACAAATGGGACGGATGGAAATTACTAGGTTTGGTGTTTTTTTTGTCAAAATGTCCAGTCATTATAACTTTTGATTACAAAGTGGTTGTGGAGTGGGGGTAAGTACCGGTGCGTAGATGGATTTTTTTTGTTGAGATTTTGGTCATTGAATAGGAGTACGTTGGCTTGTCTTTACAGAAAGTGATCGACGTTCTTGTCTGATAATTTGGTCAATGCACACATCCTTACATTGAGACTGGTGCCTCCAACAGTCATCCTATCATGACTTTGCTGATTATATTACTGTGCTGTCCTTCGTTTCATCATGGCTTTACTGATTGGGGAAATGTAATAAGGACTGTGCTATACGCCTGCCTATACTTCGTTTCATCATGACTTAAATTCTAGATATAGAAGAAATGTATGGACCGTGCCGTGCCTCATTCCATCATGACTTTCCTAGATATAGGAATGTAAGGACTGTGCTGTGCCTTTTTCTATCATGACACTACATTACCTTTGTAAAATACAAAATACAAACCTCGTCAATGAGGTTTGGGCTAATATTATTAGGTATTATCAAGAATTTTCAAAGTCATCTAATTTGTTCCTGTTGTTGGGTTCCAAATAATAAGTAGAAATGCACTTTTTGTTCATATATTTTATCCCGATTTTTATTTTGGTTCTTACATTTTATTTTTATCATATTTAGTTCTTATTTAAAAAAACGCCAATCATTTTAGTCCCTACCGCCAATGCCCTAACGAAAATATCCTAAGTGGCAAACGACGGATTAAAATATTAATTTCTCTCTCTTACGTGTCACTACTCCTCCTGCCAGATCACATTTCCGCCTTAATTTCTTACACGTGAGCCTCACGTGACACACTCACATGTGTGTGTCACTCCCTTTTAAACCACCACCTCCAACAGAATATCAATCCCTAAACCCCATTTTTCACGATCTGAGCTCCTCTGACCTAAATTTCTTGCTCCTCTCCTCTCGTACATCTGAGCTCCTCTACCTTTGCCCTTACCTCGAAATCACAGACCATAGAATTAAGCTTTGTATCAACTGTTGGAAGCCTGAGGAGAAGAGGTCCAACGAGATGCTTCTATGGCGAGAAACCAGTAGTAGTGGTGTCGTGGACAGCAGACAACCCTGACAAAAGGTTTTACGGTTGTCCAAATTATTGGGTAATGTCTAATATTAAAGAATTTTTTTTTTCTAGTATTTTGCTGCGATTTTGGTAAGCATACATATGGGTTCAATCTTTGATTTCAATTTAAGTGATAGCTTGGGCTTTACTTAGCGCATAGGAAATGGAACTAAAGTGCTGATCAGAGTAGATAAAAGGTTACCTGATCCTCACTCTCGAAAGGTGATCACACCTCTCAGAAACTTCCCAGGTAATACATGGGTTTGTGATCTAACAAATGAGGAGGAATCAAGTTGGCTACCTGACCGGGTTAATCTGGAATTTTTGCCCCATGAAGCTCAAGCCATTCTCAGCATTCCTCTCAGCATCCGTAAGCTAGATGACTCCCTCATTTGGCATGGTACCTCTCAGGGTGTTTACTCAACCAAGGGCGCCTATAAACACCTATCTAAATCTGATTGTTAAGCACAAGCTAGTTCTTCAGGTCCATTTGCTCATAGTGGTTTTTGGAAGTCAATCTAGAGTCTAAATGTCCCTTATAAAGTGAAGCATCTTATTTGGAGGGCTAGCTGCGATTCTTTGCCCACTAATTAAATCTCTTAAAATGACATGTTACCCAAAATTCTATGTGTGAGATGTGTAAGGAAGATCATGAGGATCAATCCATGCTCTTTGGGGATGTATTTCAATCAAGGAGGTGTGATGGGAAGGGCAACGATTTAGACCTTCTTAATCAGAGAGGTTTGTTAATTTTGCTAATCTTTTTGCTGGTATTCTTAGTCTCCTAGATTCACTTGATGTTGAGATTTTTGCTATGGTAGCCTGGAGCTTGTGGTATAGAAGGAATGCTCTTCGTCTTTAATAACCTTCCTTACCAATCTCACAGATTTTCTCTTTTGCAGTAGATCACCTATGAGAATTCCAGGAGGTTCATGATTATCTTCTCCCTCCCCCTCTCCCTAAGCCCACTCACGGAGCTTCCTGGATTCCCCCCTTTCACGCTCCTTTCAAAATAAACTTCAATGGAGCTTTGTTAAAGGACATCTCTGCTTCTGGTCTAGGTGTAGTTATCTGCAACAACCAGGGGAAGGCCATTGGTGCAATGTTAGAGAAGATCTCACTCCCTTACTCGGTGGTGGACGTGGAAGCTTTGGCTTGCAGAAGGGTTGCAATTTTTGCTCGAGAACTTAGTATTACTGAAGCTGAAGTTGAAGGGGATTCGACCATGGTCATTGATTTCATCAATTCTGAAGGCTGCTGTATGGCAGGTTGTGGTCACATAATTGAAGATTCACAGTTAGCTATGCTTGATTTTGGCTTTATTTCTTTCTCTCATGTAAAACGATCTAGTAATTCTGTAGCTCATCATTTAGCGAAAAAAGCAAAAGGTTTGTTAGAACCTCAGTTTTGGTTGGAGGAGGTGCCTAAAGACATCACTCCTTTTGTAAACCATGACAAAGTTTTGATTTAATAATACTCACAGTCTTGATTCTCAAAAAACAAAAACAAAAAAAATGGTCAACCCACCCATGTAATCTGCAAGTTGAAATGACTAGTGGATCCAACAAGTTAGTGAATAGTAAAATCGTCTTTCTTTAGGGATAAAAAAGTCACTACCTATACATACATTTTTTTTTCAAAAAGTTTAAGAATATACTACCGCCGATATGGCCGATTATTAGTGATGAGTAAAAATATTATATCAGTGATGGATTGAGATAACAACTAATAAATGAGTTTCATTTAGCTCAACTAGTAAAATTTTTTATAGTTGAATAAGAAATTTAGAGTTTAATTTCGGTATTCACAAAAAATCGATTAGTATCTTATAATAAAATATAATCTAGAAGCGTTCGAAACTCAAAAAAAGAAAAAAAAAAAAGAAAAAACTATTATTATGAACGGTCCCAATCCACTTTTGTCAGGCCTAAATGTACACGTCATTCCATTACGACTGTCATGCGCCTTGTACTATTTAGGCCTTTACCGATGATACAAATATACCATTTACTGACTTTCTAGACCAATGAAAGAAATCAGAGCCATATAGATATCTCTTTGCACATTACCTGGCCCTAACTTCGTTCAACAATGTTGTTCAAGCAAATTATCAAATTCTTATTTATAAAAGTTTCAAGACATCAAAAATATTCCCCTTAACTCAATTAGAACATATTTTTGCCTTTGAATAAAACTCATGTTTGAACTTTGAATTCCTACTATTCAAAAAAGATGTTGCACAAAAGAGCCATTGGAAACACTTCGACACAAAATATTTTGAAAACTATTATGGAAGTAAGAAAGATGTCAAAAACAAATAATATTAACAAAGAGAAAAATTAGGAAAAAAAGAAAAGAAAAAAGTGGACCCAATCTTACATAATAATAGAGGACACCATAGACTTATGACCAACAACGAGGAGAAATTTTCACTAATAAATATAAAGATTACAAAAATAATATAAAGACGTTCTTCCAAAACCTAAATCCCAAATAAACTTAATGTACTTTTTCTTACCAATAACATGGACTAGAGAATTTTTTATTCATCAATTCTAATTTGCCTGACAATGCCACAACACTTATATATTAGGTTTTCCTCCAGGTTTTTCTTGTGAAACAATTTGTTTTTGTAAGTCTCTATTGGGAATTATTTAAACGTTAGAAACTCATGGGTAGAACTCACTCTTGAAAACCGTCTTATAAGGAGATGGTGCCCAATAATTTATAGACACATGGTTAAGGTTACACTTAAGTCATGCAAGACATTAGGATCATAACATACCATCACACTCCAGAGCCAACGTCCACAACAGCTCACTCTAGCGACATTGACCCAATGGTAGCCTTTTCTCTTTTTGGCGGCTCTACTCACCTATTAGTTATTTTAATCTAGCCTTTAGGTCGCCCCTTGCGAGATCTGACCACAAAGTCACAATTCATTTGATCCCATACTCAATGAGCTATGTCCGATTACTTGACATGGTGGTTGGCTCTAATACCAAATGTTAGGAACCCATGGTAGAACTCACCCTTGAAAACCGGCTTGCAAGGGAAGGATACCCAAGAGCTTATAAACACACAGTTAGCTTAGACTTAATTTATGTGGAACATTAGGATCATAACACTAAATCTCTTAAAATTTCTATGAAATTCCAGGAAGAGTTAAAAATGGCAAAGCTTGAAAAAGAGGAATTCATTGTGAGATTGGATAAATCAAATAAAAAGAACGAAATTTGTAGGAAAAAAATTTCCTCTCAAGATGAAAAGCTTGGAATAAGAATTAGTTGAGTCTAAAGCTAAACTAGAAAAATTGTGTAATACCAAGCCTACTGATGATAACATATCAGTTTTTATTCCTATTAAGCTTAAAGATGACAAAGTTTATATTCCTCCTCTTAAGAGGATTCAAAAGAAAAAAATAATAATAATAATAATTTTGCTAGGTTTTAAAAAGGTAAAAACTCTGATATTGGTACTGAAATTTCCAAACTTGTGCCTAAACCCATAGGTAAATTGCAGAAAAAATCTGATTTTGTGCCTACCTATCACCACTATAGTATTGTTGGTCACATTAGATCAAATTGTTCTTTGATGAGGCAAGAACCAAAACATGTGACTAAAATTCCTTTTAGGAATACTGATGTTCCTAAATTTATTCATGTCTGTCACTTTTGTGGTGTCTCAGGCATAGTTTTAAAAATCGGACCGAACCGGCTGGTCCGACCGGTTCAACCGGGAACCGAGAGCCAATCCGGTCCGGTTAAAAGCCCCAAAACCGGTCAATAATTGGTCAACAACCAAAAATCCGGGCAAAAACCGAGGTTGAACCGGAAATTTAAAAAAACGGTTCTATCTCCGGTTCGGTTTTTAAAACCATGGTCTCAGGTCACATTTGTCCTAACTATCATAAATTACAATTTAAACTTTTTGTGTTTCAATCTAGGATATGTGATCATGTACACAAATGCAGAAAAATTGTTTGATTTGCTTTAGAAAAATTTAAGATTGTTAGCTTATGAAATAACATTTTAGGATTTCTGTCTCTTTCAAAAGAATTTTATTCTTCCTAAAATACAATCTGTTTTTCATAATTTTTCACTTCCAAAGCCAAAGACACGTGTTATGTGGGTGAAAAAAGACTTTTTGAAGTGAGTGTTGTTTGCTTTATCCTTAATTTAATTCTTTCAATTATTTATAGACATGTTTCCTTTCTATTTTAGGTTCTTTTATTATTTTTGTTTGTTTTGATTATTCAAAAAAAAAAAATCCAAAAACATTTAAAATTTTCAAACAAACAAAAATATTTTATTTTGTACCTTATTTTATTTTTCTTGAGGTGTATTACATGAATTCTAATATCTCTCTTAACTTAGAACATACTTGACATTGTAGAGTAACATAGAAAGTGTGTGTTGCATAACTAGGTGTATGACTATTTTGAGATAAATACAAATTGTGGTGTCAATTGTATAAAAGTCATGTATGCATTGTATTTTCTATTTTAGCACATGCACACTTATTACTCATTATTAAATCTGTTGTAAGTTAATTTTATGAAATGAATATTCATTGAGAACCTTGAGTTTTTTAGTCGAGCATTGATATGAGTCTTGAAAAAATTATGTATTTTTCACACATGTTGAAAAAATAGTGGAAATGGCTATCTCTGTTTTTGTATGGTGAGTATTTACTAGCTTGTATATATACTCATGGGTTAATTAAGAAATTGACATTTTTTGTTTATGTACCCTTTATAGCTTAGTTGAGTACTGTTTATGCACTTACTAATTTAGTTAAGCAGTGTTGGTTTTTATGCGATTTATGACTAAAATTTATGATTGAATTACTTGAGTCAAATATCACTCATTTTGACAGGAATGACTAAAAAATCCAAAAAGAAATGTATAACTAACAATCTCATCACTGATGTCCATCAATCGAAAATAACCTAGTGCTAAAAACAAATCCATGCAAATTAAGGGATGCACAACACTTTAGAAAAAGAAAGGGTAAAACAAATATATATATATTTATATATATATATATATTTGGGTTGAAAATAAAAAATTTACAAAAAAAAAAAAAAAAAACTTGTATGCCTTGACTATGCCTTTGCTAAAAAACTTTATTTTTTATGCACATGTCTTTTGGGAGATGTGGAAGTTATTGGATGTACATCGAAGATGATAGTCCCCATCAAACCATTATGATATAACTCAAGTGATTATTTTGTATTTTTGCAATCATACCTCTCATAGGTTTTAACACTTGCTCACTAACTAGTTCCATAGACTATATGTATACACTTTGCTAAATTAGGTATTGAATTTGATTCTTCAACTACTTGATCATATTTTTAGTTCTGTATATGTTAGTACATGCTAATCTTGATGTGAGAATTGTTGAATTTTTTTTAAAAAAAAAAGATTATTTTTTTGGAGAGATAAGGTGGATAATAAATGTGCAAATGTAAATAAAATATCTTTAAAAAAAAATATGTGCATAGAAAAAAAAGTGAAAAAAAAATGTATCCAAGTTCAAAAATCTTTGATTGACGTAAAAACCTTGGAATTTTGATTATGTTTGTGTTCATAATTTTTTATCTACTCTTGAGGTTGATTTAATTCTCAAGACACCTTGACATTAAAACACCTTACATTCTGAATTTTTATATCATTGAGATCTATATTGTATAGTCTAAATTGATTGTGTTTGGAAGTATTTGCATACATTTGTTTATGGGTCACATAGTAACAAATTTGCATATATTAAAAGAGAAAAATATTTGTATTCATGTGAATCTTTACTTATTTCTTTTAAGTTTGGTTTGTGTTTCTTTATTTTTTTCCCACCTACTAAATTTCCCCAAAATTGTTTTTCCCAAAAATTGTTTTATCATTCTTATATATTTATAAAGGGAGAAAAATGTTTTTAAAACCTATGCTCTTCATATGAGGAGTTGCCTCTATTTTCTATAGAGCTTATTTCTTTTGTGTTTCCTTAATTGTCTCCTTTCTCTTGACCTCTCTTGCGCATATTTTCTATCTACATTCTAATTGGATTGTCTCTGTCAATACATGACAAAAAGGGGGAGAGAATTTGAGAAAATTGGGAATCCTGTTTAAAATGTTTTTAACTATTTTTATTTAGGAAGAGATGAAATTATTTTTGAATGGGAAAATAAAAGAAGTTTTCGATGTTTCTAACTCAGGGGGAGAGTTAGTTTGAATTATTCTTGCATACATGCTATTTCAGTAGGCTTTGCAAGTTTATGTATTTTGGGGGTGTTGTACCCATTGCTTATGATTTATATTTTCTTAGTTGTGTTCAACAAGTTAGTATCAAACTATTTGCTTTATGCCTCACATGTTTTATGCTTATATTGATGACAATTTATTTTATAGTATAGTGATTCATATTATTTATTTGCCTTTATTTTCACACATGCGTTTATGTGTTCTTTTGAGTATTTCTGGAAAAGACAAGTACATTCCGATCAAGATCTTCTACCTCTTCTTACAACTTTTAGATTAGAAATCTTAGATTGGGATTTGTGATGTATTTGGACATTTTATTGTATATGGGCAATATTTTGTAAATGTGATTTTGTCATGAATTGCAAAAGGGGGAGATTGTTAGATTTTATTTATGTTGGCAATTCATGAGCAAAACATATTTTGTTAGTGTCTTTAGAGATTTATTTTTGAAGATAGGATTGCTACAAAGTTCTGCAATTCAGAATGAGAATTTGGAAATTTTGATTAATCAAGCACATAAATTCAATCGATCGAAAATCGTATATTAGATCAGTTTGCAGATTTTAAAGCCCAACCCATCGTCCAATCTACTAGGGTTTCATGCCACATATTCTACTGTATAAAAGAGAGAGAGAGAGAGAGAGAGAGAGAGAGAGAGAGGTGTCTCTTGTGTGTCTTATTATGTATCTTGGATTTCTATACCCAAAGCTCTCTCATATCTTCCCTCGGTAATATTCTTTGAAGCAACTCAAGATCTGGTGTTGTAGAAGTTGCTGATCATACTAGTCATCAAAGGTGCTAGAGATCTAAATCTTCAAGGGAATATTAACATCGTGGCTTGGAGGTTCACATTGCAGCAAATTACTATCAGAGTCATCTGCTAGATTCAAAGCTCAATCTGATAACTGTAGTTAGATTTATAACGAATAGGGTTATCTTAATTGTAAATTTATATCTAATAGTGACTTTCTTAAGCTCGAGATTGATATGGTCAAGTCCTCCCAAGTTTTTCCTGTGAAACGATTTGTTTCATTGGTTTCCTAGGTCATCATATCGTGCCTTATTTAATTTTTTGGACTTGCATGATATTGATGATTGTTTATTTAAACTAAGACTTTTATAAAATATATAATTAACAACTCGACCTTAAAATTGGTTAAATACAGTATTTTGATAGGGGTCTAGACCTTTTTTTTAAAAAAGATTTTATACAAGATAAAAATTCTACTCTAACTTAATCTAAGTGTATATGTGTATAAAACTTCCTCCTGAAGATTTGAACCCCGATCCTTACCCCTCACACCCCATACTTGTGGAGTAATCATCACACCAAGGGTGTGCGGTGGTACAGGAGTTTAGACCTTATAAAATCAATCCCAATTGAATTCTCTAATTCAAGATAACTATAAAGAATACTATATTTATAAAAGAAGGTACTTAGTATGGCAAAGTTGACCTGAAGCTTGAAGACATGAGAGGTGCTTAACTAACTTCACAAACAGCCAAAGAGGACCAAATAGGCTAATACACGTTTTAAGCGTTATATAAATATATATAAATATATATATATATATATATATACACACTAGTTGAATGCCCGTGCGTTGCACGGTTTTGGTCAATAACTTACTAAATACAATATATAATAATGCATTTGACAAATAATAAATTAATGATATATTTTTATTCAGAAATCTCTTCAACAGTACCAATTGTCTAAGAAAACTAAACAATAAAAATTAATGTCAACATTTAACAAAATAATATGTCCATGTAAATTAATATCTAAGCATTAAATTAGTATCAACATAAAATTCACAAATTATAAGCTATCCAAATGTATAAGCATTAAAAAAATAAAAATAAAAAAATTCAATTTTCTAGATATATATATATATATATATTTATATATAATAAGAGAATTGATTGAGCATCAGAGCTCTTAGCTTGCTCGATGATGTAGTTGAAATTCTCCATCATATTATACTTGGGTGATGCACGACTTATTTAAAATTTATTTGTAGTTGAAATTCTCCATCGTATTATACTTGGGTGATGCACGACTTATTTAAAATATATATGTAAATAAATTATAGTCATATTGATAATAAGCCATGTGATAAAAATGGATTAATTTTATAATTTGTAACTTCGTGCAAGTATGGTATATAGTATGTAAATTTTATTATATATATTGAATTAAATTTATTTAAACTGCCACAAATATTTAGTAATAATAGAATTATAGTTGAGGAGAATTTATATTTTAGATGATAGAGTTTAATGTAGAGTAAATTATTGGCAATAGTTTTTTAATTTACAATAACCGGACAGTTTGAACACTTGTCACAAAAAAAAAAAAAAAAAATGTTAATCAATGCATTCTATGAAACCCAAGAAATAGCCTGGTGTAGTTATCGAATTATAAAAAAGAAAAAAGAAAAACCAATGAAATAAAATGGGAATCTACCTAAAAATCCTATATTAATAATAAGTAAAAGGACGAATATTAAAATTGAGTTAAAAAATGATACTGAGATAAAATGGGAATCTACCTTAAAAGCCTATACAACCTTTTCTTTACAACATTGAGATTGAGTGTCAAGAGTCTTCAACCGTCTTAGAATCCATGGAATCTCCTACGACAATACTGAAAAAGAAAAGAAAAGAAAATATAAAATAACATATCTATATATATATATATATATATATATAGCAATAACTAAAATTGAAAATACAAATCAGAAAGAAATTAAAATCTAAGTTAAAAAAATAGAATAACATAGATTACAACCTTTGAATTGTATGTCCATTTAGGAGTCTTCAACAATTTTATAGGATGCTTGCTTGGAATCACCTGTGAAAAAATCAAAAATAATTAAAAAAAAAAGAAGAAGAATTACAACATATAACAAATGGAATGAAATATATACCAATAGATAAAATTGAAAATATAAATCAGAAGGAAAATTAAACTAAATTAAAAATAGAATTGTATATTATACAACCTTTAAATTTAATGTCAATTTAAGAGCTTCCTATGACAAAATTGATATAAAAATAAAATAATAGATCTAAAACTATATAAAAGAAAGCGAATGGAACATGTATTTCATCAATCCTTTGAGAGATTTGATTCTCTAATGGAAAACAACAATATTTGACTCCATAATGAAAAAACACACTATTTCAAAAGTACTAAGAATTAGCTTTCAATTCCTATTAAAAAAAATAAGTATGAGAATCACTAACCTTTGTTGTTTATTGTTGGATTGAGATTGTGATATGGTGATAGATTGAACCTATTAATAACACAAATTTCCTTACCTTTCCATCTTAATGTTACAAATTGCATCTAGATTGTACCTACCTTTCGTGATGGCATAACATCTGTCATCTTAGATTCATTGGATACAATAAACGATTTTTTGCGCATGCAAAGTAGATGGAACATAACCTAATTGATTTAGGATTTTAAGATAGAGAAATTGTACAATTTTTTTGTAAAAGATTATTTCAAATTAGTTGTACTTTTCTTTAGTTGCTTTATAACTTCTTTGGATAAAGTTATGTTGATGACAACTTCTTCTTCTTTGTGGGTTTTTTATTTTATTTTAATTACAATGATTTTTTAGATAAATATAACATATTCTTTGTTCTTATCAACCTTTCTTCTATTGTTTTATCACTTCTTAGGATAAATTTGTTTTGTTCTTTGTGGATTTATTTTATTTTATTTTAAAATTTATACGTTTGATAATTAGGTTTTAATTTAAAAAAAAAAAATCATATCCTATTTCCTTACAGATCACTTTTTTTTTTTTTTGCCTTTCATTCTATTCATAATATCATATGACCTTTTTTTTAATTAATTCTATTTTTTTTAGTATGGCAATACAACACGTTGATTAACAATTCTATTTTCAATAGGATTTAAAATTTATATCAAATGTGACTCTAACAATATATATCCTTTAAAAACAAATCTATCTTATATCCTTATTGCCTCATTCATGTGTTTTTTTTTTTTTTTTTTTTTTTTTACATTAGGTTTATATCAACATTTTTTTTTCTTTCTATCCATAAAAACATGACCTTTTTTATTCCATTTTTCTCATAGGATAACAACAAACATGTTGATTAGAAATCCTAATTATAATAGGATATAGTGATATACATAATATTTAATTTTTTTTAATTTTTTTTTTTATAAATTTTTTCTTCAATTTTGTGCTACACTACAAAAAAAGTGCTTTGGAGCTGCGTTTTGGAGCTGCGTTTTTTAAAAACGCAGCTTCAGGGTAGTGTTTGAGCTGCGTTTTATGAAAACGCAGCTCCAGTACTAGAAGTATAGCTGCGTTTACTAAACGCGGCTATAGACCGACTCTGAAGCTGCGTTTTGTGAAGGTGAGGCTGCGTTTAGGACTGAAAGACTGAAGCTGCGTTTCAAAAACGCAGCTTTAGACCCATCCACGGAATTTATTTACTTATTTTTGAATATATCCCAGAGCTGCGTTTAAGGAAACGCAGCCTAAACATTTTTAGAGCTGCGTTTGGTTAAACGCAGCTCCATAAGTGTTTAGGCTGCGTTTTTAAAACACAGCTAGGCTTGCTATAAATTAAAAAAACGCAGAAAAAAAAACCCAAAGTGAAAAATCCCTAAATCAAAATCACTCTCAGCTCACCGATTGAAAAACACACTCACTCTCAACCTAGCTCATTCTCAATCTCGCCGCCGTGCTCTCAACGCCGCCGTGCTCGCAACGCCGCCGTGCTCGCAACGCAGCCGTGCTCGCAACCCAATACCCACAAACCTCACGCCTCTTAGCCTCCCTCATCAATCGGTAAGCTCTCTCTCTCTCTCTCTCTGATAGATCCTCTCTCTCTCTCTCTCTATCTCATCGATCCTCTCTCTATTTGTAGGAGTTGTTCCTCACAGTAAGACACTCCTCACGGCAGTCGGCGAATCCACCTCAACAACACAGAGAGAGGTCTGTGGGTAATCTCTCTCTCTCTCTCTCTGTATTGCACTTTTGTTGCTTAGCAAAATGAAGGTTAAGGAAAAAGAAAAGAACATGAAATATTCAACTCTACAGTCTACACCTTTGTTTCTTAATTCTCAGATTAAAGAAAAGGAAATTTTAGAGCTCATTATAGTATATTCTAAACACTCGTAATAAGTTCAGTTGAGTGGGAAAAAAAAAAATGCAAAATTTCAATGATTTGTGTGTTTCTAATGGGATTTGAAGGTGAAAGGAAAAATGGGTTCTCTGAGATATTGCTTATATTGGCTGATTTTGTGGGATTTTGATGGGAAAAATAATTAAACTTTTGGATATATTAAGATTTATTATGTGCCTTTGTGAGCCAGTGTTTGCCTAGAGTTTGTGGTGTTGATCCTCATTTGGATTGGAAATTTTTTTGTGGCTTTCATGGCTGGAAAAGAGTATATTTTTCATCCATGGATTTTTTTTACCAAAATGGGTTTTTGGGGGTTGACTTAGTTGCTTGCACTTTGACAAGTACAAAATTACTAGGGAGCTGTATATGTAGAAATCATGAGAGCTGTGTTGTTCACAGTTTTGAGAACTTGATGGTGTGAGCAAATTCTCTGAGAAGGTGAGGTTGTGGTTTGTTTACAGGTTTAAGTAAATTGCATTCTCAAGGTTTTCATAACAATGAGTTCTAACTCAAATAGCACTTCCTCCTCCCTTAATAGTGAGATGGAGGGTACTTCTCAAAAATAATGTGATTGTTTGCTCATACTCTTTTCAATTGGTCCCGGATTTGGGGTTTCACTCATTGTTCTTCTATTTTAGAATTTCAAGTTTCTCTTAGGTTTTCCTTTTGAGACTTTGTAATTTTTTTGACATTTTGTGTTCATCATTGTGAACACAAAGTATTAGAAACTCATTACTTACTTATCAAAAATAATAATAATGAGATGGAGGATAAGATTGAGGTTTTTGCTATGATTATTGTGGGCAGTTATGCTACTCTTCATAAGATTGTGGCAAATTACTCTTGCTTATCTTCATATTCGTAATTTGTCTCTAATTCTTTTTGTGTTTCAGAGAATAAAGTTTCATAGTGTTAGAAAAAATGCACCTTCATTACCAATCTGGTGAAAAGAAGTTTCAACTGCTTTGAATGTTAACTTATGGGAGCATTGGAAGTCCTTGAGATGAATGTTATGATAACCCATCATGTTTATGTGTTCAAACTTCAAAGAACATGTAATGCTGTGTTGGTTATATATATGAAAACAATAAAGAACATAAATAGTTCTATACTGTCGTAAACACAGAAGCTTTGAATGTCCCTGTTTTGTGGTGGCAATTGCCACCACAAAACAGGGACATTCAAAGCTTGACTTGTTTAACCATTTAATACTGTGTTTAATAATTGAATTTGATGGTGATGTAAGTGTTTTTTTTTTTTTTTTTGAGGAACTGGTAGAATGGTGATATAAGTTAGAGCAGATTTATTGTTACCAAATCATGGAGAAGATTCTTTTCATATTTTCAAGGAAGGTGGTCGTGTATTTTGTGGTTGTGTGCTTACTTTAGTTAGAAACTTAGAATCAGGTTCAAAGTGAATGAATGATTGTGGGTGACTTATAATTAATTTACACAACTGATTTCCAATGGCCATGTCTACGTCTAATTTGACCTAAATGTCCCGGATGATGAGATAACCTGTCTGAAGACTTAGGAATTGGCAAAAGCAGATTCAATCTGTCCCATAAAATAGGTAAAGAACAAATGAAGCTATTATTTTTTGGTCTTCCAATTATGTAAACTAGTAAGTTGCTCATGCGATGCGCGGATAATTTTGTGATATTTTACGTTAAACGGTTTTGAAGAATGTTGTACATATATTATAAAAAATAAATAAACTAAATTAGAGTAAAAAAACATATATATTTTGAGATAATAAAAATTAGTTTGAAGCTTCACGGCACATTTGTAGCCTTCTCAAGGTAAGATTTTTTTTTTTTTAAAAATCATGAACTCTCGCATGAAGTCTATGCTTTTATATATAAATTGATTTGTCTATAAATGTGTGGCAAAAGGGGCATCACACTTGTAATGTATCAACCTTCTTAGTATCATCTTTAGTAAAGTAGGCAATCATGTGTCTCTTTTTCTAGCTTTATAAATCTTTGAGTCTGGTATTCAGTAGGATGTCAAATTCAGCCTAAAGTATCTCACATTCTTTGAGTCTGGATATAGTTATTTATACGAACATTCTGCTACCTGTAAAGTATCTCACATTACCCATAGACAAAATTAAAAAAAGAGCTGTCATGTTTGTGCGGAAGTCCCTTAGCCTTATGTTCTTCTAACGGTAGTTAATAGAATGAGTTTTGGAAGCAATTTCAAATGCAGAGTACTTCCAGAAAGTATATCAGAAGGGAATCCATACGATGGAGTTCCATTTATTAGTTTTTCTTCCAAGCATGTGTTGTTTTTCTAGCAAAAAAGCAAAGTGGTTTAAATCTATTATGAACCAACTGCATAGTACAAAATTTTTACCTTGGTACTCATTGTTCTGCAACTATGTGTACTGCGTAGTCTTTTTTTTTTTTTTGGAGAGGGGGAGGGGGAGGGAGGTGTAAATCAGTCATACAAAATCAGCTTATCTCATGTCATTAGGTTGTCTAATCACCTACGAAAGCTGCATACTTTCTTTTCATGTTTCATGCATTGCAGTTATCCAAATTTTATATGACTTGGTCACTGGTTAATTCAGCTGGTGGTCTAGTAGGTTCTCTCTCTCTTTTGTGAGGAAGTAGGGCATGACCTGTCTTTGGAGTTTCATTATCTTGGTTCCTTACTGATCTGCGTTCATTTTTGGGTTATTGGATACTCAAAAGAGTTTTAGGTGAATTGTTCGTACAGTTCCAATGAAGAATGACATTCTTGATGCGTCTAACTCCAAGCTAATCGATTAGTTCAAATATATAATATGTCAAACATGACTGTCTATCCTAAAGTGCAGCTGAAAAAAAATCATATCTTTTTTTTCCCCTTTAAGAACAGGATTAGGTCATACCCATCATAGTTTTTATATGGATGATTTTGAATGCATGATGAGTAGCCATATGCAAAGACCTTTTTATGCTATGATAGGCTTGCAAATGAATTTCAAAAAGGATTAACCCTATGACTTCTGTGAGATAATTAAATTGGGTAGTTTACAACTTATGAAAAAGTAAATAAATAAATAAAATTGCAGGGTTTGTCCAAGGAACCATAACACCTAACCCAATTGAAGGAGGCTTTGAAACCAAGTATAACTACTATTTTTGGTTATTACTATTTTTGGTCATCTACATCAATAACTGGCATAATATATATGCACAGCCATTATTGCTTTCAGCATTACACCCAAATTTGCTTACTAAAAGTACAAATTCTGTGGGCAGGGTTAGACTCTTTACTTCCTGTCATCCAAACTCATCGTACAGATGAGTTTGTGCTTAAATGAATCACATGATATCTACTTTGTGGTTAATATTGTGTGTGTGGATGGATGACAATGGCAATTTTTGTGATGATATTAGAGCTCCTAGATTGTCCCATCCTAGAAAATTATTTATTAAATTAAAAAAAAAATGCTATGGGTTGTATCAAGGTGATTTAGAGATTGATAATTGTCTTCAATGTACAGTAGTTGGAAGTCTTTGAGTGGATGGATGACCAGCACCTTTGAAATTCCAAAGCTGTCTCAATTTGTGCAGTAATGTAAATAACTATGCAGTCATATCATAAAATGAGTATAACTGAGGGAAAAAAACCATCCTTAAAAGTTCAAGTATGTTTACTATCTATGATGACATGTTCTTATTTAACTTGATGTTGGAATGACTTAGGCTTCATTTGAAGTAATAGAGATTTAGATTGGGCAAATTAATCCTGAAAACTCCCTTGGCTCTTGCTTGATTACAAAAAATGTTTGTAAACTCCTAAATGATTTTTTTTTTTTTTCCCAATTTTATCCCTTTTAAGCTGGTTGTGGCTTCTGAATATATTTGGATTTTTATTAATAGGCAGGTATGTTTTCTTGATGTGGTAATATCATAAAAGTTGTCACGTATAATGATGATAATAATATTTCATCTTATGATAGTAGTACATGTTAAAATTATAATTAAATTCACAATTTCCTAACAGCTTAAATGTTTGAAAAAATCGATAATTTAATATAATATCAAAGCAGGCTTTACTCTACCTCCTATTTGAAATGTTAAAAATCTCATATTCACATATGAGGGGAGGTGTTAGAACCAGGGGTGGAACCATTTGTATCCTTTGGGGAACCATGGCCCCACAAAATATATCCTATGATCTTTAAAAAAATAAATTAAGTAATAGACTTAGTAGTACAATTATAGAGACCTCAAAATATATCCCATGATCTTTCTTTAAAAAAATTAATAAGCTTAGTGGTTATAGAGACTAGTTATTTTTGTTTTCTTGTTTTCATTTTTGTTGTAAAATTAATTCTTATATATGCTAAAGTTTTAGATTATTTGTGGTTTTGAAGACTTCATTGGTTCCATTGTGATTTTGTTATCACTTTGCATGACAATTTGATTGTTCATATTGAAAATGAAATAATATGCATGATAATAGCTAAAATTTACTCTATGAAATATCATTATCGAGTATACCTTTGATAAGAGATATTATTTCTTCTGTTTGTGTAAATATCTAATATCAAACTAGACAACTTTTGTATACTTATTAGAGTTTATAACAGTAACATAACTCAGCCTTTAAACATAAATTCCTAGTTCTGCCCATGGTTATAACTATAGTTAAATAATTAAATTCAATATTTTCTATCAACTTAAGTTTTTAGGACAATTGATAATTTAATAATACACCCTACATTAGAGTCCTGATGGCAAATAGACACTTAAGCTAACCAAGTGATCATTATGCCTATTGCTAGTTTACAGGTTTTTGTCACTGTAAAGTAATAATAGAAAAATATGTAAAATTTACATAGTTAAAATGACCCACGTCAAGGAGTGTATAATTGTGTAAATTTACAAGTTTGCTATAGTAATCGTGTAAATTAATTCAGGGTGATATTAATACGATGCCTTTAATATATTCAGGGTGGCACTGCTTGATGGGGACTCTCCATGGGAACGAAACTGTGAATCCTCTGGTAAAACAAATACAACTATTCGTTATAACATATACAACTATATTGTGTAAAAAATAAAAATAAAAATCAGATATATTCCTGCCTTTGTTGGTTTTATTCCAATTTGAAGGTCACACATCAGTATATATGAAGCAAGAAGTAGGGAAGTAGATGTACTATAAGGCATAAAATCAAATTAGAAAATTTCAACCATGCCTTTTTACACTCGCTAAATGTAGCTAATAGTTCCCAATGCAATCTACAGTATTTATTTAATTTTTCTAAAGGAAGGATAATAATAGCAATGTGGTTAATTAGAACATGGTATACTCGACATGGAGAGTATTGTTCGCATTTTATTGTTGAAACTTGAAAGAATTGAAATTTGATGACTAGTGAGCTTGAATATGAAGGGACCTTACTGGAAGGTAGCTTCCCATCTAAGAAATTATAGCCATTTGTTGTTATATTTATAGAGAGTGGAATGTATGTGTATATATGAATTTGAATATGAATTATGTAAGTGTATGTGTATATATGAATTTCAAGAGAGTGGAATCTATGATACTGTATAGAGTTTGGAAAGATTTAAACCTTTAAAAGTGCAGCTAGTAAACTATGTCTCACTCTCAGTCTTGTTTTAAGATGCCATGCTTTTAAATGGATACAAGGCAAAAGACTATGTTAACAAGCTCATATATGATAATGACTCTAAGAATTATCACACGATGTTGACATTGTTAATAGATTGACTGAGCAAAATACTTGGTTATTTGTTTAGAGTTTGTTTGTTTTAGTTTAAAATGTTAGTTTATTTCCAGTGTTTTCATTGTCACAGGTAATTGGAGTACCATGATGCTTGCTAGAAACTGGCTAATGAAGTACCATGATGCTTGCTGACAATTTGTATGATGTAAAAAATCCTCGAGGGATATACATTTTGTGATGTAAAAATCTGTTGTTGGGAACTTGTTTAATTTGCTTCATGTAATTATTTGTTTATGTAATTAATCTTTTGGCAATGAACTTGTTTTGTTTGCTGCCAATTGGTTGGGAATTGTCAAGTGTAGGCAATTTGTTTTGTTGGTTCCAATAGGTTGCAAGAATTACATGTTGTTTTGGTTGGGAATTGTCAAGTATTGGCAGGAATTACAGGTTGTTTTGAGCAGGTTGTTTTGAGCAGATTGTGTATAGGAAGGAAAAAAAATACGAAAAAAAAAACAAAAAGTCCTAGAGCTGCGTTTTTAAAAGCGCAGCCTAAACAGGGTCTTTAGCTGCGTTTTCGGAACCCTATAGCTGCGTTTTGACACACTCACAGATGAGAGACCTGGCTGCATTTCCAACAAAATGCAGCTATAGACCCGACTTGGGCTGCGTTTGAAACGCAGTTTTAAGTTGCCCTATAGCTGCGTTTTGACAAAAAACGCAGCCATAAGACCTTAGCCTATACCCGCCTTGAAAACGCAGCCCAAGCCGGGTCTATAGCTGCGTTTTGTACAAAACGCAGCTATAGGACCCTAGCCTATACCCGCGTATCAAACCGCGCCTATAGGGTGCCTAAAACGCAGCTACAGACCCGTTTTAGGCTGCGTTTTAAAAAACGCAGCTCTAGGTCCCACGGGGGGCTATAGCCACACTGTATAGGCTGTGTTTGGAAACGCAGCTATAGAAAACGCAGCTATAGCCTATAGCTGCGTTTTTAGGGTCTATAGCTGCGTTTTTCAAATGCAGCTATAGCCCTCTTTTTTTGTAGTGCTACCACTTGGCACAACTACGGCTTCTAAGCTCAATTTTTATTATTTTTTTATTTTTCTTCAATTTTGTGCCCCCAAAAAGAAGTAGAAGAAATTGACAGACCGTAGAAATAAAAAATTGGGGGAAAAAAGAAGAAGAATTTTTTTTTAATGGATGAGAAGAAGTTAAGTTGATATTAAATTATTAAGTTTTTGTGTCTATCAAACTTTATCCAAAGAAGTGATTTCAAATTAAAATTTTTATCAACTTAGAAATTATAGGAGAAAAAGATAAGAAAAAAAAATTATATCTATTTTTTTAAAAATCTATAAAAATTTCTGCAATTTAGTGAAGCCACTTGGTGCAACCACGGCTTTTAAGCTTAACTTTTATTATATAGTATATAATATATATATATATTTTTTTTTTTTGAGAAAATAATGAAGCGTTGCATATTGATTATTTACAAATGCATGTAATTTATAAATGGTTTTTTGCTAATAATAAATAGTGCTATTTAGGAAATGAATAACAAATAATGGTAGGGCGCATCAGCCCGGCTACTACTGATTTTATCACAATAAATTTATAATCTTATGTGGCAGCTTAGGATATGTAGTACGACATCAGCCCACTTAATTATCCAATTGCCATGTCGATTCATTAATTAATCAATTAATTATTCTCTTATTAAAATAATTATAAGTTTTAAAAATTAAAGAAGGAAAATACTAAAGTTACAGATTATTTAACAATATCTTTTACAAACTGATGTAATGAGTGGTTATTGATAAGTAAAAAAACAGTATTAGTAATGGGCCCAAATTAGAACGAGTAAGAATTTACCAAATCAACAATTTGTAAAAATGATGTAAAATAGTTTATGCCTATAGGCAGTCATCGCACAACCCTCCATAAAACTAAGGAAAATGCTTAAACTACAATTTTTTATTTCAAATTGTTGATGTGGTGAAGAGTTATTAGTAAATGAAAAAGTGATATTAATGGTAATCTCAAATGAGAGCTAGTAAAAATTTACTATATCAACAATTTGTAAAAATGATGTAAAATAGTTTATGACTATAGGCAGTCATCGTACAACCTGTAAGGTTGAATTTAATCAACCATCTTGTTGGTTTTATTCCGTGCCAAGTTGTTTGTAATTCAGTATTTAGAAATCCTGTATTTATGTGGGAATCATGTAAGGGTAGTGTGTGAGAGAGTGTAAAGAAAAGCTCAAGAGTGTGCACTCAAATAGGGCCTCGCAATTGGATCTTGCGGTTGGCTCGTGGTTGGCAAGTTGCCAAAGGAGGTACACGTGTGAAGCATGCAGGGGAGCTGAAGAGTCATGCCAGCTGAAGCACTACAGGACAAAACTTCCAGTCTGGCCAGGCAGTTAGCTCGCGGCTTAAACTCGCGACTCAGTCAAGTCGTGAGGCCAAGCCGCCAGACCACCCTGTTTGTTACAAACCTGACCTTTCGCATTCCAAACACACACTAGTATAAATACCCCTTATACCCACGAATTGTAGAGAGCTTCCAGAGAGAATTTTGAGAGAGAAACCCTAGAGAAAAACAAGATTGACTCATCCACAATCTTCATCCTTTAATTCTCCAAATTCCTTTACTCTCACCCTCTTCATTGTTACATCCTTGAGAGGTACATTTAGCCAAATCTTTATCTCACCATACCCATATCTGTGAGAATATTATTTGGTGCTTGGGAAGCAGTTAGGAATGGACCAATTGATACTGGTTGATACTGGTTGATACTATGGGCTATAGCGGAATCCAGTAAGCTAGAAAAGACAAAGGTTCGGCATAACCTCGTTGGAGCAAGAAGCTTGAAGGGCTTAGGTACACTAGGTAGATTAGGCTTGGAGGGTATTCTGCTGTTCATGTATCCCAACTTCATTCTCTAGTGGATTATTGACCGCTTGGAGGGCGGCGATAAGGTTTTACGCCGAGAACTTCGGTTTCCTCTTCAATAATACATCGCTGTGTTGTCTTTGTGTTTGCATCTTTCTTCTTTTAATCTTTGCCATTTAATTTCTACTGTGTTTGTGATTTTATTTGGTTTAGATTGTTTTTATCAATTCTGTTTTAGCTTATCTTCATATTACGCACATACATTGTTTGATAATAAGCTTGAATTGGTAATTTATAATTTGGGGGTCTAAACGTTCAAGGTATTTTACACACTATTTGAACATTCACAACCCTCCATAAAACTAAAGAAAATGCTTAAACTACAATTTTTTTTTTTTAAAATTTCAAATTATTGATGTTGTGAGGGGTTACTAATAAGTGAAAATGTGATGTTAGTGGTGAGCTCAAATGAGAATTAGTAAAAATTTGCTAATCAACAATTTGTAAAAATGTTGTAAAATAGTTTCATCGAACATCATTGACTCATTGATCTAATCCTCACTAGCTATAGCTTTGTCACCGCCATTCTGCGTTTGCCTCTCCTCTTTGTTGCTGCCCTTCGCAAGGTCATTGTGGTTAACGACCAATTACGTCTTGAAACGTTTATTTGGTACAAACAACAATCATTTTCTCCAAGATTTATAGATCTCAAATTTCACAGATTCTTTTGCTTTGATCGCTTTGTTGGGGAAGAGCAACTGGAGTACCCACTGTAGGAACTCTTCAATTGCTTCACATACGCACCAAAATTACATTGAGAAGAAAATGGTGCACTAAAATTTTTATTAAAAAAAGAGAGAGAATTACGGGCTGGTAGATGAGGGCTAGGATGGTGAAGAGTAATTAAAAACAACCATCATTATATTATGTGTATAGAATAAACTTATAGTTAGATACAATTATAATATCTTCTCAAAAAAAAAAAAAAAAAAATACAAGTATAATAAATCCAAATCCAATCTTGCTATGTTTTTAAAGTTTAGATGTCTGAATTTACATACAACCATTGTTCAAAGTTTGGAGCAACACTTGATATGGTCAATCAATTTGAACTTTGGAGAAGGATTAGAACTCGGCAATGAGGTGCTGATGATTATTTTTAAACAAAATAATAAAAAACAATCAATAAGAAGTTTGACATGGAATTTTTTTTTTTATTTAATTGGTAATGGTTCATGCCATATTGATCGCACTCACAATAGTTTGTACGGAATTTTCATTTGAATAAATGGGAAAATTTTAGGAGTAGTTTGTTAGGTGTTGTGACTTAAGATTTTTTTTTTTTTTTTGAGAAATAATTACAACATGTTGCTAACCCCGTAGCTCGAACCCTTTCCCCCCTAGACCCCCAAGCACTTTGTATATGGAGAGGTGTCAATTTAGCTACAAGGCGTTTGGCGTGACTTAAGATTCTTAATTAAATTAAACACATGACTGTTTGGACCAATGCGACACAAACAATATTTTTCATAGAAAATTAAAATTCAATATAATTAAGTGTTGAATTCAAGTGGGAACTCAAGGAGCATCAACTAAGAAAGTATAACTGAGTTTTACATAATAAATAATAACTATAACATTACTCTAGTGGTCTCAGAAAAAAAAAAAAAAAAAAAAAGCATTACTCTATTGAGAGACGCCATTTTTCCATACCATGTTTGTGTGCCTAGACCTAGGCTATGTTTGTCATGCCATGTGCTATTGTAGCCCTTTTGTTCCTTTTATCGCATTTTCTTGTGTTTTTGGCCTAATGGTTAGGACCCGATCTAGACGTTGTGGTCTTTATCAACGTCCATATACCAAGGCCCGCATCAAAGGGTTTGGATCATCCTATTTGCATGTTTATGCTTGCTTGCTTCTATGCTTTATGCTCTGTGTTAGCCTCTCTAGTTCTAGGCTTTGCCATGTTTGGCGCCCTCCACGGGCTTAACCGTTTGGGAGGCATCTCTGGATGCCGGGTCGCTCTGTGCATACCCTTCCCTACATTCTTTCTTGCTTGTTTGCCTTCTCGCTTGTTTGCTTGCTTTCTTGTTTCATTGCTTGCTATGTTTATCATGCTTATCTACTTTATGCCTCTTTCATATCCTCTTTGCATCTTTTCCTTCCATTGCTTGTCTGCTAGTATCTTGTCTTTGCCTTTGCATGTATACACATGAAGCAAGAACGCATGGAGCTAGGGCACGGTCTCCCAGGCGCAAGCAAAAAGGGCGAGGATGCAAGCATGTGGATATAAGCCAAGCGGCAATGTTCAGTAGTTTTAGGGGTCTAGCCTTTCTCATTTGGTTATGTAATCTTTAAAACCCCCTTCCTTCCTCCCTCCTTTCTCTCTTAGATTGGTTGTATTAGGTATATCATGCCATGTACCATTCGTCCTCATCTCTAGATTATGGCGACCTTGTTGGAAAAATTACATGTTTGTATCACATACAAAGCATACGCAGCGGAAAATTAACGGATCTACTTCATTCGCAATCGATAACATGTACTATGTAAGTTTCAGAATTTGAGAACAAGAATGCGTACCTTGGTGTGATGAAATTCAAAACCAAAGATCAGAAGTTCTTGGGAACACTTTTAATCTTCACTCCAATTCCACTTGATGCCCAAGATGTGTGGTCTCTCAATCAGTTTCCAAGGAGAGAATAATGAGTGTCCAACACTCACACACAAAACCATTTCATTCCTTATGAGAACTCTCTTATGAAAGACCTTCATCTTAACCTTATGAAAAAGCACTTATGAAATTCTGTATGTTTCTCTCCTTATATACAACTGATTATTTAATTAGGCTAGCCTTTTGGGCCATTCCAATTGGGCTCTAGTATGTGGCTTGGCGTGGGATCAAAAGGGACAAATAAGACACTAGCTCCAATGGGCCTTGGGTTTTTCTGTCAACTCTTGACAAGTCCAAAGTTACCATTAACTATATTTAATACCACTATATAAATATAGTTGCACTCTAGGCCTTATCTATAAATTATATCCCAAGACTTTATTATACATGCAACCCCTTCATTAAAATATTCGTAGTAATAAAAAGTCATGAATGTAGACTGCCACTTTGAAGATTACTACATCTTAATCCTTGAGTACCCAGTTTAATCCTTTATGTTATTCATCATATATTTATGAAATCCGATTTCATAAATATATACTTTAGTAACAACTTACTAAAGTGGTTGGGCCTAACTCTCTTGAATAACCAACTTATCTCAAGGGAATATTTTATGTCTCCGTTAAGAGATTATGAATTCCATCTTGAGAATATATGTTCTATCAACACTAAATGCGGCTGCCCAACATACTGAGGTTTTGACCGTGACTTATAGATCTCACTCCTGATATATCAAAGCAACCTACATCTCATGATCAAGTCCATTTTTCTCTCAGGATTTAGAGTTCATGTAAATAGAAGTCGTGAGATTTATTATTCATTTGACAGTCGTTAGGAGAATAATAAATCTCACAGCAGTCCAGTTCAATATGTCTTAACTTTTAAAACATATCAACATACCAACTAGAAGTCTCCACTTCCATGATCAAGACAAATTATCGTAGTTGATATGTTATAGTCTTCGCAGATGAAATGCCTAATTTCATCACCAACTACGAGCTAAAATTCTGAGTTTACAAAGAACTTGTGATTTATATCTTTCTATGACTTTTCACATAAATCACATACTATGCATCTCATGGACTAAGATAATGTGCTATTAGTTCATTTATAGATAGTCTCATATAATTAAACTATTTAATCATTTATGACATGCCAATAAATTGGATTTTAGGGAATAAACCCCAACAATCTCCCACTTGCCCTCAAAGACAATTTACCATATATCCGACACTTATCTCCCTTTAGAGTAATTCATAGTTCCTCTAAGGCAAGGCTTAGAAACAAGTTTCAGCCGGATTTATTGCATAAATTATTTTTTCTACTATTACGTTTAATGTGTATCTTCACCACCTAGGATGAACACATATCTTGAAGTCCAACTTCATGAATCACAATCAAACTACAAGTCAGTATTTGTAAATCCAGTAACTATCAAAACCTCACTTTGGTGGATAAGCATATAATCTCTCATTCTCATAAAATATTTAAGTATATGCTTTACTCCAACTAAATTAAGTGATTTTTGACTCAATTGATATTTGCTTACCATGCCCACCGCAAAATAGATATTTAGCCTAGTATATAGCATAGCATAAAGACTTCCTATTGATATAGTATAAGGAACCATCTTAATATGCTCTTCCTTTTATATGTCTTAGGACCATAATCCTTTATAAAGGAACTTCATACTTAAAAGGAAAGAATCCTTTTTTGAAGTATTACATGCTATACTTGGCTAGAATCTAATCTATTTAAGCAGTTTGAGATAGACCCAACATCCTAATTTCTGAATTTTAACAAAGTTTAATTCTTAGGATGTGACTAGTCTTTCCCAAGTACTTTTATATCAAACTGGACTAGACAACAAAACCTCTATTGATGACTATAACTCTACATCATTCTAAATGATTAGAATGTCATCAACATACATTATGAGATTTATTATTCTATGAACAAAAGGACAAGATTTAACGCATTTGAAGTTCAGATTTTAAAAACGTGGTGAAAGTCGAATACTCGGAGCACAACAACGATGACACACACAGGATGCGTCACGGGCGAAAGTGATGCTATAAGCTAGATTCATGGATTTAAAGTTCATGCGTTTGGGACTAGCTTATAAGCTAGTTATTTGCTTTTAAGCTTTTATGTAAAGTTTATTTAAACTTCAATTCTTTTTACTTTTTCAAACTACAAATACACTTTAGCATCTTTCCAGCAAAAATCTAAATAAGTTATTTCCTAAAAGAAGGCCTCTCAAATTTTATAGCACAATTTCTTCCTTTTATTTAATTTTTTTTCTTAGTTTTACCCGTAAACTTAAGTATAATCTTATAAAAAAAATATAAGTTGTTTTCATTATCCTCCTTATTTTTTTATTAATAATTTGAAAGTTAGAAGAGAGGGAGAGATTTGAACCATGGATGTTTATGTTGGAAATTAGAAGGTGTCAACTAAGTTACAAGTCTTTTGGCGTTTTTTGATATCATTATTGTTTTGAGCCTTTTTTTAAAAATAAAATAAAGATGAAAAAAATGTATAGAGAGTGGATACTAGAGATGACTAAGATGGTTCAGTCTAACAGCCTACATCTACAAACAAGAATCATGACTTCGTTTGGTTAAGGGGATAGAAAAGTGAAAGGACAGAAAATTGGGAGGGAAGAGAAAAGTGGGGGGGGAGGGGGGAGAGGGGATAAAAGAGATTTTAGTTTTCCCTCATGTTGTTTGATTAGGAGTGAAAAGTGGGAGAATAGAAAACTCTTTTGTTTTGTTGAGAAGAAAAATAAGATGACTGAAAATTTAGCCGGTAAAAATTTACAATTATATTCCTATTAGATAAAACAAAAAAAAAAACAAAAAATAGCAGATTATATTTTTATTAAAAAAAATATGTATGAATGGGAACTTCATTAAAAAAAAAATGCACAAGAAATTCATGAACCCAAAATTATTTACTAAAAAAAATAAAAAACCAAAACTGATGGAAAATAAGAAACTAATAGTGGCAAAAAAAAAAACAAAAAATCGAAACTGATGAGAAAAAAAAAAAAAACCCAAAACAGTGGAAAAAAAGTGAAAAAAAAAAAAGCACAAAAAATTCAATAACCCAAAATTGTAACTATTAGAAAATAAGAAATGAATAGCGCCAAAACAATTAACAAAAAATCGAAATTGATGGGAAAAATAAAACCCAAAATAGCGTAAAAAGAAAAAAAGTACTCAAAGAAGAACGTTGGTTGGGTATTTTGGTCTGAAACTATAGGAGTGTTTGCTCCACATTTTCACTCCGGTTTTCTCTCTATTTTGGGGGGATTGAGTTTTAGTGGGACTAAGGAGAAAATGTTAAATTACCAAATGTCCTAAAAGCTTAAATTGTTAGGAAAATAGTGAATTTAATTACTTAACCATAATTCTAACACCTCCCTCACTTGTGGACCTAAACTTTCCCTTAATAAGTGGGAGCCCAACAAGTAAGAATTTAACATTTTTAATGGGAGGTGAGTTTAATCACTTAAGCTATTAGAAAAAATGATGAATTTAATCACTTAACCATAATTCTAATAGAAAACACTCGAGCCCCATCATTTTCTTTCCCTCTTTTCCCTCTCAACCAAACACACCTCCCCCTTCCATTTTCTCACCACTTTACTCTCTCCCATTTTCTATCGCCCATATTTTTCTCTTAAAATTTAGCTATGTAACTTTTTTTTTTTTTTTTTTTTCTAATGATGAAAGTATATTTTTAGTTAAATATAATTATATGGCTGAATCTTAAGAATTGAACTTAAAAAATAATACCTACTACTGTATCTAAGTTTTTCTAAAAGACTAAATCTAACAAAATTAAGAAGTTAACCTAAAAATTAACACCGGCAACTGTACCTAAGTTTTGCTAAGAGACAAAATCTAGCAAAATTGAGATTTGGTGTCATTTTCAGACTAAAAACGTGATCAAGAGAGCGTAAATCAAAATGAGAAGCCTTAAAGATAGACATGGCAAAACGGGTTAGAATTTTCTGACCGGACCTGACCCGAAAAATACCTAATCCGAACCCAAATTTTTTTTACCCGAAGCAAAAACAGGTTGATCCGTGACCTGACCCAATTTTTTTATGGGTCAACCCGACCCAACTTGAATAACCCGTGACTCGACCCGTTAAAAAAATTCGCTAAAAAATTTTTTAAACTACGTCATGATACTTTGTGCATAAAGCACAAAGCATCAGAACGTAGAGCCAAACCTAATAGGCAATATTCAATCAATTATTAAATTACAAGAAGACAAAAGTCACCTCTTCAAAAAAAAAAAGAAGACAAAAGTCACAAATCAATAGCTTTTCAGCTCCCCACAGACCACAGGGACATTCGGACATGACATGAGAAGACCAAGACTTAGCTAGAGTCCAATTGTCCAAAGCCATTGTGATTCACAAACATCAAACATGAAATGAAAAAGTGAAGCTTCCCCTGCCCTTATTTTATTTTCACACTTCGGCACTTCCACACTTTTCAGTTTCAACTTTCAAGCTTGCGCAGCGCCTCTCTATAGCTCTACCTCACTTTCAGCTTCTCTCTAGTCTCCGCCTCTGCTGTGCTCTCTACTCTTTTCTCTCTGTGAGTGTGATTATGCCTCTACTCTTTTTTCTTTTTTTTTTCTTTTTAATCTTCTCTTCTTAGTTCTTTCAATCCTTAAATTTTCAGACCAATTTTCAAACCAATTTTTTTGTTTAGTTTATCTTTTTAAGTAATCTAACTTTACTATTATTTTAAATGCATCAGGAATATGTACACTTAAGAAGACTGATAACTTGCTACTTTGCTGGCTTACTTGTTTTGTTTGTTTTAAGATCTATTTCTTTTTGAAGTTGTAAACTTGTAATTACATGCATTTTGACAGTAACTATTAACATTGAAGACTTTTTTCATTATGAATTTATGACTATAAATAATTTTTGTCATACTCAAAAGTCAAAACTATCAGAATTGGAAAGATATTAACAAGTGGCATTAAGTGCTATTCATTTGCTTAACTGATTTTATTCATTCTCTCTAAACAGGTTGTCATTGATTTATTTTTGTAATTGAAAAAAAACTTGTTTGAAAAATACAGATCGACCCGATCCGACCCGCAACCCAATTGACCTATAACCTGATTGACCCGTTTAAAAATGACTTGTTTTAACCCGTGATCTGTTTGACTCGCAAATTTGATTGACCTGACCCGAACTTGACTCAACCCGACCTGCCCGTTTTGCGATGTCTACTTAAAGATCACGAGATGATGCCTAGTATCAATTATTGGGCTTTGTCGACTAGGCTAATAAATGAAAGGAACCGAGTATTATTATGCAGGGCCAACTGGACAGGTTGGGAACTATAAAGCTGACTCTGCATGTCTTAATCATCTCTTGCTTTATTGTGATGCGACGTGTAAGCTCCGTAGGAAATTGAAGTGTCGTAAATGATATGACATATATTATTGTCTTGGTGTAAAGGATTAAATCATTGAAAAAAACTATTATAAATAGGAAGTTGTGCACCACCGGGCCTTGTGCCTGAGTGGTACCCGGTGGTGCACAACTATTATAAATAGGAAGTTTCCTCGTTCATAAAAAATAAAAATAAAAAATCCTAATTATGATTAAGGAAATTTGTTTTAGTGCTGCGGTATAGCTTTTGCCCACATTGAATTCACCTACCACTCCATTATATAATACGGGTAGTATCTTGATAATTTAGCAGACGGAAAGAGAGAGCTCAGAAAAAATAGAGAGTCCATAGTTTTGGTGACAACGAGTCCTAGTTCAATGTATACTCTTTTCTGTTAATTTATTGATGGTTTTGGGTTATACCCTCTATCTTTTCCTTGTACCCTGGATTGGGTTTATTCCTCACTGGATTTGTGCTGTGATAGATAAGGAAGTCAAGGCTGTCATGCTTCCCTGTGTCCAGCCCCCAATTAAAAGGAAAAATATGGAATACATTAATAAATATCCCGAGGGCATTTGTTAATCCCTTACGATTTATATATATTTCACCTGAAGGTGAATAACCTGTAAAAGAATGTAGTCATGTACCATCCCATGCTATATTTTCAAGCAAGGCCTTTTAAGTATGTTTGCTAATTTTTCTATACAATAGCCATTTTCGACATAAATTGTTATGAATAGTTGAATAGAAATTAATTTGTAATTTAGTTGACAGTTTGGCAAAGAGAATTTCTCTTGACATTTCAATTTATTTGCAGAGAATGAGAAGACTTTGTTCCCTGACTACGATCCACCACATACCTTTCGTCAGCCCCCTCCTCCTCCGTTGGATGTGTCTAGTTCAATTTCGAGTATGTTTGTTAGTTTTCCTTTAATATACATTTTCTACATAAACTTTTGTAAAAAGATGAATTGAAAATTAATTTTAATTTAGTTAATAAACTGGATAAGGAAAACTCTCACGACGTTTCATGTTACTTACAAATAATGAGAAGACTTTGTTCCCCGACTATGACCCTCCACATGACCATAATCAACCTCCTCCTCCTGCATTGGACATGTCCACTTCACTTTCAAGTACATTTGATGATTTTTCTATATATTATCTTTTTTCTACATAAATTGTTGTGAGTAGTCAAGTTGGAATGCATTTTAATTTAGTTAATGATTTGGCAGAAACATTTTCTCAAAACAATTCATGTTATTTACAGATAATGAGAATATTTTGTTCCCCGATTATGACCCTCCACATACCTTTCGCTGGCCCCCTCCTCCACCATTGGATGTGTCCACTCCACTTTTAAGTATGTTTGATAATTATTCTATACAATAGTTATTTTTTACATAAATTGTTCTAAATGGTTGAATAGAAATTAATTTGTAATTTAGTTGACAATTTGGCAAAGAGAATTTCTTATGACATTTCAATTTATTTGTAGAGAATGAGAAGATTTTGTTCCCCGACTACGATCCACCACATACCTTTCGTCGGCCCCCACCTCCTCCGTTGGATGTGTCCACTTCACTTTCGAGTATGTCTGTTTGTTTTCCTATATAATATACATTTTCTAAAAATACTGTGAAGACTTTGTTGCCCCTATCCCCTCCACGTGAAACATTTTATAGGATTTTTTTTTATTTTTTTTTTATTTGACACCTGAAAATTATGGTGAAAAAATAACACATCAAGGATGTATTGTACAATTATTTTGATAAAAATTAATTTTTATTAATTAAAAAACAATTGAATCCTTGATATTTGAAGTTAATTTATAGAGATTAAAAAGATGTTATGAGAATTATAAAATGTTATTTTTCTGTAGAATAAATTAAAATTGTGTAAGTAGTCTAATAACTAGTGGTACCCTTACTCCTTCAACGCAAGCCTTATAAGGCCGAAGGGGGAGGGAGATTCTTTCGATGTGGGATCGTAAATTAAGCCGAGGACGTTGCACAAAGCATGCCTTGCGCAAAAAAAATACCCCCACAATATGCAAGTTGTCTTTTTTTTTTTTTTTTTAGACCAAATGCGTGTTGTCTTATTCACTATGTATGTATAGTCATTATAGATTAACTCAAATTAGATAAGTTAGATCTACACCAAATTGTTTTATTTTTTATTTTTTATAAATACAATAAAATTTAAATCTATAATGATCCCATCATAATGATTGTTTTTATTATCAAGCTAGAGCACCAATTATTTTTGGTCTAGGCAAAGTTTGAATTGTCAAAAGTTATAAATAATAAGATTTTATTTTAATTTCAATGACATAAACAAAGAATAAGTTACAAAATTATGGGTAACTTTATGGCGCCATGAACATGAAAAACTTTATGGTGTCTTTTCTTTTGTCATTTTTGGTCCAACGGCATGGAGTAACCTCTAATAACTTTATGGTGTACTAATAGGACTTCTTCGTTAACCCCAAAAATTTGTGTCATTTTACAGGTAATGAATAGGAGGGCTACAATCCTCTTCGTTCCAGAATGTGTGGCAACGTTTGCAAGACAAGACTAAATTTTTTTGATGATTGGTTAAATATAATAATATATTAGCAATAAATGTGGAGATGTCGCTTAGCATTTCCGGAAAGCTTTTGTATATTGTCATCTAATATCAAGCTTGTCAAGAACTTTGTAGCTTAAACTCAACTCTTTGGCAATTAAAATGGCACTTTCTATCCTAGTCTCTTTAATGTTGATAATCGGGTTCAAATATTCCCCTTCCCCAACTATCGGTATATTAAATAAAATACGTAGTTTTAAGCAATTACTTTCTTCTGTCATATCATTGCTCTCATACGTGAAAAGAGTTCAATTCTTAAATTTTAGGTATATATATTTTTTGGATGAATTATTATAAGAGGTCAGATCGAGGTCTAAATGGTATTTTAACTTCCAATCTTGTGCTTTAGAAGACATCGTGATCTTACTATTGATTTTGGTAGTGGGTCATGTTGCCTACATTTGCAAGTTCTTAATGGCTGGGACGTAACTATTAATAGATCAAGGGGACATGGCCCCTCCACAATTGTTTTTTATAATATATATAAATTATGTAATACTTCATTAATTGTTTGGGCCTTCAAAATGATAAATTCACTATTACTATACATCATTTGCATGATGGTCACTCCACAAGTACAAAGTTCTTGTGGAGTGAGGGGCAAGGCCCGGGGTTTAAATCTCTGGGAGGGAGCTTCATACACATATATACATTTCGATTTGGGTAGAGTAGAATTTATATCTTATAAAATAAAAAATAAAAAATAAAAAAATAAAAAAAGATGATAAGTTCACTTTTAATGGAGTGAAATTGGGGAAAGTTATTACTCTAACCTATTATAGATAATTCAAGAGATTATTCACTTGTAGTTTATTGAGTTGTCTCATTTGGAGTCAAAGCACGGGGAAAAGAGAACAAGCCCATGAGCCATAACCATAAGTTTTCTTTAGGTTCTAACTTCTAATATATATCCACAGTTTTGTTCAAACAGAAAATTCAACACTAAAAATTTAAATCTTATATTGAGAACTTTTTTTTATTGGGTGTATGCTGCGTATCATCAGGCGCGGTAATGATGAAACTAAAGAACATTTTTTGTTTTTGGCACCTAGCTACGGCAATATTTGCAGAAATCTTAAGCAGTAATGTTCTTTTCTTATTCGAAATGGGGTTATGTAATTTGTCGCCCAAATTGGTGTAAAGCATGAACTGAACACAAGTCGAAAATTTCATGTCAGAATTATCAATCACCTTTCATGCACTAAATTGAGACTTTTTTTATTACTTTTTGTTTAGAGAGATTTAACCAAATTTCAGAGCTCTTATTCGATGATAAAAGACTTTACCAGTTGAGCTATTTTTATTATTTTGTTGGCCTACAAATGTTATTGAGTTTTGGTTAAGGTGTTACGGGTGTAAAGTAGCTTTGCTCCTTAACCTAAAGTGAATAGCATTAGTTACACAAAACATAATCTTACATGCGTTCCCACCCCATTTTTTAAAGAGACCATAACGAGCCTAAACCCAATGGAAGCCCAAATTTGTTGGCCTTTGAGAGTGACAACGCCCAAACTAAAACATTGGCTAACAAGTCCCCATTATCAAAAGGCAAAATACAACGAATTCCGCAGAATATATCAAGAACCCTAAATCTGCCACGATATGTTCTCAGCATATGCCCATAGTGGCCCAAGCCTAAAAATCCGAAGCCATGGGTCCAATAAAACTTGGGGAAGCTAGCCTAGGTTATGTCGCAGAACAAATACCCATTAGGAAGCCCAATTAGCAACCTAAGCTTGCAAAAGGAACCTAAGCCATCACCATTGAATCTAGGGGGGTACGATTTGTTCAGAAGGGGAGGAGAAATCTGAAGAAGTGGTTGTTCCTCTCTCCCTCTAATCTCACCTACCCATAGTTTCTCCTTTGAAATACTATTTTCATTAATTACAAGGATGGAAGAAGAATGTTCACTTTAGGCAGATCCCAAACCTCACAGCTTTGAACATCCTTTGATAGTTCTCAAGTTTGTCGAAGTTAGAGTGACTCTTAACATTTAAGAGGAATACTCATATATATATATATATATATATACACATATATTGGATTTACTTTATCTTTCACCAAAAGATAATCACTAACCCTTTTTACTTATTATTATGTTTCATAAAATGCTATTTGGGTTTTAATGTTTGTGTGCAGGCTAATAGTGGCCCAAAAAATAAAAAAAAAGGAACAAAGCCCATTGGCCCCATTCTACAGCAAAATAGGACCCAAGAGTGCTAATAGTACTGATGTTTTTATGCACAAACAAATTATTATTTTCTATATTTAAGATCGGGTTTGGGGATCGGATCGTAGGATCGGCATAAGTATTGTAAGATCCTACTTTTTAATTAAAAAAATATACTAAAAAATACTCATAATTATAATTCAAAACATGTATTAAAGAAACATTGAAAAAAAAAAGTATTTTTTTACACAAATTATTAAATTACTAATAAAAGGAAAAGTATCAAATTACAATTATATAAACAAAGTTCAAAGTTCAAAAGTTACCACTCACAAAATACCAAATTCTAAGTTAAACAACTCAAAGCATGTACAATTTCTCACATAAACAACTCAAACCAAACAGCATAATTAGTAAAATATGGTATGCATTTAATATTATTCGACATCTTTTTAAAAAGTATGTTTCAAAAATTCGGCATAAAAATATGAAAACGGTGAAAAATATGTATGTGCATAGCATATAATTTTTTTTAGATAAATACAATAATCTTTGCATCATGACATTTTAACTCTTACCAAGTGTGATATAATTATTGGAACATCCAAATATAGTCATGGTCACAAAACTAGCCATGATTATTATGAGTTATGTAGAATCAGGGTTGAAATCTTCATTCACCCTATTATTGAATCATAAAAATAAATAAAAAGTGAAAGTCTAAGGACAAAAAAAAAAAAAAAAAAAGCTACAATACTTTCATAACAGTCTTAGTTTTAGTTGTGGTGGGTTTGAATATAATATTTTATTATTTCATTTTATTTTATTTTGACCTATAGTGAGCTGACACTTCAACTATTATGACATTTTGTTGTATTTTTAGCACAACTCATAAAAAATGGATGTGTGGGTTTTTTTTTTTTTTTTTAACACACAAGCCCAAGTAGAAACAAGGATCCTAAGCCCAATACTTATTTTTTTAAAGGATTGGGCTTGGTTCACCGCTAGGAATGACAACGGGCTGGGTTCGGGCTGGGTTTTTGCATACCTGAACCCGATCCGCAGGCCTGGACCCTTGACCCAGACTCGGCCCGATTATTAAACGGATTTTTTTGCGGGGCCCAGACCCGCCCCATCGGGCCCCATGGCCAAACAACCAATCCCAAAAATCCATTCTTTTCAAATCTCCACAGCCATACCCAATTTTTTTTTTTTTTTTTTAAATCCCATTTTTCAATCCTCAAACCCAGAAATAACCAAACCAACGGAGGAGACTTCAGATCAAACAAAAAATAAATATAAAGAAGAAGATAAAAATAGAAATGGAGAGAGAAGAGAGTCTTGGCCCCGAGTTGGAGATCAGAGAGAAAGAGTTTGAGGTTTTCGGCCTTGGGTTTTAGATCTAGAGATAGAGGGAAGGGTGCTTAGGTTCAGCCATGGAGGCTCAACCTGGGGCTGGCTATTGAGTGAGAGAAAGAGACAGAGCTACCTCAGATGGTGGCTCGCGGTAGCGGCTTATGGTGGCATTAAGTGGGGACGGGACAACAGTGAACAGACCGGCGGTGACAGCTGGGGACGGGACTGGCGGTGAGAGGCAGAGAGCTTGGGCGGCGCCGCAGCAATGCTTGAGAGTGATTGTGTGAGTTGTGAGATTGAGAGTGAGTGTGTGAGCTGTGAGATTGAGAGTGAGTGACAGAGTGCTCTTGTGCGTGCTCTTGGGTGACTGAGTGAATGATAGAGAGATTGAGCGTGCTCATGTGTGAGGCGTGAGCTGAAATGAGAGGTGGGTAGGTTAGGGTTTACAATTATATATATATATAAGGGGTTTTTTGTAATTTCAGAGTAACTGGGTTTGGGTCCAGGTTCGGGCCGGGTTTTCAATAAAACCCGGACCCGACTCAGACTCAGTTCGGGTTATTTTTTTAAAACCCATACCCGACCCTATTCTTTATCAAACCGGGTAAAATCTGGCCCATTAGGGTCGGGCCGGGCTAGGTATCCATGGGTCGGATATAAATTGCCATCCCTATTCACCACAGCTAAATTAGGCTGATTTCGAATCAGGTGGTGCATAGAGCACGAATCCTACAACACATACATGCTAATAGACAAGAAATATATGCATTGAATAGCAAGAAACAGCAAAGGAACGAAATTGATCAAGAAGGAACATAAAATAAAGCGTTAGGGATCTTTAAATAATGCAAAATATTTTATTACTTTCTTGATTGTGTAATACACTATGCTCACTAGGACGTGTTACAAGGTCCAAATAAGTTCAAAAATTACAGACTTAGATGGCTCTTCAAGCCTCTAAGACTTGCAAAGTTTGTTTGAATCCAAGTGTATTCTTTAATGGCTATTTGAGGATACCAAACGGTATTTCCTTCCTTTTTCTCTCTTTTTTTGAATTCTGACAGAGTTTTCTCAATGATTTTTACTCTAATTCACTGTTGCTGAATGCCTTTCATTGTTGGCTGCTTCCCCTTTTATAGTGCCATCCTAGGGTTTCCGGGGTACCACTGATTCCCTCTATTTGTTCTTCTGGGTACCAGAACCAATGTTGTGTCAACAACATTGGTGGCTGGTCCCTTCCTCATTCTTCATTATTTCCTTCTTTTGAGATTTCCTCTTCAAAAGACCCCAGCTGACCTTCCCGTATTGGGGTGTCCTAGTGGGCTAACCTTTGGTCTTTCTTCTTTCAAGGCTTCTAGATTCCACCTTGTCAGACCCAACTTTAAGCTGCTTTTCCCTTTTTCATTTTTCCCAAGTGAGCTGATTCCTTCCTACCAGGCTGAAAGATACCCAGCCACATTCCCTTATGGTTCTTCTTCTTGGGTTCCTCGAGGTACCAGGCCTATACTCATGGGTTGTTGGTTCTTAAACCTTCTGACCCCCTTTCTGCATCATTGGGTGGTTGATAGGGACATATCTATTCTAGTTCCTTGTGTTTCTTGGTACCCACCCTGAGCTTTCTTAATCCCAACCTGGTTTTGCTACATGTCCCGAAGATCCCAGGCTCCTGGGAATCCCCAGGTATCCTGGCCCAGTTATTTTCCCGGGCTCCCCAGCGATTTTCTGACCTTTGAGGGCTAGGCTGGGCTTTTTTCCTTCCTTTATTTTATAGGGCCCGAAACTTGCCCATTCATGGATTTGGGTTCCTCCTTATGGACCCTTAATGAGTTTGGACCTCTCTTCTTTCTTATTGGAAGCCCAAATGCTTTATTTTTCCTAGGTTTCAATTCTTTACTTTGTTTTGGGCTTTGGTATAACATTGTGATTTTTTGGACCTCAACATTTAGCCCCCCGAGCTCGTGGGTTGCCTGCAGCCCACGCGTGAGTAGACAAGACTTCTTAATTTATGTGGGAATTCCTTCCTTGCTGTTTCAAATGATTTCAAGATCCCCTTTCTCCTTTCCTTGGAATCCTGCTTCCCCATGCTGCCCTTTGACATCCTGATTTTTTACGTGTTACACTTCCTTTTGTAATTTCTCTTCTTTGCACGGAACGTGGCAGTTAAGTGTCTGAGTAAAACTTCCCCATCCACTTTTTACGTTCCCCGTAACTCCATTAATAACTGCCAATAACTCTCTCTTATAAAAAATTAAATATTGGCAACTGGCGCGTCTTTCTATACATCGTCTTCTCCAATTGTCCCTACGCCATTATTGCCGTTACTTCAAACCATCTTTTCACTTCCAGAGATTTTGGGTCCGTTTGGTACATGTGTTTAAAAACTGAAAATTGTTGTTTAAAAATATTTGTGAAAGTACGTGTGGGTGAAAAAGTGTGTGAAAATACGTGTAATATTGTTTAAAAACTGAAAATTGTTGTTTGAAAACACAAAACAAACACCCTCTTTATTTTCAAACTTATCTTCTTCCTTCTAGCTTCCGTTTCTCTATCCCTTCTTCTCTGTCCTTCACTCCCTTAACTTTTCTATTTCCTATGGCATTGTCGTTCCATGACTTCTTCTTCCTCACGAAAAAGGAGGGAACGTACTCCCAGCCTTTCTGAAAGTGAAAGCCCTTCTGGGTCTGCACAGGGTGAAGTGAAGGAGGTTGTGGAGCACCCAGCCTTCCCTTTACAGGATCCCTAGTACACCCCTAGCTTGTTCTTCCCTCAGGTGTCCCACGGCGAAGCCCCTCCTTCCCCTCTATTGAAGTCTAAAAAATCATAACACCAAGGCCTAAAGAAATAGCACAATAGGCCAATCCCATGGAAAGTAATATTAAAAAGTTTGAGCCCACCACAAGGAAAGAGTATGGCAAGCCCAAAAGACTTGAAGCCCAAAATCCATGAAAGGACAAGCCTTAGAGCCCATGAAACAAAAGGGAAGAAAGAAAAAGGCCTGGCCCGCCAAGATCAGAGGATAAAAAGAAAGAGTCCAGAGGAACGGACTGGGCCGGGATCCCCAGAGGCTTCCAAAGGTTCGGGATCCTCGGGACACGCAGCATAGTTGAAGTGGGATTAAGACAACTCAAAAGGGGTGCCACGAAACACAAGAAACGAAGGGTAGATATGTCCTTCTCAAGCACCCAGTGACGCAGCAAAGAACCAGAAGGCTTGGAGAGCAACAACTCGTGAACAAAAGGCTGGTACCTCGGGGAACCCAGGAAGAAGAACCATAAGGGGAAGTAGCTAGGAAAGCCTTCAACCTGGCAGGGATGGATTCGGCTCACTTAGGAAAAATAACAAAAAGGGAAGGACAGCCAAAAGCTGAGTCTAAAAGGTAAGAAACCTTGAAAGAAGAGAGATTGAAGGTCAGCTCCCCAAGGACACCCCGGAATGGAAAGTCAGCAAGTGGCTTTTAGGGAAACAGCACCAAAAGAGGAAAACTATGAGAAATAGGGAAAGAACCAACCATCAGAATGGCTGGTATAACAGGGGCTCTTGTACCCAGGGAGCCAAGGGGGAGAATCAGTGGTACCCCAAACCCTAGAATGACACTATGAAAGGAGGGAAGCAGCCAACATTGGAGGGGCATTCAGTAATAAGGAATCATAACAGAATCATTGAGAAAACACTGTCTGAAACTCAAAGAAAGTAGAAAACAGCGCTCGGTATCCCAGAACAACCACTGTAGAATACACTTGGATTCAAAGGGATTCAAACTTTGCAAGTCTTAGAGGCTTAGATAGCCATCTAAGTCTGTAGTTTTTGAGCTTATTTGGACCTTCTAACACATCTTAGTGAGCACATTGTAATTCACAATTAAGAAAAATAATGAAATATTTCATACTAATTTGAGGATCTTTAACAATTATTTTGTGTGTTTCTTTATTACATTGTCTTCATTTACTATTTCTTGTTGTTCAAATACCTATATTCTTGCTTGCTAGTATGTATGTATTGTAAGATCCTTGCTCTATGCGCCACTTGGTTTGAAAAATAGCCCATTTAACTACGGTAAACCAAGCCCAGTCCTTTCAAACTACAACAACAAGGCCCAGGGTCCTCGCTTCAGCTTGGGCCTGGGCACTGTCCAAAAAGGGACCCTCACATTTTGGCGACTTCACTAGGGACTGGGTAAAAAATAGGGAAGAAGCAATCCCTTCGCAGAGCATGGCTCCAAGACCAAGGAACAGCAAAGGTTCCAATGCGCCACCTGCGGCCTCTGAGCCTGTGGGGGAAAATGAAGTGGCCTCCAGACATAGAGGCGAGGTGCCCCTAGTAGAATAGGAGGTCGTATCGAGACAAAGGCGCACAAGGCAGGAGCCAGACCCCGTGGCTCGAATGGCAGAAATGCTGAAGGATTTGCACTAAGAAATCCGCCTCCTCAAAGAGGGTAGGACACAGGAAATCAGGGACAATGTCCCCCCTATGGTCAACCAGGATAGAGCCCAACCAGAGGGAGGGTCAGCAGTAGGAGGGGGAGCCAACCCCCAATACCTGACGCTAGCAGATGTCAATGCCCTTTTGGAGCAGGAAAGGGAAAAACTCTCGAGGATCTCCAAGCAATTTTCTCAGGATCCCCCATTCTCACCAGAGCTCCTAGTCAAGCCATATCCCAAAGGATATGAACCCCTGAAGTTCCATCCTTTTGATGGAAGAAACAGAAGTGCTATGGAACACGTGAGTAGGTTTATTCACACTATGGGCCTTTACGCAAGGGACAGAAACTGTGTCTAAGGGAGTTTGCTAAGCCCCTAGTGGACAGAGCATATACATGGTACACCACGCTAAGGCCTGGGTCCATTAAGACCTGGGACGAAATGATGGAGAGGTTCTGTGCAAAGTATTACCCCGATGAGGACAAGGTCACCTTCCAAAGCCTTCAAATGGTAAGGCAAAGGCCTAGAGAGGATCCTGTTCAGTTCATCAAAAGATTTGAAAATGTTTCTCTAGACTGCTATGGAGACCTGCATATCCAACATGCTCTTTGATTACAAGCTCAACCTCGAAAATTTGTGCATCACTTAGTTTGCTGACCTGCTACTAAGAACTAGAAGGACAGCACAGACTATGAGAACAAAGAGGGTGCCAATACCCCAGGCCATGACAGCATCAGTGGGAGAGAAAAGGAAGAGGCCTGAAGGGAAGGTTTTTGAGGAACCACTAGTAATCCCATGTACTACAAAGGAATTGAACCATGTCTTGGACAAATGAATTAGAGATGGAATTGTTAGGCCATTTACCGTATCCAGGCCACCAACTGAGGAAGAAAGGAAGAATCCCTTGTTTTGCAGGATTCATAATTATGTCAAGCACTCCACCAAGGATTGCTGGACCCTCCGTAGGCTTTTTCACAAGAAGCTAAGAGAGGGAACCCTAGAGCTCACTCAAAAGGAGCCCGAAGTGCAGAGGAACCCCCTACTCAACCACAAAGGGAAGGGGGTAGTGGCTATAGTGATCCATGGGAACCCAGCATGTTAGGACATATGTGTTTCACTTGTTAGGAACATATGTCACTATTTTATGTAATTGACTTATCCTTTGACAAAACGCACTTTACTTGTATTTGGGTAGATCTAGGATGTGTTTAATACTTTAAGAAACTGTGTTTCAAGATCAAGTGTTGAAAACATGCAAATCTGTCCAAGAATCAAGTGAGAAAGTGTTGAATTTTAAAGCTCGATAGCTACTCGACACCTGGCTATCTGTCGAGCTCTTAGGCTGTTTCTTATCGCAATCTCGATAGCTTCTCAACACCTGGTCGATCGATCGAGATATCTCCTGTCCCCTTGACACCTGCTCAACACCTCCTCGATCGATCGAGATTTACTAAGCCTTACGAAATTCAGATTTTCATATCTGATTTTCAGCCCATGCTGACATGTATGTGTATGGTTTCTTTTCTCACAATCCTAGATATATATAAGGCTTGTTTTAGAGGTCGTCACATAAGAGAATACAAAGAAAATAGAAAGAGAATAAAAAGGAGAACATATGCAAAAGGTGACCGATGCCTTATTCTCTTTGAAAGAAGCTACTGCGTCTTTGTGCCTTAGGGTTTTGTAACCAAGTGCTTCTTGATCTTCATTGTTGATGAAGTGAAGAACTTTGCAACCAACATCTTCTTCAAGTTGGTGCTTAAGTCGCGTACTTGGATCCGGGCAATTGATTAGTCACGTACTGGATTTGTGCATCATCAAAGGGTGGTGTTCATATACTGAAGAGTTTAGAGGTTCTAAAGCGGTAGAAGGTTTTTGCTGTGAGTTCATCTACGGGGATTGTGGAATCTAGGGACAAAGGTTTTGTACTAGATCTGAAACTCCTTTTCATTATAGTGGATTTCTTTTCGGGAAGGTTTCCCCCTAGGTTTTTTACTGTGAAACTAGTTTGTTTCATTGGTTTTCCTGGGCCACCATATCTTGTCTTATTTACTTTTCCGCTGCATTCAATTATTGACATGATATTGATGTTTGTTTGTTTTAACAAGATTTATTCATAATAAACCTAATTAACAACTTGGGTTTAAAATTTGTTAATTCTATCAACCGGGGTCTAAATTTCCCAACAAGTGGTATCAGAGCCAAGGTCATAGGTTCGAGTCGTTGGAGTCGCATTGTGAGGGAGGGATTGTGAGGGATTTCACAATTTGCTTCAATACCAATGAGCTTGGTCGCGATCGAATGCTATAAAATATTTGTGCCCCCTCATCCTTCACCAATTGGTGGTTGGATGGATTGGTAAGGCACACAGTCTGACAAGTGGTATCAGAGCGGGTACACTCTGATTGGATTAATTTCCTGAGTGTGATCCTTGACCCCCGTTGTCATGGATCGTGGACAATCTCTTTTGATTCCTCATTTATTTGATGGCACTAATTATACGTACTGGAAAGTTCGTATGAAAGTCTTTTTGCAGACTCTAGGTGAACAGGTACGGCAAGCTGTTGAAGTTGGCTGGATTAAGCCAAAGGAAGCGAAGATGGATTGGGATGATGCAACAATCATAGTGGCAAATTTCAATAGTAGGGCCTTGAATGCTTTGTTTTGTGGAGTGACCAATGAAGAATTCAAGAAAATATCATCCACGGAAGTTGCCAAGGAAGCATGGACCATTCTTGAGACCACCTATGAAGGTATCAAGGCAGTAAAGACTGTGAAGTTTCAAAGACTCACTAGTAGCTTTGAAGAAATAAGGATGGAGGAGGATGAGACATTTGATGAGTTCTATGCTAAACTCAAGGATATTGTGAATTCTGCTTTCAACCTTGGAGAATGTATTGCAGAATCCAAAATTGTTAGTAAAATCCTTAGGTCCTTACCTGAAAGATTCCATGCCAAAATCACTGCCATTGAAGAAGCAAAGGAAATTGATCAAATTCCTTTGACTGAGCTTGTAGGTAACCTTCAAACCTATGAGATGGGATTAGGCTCAATGGGAAAAGGTGGAGAGAGTAAAAACTTGGCTCTTAAGAGTATAGAGGAAGAGATTGAGGACTTTGAAGATGAAGATGAAGGTGATGATGAGGATGAGGATCTAACCTTCATCACTGATGAGATTATCTAGCTTCTTCAATTTAGGAAAAAGGATAAGGGCAAACCTCCTAAGAAATCTAAATCCTCAAGGAAGGGCAAGAATGAGAAACCCCTTATCCAATGCCATGAGTGCAAAGGTTTTGGTCATATAAGGATAGAGTGCCCAAACTACCTCATGAATGAAAAGACCAAGGAGTCAAAAGATAAAGGGTTGGTTGCTACTTGGAGTGACACTGAAAATGACTCTTTTGATGAGTATGTGGGTGAATGTAGTCATATTATGGTCTTTGCTGCCTCAATCGATAAGGTGATTGTAGAAAGTGCTAGTGACAGTAAGGATTCTTCTAATCATGAAATACCTAAGAAGATGACCCTTCAGGAAGCCTATGATAAGCTATGCACTGAATTCATAAAATCTGAAAAGACTTCTCATCTTTGTAGAAAAGAGCTTAATGAGGTAAAAACTGAAAAAGCTGATTTATTAGTCAAACTAGATGAGACTACAAGGTTAGTTGAGACTCTTGTTGTGGAGAACACCTCATTAGAAGAGAAGGTCAAGAATCTTGAAGTTGAGCTTAGTCAAGCTAGAACTCAAATAGAGAGGATGTCTAGTGCAAAGCTTGATGAGGTCTTTAGTGCTCAAAAGCCTAGTTTTGATAAGACTGGATTAGGATATGCTGTTTCCTCCGGCCGCCCCTCTTCCATGGATTCTAGATCAAGGACTGTCTTTGTGCCTCAATTTGAGAAAGGTAATAAAGGTATGAAATCCAAAACTATTTTGGCTAATTCTAAATCCTTTGTTAGACCTCATGTTTGTTACCATTGTAGTATTTCTGGACACATTCGTCCTAATTGCTTTAAGTTGTATCCTCATAAGCAATTGTCCAAACGGTCACAGGTTTCCTCTCAAGGATCTACACCTTTGTTTGGAGAGTTATTAAAAGTTTTGAGTTTTTTAACTCAATTTCAGGAGAATTCTAATTCTTTTATGTCCTTTAGTAGACATACTAGGACACGTGCATTTTCATCTTCACGGCCAAAGACTCGTGCTATGTGGGTGAGAAAGGAGCCTAAGACTTAATTGTCTTTTCTGTTTGTCCTCTACTTTAATTCTTTCTATCTAAAGTAGGACGCTCTTTGCTTGATTTCTTATCTGCTTTTGAAATCATGCTTTCATGCATCTGCATCTTTCTATCATACCTTCTTGCATATGCATCTTTCTTTCTGCTTTCATATTGTTTGTCTGTTTTTGTTTGGTTGTTTAGTTTTTTTAAAAAAATTGAAAAATCAGAAAAATACAAAAAACTGTGTGTATATGTGTACATTGGTACTTGTGTACCTTGGATGGCCATTGAAACAAAGTTTTCTAAACTTTGTATCTCTTGTAGTTTAGATGGGCATCTCTATGCACAACTAAGCAAGTGAGCTTTGTGGCTCTTGTTTGTGATGAGTAAGATTAAGTTGTCTCTTGTACTTAAAACTCGTATCACTCTTTTTGACAAGAAGGATTAGAAAATCCTAAGAGAAATGCATAAATAACCATCTCACCACTGTTGCCCGCCAATCATGAATGACTTTTGTGTGCTTCGGCATAGCAAAATTGGAATGTCAAATGCTTAACATAATTGGGTATTTCTTTTCTATCTCTTATATGCCCATGCATGATTTGCTTAAAAAGAAAATATGCAAAGAAAAATCAAAAGCAAAAAGATCAAAAATGCTTTTAAATATGATTGCAAACGTGTATTCTAGGAGATGTGGGAGTTATAGGATGTACCTCGAAAGTGATAGTCCCCATCAAACAGTTATGATTTTGTGTGAGTTAAAGTGATTTTCTCATATCTCAAATCGTCATAACATGTTGACACATTTGCAATCTTGTGATGTTTTACACACACAACACGCAATATTCTTTGCTACTCTTGATACATGTGCAGGTACAATGTGATTTGGCCATCACAAGGTTTTACATGTGTTAATGTATGCTCACTAAACTGTCTTGACTTGTTTTTGAAATATAAAATTGGTTAGACTTGTTTAGTGTGTGTGTGTTTTGGGATCTATGTGCTTCACATTTTTCTTGTTGAGAGATTTGTTTTTCACATGTTTTGCATCCTTCTATTATCTTGTCATCCATAGCATCTTGTTTCATTACATTCATGCATTTTTATGGATTCTTTGTACCCCCTTGATCATCCTTGGTCATCTTTATGTTTCTCGGGTGAAGCTTTCCAGTTTCTTGTACCCTTTGTCAATCATGACAAAAAGGGGGAGAAATTGTGATGTGGTTTCTTATTTTAAGATTCTACATGTTAGGGGGAGAAATACATGCCTCTGTAAAGGGGAGATGTGTTTCATCTTGTTAGGGGGAGTGCTTACTTCCTTGTTCTTGTACACCGGTCTTGTGACCATGTTTATATACATTCTACTTATCTTCTTTATATGTTGATGTATGTTTCTTTCACCTACCTCTACATGTGTTGTTTCTTTTCTATCTTTATACACATGTTTCTACTTGTATACAATCTTATATTTCTGTTTCACACAAAGATGCTTTGATGAGTTTTGTTTAAAGTGTTTCAGAAATACAAGTTGTCAAAGTCTACTTGCCATAAACTCTCTTCTTGCAAAGTCTTTCAAGAGTTTATGTTAGGATAGATTTTATTGTATTCAACAAGTGAATATGAGTTGAGTGATTTATGACTTCTCTCATATGTTCATTTGTTTGTTGTGGTTTTGTCACGAATTGCCAAAGAAGGAGATTGTTAGGACATATGTGTTTCACTTGTTAGGAACATATGTCACTATTTTATGTAATTGGCTTATCCTTTGACAAAACGCATTTTACTTGTATTTAGGTAGATCTAGGATGTGTTTAATACTTCAAGAAACTGTGTTTCAAGATCAAGTGTTGAAGACATGCAAGTCTGTCCAAGAATCAAGTGAGAAAGTGCTGAATTTTAAAGCTCGATAGCTGCTCGACACCTCCTCAACACTTGGCTATCTGTCGAGCTCTTAAGTTGTTTCTTATCGCAATCTCGATAGCTTCTCGACAGCTAGTCGATCGATCGAGATATCTCCTGTCCCCTTGAAACCTGCTCGACACCTCCTTGATCAATCGAGATTTACTGAGCCTTACGAAAGTCAGATTTCCAGATCAAATTTTTGGCTCATGCTGACATGTATGTGTAGGGTTTCTTTTCGGCCCATCACATAAGAGAATACAAAGAGAATAAAAAGGAGAACATATGCAAAAGGTGACCAATGCCTTATTATCTCTGAAAGAAGCTACTGCGTCTTTACGCCTTAGGGTTTTGTAACCAAGTGCTTCTTGATCTTCATTGTTGATGAAGTGAAGAACTTTGCAACCAACATCTTCTTCAAGTTGGTGCTTAAGTCGCGTACTGGGATCCGCGCAAATGGTTAGTCACGTACTGGGATTCGTGCATCATCAAAGGGTGGCGTTCATATACTGAAGAGTTTAAAGGTTCTGAAGCGGTAGAAGGTTTCTGCTGTGAGTTCATTTACGAGGATTGTAGAGTCTAGGGACAAAGGTTTTGTACTAGATCTGAAACTCCTTTTCATTATAGTGGATTGCTTTTTGGGAAGGTTTCCCCCCAGGTTTTTTACTGTGAAACTAGTTTGTTTCATTGGTTTTCCTGGGTCATCATATCTTGTCTTATTTACTTTTCCATTGCATTCAATTATTGACATGATATTGATGTTTGTTTGTTTTAACTAGATTTATTCATAATAAACCTAATTAACAACTTGGGTTTAAAACTTGTTAATTCTATCAACCTGAGTCTAAATTTCCCAACACAGCAGAAGCAGAAGAATCTGAAGGATCCTTCCACCCAAGCACAGTCAGGACTCTCCAGAAGAACCCTAAGTTCAGGTTGCTATTCAACCAGTTGGGATTTGGGCTAAAGGCAAGAAGGGTGGCCACAGAGTCCCTCATGAGTATAGCAACAGATTCAGGAATGGAATGTTTCACAGCAGAATCCCATGCTAGTCGAGCTTACCTAGAGAAAACCAATGCAATAACCTTCACCGATGAGAACATCGAAGTTGAGCATCCAGACCACCGTAGACCCCTTTATCTAATGGCCACCATAAATGGTGTCCAAGTCAGAAGAGCATTAGTAGACAAAGGGACGTCACTCAACCTCATAGCCCTGAGTACCCTAAAAGTCGTGGGCCTAACTGGCAGGAGGATCCTGGGGACTCCCATGGAGATAACAGGATTTTGAGGATTAGCAGAATCTCCTGAAGGATGTGTGCAGCTGGCCTTAAGAGTAGGACCAATAGTGGCCCTGACAAGATTTCATGTGATCAATTCAGAGGTTTCCTACCATGTACTGTTGGGACACCCATGGCTCCATAAGCACCACCTTATTCCATCCACGTACCATCAATGTGTTAAAGGGAGATTGAATGGAAGACCCGTAAGGATCCCTGCCAACCATAACCCTTTCCGCCAAGGAGATGTAAACTTTGTGGAAACAATGTTCTATGATGAGTTAAAACCAGATGATGAGAGCCCCACGCTGGGGAAACTAGGAGCACCTATCTTGGAAGAAGAAGAAGGAGGGAGTACCTGTGACCTAAGAAACCTCTTGGAGAGAAAAAGGCAAAAGAGGGAGCCCAGCTCCTCAGGATCTCGGGAATGTATAGTGGTACGAAAACCCAGAGGAAGGTTGATTTATCGTTTATGAAGGATCCCAGAAGCCTGTTTTCATTAGTAGTCAGTTGACAGCACAAGAATATGAGCAATTAGTGGCCTTACTCAAGAAATACATGGATGTGTTCGTATGGACCTATGATAAGATGCCTGGTCTAGATCCCGGACTGGTGGTCCATTCTCTCAACGTAGACCTGGGAGTCAAGCTAGTAATCTAGCCAGCCAGGGTCTTTCACACCGATGTGGAAGCTCAGATAACTCAAGAAGCTGCTAGCAGCTGGTTATATCAAGCCCATCCAGCACCTTAAGTGGCTTTCCAACATAGTACCTGTGAAGAAAAAGAATGGCCAAATCCGTTGCTATATGGACTTTTACAATCTAAACAAGGCATGTCCAAAAGATGAGTTCCCTCTGCCTAATATTGACCTCATTGTGGATTTAGCTATAGGAAGTTCTATGTTTTCATTTATGGATGGGTATAATGGGTACAACCAAATCCGCATGGCTGCCAAAGATGCAGAAAAGACAGCATTCTGGACTCTAATTGGGAATTTTTATTACACTGTGATGCCCTTTGGCCTCAAAAATACAGGGGCCACATACTAGCGAACCATGACTGCTATCTTCCATGACATAATGCATAAAGAAATGGAAGACTATGTGGATGATATTGTGGTGAAATCAAAAACTAGGGCAGGACACCTTCAGATACTTGAACAAGTTTTTGAAAGGTGCAAGAAATACAAATTGTGCATGAACCCCATGAAGTGTGCCTTCAGGGTGTCTGCTGGAAAGTTTCTTGGGTTCCTAGTACATCACAGAGGCATAAGTGTAGATCCAGCAAAAGTCACAGCCATTGCAACAATGAAAAGGCCTACAACAGTAAGGGAGCTCAAAAGCTTCCTAGGGAGGGTCTCCTACATTAGGAGGTTTGTGCTAGGATTGGCTTCAGTCACAAGTGGTTTATCCAAACTATTGAAAAAAGGCGGCTAAGTTCACCTGGGAAACTGAGCAGCAAGAAGCCTTTCAAAGGATCCAGCAGATCATGAATCATCTTCCCACCCTCCAAGCACCAGTACGTGGGCGACCCCTGTTGCTATATTTAGCGTTAAACTCCCAGGCGATAGAAGTCCTGCTAGCACAAGAGGATGATAATGGGAATGAGCAACCTATTTACTACGTGAGCAGGACACTTAAGGACATTGAGACCAGGTACACCAGGATAGAAAGAGCTTGCCTAGTAGTCATCTACACATCCCAAAGGCTGAAGCGATATTTCTCATCTCACCAGATCCTTTTGGTGACTAAGTCACATCCCATAAAAGCACTCTTACATCAGCCCCTCCTGACGGGAAGGATAGCATAGTGGCTAGTCCTGCTCTCTCAATACGACAAAGGCATCAGGACCCCTAAGGCTGCATTGATGATTTCTCTAGATTTACATATGTGTATTTAATGAGAAATAAAAATGAATCATTTGACATGTTCAAACGTTATAAAACTGAAGTAGAAAATCAAAAGGATAGGAAAATAAAGATCTTACAAAGCGATAGAGGTGGTGAATATTTTCCTAACGATTTTTCTACATTTTGTGAGGAACATGGTATAATACACCAAAGTTCAACCCCTTATACACCCCAACAAAATGGTTTGGCTGAAAGGAAAAATAGAACTCTTGTAGACATGGTAAATGTCATGATCTTAAGTGCAGAACTCCCATTTAATTTATGGGGAGAGGCATTTATACTCAACCGTATATGATGGTTTAGATTGATTTTATTAGGTATGCATTTATTTGTTTAAAAGGGTTAGTATTTGTAGTTTGAGAATTAAAGAAAGAGATTGAATCACATTTTAATTCTCTATTATTGATTGAAAAAAAAAAAAAAAAGAGTCTTTGTTTCTCTATAATTTATAAGATCCTTCTGTAGTGGTGGCTATTTCAAGAGATGCTTTAAGTTCAAATCAATATATGTCAAATTGGCTAGCCAAAGCATCCGATGACTATAATTATGAAAAACAATAACTCAGCCCTCAAACAATGTTTGAATTTTGGCAGTGTTTAAATTTTCAATGTAGATTTAACAATGTTTCTTTCTTATTGTAATTTGTGATTTATGTTAATGATAATTCTAGGGTCCTCCAACTCATGAAAGTACGCAAGATTTATGTTTCTTTCTCATTGTGTTTCTTCCAACCCAGATGGATACAAGAGAGAAGTTTTGACGCTAAGGTTGACAGTCATAAGTGGAGAGATTCCTAATCCAATTAAATTTCTAATATATATATTCTCTTTGGATATGCTGATTTTTCATATTCTACATTGTTTTTGGGCGGTACTGGTAACTGGAAAGTTCAAAATGCTCATTTTCTTTTTTAGTAGCTTTAATTTTGTGCTTTCTCCGTCATATCTCTCTTCTGTTGTTGACCATTCAGTGAGGCCATTTATAAGTGAAATGAACCTTCTGTGTATTCTTGCTTTGCCAACACTATGTTAGTTCTTTCTTTTTTTTTGTGTATTACATCAATGTTGGTGTGTATCATATTTCTATGTTTCTTATTTTACTCATTGATTGTTTAGGGAAATATGATACCGAAACATTGAGCATGTGTGTGAATTTAATTAGTAATGTATATATGAAAAGTTGATTGTGTAATTTTCTTTTAGTGTTATTTGGAGCAGGAATTCCAGACCTTTAGTGTGGAGTACACCTAGAGGAGTGAGAACAAGTTCGCTGATGCACTAGCCACCCTGGGATCCTAAGTGCCATTCAAAGGGAAAGACACTCTAGTAAGAATAGGTAAGCAGGAACATTCCATCATAAGGATCCTCAAAAGGATGTTCCCTGAAGAACCTAAGCAGCAGGATTGGAGGAGTGAGGTTAAGGAGAAAATGAAAGAGGCAGGACCTAAAGGAAGTATCAAGGAACTGAGGGACTACACTCTGATGGAAGGAGAACTATATAGGAGGCTGCCTGGAGGGATCCTATCCAGGTGTGTCAATGAGAAGGAAGGAAAGCTGAGATTAGAAGAACTACATAGCCAGGCCTGTGGGGTTGCAGAAAAGATCAGCCTATACAGAAGGATGCAGCGCATGGGGTACTACTTGCCAAATATGAACAAAGAGGCAGCAACTATGCAGGAGAAGTGCCAAAAATGTCAACTTTCAATGGACAAGGAAGAGAGCTACGCCATATTTGTTACAGAAGATTGGAGAACTCCATTCATAAAGTACTTGGCTTAAGGGATCCTACCAATTGACATGACATTAGCCCGCCAGCTCAAGAAACTTGTAGTCAGGTACTTCTTACAAAACGAAATCCTATTCAAAAGGGGGTACAGCGGGGATCCCCTAAGATGCCTAGGGCCAAGGAAAGCCAGAGAAGTAGTCAGTGAAGTCCATTCCGGTGACTATGGAAGTCACCCAGGGAAAAGAAGACTCTACAAGCAATTGCCACTGTTAGGGTACTATTGGCCAACAATGAAAAAGGACTTCGAGGAACTAGTCAAAACGTGCCATGCCTGTCAAGTACTTGGAGATGCAATTCATACTCACCCAAATGTGCTGCAAGATATGACAACACCATGGCCTTTCCACACTTGGGGGCTTGATCTCATAGGGCCTATAAACCCTCCTTCCAATGGTTGCATATGGATCCTAGCGGCCACCGAGTACTTTACAAAATGGGTAGAAGCTATCCCTTTGAAAAAGGCCACTAGAGTAGCCATGCAAACTTCATTCAAGAACACATCATTACAAGGTTTGGGATCCCTAGGAGACTGATCAGTGACAATAGGACTCCGTTCATAAACAAAGACATGAAGAACTTGATTGTGGCGTATTACATCAAGCATGGAAGGTCCACATCATACTACCCACAAGGAAATGGCCAAGCTAAGGCCACCAATAGGGTGATGCTGAAGATCCTTAAAAAGATGAAGCATGAGTATAGGGGAAAATGGAGTGATCACTTGACAAATGTACTCTGGGCATACAGTAGCTCTGTGAAGACAGCCACAAGATTCTCACCATTCTCCCTAGTCTATGGGACAGAAGCCATCAGCCCTGTGGAGTTAGTTGTCCCTACGCCGAGGGTAGTGCTTGAAGAAAACCAGGAGGACACTGAGGACACAAACAATGAAAGGAGATTGACAGATCTAGAGGGGTTGGAGGAAGAAAGGGAAGTGGCTAGAAGGAGAAATCTGAGGTACCAGCAGGGGATGGCTAAGGCATATGCACAGGCAGTACACCCAAGGGCTTTCACTGAGGGGCAGCTGGTGTTGAGAACAGCAGAACATGTAAGAAGAAACCTCCTAGGACCCTCCAAATTTGCCCTAAAGTGGGAAGGACCTTACATCATCAGGGAAGCCCACGATAGTGGGTATTACTACCTCTCAAAGGAAGATGGGACAATCCTGGAAGATCCCATAAATAGGAAGTGGCTGAAACAGTACTATGCATAGAAATGGAGAGATCTCAGTACATCGAGACCCTTTTGCCAACTCTCCAATCTGCTAAGTGTTTCATCATTCTTTGCTTTTGTTATGAATTTTTGTTTAAGTAATTTTGTTTAGGAACCCAAGGTAGAAGGACATTCTGTGATCCTTACTATCTTTGATAATTTTTCTGTGTTCCTTAGATGGTAACTGTGCTTTGATTCAATGAAATCTCTTTTATTTCCTTTAAGTTACAGCTAAACTAAATATTGCAAAGTCCAAATGTAGGCAGACTTGAGGGGGGTACCTGGGCTAATGCAAAAAAAAAAAACTTTGACACATGACCCAGGACCCACACCACAATTAGTTCAAGATACATGGCCTGGGACCACATGCAAAAAGTAAGTGCCCGGGATACCTAGCCCAGTATCTGACAAAAGGGGACCTGCCTAGTTCATGATCTGGGACTTCAAAAAAAAAAAAAAAAAAAAAGCACCCAATATACCCAGTTCAGTACCTGCGCAGTAAGACAACCACCAGGGTACTTGATCCAAGACCTACAGTAAAACTTGTAGGGACCATGGCCCAAGACTCAATGTAAAAAAAAAAAAAAAAAGCAGTATACAAAAAGAGAAGAACAGATCCACATACTATTGAAAGTTAGAAGCAGTCTTTAAAAAAAAAACATATCCATGTCACAGAAAATAAGCCAGAAGTAGTGTTCAACAGAAAAAGATAAAGCTTATACAACCCAAATTGTTTGAAAAAAAATATACACATCTGAACTAGCTAAAAAAAAGAGCTAAGGAATAAGCCCGGCCAGCAAGGAACTGTCTGGAGAAATAGCAAGAACAGCTGAAGAAGAGAGAACTTTTTGCTTCTTAACCTTTAAGTCCTGCAAGATCTTGTGGGCACGAGCCAAAGCCTCCTCAGCAGCAACAATTTCAGCATCAAGATTCCTAGAGGCCTACCTCTGAAACAGCATATGGGCTAGTGAACGTAAATGCTCCAGCAAGAAGGATAGGTTGAACTTTGCTTCTATAAGATCCTGCACTACACCCCTCCATTCCAAAAGTCTTTCCTCAGATAAGGAGTCGAGAGAAGAGTTCCTCAAGGAAATTAGCACTGCACATAGCAACTCCATCAGGATGTTGCCCAAAAATACACCTCCCTTGAACCCACTGGTGAAATCTGCATGGATCTTGAACAACCCTTCTAGTAATGGCAGACCTTCCACAGGCATAGAGAAGCGCAAAAAGTTACCATAAGGAGGCCCAAAGCGATAAAAATGGCTTACAGGGAGGCTATTGAACTCCAAAAGATCAAAACGGGCCAGGAAAGTAGAGAGCCCTGAGTCAGGATCTGAAACAGTCACCTCTAGAGCCTCCCCCATTGTTGTATCTCCACTCATAGGGATTAAGGAGCTTTCAACCCTCTGGATAGTTTGGGGGGTCCTTGCTTGAAATTCCACAACTTGAGCAGACTCCACAGCTACCTCAGGAACTACAGGTTCAGGACCTTTGACACCTATGACAACACCTGCAAAGCAGACATAGTTCAAAGGAGGAAAGAGCCAGGAAAGAAAGGTAAAGTAAAAAAAAATAATAATAATAATAAAAAATAAAAAAAAATAAAAAAATAAAAAAACCAATATCAGCTTCCTATGGTGGAGCTTCCTCCTCTTGCTCCTCTGATTTCTTGAAGGACTTTGTGAAAGAACACACAGCACTATGAAGAAAGGGTGAGGAAACCTTGGCAAAATGGCTAAAGGAAGGTAAGGATACTGGGGGCTTCGCCATAGAAGGAAAAGGCAAGGGAAGAGCATAGAAAGGAGGAAAGAAGAGGAAGCACAATAAAGGTGAACAGCATGCACCTTCAAAACCCTCAGATTCCAAAGAAGAGGCAGCCTTAGAGGCAGATCTCACACTGGTTTGACCTAAAAGGGGAAGAGGAAATGGGAACTTTCAAAAAGAAAGAGATACAATAAGGTAAGATCAAGCATTCTTATAAAGGGTGAATGGGGCTCACCTGCTTGTATGGATGGAGACGCGCCCCCCAAGGGTTCTTTGCTTAACACAGGTTCAGGTGACATAGTTTTGATGGGATTGAATGTCTGCTCGAGCTGGGGATCTTGGGAAACAGGGGGCTGGGGAGTTTCAAGATCTTGAGCAACCAAGGGAACAAATTGCAGAATAGGCTGGACACTCTGCATTGGCTAGCTAACCTCCTCAGTTATACCACCACTAGGGGGCTCCTCTTCCACACCTGGTAAAACAACAGAGGGAGCAGCAATCACTCTTCCCCCGGAGTCCCACCAGTCGTGGGAGGAGGTACCTCCACCTGCAAAAGGAAAAGAATGCATAAGTACACAGTACCAAAAAAAGGGTGGAAACAAACAGAAAGAGGCACAAATAAAAGAGAGCCATACCACATCATTACCAGACGATTGACTCCTCCCTTTCTTGGGGTCTGACTTGCGCTTGGACTGCAAGGAATGAATAATCACTCATCAGTTAAAAAGAGGAAAGGAAGGACACTGCAACAACAATAATAAGCTACTGCAAAACATAAGAGAGAAGAAGAAAAGAGGCCTTGCCCTTCTCTCTCTCTCTACAGAGTCTCCAATGGTCTTTTGCTTACTATGGGTATGCCTAGAGGGTCTTAAGGGAGACTAGGGTGCAAAATCAAAGGACCCTAAAGAACCCTGGGCTGAAGAACTCACAAAACCTGAGAGAGAGAAGACTCTACCTTAGTCTTCACTCGAGTCTTGGGAAGTAAAGGATGCCCAACTTCCTTTCCCACTGTAGGGGAGCTTACTCTCCCGGGTTCCTCAGCAATTACTAACTGCTTCTGAGATTTTGTAGTCTTTCTCTTCTTGGTCTCAGATCCAGCCTCAGTACCCTCAACACCCTCTTCAAGCTCGACTTGCTTAACCTTTTCCTGCTTAATCTTCTTCTCTGTACCTTTGCCAATGGGAGTGGCAGCACCAATTGCCTCTACTGCCCTTCTTTTAATTGGCACGCCAGAGGAGGCACCAACAATAAGATCACATCCCGACCAAGTCTTTGGAAAATCTTATGCATAACACACCCAACTGCCCCTAGAAGCATGCCACTCCGTGAACCCTGTCTTGTTGCTTATAGCAGCAAATACAATACCAGCAATGGGGAGGGATAGGCGCCTGTTGGATGTAGGAGCAGAAAGAATATCAGGATTGGGAACTCTCTCAATCTTGCCGGAACCAACATAATCAATAAAAGATTTTTGAACTCTTCTCTAGTAGCCTGCAAAACCACTGGAAGTAAAGACTCCCCTCTGAGAGTTGGGCACGACAAATTAAGGACTTCTCCGTGACCAATAAGAGAAAGCTTGGAGCCTCAAGAACGGGTCCAAAGAAGGGAGAGAAGGCACTACATCCTTAAACACTGGCGGGATATCCTAATCAAAATCGAATTGCTGGAGTACCCGGTGTGCTAAGTAATGGGTGTACCTGAGGCCACTGGAGGAGGGAATTGGAAGCCATAAGGGACTAACACAAGCCAAGTAGGCCAAATTTCCTTCATCACCAGGACAAAGGTCAAAAGTATTTCCTAGAGAATTAAGAAAAGAAGCCAATACAGAGTCACAGGCAAACCCGGGGCTGAACTCCAGGGGAGAACGCCAACGTAAATGCCCTGCTTGTTCAAATAACTCAATCAAATTAAGGCCGCCACCTTTCAAACTAGCCCAACGAAAGATAATGGGGTGGCTATCAGTGGAGCTACCGCACAGACCTTTAATTACATTAGGGGATCCCTGGAACTTGTCTTTCACAAACTTCAAATTTCTGCACTTTGCTAAAGTAACTGAAGAACGGTCCCACGTGAATACCTGGAGAATGGCACAATGGAGGGACGAGGTGATCGCGTAGCAAGAGTCGCCTTCAACTTTTTCTCCATGAAGCAGATCCAATTGAGAATAAACATGGCCCAAGAACATGGGGGCTAGAGGATACTGAGCACCTCGGGCCAATTCGATTGCCAATAGGAAGAAAGTGGACTTAATCCCGTACCGGGGTACTCGCTGAACAAAAACTTGCTGAGCCAGAGTGCTAGGAGCCCGGCTCACCTGACTTCCTTGTCTTTCTCTCGCAAAAGATTCATAACCCACCTGCCCATCTTGGCTGGTTTCCCACCAGGGGAAGCAGTACGTCCACCAAAATGGCTGAATAATTTGTCTTCCATCATGAGATCCTCGTCGGAAAGACTGATGTCGAAAGGGTTCTCATCTCCAAACACGGGGAGGAGGAGGTTATTAACCACATCCTCCAAGGTAATCGTGAGCTCACCAACAGAGAAGAAGAATGCATGAAGGGAGGGACACCAACGATGTACCAAGTGCCTGAGACCTTTAGCGTCTTTGAAACCCTCAAGATTCCTAGAAATCGCCACTGCATTCAGAACCCCGACGCACTCCAGACAGCCCATAAATTCCTCGTCAAAAAGTTCCCTGTCCACCCAAATGGGCCAACCAGTGATCTTCCCAGGAACGAAATTGAAGAAAATGGGAACCGCCTCCCAAGATCCTCGTCTAATCTAAAGATCTGAAATCTCTCTTGGGTCTGGGACCTGAGCAGAAATGGCGAAACCTGCCTAACCGGAAAATACCCAAGTGTGAGGGGACGAAGGGGCCTCACCATGGGACACCAAAGGAAAGGGAGAGCCGGGCACTCCATGACCCCCTGTGACTCACCTTGTGCAGAACCAGAAGAACTCTCGCCCTCAAAGGGGCTAGGAGTATGCTCCCTCCTTTTTCGAGAGGAAGAGGAAGCCATAGAGCAGCAAGTACACTAGAAATAGGAAAGTTGAGAGAATAAAGAACCTGGGAATGGAAAACAAAGAAGCAAATTAACCGAGAGGAAGGAGATAAGCTTGAGAATGGAAGACTCTGGGAAGTAAAAGAAAAAATATGAAATGATTGCAATAATGGCACCAAAACCGGTTGGAGAAGACGATGTATGGAAAGACGCGCCAGTTGCCAAAATTTAATTTCAAAGAAGAGAGTTATTAGCAGTTATTACTGGGAGTTACGGGAAACGTAAAAAGTGGGTAGAGGAAGTTTTCACTCCAAAATTCAACTGTCACGTCCCGTGCAAAAAGGAGTTACAAAAGAAGGGAGCGCAACATGCAAAGAAGACCAGGATACCCAAAAGCAATGGGAAAGTTAGGATCTTGAAGGAAGGTAAAGGGGAACCCCGAGGATAATTAAAATAGTGAAGAGGGAAGTCCTACAAAAACTAAAATTCTAAATTACTCACGCGTGGGCTGCAGGCAACCCACGAGCTCGGGGGGCTAAATGTTGAGGTCTAAAAAATCATAACACCAAGGCCTAGAGAAATAGCACAATGGGCCAATCCCATGGCAAGCCCAAAAGACTTGAAGCCTAAAATCCATGAAGGGACAAGCCTTAGAGCCCATGAAACAAAGGGAAGAAAGAAAAAGGCCCATCCCGCCAAGATCAGGATCCTCAGGACGCGCAACACAGTTGAAGTGGGATTAAGACAACTCAAAATGGGTGCCACGAAACACAAGAAACGAAGGGCAGATATGTACTTCTCAAGCACCCAGTGATGTAGCAAAGAACCAGAAGGCTTGGAAAGCAACAACTTGTGAACAAAAGGCTAGTACCTCGGGGAACCCAGGAAGAAGAACCATAAAGGGAAGTAGCTGGGAAAACCTTCAACTTGGCAGGGATGGATTCAGCTCACTTAGGAAAAATAACAAAAAGGGAAGGACAGCCAAAAGCTGAGTCTAAAAGGTAAGAAGCCTTGAAAGAAGAGAGATTGAAGGTCAGCTCCCCAAGGACACCCCGAAATGGAAAGTCAGCAAGTGGCTTTTAGGGAAACAACACCAAAAGAGGAAAACTATGAGAAATAGGGAAAGAACCAACCATCAAAATGGCTGGCATAACAGGGGCTCTGGTACCCAGGGAGCCAAGGGGGAGAATCAATGGTACCCCGAACCCTAGAATGACACTATAAAAGAAGGGAAGCAGCCAACATTGGAGGGACATTCAGCAATAAGAAATCATAACAGAATCATTGAGAAAACATTGTCTAAAACTCAAAGAAAGTAGAAAAACAGCGCCCGGTATCCCAGAACATCCACTATAGAATATACTTGGATTCAGACGGATTCAAACTTTGCAAGTCTTAAAGGCTTAGATAGGCATCTAAGTCTGTAATTTTTGAGCTTATTTGGACCTTGTAACACATCTTAGTGAGCACATTGTAATTCACAATTAAGAAAAATAATGAAATATTTTATACTAATTTGAGGATCTTTAACAATTATTTTGTGTGTTTCTTTATTACATTGTCTTCCTTTACTGTTTCTTGCTATTCATATACCTATATTCTTGCTTGCTAGTATGTACGTATTGTAGGATCCTTGCTCTGTGCGCCACTTGGTTTGAAAAACAGCCCATTTTGCTGCAATAAACCAAGCCCAGTCCCTTCAAACTACAACAACAAGGCCTAAGGTCCTTGCTTCAGCTTGGGCCTAGGCACTGTCCAAAAAGGGACCCTCACACCCTTATACCTGGGTGTTTTTTAGCCAGTCTGGGTTTGCTAGTTCTACCTAGGCTCCAGATCCGAGGGAAATTTTAGACCTTCAGATTAGGCGAGGATCCCACGAGGCGGTTCCCATCTTTTTCGACTTCGTCCCGGGGAAGATTACTAGTTAGTCCAGTTGGGTGGAGACAGAGCTTTCTGATGGTAAATTTGTCAGTTGCTTGGGGCGCGCAGGGATCCTGAAATCAGTAGCAATTTCCAAGAATCTTGAAGCTTTTAAGGACGCCAAGGGCCTTAGACACTTAATGCGCCGCTGGTGTCCTTCTCTCCACACTTTCTTCTTTTTTGTTGGTAAGCTCACCATCACTTTGGAGAATGTGGTTAATAATTTTCTCCTCCCAGTGTTTGGTGATGAGAATCCCTTTGATATCAGCCTTTTCAGTGAGGATCTCGAGGTTGAAGACAAGCTTTTTAGTCACTTCGGCGGGCGTACGGCCTCTCCCGGGGGGAAACCGGCCAAAATGGGTAAGTGGGTCTTGAACCTTTCTGGAGAGAAAAACAAGGCAGTTAGGCAAGGTAGGTTCCTGACACTCTGGCTCAATAAGTTTTTATTCAGTGAGTTCCCTAGATACGGGATTAAGTCTATTTTCTTTCCTCTGGCAATCAAGTTGGCCCGGGGTGCTCAGTATCCTTTAGCCCCCATGTTCTTAGGCCATGTTTAGTCTCAATTGGATCTGCTTCATGGGGATGAGGTTGAGGGCAACTCCTGCTATACTATCACTTCTTCCTTCCACTGTGCTATCCTTCAGGGGTTCATGTGGGATTGGTCTTCCGTCACTTTGGCTAAGTGTAGGAATTTAAAGTATATGAAGGATAAGTTCCAGGGATACCCAGACGTGATCAAAGGGCTGTGTGGCAATTCTACTGACAGTCATCCTATCATTTTTCGCTGGTCTAATTTGAAGGGGGGCAACCTCAATTTGGTGGAATTGTTTGATCAAGCAAGGCATTTAAGTTGGCATTCTCCCCGAGAGTTCAGTCCTGGGTTCGCCTGTGATTCTATGTTGGCTTCTTTCCTTAACTCCCCAAGGAATACCTTTGATTTGCGTCGGGGAGATGAGGGCAGTTTGGCATACTTAGCTTACATCAGCCCCTCGTGGCTTCCAGTACCTTCATCAAGTGGTCCAACGTTCACTCACTATTCAGCACACTTGGTACTTAGACAATTTGGTTTTGATCAGGACATCCCGCCGGTATTCAAGGAGGTAGTGCCTTCTCTCCCTTCCCTGGATCCGTTTCTAAGGTCCTAGGCTTTTTCTTACTGGTCACGGAGGAGCCCTCAATTTGTGGTGCCAAACTCCCAGCGAGGAGTCTTTGCTTCCAGTAGCTTTGCTGGTTATTGGAGAAGAGTTCAGAAGTCCTTCTTAAATTTTGTTGGTTTCGGTAAGATTGGGAGGACTCTTGATCCTACTCTTTTCTCTACTCATACCTTTAACAAGCGTTTGGCACTCCCCACTGCTGGCATTGTGTCTGCTGCCATAAGTAGCAAAACAGGATTTGTGGAGTGGCATGCCTCTAGGGGTGGTTGGGTATGTCATACGAATGATTTTCCTGATGCTTAGTCAGGGTGTGACCTTATTGTGGGTGCTTCTTCTGGTGTGCCAATCAAGAGAGGGGTGGTAGAGGTAATTGGTGCTGCCACTCCTGTGGGCAAAGGTAGGGAGAAGAAAATCAAATAGGAAGTTGTCAAAAGAGCTAAGATTGAGGAAAGCGTTGAGGGTACTGAGGCTGGCCCTGAGACTAAGAAGAGGAAAACTACTAAGTCTCGCAAGCAGCTAGTTATTTTTGAGGAGCTTAAGAGAGTGGACCCCTCTACAGTTGGAAAGGAAGTTGGCCATCCTTTAATCCCAAAGAACAGAGTGAAAACTAAGGTAGAGTCTTCTATCTTTCAGGTTCCTGTGAGTTCCTCAGCCCATGGTTCTTCGGGGTTTGACATCACACTCGTCTCCCTTAAGACCCTTTGGGCGTACCCGTAGTAGACAAAAGACTATTAAAGAATCTGTAGAGAGAGAGAGAAGGGCAAGGCCTCTTTCCTTCTTCTCTCTTTCTTTTTTTTGCATCTGGCCATCTTGGCTTGCTGTTCTTGTTGTGTCTCACTTTTCTCTTTTCTTTAACTGATGAATGGTCACTCCTTTTTTTTTGTAGTCTAAGCGCAAATCAAACCCCAATGGAGGTAAAAGCCAATCCTCTGGTGATGATGTGGTATGACCCTCTTTCACTTGTGCCCTTTTATTGTTTGCTTTCTTTCCCTTTTCTAGTGCTGCGTACATATATTTATTTATTTATTTATTTTATGTCTGCCACATACTCCTTCTTGCTCCTCTTTTCTTTTGCAGGTCAAGGTGCCTCCTCCTGCAGCTGGTGGTGCCTTAGTGAAAGAAGTTATGGTAGCTCAGCCTGCTGCTGCCTTAAGTGTGGATAAGGAGCCCCCTAGTGGTGGCATAGTTGAGGAAGCTAGGCAGGTAGTGAAGGATGCCTAGCCCATTTCACCTTCTGCTTTCTTGGCCGTCTAAGACCCTGAAACTTTTCAGCCTCCTGTCCCCTAAGAGCCTAAGCCCGTGCAAACCCCTAGTCCAACTAAAACTGTGACACTTGAGCCCACTACTAAGTTTGCGTTGGGCAAGGAGTCTTTAGGAGGTGCGTCCTTATCTACTCGAGCAGGTAAGCCTCATCCATTCTTTATTAGCACCTATTCTTATTTCCCTTATCCTTTCTTCCTAAAGGTTCTTGTTCCTTTTCCCCTTTGTTTCTTTTAGGTCAAACCAGCGCCCAATCTGCCCTTGAAGCTGCTCCTTCCTTGGAGTCAGAGGCTTCTGAAGGTGTGTACTACCCGCCATCATTATTCTTCTCCCCTTTTCAGTTCTTTTTTTTTTCTTTCTTTCTATACTTCTTTTATGGCGAGTCCCCCGGTGTCCCTCCCTTCCTTTAGCACTTTTGCCAAGGTTTCTTCACCTTTCTTTCAACGTACTTTATGCCCTTTCACAGAGTCTTCTGAAAGGTCAGAAAGGCGGGAGGAGGAGCTTTCGTTGATGGTTGAAGTGGCTGCCTAAGCTCAAAAGGAAGCTCTACCACAGGGGAATGGTACTGGTTTTTTTTTTTCCTTCTATCTTTACTCCTTCCTTTCTCTCTCCCCCTTTTTTTGACTCTGTTTGCTTTCACAGGTGCTGACACAGGTGCTAAGGATCCTAAGCCTGCAGTTACTAAAGAAGCTAAGGAACCTGTTCCCACTGTCTAGGTTGTTGAAGCTCAGACAGGGATTCCCCAGACTATTCAAAGGGTTGGAAGTCCTCCAGCTCCTAAAGGTGGAGACACAACAATAAAGGAGGCCCCCGAGATGGCTATCTCAAATCCTAGCTCAAGGCTCCTTGCTTTTCTGGCCCACTTTGATTCTCTAGAGTTCAACAGTCTTCCTACAAGCCACTTCCATCGCTTTGGGCCTCCCTTTGGTAGCTTCATGCACTTCTCTGTGCCTGTTGAGGGCTTGCCACTCTTGGAGGGGCTACTCAAAGCCCATGGGGACTTCACCAGTGGGTTCAGGGGAATCGTATTCTTGGGCAACATCCTGATGGAGCTCTTGTGCGCCGTGCTGATTTCTCTGAGGGACTCCTCTCCTGATTCCCTCTCCGAGGAGAGACTTTTGGAGTGGAGATGAGTGGTGCAGGATCTTATGGAAGTCAAGTTCAATTTGTCTTTTTTGCTGGATTACCTGTGGTCCTTAGCTTACATGCTGTTCTAGAGGAAGGTTTCTAAGGACCTTGACATTGAGATTGCTGCTGCTGAGGAGGCCCTGGCTCGTGCTCACAAGGCATTGCAAGATCTGAAAGTTAAGAAGTAGCTAGTTCTTTCTTCATCAACTGTTCCTGCAATTTCCTCAGGAGGCTCTTTGCTGACCGACCTTATTCCTTAGTTCCTCTTTCTTTTTCTTTCTTTGAATAACTCAGGGTGTATAAGTTTATTTCCTCCATTGTTTTGTTTTTTTCAGACAATTCGAGGTGTTTAAATTTTTTTTTTTAAAGTAGCTACTTCTGACTGCTTTCTTTATGATATATATGGATCTGTGCTTTATGCATTTTTTTTTCTTTCTGTTTTCTCTCTCTCTCTCTCTCTCTCTCTCTTGTTTTTTTTTTGTATTGAGTCTTGGACCATGGCTCCTACAAATTCTTGTGGTAGGTCTTGGAATAGGTACCCTTGTGGTTGTGTTCCTGCGCAGGTACTAAGCTAGGTACATTGGATGCTGTATTATTCTTTTTTTTTTCCAAGTCCTAGGTCATGAACCAGGAGGACCTATTTTAGGGGAAGTACTAGGCTGGGTACCCCGGGGCACTCATTCTTGCTCGAAGTCCCAGACCATGTACTTGGACTGATTGTGGTGTGAGTCCTAGGTCATGCGTTAAGATTTCATCCTTCTTCCTTTTTTTTTTTTTTTTTTTTTTGCGCTAACCCAGGTACCTCTCCTAGAGTTGGCCACATTTGGGCTGAGCCATGTAATATTATGCAATCATACATCTTACTTGAAGCTCCATTTTTTTTTGAAAAGATTCCATCACAGTTACTAAGATAAGGAACATAGGATAATTGTCAAAAAGATAGTAAGGATCTTAGAGTGTCCTTCTATCATGGATTCTAAAAAAAGATGACTACATAAAGTTCTTTGCAAAAAACAACATGGCAAAACACAGAGAGTGAGGATTTTCAGTATCACCCAGAGTACATCTGTCAGGTGGGCACTCCATTTTCCCCCATACTCATGTTTCATTTTCTTGAGGATTTTCAATATCACCCTTTTGGTAGCCTCGGCCTAGCCATTTCCTTGTGGATAATATGGTGTGGACCTCCCATGCTTGATGTGATACGCCTCGGTCAGGTCCCTCATATGCTTATTTATGAATGGTGTACCATTGTCACTGATCAGTCTCCTTGGGATCCTAAAGCGTGTAATGATATGTTCTCGGATGAAGTTTGCCACGGCTGTTCCGGTGGCCTTCTTCAAAGGGATGGCTTCTACCCATTTTGTAAAATATTTGGTGGTTGCTAAGATCCATATATGGCCATTAGAATGGGGATTTATGGGTCCTATAAGATCGAGCCCCCAAGTATGGAAAGGCCATGGTGTGGTCATATCTTGCAGCACATCTGGGTGAGTATGTATTGCATCTCTAAGTACTTGGCATGCATGACACATTTTAACCAGCTTCTTGGAGTTCTTTTTCATTGTAGGCCAATAGTGCCCCAACTACAACAACTGCCTGTAAAGCCTTCTTTTCCCTGGGTAACTTCTACAATCACCGGAGTGGACTTCTCTGACTGCTTCTCTGGCCTCCCAAGGCCCCAGGCATCTTAGGGGATCCCCGCCGTACCCCTTTTTAAACAAGATTCCATTTTGCAAGAAGTATCTAAAGGCAAGTTTCTTGAGCTAGTGAGCCAGTGTCCTGTCAGTTGGTAGGATCCCTTGAGCCAAGTATTCCATAAATGGGGTCCTCCAATCTTCTGTCACGAATACGGCATAACTTTCTTCTTTGTCCATTGAAAGTCGACACTTTTGACATTCCTCCTGTACAATTGTAGCCTCTTTGTTCATATTTGGCCAGTAATACCCCATGCGCTGCATCCTTTTGTATAGGCTGATTTTTTCTGCAATCCCACAAACCTGGCTGTACAGTTCTTCTAATCTCAGCTTCCCTTCTTTTTCATTGATACATTTGGACAGGATCCCTCCGGGCAGCCTCCTGTACAACTCTCCTTCTATCAAAGGGTAATCTTTTAGTTCCTTGATACTTCCTTCATGCCCCAACTTTCCTATCTTTCCTTTTACCTCATCTCTCCAATCTTTCTGTTTTGATTCTTCAAGGAACATCCTTTTGAGGATCCCTATGATGGAATGTTCACAAAGACATAATGCACATAAGAACACCGATTTATAATGCATTAGCCATTACAAATGAGAATTAATGCAGAGATTTGTTGCTCATTAAGGCCAAGATAACTATAAAATGAGAAGGGAACGGATCCATAAGGTACACACAATTCTGATTCCAAAAACTACTCCCAAGTCGAATTCTCTTGCAATATACTTCAACTGAATTCCATCCTAACTTGATCATCGGAGGGTTTTTGGCAAACACCACACCGGCGTATTTCTTTTTCCCAATTTCATATATTATTATAGGTTCGTCTTTGGGCGAGTCCAACGTCATCGTCCATTAACATAGATGAGGACTCAATTAACGATTTTCTGCATCATCAGTTTGGCGCCGACTGTGGGAACGTTGATCAATTATGCCATTTCCCCAATTTACAAAAAAGATTTTCGTAGTGCAAGATGGACCTAGAGCAAGCAACACAACAGATTCAAGCTCTCACAGCCAACATAGCAAAATGAAGAACTTAGAAGAGCAGTTGTGTCCCAGAATGAGGAACGGAAACGGACTACTGAAAACCAGAATGAAGAAGAGCAAATCCAAGGATTGAAGGAAACTATTAGTTTGTTTAGACCCCCTGTATACTCAAATTGTTTAACCTAATTAATTAACCAAGTTGATACTTAGGTTTATTATTTAGATCTAGGTTAATTACATACAATCATATCACTAAGTGGGGAAAAGTAAAGAAGACAAGCGATATGATGACCTAAGAAAACCAATGAAATCATCCAGTTTCAAGGTAAAAAATTTGGGGAGGATTTAACTTAAACTATCCTCAAGGCAACAAATTCACTATGAATTTATGATAGAATGGAAGTTTTACAATAGATTTTCCCATAAATCTAAAGCTATCTCTTGTAGTACTTACTTATGTGACCATATGCAATACCGAATCCACGAACTCTTCTATCTGAATTTTGTTGAACACAAACACCCATGTTTGTGACTCTAAGATCCCACTCAAAGCTTTAAATCATCAGCTATGTATGATCTTGTTGCAGCAACTTATCTCCACCAATTCTTGTATATGGATCTTCTTTCCAGTAGAGGTTTGTTGAGTTAGAAGGTTACAAAACCTCACAAATCTCACAAGAGTAACTCACAAGGCTTCCAAGAACTACTGAAACATAATTAGGGTTTTCCTTTTATACTTAGTAGTGTTGGATTGAAACCCTAGACGTTTTCACAGGCTTTGGGCCTAATTAAAATTCTGCAGTATACGATTCTCTATTGATCGAGCCTGTCTCTTGATCGGTTGAGCCTATCTCTCAATCGGTTGAGCCTTTCAGATCCTGACTTCTTTTTTCTACAGCTTAACTGTTCTTGAATCTTGATTTGAACTATCTTGAGCAATGTCTAACACTGTTCTAAGACTTAAAAAATCTTAAACTAGACATGTTTTAGTTCTTGGTTTGCCAACTTACATAAAATTAGAGCTTAAACATTTATTCCTTAATATTTAGAACCTAACAATCTCCCCCTTTGACAATCCATGACAAAACATACATAAAAATGAATTGCTCAAATTCAAGAATTAACTCAATACAATTTGTTGCCCTAATACAATTCAATCAAAATCTACTATCTATAAGTGGCAATAATAGGCAGCAGCATGATGAAAGAATTAACCTGTAAATTCCTAAAACACTGAAACAAACCATAAACGCATGTGTGGAAAATACAGTATAAAACATAACTTGAACTTAATTTCACAAAGCAAACTAAAAACAAGATATCCAAATAGAATAATCAAGGTATCAATAAGCATCAAGTTTGTGAAACAAGAACAAACTAAACAAACTAAATATACATCATAAAACAAAATGACTACAAAAAAAAAAAAAAAAAAAAAAAAAAAAAAAAAAACTCCCCCTAAGTACAAAATTTGCTCCCCCTAAGTACAAGAGCTCACACAAATCTACTCCCTCTTTTTGTTACTCATTGCCAAAGGCAACCATCAAGAATCCAAGGGTGGAGGTGGTGGAAAAGAACTCCTATACTCAGCAAAGTCAGCTCTCAAGGCAGCAACATCCATGATAAGATCATCCAATAGCTATCCATGAGCAGCCTGAGTCGTCATGAAAGTCTCCATCATAATATGCTGAGACAACTACATCTCAAGTAGTTTCTTAAGCATAGAGCAGAGAGATAAAGAGATTGTAGAGGGACCAGTAGCAGCAATGGCATCTACATTAGCATCATCATCATCCTCATCAGCAACAGTAGTTGTCGAAGCAATAGGCACATCCTTAGCAGTAGACTCTACTCTAGGTCTCTTTGTTGTACCAACACTTGGTTCAACAGTCTTCTTCTGTGCACTATGTTGTTCGAGGAAGGTAGCTCCTATGGGTGCTATGGGATGGACCAACTCTGAAGCAGGGAAACACTCTAACTCTATGTACTCTAAGATCCTACCAAGAAAGACAGGAAAGAAGAGATGCTGTTTCCTAGTGTTGTTCCTATGGACCTCAATAATGGTTTGAATGAAAAGAGAGGGAAAACATATGAAACCACCAGTAATGAGAGTGTACAAGAAGATACATCTATCTATAGGAATGATATACACATGAAAAATAGGAAAGATGTTATGGCAAGCAATCCTAACCATTATGTAGTTAAGCTCATTTAACTCATGAGAATGGAGTCTAGGCTCAGAACCCCAAGAGATATTTCTTCCACAAAGAAGTGACATTACATCATCAAGAGGAGGAGACTCAGTGTATGGATAGGTTAGATGCTATACAAGAGGCACAAAAAGAGCAACAGATACTATCTTCTTAGTTATCTGAAACTCTTCACCTTGAATCTAAGTAGTCAAGAAGTAACCACTGGATGAAGTAGAATGTATAGAGAGATTCAAGTAGAATTCTCTAATCAAGGCAACAGGAGGAGACACTAGATTTGAACACAAGGATAACCAGCTCCTAGAGTCTAGATTTTGTCTAACAAAAGGGTCTAACTCATCTAGATTAATATGCCTTTCACTCCAAATAGACCTATACTGAACCAAAGCCTCAAACTTTTGAGCGTTTGGGAGAGTATGAAACCTAATCCTATCAAATTCCTCATCAGAGGTAGAAGTGGACCCTACAACTCTTTTGGATTTGGTTTTGACTTTTCTAGCTTTCTTAGGGGTCATTTCTAAAATCTAAAGAGAGATGAAAAAAAACAGAAACACAAAACCAAGGGCAGATTGCATTAGAGAGAGATAAACAAGATAAATATGTGCAATCTTCAAAATCTACATGATGCATGATGCATAGACTCAAATGCTGCATGAACAAATGCATTGAATTGTTCAAATTCTCATAATTTTGAAATTTTGACTGAAAAAATCAAGTTTTATGAAAAATCCCTAATTTATGAAGAACATAAACCCTAATTTTTCAAAAACACACAAATTGACAAATTGAGTTTCACAACAAGTTTAAAACATGTTATAATCAAACAATTAATCAATAAAAATGGTCAATTTTACTCAATTTAACCCAATTGAACAAAATCCCCAAATTCCTCAAGAACATATGAACCCTAATTTCGAAAATTTTCACAATCCATGAAAATTTTCAAATTAAAGCAAAGGAATCATGTATATAACATGCATAGATAAAAACCCATTGAACAAATTAACCCAAAACACCCTAAATCATCAAAAACCCCAAAATTTCTTAAGTTTGAAAATTTCATAAATTTGAATGATTTATGCATGAAATGTATGTAAATTGATCAAAAGAAATGGTAAACACTTGTTAGTTCGTTTTGAATTTGTTGAACACAAACACCCACGTTTGTGACTCTGAGATCCCACTCAAAGTTTCAAATCATCATCTATGTATGGTCTTGTTGTAGCAACTTATCTCCACCAGTTCTTGTATATGAATCTTCTTTCCAGTAGAGGCTTGTTGAGTTAGAAGGTTACAAAACCTCACAAATCTCACATGAGTAACTCACAAGGCTCTTAAGAACTACTGAAACGTAATTAGGGTTTTCTTTTTTATATTTAGCAGTGTTGGACTGAAACTCTTAACGTTTTTGTGGGCTTTGGGCCTGATTAAAATTCCACAGAATACGATTCTCGATCGGTCGGGCCTTGCAGATCTTGACTTCTTCTTTCTACAACTTGACTATTCTTGAATCTTGACTTGAACTATCTTGAGCAATGTCTAACACTGTTCTAAGACTTAAAAAATATTAAACTAGATATGTTTTAGTTCTCAGTTTGCCAACTTACATAAAATTAGAACCTAAACATTTATTCCTAAATATTTAAAACCTAACAGAAAGCATAATGAAGAAGGGTTAGATAGTCAGATCAACATAAGAATGAAGGCTTTAGAAGAGAATTCGTCCAAAATGGAAAGCAAACTCCATAGCATGAGGAGAGAAATGGACGAACTCAGGAGTGCAGTAAAAGAAAAAGCCTTGGAGAACTTAGACAGAATGATTCGGAGAACAATTTCGCCATTCACTATTGAAGTGTTGAATTGTCCTCTTCCACCAAAGTTCTGCCTCCCCCAGCTCGAGTCATATGACGGTTCGAAAGATCCTTTGGACCACATCGAATCGTTCAAAACTCTGATGCACCTGCAGATGACTCCAAATGAAGTAATGTGCAGGGCTTTCCCAACTACATTGAAGGGCGCAGCCAAAGTCTGTTTCAGCAAGATACCCCAGGTACCATTGCAAACTTTAAGCAACTCAACAGGAGCTTTGTTCGTCATTTCATCAAAGGACAACGACACAAGAAGCCAATTGGGCATCTTATCAACATCCACCAGAAGGAAGGAGAATCTTTGAGGCAGTATGTAACTCACTTCAATAAAGAATTATTGCAAGTGGACGAAGCAGAAGATCAAGTCATCTTGACGATATTCCAGGCGGGATTACTACCTGTAGACTTTTTCTTTTCAATCACCAAAAGTCCACCAAAGATAGTGGTAGAACTACTCCACAAAGCCTAGAAGTATATCAATGCAGAAGATGCAGTAATTGCAAAAGAAATGAGCAGCAAAAGGAAGAGAGATGAAGGAACAAGTCGTCACCTTGAGAAAAAGAAAGAAACACGAAGCACAAGGCAAACCTCAGATAGGAAGAAAAGTATCCTAGACCAAAGGTCAAGATTTACTAATTTTACTCCTTTGGTAATGCCAATTGAACAGGTATTAATGCAGATCAAAGATGAGTCATCCCTGTAATGGCCTCGACCCATATATGCTTAAGTAAAAGTTAGAGACAAAAGCGAGTATTGTAGATTCCATGAAGACCACGAACATCACACCGACGACGAGTGTAGCCATTTAAAGGATCAAATAGAGACGTTGACTCATTAAGGAAAGTTGCAGAAATTTGTACGAAAGATAGATTCGTACAGACAACAACAAAGAGACTAAAAAAATCAAGAGTAGGAGACAGACAGTAGAAATGCTCCTGTGGGTGAAATAAGGATGATAGCAAGCGGGCTAGTAATAGGTGGATCCTCAAAATCCCTAAGAAATGCATATGCAAGGGAAGTGAATAATGTTCACTCACGGTACCCACTGTCAAAGATGCTAAGAAGTAGTGAACTTGACACCGCCTTTTCAAAGAGGGATGCTCGCAGTATTAGATAGCCACATAATGATCTGTTGGTGATAATGCTCAAGATAGAAGAATTCAACATTCATCGAGTGCTAGTTGATAATGGAAGTTTAGCATACATCATTTATCAGCCTGCGTATCAACAGATGAAGTTGGGCAGAGAAAGGCTCTGGCCTTTTACTTCCCCTTTGGTGAGTTTTACCAGAGACAGAATCATCCCTAAAGGCATCATCAAGCTAACCATAACTGCAGGTACTTACCTAACCTAAATCTCCAAGGAAATTGATTTTCTTGTGGTGGATTGCCCATCAATGTACAATGTCATTTTGGGACGACCAATGCTCAACAAACTGAAAGCAGCAACGTCAACATACTATCTGAAAGTGAAGTTCCCAATACTCCACGGTGTAGGGGAGATCTGAGGAGATTAGGTTCTGGCTAGGGAATGTTACCAAGCCGCTCTAGCTTTGGGAGAAAATCATACATGGATGATAGACGAACCAGAACCTACTTCAAAACCAGTAGAAACATTACAAGATATAGAGATTGTCCCACGAGATCCGTCAAGTTATAAAGGTAGGATCAGCACTTTCAACTTCGGAAAAGACGAAGATAACCACCTTTCTAAGGGAAAACTAAGATGTCTTTGCATGGAGTTATGAGGATATGCCAGGGATAGATAGAGAGATTATCCAACAACGTCTCAATGTCAATCCAAAATGCAAATCGGTACAGCAGAGATGAAGAATATTCGCACTAGAACGTAATAAGGTAGTAACAAAAGAGGTAGACAAACTTTTAGCAGCAGGCTTCATCAGAAAGGTTTTCTATCCTGATTGGCTGGCAAACGTTGTGATGGTCAGGAAGACTAATGGTAAATGGAGGATATGTGTTGAAAGTTCAAATAGTGTATAAAACACTTTGAACGTTTAGATCCCCAAATTACAAATTACCAATTCAAGCTAATTATGAAACAATATATGTGCGGAATATGATAAATAGTTAAAACAGAATTGATAGAACAATCTAAGTCAAATAAAATCACAACCACAAAAGAAATTAAATGACAAAGATTAAGGAAGAGAGATGCAAATACAAGGACAACACAACGATGTGTTATCGAAGAGGAAACCGAAGTACTCGGCGTAAAACCTCTCTACCGCCCTCCAAGCGGTCAATAATCCACTAAAGAATGAAGTTGGGATACATGAACAACAGAAGACCCTCCAAGCCTAATCTACCCAATGTACCTAAGCCCTCCAAGTTTCTTGCTCCAACGAGATTACGCCGAACCTTTGTCTTCTTTAGCTTACCAAATTCCGCTATAGCCCATAGCATCAACCAATATCAATTGGTCCTTTCCTAACTGCTTCCCAAGCACCAAATAACCTTCTTACAGATATGGGTATGGTGAGAAAAGGTTTTGGCTAATGTACCTCTCAAGGATGTAACAATGGAGAGGGTGAGAGTAGAGGAATTTGGAGAAACAAAGATGAAGATTGTGGATGAGTCAATCTTGTTTTTCTTTAGGGTTTCTCTCTTAAAATTCTCTCTGGAAGCTCTCTATATTTCGTGGGTATAAAGGGTATTTATACTGGTGTGTGTATGGAATGCGAAGAGTCAATTTTTCCCAAACAGAGTGGACTGGCGACTTGACCTCGCGACTTGATTGAGTCGCGAGTCCAAGCCGCGAGCTAACTAAATGGCCAAACTGGACTTTTTGTCCTGTAGTGCTCCAGCTGGCGTGACTGTTCAACTCCTCTGCATGCTTTTCTCGTGTGTATCCTTTGGCAACTTGCAAGCCGCGAGCAAGCTTCGAGATCCAGTCGTGAGTCCCTTGCTGAGTGCACAATCTTGAGCTTTTCTTCACACTCTCTCACACATTACCCTTACATGATTCCCACCTAAATACAGGGTTTCTAAGTGCTGAATTACAAGCAAATTGGCACGGAATAAAGCCAACAGAATGATTGATTAAATTCAACCTTACATGTGTTGATTTCACAGACTTAAAAAAAGCATGCCCAAAGGACAAATTTCCTCTTCCCAGAATTGATCAACTAGTGGATTCTACTGCTGGACACAAGCTTTTGAGTTTCGTGGATGCTTTTTCTAGTTACAACCAGATCTTGATGGACGAAGAAGATCAAGAGAAGACTGCTTTCATCACTAGTCAAGGATTGTATTGTTACAGAGTTATGTCATTCGGACTCAAGAATGTAGGGGCCATATACTAAAGGCTGGTAAATTGAATGACTCTCAACAAATAGGGAGAAATGTGGAGGTATATGTAGATGACATTCTGGTGAAAAGCAAGGAAGAAGATGATCATCTGGACAATCTGAAAGAAACTTTCAACACATTAGGTAAGTACAAAATGAAACTAAACCCAACAAAATGTGTATTTGGTGTTTCTTCAAGGAAATTCCTAGGTTTCATGGTGTCCCAACAAGGAATAGAGGAAAATCCAAACAAAGTAAGGGCAATCATAGAAATGACATCTATAAGAATGGTGAAAGAGGTACAAAGCTTAACAAGGAAAGTTGCAGCTTTGAACAGATTCGTTTCTGTGGTGGGCCTTTTTGTAATATTGGGCTGGGCTGCATCCTGCTGTATTGGGCCTAAGTGTTCTGGATAAGTGAGTTAGGATCGGTCCAATTGTAACCCACCTTGGTTCGGCTTGTGCACAAACTACGCCCTGTCTGCCAGACTTTGGTCACATGCCCATGACAGGCGGAGTTGCTATAGGAAAGTTATGGCAGGCAGATGTAATAAAGATAACAAAAGAAATACGTTCACTACTTAGACAGAATAAGTAAAGGGGAGCGACAAGAAGTGCCCCGTACATAAAATAGCTGAAATAAATGGGGAAGTAATAGTAATGAGTTTGTTGAATCAAAGAGGGAAATATCAGCTTAGCCTCTTTGGGCCTGCTGCTTATTCTTCTCTCAATGACTCAATATGGTCATTTGGGCTTTGTATTACATTGCTTGTGGGCTCTTTTGTCCTATTTATTTCCTCTTAGGCATCCTTGGCCCACTAGCTTTCCTTGGGCTTCCTTGGCCCTTTTTCTAACTCTGTGTTCCCATGGGCTTTTACTAACTCCTTTGGGCTTCCTTGGACCAATTACCTTATCCTTCATCCTTGAGGCTCATGGGCATGCCATCAACCCCTTACTTTCTTTGCTTGCATTACTTCGGGCCTACTGTGGCCTATTCTCACTTTTTTACATCACATACTGCCCATGGGTTTGCTACTTCTCTCTCTTCGGACTCCTTCAAGCCCGTTTGCTTCTTCAAGGCGTATTTGTTTATTTTATGGGCCCATGATCCATTATTCCTGCCACTTGGGCTTAATAATTTTTCTATCCACTTACTAACTCTTTTCTGCCCATGTTGCTGGGCTTCTTCCTTCTACTAGGCTTCCTAAAATGAGCATCAACATTTAGCCCCCTGAGCATATGAAGCGTTCCTACGGTTCATATGCGAATAAAAGACTTCCCTATCCTTTCTGTCTTTCCTTCTTCTTTTCCTTCGTGGGCTTTTTCAAACAATGGACCCAAACTTATACATATGTATATATTTTTCTTGCCATATGCCATTGGTTGTCTCATCTCCCTCTCAACATCATCACCAGTTATGGATTCCTTTGTTCCTCATTTTTTCCTCTTTTCTTTTTGTCTTTCAGGATGAGCCCGAGCCTATCTCCGTATATCACCCCACGACTGAGGAGATTTCTGCCTCCATGGGCACACCTATGGAAGGTTTCTTTAATGGGGCTGATATGTTGTTTGAGACCGCAACTCCTGCCCTTCCTGCTGCTGCTGCATAGGGAGTTCCTGCTGAGGCTCCTATCCCTTCCATTGAGCCGGTACCCATAGGTGAGGGTACTTATATGAAAAGGGTTAGTGAGACTGCTCTCATTCCTGCCGAGACACTTTCTCCCCAAGAGGGAGCCATTCCTCCTGTTGTTGCTCAGATCGAGGTTGCTTCTCCTGCCACGCCTCTTGTTATCTCTACCAATGATCCCTTCGCGACTCTATCTCAGGCCGTGAAGGATGGCTCCTCTTTGGTGGTTACCCCTTCTTCCATTCCAAGTTTCGCTACACGTGGACCTGATGTAGACTTGTCCTCCGAGGGATCTAAGGATGTTCTTGAGAATCCTGATGACGAACCCACCATGAAAAAGAGGGTTTCTGATTCTGAAGAGGAGGAGAGTGCTGAGCATGAGGCCGAATTCATGGGTATGTGTCTCCTTATCTTGCTAAGTTCCCTCTTCCCTCTCTATTTTTTTTTTTGTTATCTCCTCTTTATACACATGTATTTGTGTCACCCCTTTGCTGTGGTCTCCCTTTATCTTGCATGTCCATTTCTCTGATTATAGAGACCTTTGAAGAGTTAGGAGTTGTAGTAGACATAGAGATGCCTACAGCCACTTCTCTTGCTGCACCTATAGCACCCGTTTCTGCCATATTTTCAGCACCAATTTCTGCCGTACCTACAGTATCAGTTTCTGTCATTCCCACAACACCAGTTCCTGCTATCTCCACAACTCCTACTCTTACGGGTCCTGGTGTGTTTCTTTCCCTCATCTCTTTCTTCACTTCTTCATTGTGAGTTCATTCTTCTTAGCTCATGGTTTCTCACACCATGCTTTATGCTTTCTTGATAGGTTCACTCCCTACTGCCTTTTCTCAGTTTGAGGCGGGCAGTAGTTCTGCCACAGTTTCGGACCCTGTGAGTGAGGCCGCAACCTTCTTTGCTCGTTTTGATCAGTTAGAGGTTAATGACATTGATCCTGCAAACTTCTGGGGTTCTGGGCCTCCCTATGTAGACTTCCATGGCTTTAGAGTTCCTAAGGATTATGCTTCTCATTTGGAGGCAGTCTATAGTAGCCGTGGTGATTTCATGCAAGGATTCCGCCTTGGCCGTTTTGCTAGAAAGCACTTTTTGAAGCTGCTAAGGAGTGTGATGAATGACATTGGGCATAACTTTGTTGACACTGTCTCCACTGAGAGGATCTTGCAGTGAAGGGCTGCGATTCAGGAGCTTGTTAGTGTGGGCTTCGCTATAGAGTTCATTTTGGACCATCTTCGTGAGATTTCCCGAGCCTTCTTCATGATGAGGGTTCAGCCTACTGTTGATGCCATTGATACACGCATTGAGGCTCTGAGGAAGGAGATGGCAGACTTGGAGGGTCGTCGCGAGCATTTTCTTTCCAGCATTTGTGGATCCAGCCATTTTGGAGATCAGCCCCTTATTTATGGGCTTCATTGATGATGATGTAGTTCCCCCATTTTTTTTGTTTTCCGTCTCTTATTACCCCATCTAGTACACTTTATGTTTCTTATAGCACTTATTTGGCAAGTTTGATATGACTGCCACAGTTTGGGTTTGTAACTATGATGCTACACTTTGTTATTGCTTTTTCTATTGCTATGACATAGAATGCTTTCATAATACTTCATACCTTTTCATTACATACTCATAAAAGCACGTTACAATCTTGTCTTATGACATAGTCACTTGAAGGAAAAAAAAAGGAAACATAAAACTCATTGAACAAAAGGGATAACTACATAACCTCTTTTTTCTTTTCTTAAGCATAATAACGCTTCAGCCACTTCCCATTGATGGGATCCATTAGGTCCTTGCCATCCATCTGGGCCAGACGGTAATACCCACTTGGATGTGCCTCTCTTATTACAAGGGGTCCCTCCCATTTTGGTGCAAACTTAGATGGTCCTGTCATGCCTCGCTTGATGTAGTCCGCTACCTTTAACACGAGTTGCCCTTTCCTGAACACTCTCTCTTTAGTCATTCTGTCATAGGCTTCAGTCATCCTTTGTCTATATCTGCGGCTGCGCTCTTGGGCCTCTTCCCTTCTTTCATCAAGCCCTTCTAAGTCTTCATACATTTCTTCCGCAAAGACTCCTTTTTCTTTTTCCTTCTCCTGCATCTACATAACTCTTAAAGACGGAGTCATTACTTCTGCCGGGCTCATTACCTCTGTCCAGTAGACTAAGGAAAAGGGTGAAAACCCTGTGGCTGACTTTGGCGAACTTCTATAGGCCTAGAGAGCGTCTAGCGGATGCATTTCCCATCCTCCTATATATTCTTGGCTCATTTTGCTGATGATTTTTATGAGGGTTTTGTTTGTCGCCTCTGCTTGCCCATTTCCTTAAGGGTAATAGGGCAATGAACGATGGTGCTTGACTTGGTAGAATTCCAGCATCTTCCTTACTTCACTACTGTTCCTCTTGTGGCTTTACGGAGTGGCACTGCCTCTGCCCATTTGGTGAAGTATTCCGTAGCCACCAAGATCCATATGTATCCACGCGATGGAGGGTTAACTGGTCCTACCAAATCAAGCCCCTAAGTGTGGAAGGGCCATGGGGTGACCATGCTGTGTAAGTTCTGCGGATGAGTGTGAATTAAGTTAGCCTATACTTGCCAACTATGACATTTTTTTACAAATTCTGCCATGTCTTTCTTCATGGTAGGCTAGTAGTAACCCATTTGTAGCAGGCATCTGTACAGCTTTTTCTTCCCCTGGTGTTCCCCACACTCTCCTGAGTGCACTTCTTTTATCATCCCTTTTGCTTCCTCGGGACCCAGACATCTTAAGGGATCTCCATCATACCCCTTTTTGAAAAGGATTGCGTTATGTAAAAAGTAATGTGTTGCCAACCTCTTAAGCTTGTATCTTTCACTGTGCTTTTGTGGCAGGATACCTTTTGTTAAGTACTACGTGAATGGACTTCTCCAGTTCTCGCTGGCGAACACAGCATAACTTTCTTTTCTGTCTGCTGCAAGCTGGCAAGTCTCGCAATGGGTTTGGACTTGATCTGCGTCTTTACCCATACTTGGCCAATAGAAGCCTGCCCTTTGAAGTTTGCGGTAAAGGTTGACCTCTTCGCAGGATTCGCAAGTCTTGTTATGCACTTTCTTTAACTTTCTATAGGCCTCCTCCTGCCCTACGCATTTGGACAAGACCCCACCTGGCATCCTGCGATACAATTCTCCTCTTACCAGGGCGTAGTCTTTTAGCACCTTTAGTCCTGCAGTGTCTTCTTCCTTCATCAAGGCCTCCCTTATGGGAATCTGCCAATCTCCTTCACACTGTTCTTCCTGGAACCTTTCCTTCAACATCTCAATAATAGACTCTTTCCTTTTGCTGACTTTTATCCTGGTGCTTTCCCCTTCGAAAATTATTTGTGAGCCTAATGTGGCCAACGCATCCACAAACCGATTTTGGTTCCTTAGAGTATGTTCAATTTCAAAGATTGAAAACTTTTCCTCCATCTTTTGGGCCATTGCTCTGTATGGGGCTAGGCTGGGTTCCTTTAAGGAAAAGCTCCCTTTGGTCTGGCAGACCACTAGGTTTGAATCACCCCTTACTCTTAAATCTTTGATTCCTATTTCGAGGGTCGTGGCTAGCCCGGTTAGATAGGCTTCATATTCTGCCGTGTTGTTTGAACAGGGGAATTCTAATTTAGATGATAGTGCCACGACTTTGTCTTCTTCATGATACAAAACTGCTTCCACTCCTCCTGATCGGGTGGTTGAAGACCCATAAAATTTCATTACCCATTGCTCTCTGACTTCTTCTGCCATGTCTACCTCTCCTGGAACTTCATCATCCAGTGGGAATTCTTCTTCTCCTAGAAACTATGCCAACAAATCTGCTATAGCCTGGCTCTTTACTACCTTAGGCGTTCCCGCTTTCAGGTCGTACTGTGACAATTGTAATAACCACTAGGATATTCTACCAGAGAGAATCGGTTGCCGCAACAAAGCTTTGATTGCGTGGGACTTAGTCATCAGCTACACCTCATAAGCCAAGAAATAATGGCGTAGCCTTTGCGAAGCATACACAATAGCCAGGCATGCCCTTTCTGCCCTTGGGTAACGAGTTTTTGTATCTTTTAGAGCACGGCTGATGTAGTAAACTGGTTGCTCAATGCCATCTCCATCTTCTTGGGCAATCAATGCACCTATGGCATACTGGTTGGTGGCTAGGTAGAGCAACAATGGCTTCTTGCGAATTAGGGCTTGCACAGTAGGGAAGTTCATCATAATCTGCTATAGCCTTTTGAAGGCCGTCTACTGTGCTTCTCCCCACTCAAAGCTTTGCCCATTCTTGAGTAATTTGTTGAAAGCAGAAGTAATTGATGCCAATCCGGGGATGAATCTTCAGATATATGAGACCTTCCCTAAGAAACTCTTCAACTCCTTTACTATGGCTAGAGGTTTCATGGTTGCTATGGCTGTAGCTTTGGCCGGGTCCACGTCTATTCCTCTGCTGTGAACCAAGAAACCCAAGAATTTCCCCAAGGACACTCCAAATGCGCACTTGAGAGGGTTCATCCTTAGTTTGAAAGTTCTATACATCTCAAATACCTTCTTCAACACTTGGACATGTTCATTTCGCTTCTTTGATTTTACCACTATGTCATCCACATAGTCCTCTAGTTCCTGATGCATCATGTCGTGAAATATAGCCGTCATTGTCAGTTGATAAGTTGCACTTGCATTTTTCAACCCAAACGGCATCACTGTGTAGTAGATGTTGCCTATGGGTGTTCTGAAGGCAGTTTTCTCCGCATCCTTTAGCATCATTATAATCTGATTGTACCCACTGAATCCGTCCATGAATGAAAACATGGCACTCCTTGCCGCAGAATCTATCAGCAAATCCATGTTTGGCAGTGAGAATTCGTCTTTCGGGCAACCCTGTTGAGATTTCTGAAATCTACGTAGCAGCTTATTTGCCCGTTCTTCTTCTTTACTAGTACTATGTTAGACAACCAGCACGGGTGCTGGATGGGCTTAATGAATCATACGGCTAGCAATTTCTGTACCTCCTTGACTATTTGTCCTTCTATCTCGGTGTGGAATATCCTAGCAAGCTGGGCCACTGGCTTGGTCTCGGGATCCACATTCAGCGTATGCACTACTAGCCCTAGATCCAACCCTGGCATTTCACTATAATCCCATGCGAAAACATCTTTGAATTCCTTCAGCAACAGTATCAATTCTGACTTTTCCTTTTCCGACAACCTTGAACTGATTGAGATGGGCCTTGGTTCCTGCGAGTTGGTCCCCAGGTTAATCTCCTCCAACTTTTCTTCTGCTACAACTTGTGCATCTTTTTCTGCCACAACTTCTTTCTCTTCATTACTTTCTTCCTCTAAGCTTTCTTGAGCCATGCAACACACTAGGCTTTTGTGCTGCTACTCTTGTCTGGGGCCCGCTTGTATTTCACTTGTGGGCCCCGCGAACCTTCATAATTTGTATACAATCCTGCCATTAAGTCTTCGGACCCTGACACATTACGGTGTATCGTCTAACTCTGCAGCAAGTGCTTCTTTCCTTTTCTTCTTTCGCGATAGCAACTCCCTTAGATCGGGTTCTGGATCACTTTGGATGTCTTCCCACTTAGGTACGAAAGTGCCTCGTGGCTTTAATACCGAGCTTTCCCTAGATGGTGCCCATTGGTCATTGAACATAGTTTCTACTAAATAAGCCTCCGCCTACTCAAATGGCGAGGGATTTGCTGTTATCCATATCATTCTACCATTCAAGCTTCCCTTCACGCATTAGTGATAGGTGGACGAGACTAATCGTTGTTTGTGCAACCATGGCCTCCCCAAAAGCACATGATATGAGACCTCCGTCTTTACCACGTGGAATCGAGCTAAGGAAGCTATGGGGCCCACCTTTAACCACAGTTGGATGTGGCCTGCGGTGTATTCGCCCCTTCCTCCGAACCCTATCACTTCCATTGGGCACCCCTGAATCTTTCTTTCTTAAATTTCTGCCGCTTGTAAAGTGCTTATGGAATGAGATTTACAAAAGCACTTGTATCCACCAAGGCTCTCTTGATGGGGATTTGATTTATGGATGCTGCTAAGTAAAGGGGCCTCATGTAGTCTAGGTACCCCGCCCCCATATCCTCATCACTAAAAGTGATCTCGCTCTATTCCTGCAAGAAGGCTCTGTCATCTGTGACTTCCGCTGTTAAACATTCTATTCATGCCCCGAAGGCAATGCAGGGCCTCTATGGCTATCTTTCGCTCTTTCGCCGTAAGCCCCAATTGATCAAACAAATTCTTGAATTTTGAGCTTTTCTGTAAGGTGGTAATTGCTGCGGCAGGCAGGGCTGGATTCTCCTCTTCGTCTTCCCCTGGATCCGCACAAATTACTACCACTGCTACACCCTTCCCTTTGTGGTTTGGGAGAGGGTTTCTTTGAACTTCTTACTGGGATAGTTTTAGAATCCCTTCTTTGATCCTGCGGTGTACCAGTCTGCGAAGCGCCCAACATTCTGCGGTAGGGTGTTGCACGTAATTGTGCAGACAGCAGAAGCGTGGGTCCCTCTGTTCTTCCTCTATGGGCTCCTTAGAAACTTGATTAGGCTTAAAGACTCCATCAGCTATCCATTTGTCGATGGCTCTGTATTCCCTGATCATGTTTGTCATACACATTTCCACCAATGTCCTTTCTTCACAATAATCATAGCAGTCGAGTGTTATGTCCCTGAATCTTTTGATGTACTCCATTAAATTCTCACCACTTCTTTGCTTAGTTGCTTGCAGGGTTGCAAGCGTTACTGTTTCTTTTCCATCGAAGTATTTAGTGCAAAATACATCCACCATGTCATCCCAAGTTGGGATTGATCTTGGTTTCAGGCCGATGTACCAGGTGTATGCCCGGTCACATAGTGATTTGGAAAACTCCCGAAAACATAAGTCCTCGTCTGCTGCATAAGGGCCAAAAGTATCAATGAACTTGCTCACGTGTTCAACGGCACTTCCCTTTCTTCCATCATACTGCGTGAAGACCCGTGGTTCATACCTCTCGAGGTATGGTTTGCTGAGTACCCTTAATGGGTAGGGAGGTCTCCGTGCGTAGAATCTTTCCTTAGGTGCTCTAGCCCTCTCCTGCTCTAGGAGGGCTGCTACTTCGGCCATAGTGATGAAATGTTATTCTGCATTCTGTGGGACACCTCCTATCGGTGTCTCCTCTTTGTCTGCCGCATGCTCCGGGTCATGTTGGCTCCCTTTCTCCTTTGTTTTGTCTGTTTTCAGTTGATAGATTTCTTTCATCATTTGCTACTGCGAGTGCTACAGCGACTGCAACACTTCAATGAAGACGTTGGCATTGTCAGTGGGGATTCTTGGCTGTGGTTGGGGTTCAGCACCCATTCTATTAACACCTTCCGTTTGGTTAGGCTGCTGTTGGTGAGGTGTTGTTGGCCTAAATTCTGCCTGCGAGGGCACGGCGCTCATGTTTCGCGTCGTCCTGGATTTTGGTGGCATTTGTTTGTGAGGGCTTCTGTCCCTATGTGTTTCCCAACTCCCTAGCGGAGTCGCCAATTTAAATGTGGTGGGCATTTTTGTAATGTTGGGCTGGGCTGCTTCCTGCTGTATTGGGCCCAAGTGTTCTGAATAAGAGAGTTGAGACCAGTTCAATTGTAACCCACCTTGGTCCAGCTTGTGCACAAACTACACCCCATTTCCCAGACTTTGGTCACATGCCCATGACAGGCGGAGCTACTATGGGAAAGTTCTAGCAGGCAGATGTAATAAAGATAACAAAAGAAATACGTTCGCTACTTAGATAGAATAAGTAAAGGGGAGCGACAAGAAGTGCCCCATACATAAAATAGCTTAAATAAGTGGGGAAGAAATAGTAATGAGTTTGTTGAATCAAAGAGGGAAATATCAGCCTGCCGTGCCAGGTTATGTTACAGAACTGAAACCAAGAAGGGAACCATTTCCTCAATAAGAATAATCTCCCCGGAAAAAGAAATTAATTGCTTTGAGGGAACGGGCCTGAATGGCCTGTGCCCAAAAAGAATCCTTTGCCTTTGATAGAGAGCAGGGTTTTAGAAGGAGAGAGGAGATCAACCTATTAGTACATGCCTGCCATTTTATGCTCTCTGTTTTCTTTCCTTATTTCTAATCCTTCTTTTCTTTTTCTTTTCTTTTCTCAGTGCTTGCTTCTGTGTTGTGATTTTCTCCTAGAGGTTACTATTACCGTGATCGTGATCCCCTTACTATGCACGACAAGGGTCCTTTATATAATGTCTGCCGTGACTGGCTTTTACTATTTTAGTCTTTAACTACCTTTATTTGGTCTGGGTGTCCTTGCCGACCACCACTGGTTTGTCAGTCGCTCAGCCACCACCACTTATCTGTGTTGGCTGTGCCACTCCCCATCACCAGACAAAAAAGACTATTTTGTTTGTTTATTTGCCGTTGTAATCTTACCTACTACGGTGTGGGTGCTCTCTCTCTCTTCCTATCCCTCATGGCATGCACCTAGTGGTTCCCACTCATGCTTGCTTCTTTCGGGCGGTATGTCATCCCAGCAGGACATTTCCCCCAAAAGAGCCTGAGTAGGAACCTTAGAATAGGTTTTCCCCTCTCCCCACCGCTAAACCATACCATCTTACCTCTGACCCATAACCCACCACTTCCTGTATTGGCCGGGTACAGGCTGGTGATGTCGGGGCCTTGCGCATGCTCTACTTCTGTGTATGTCCAAAACTTGCCCGCTGCGTTTACTGTGGTTTGGAGGCTCGTCTGCACATTCTGCTGCCCATCCTTGACTTCTTATGGCGTGAACTATTTTCTGATTCCTCATTCTTTATGGCTTACTCCCTTTAAAGGCTGGGCTTTGCTTGATTGTGGGCTCTTCTTCCTTCAGCCTGCTCTCTTACTCCTTCCACGGTCTTGCCCATATTTTCTGTCATACCACTCTGCCATTCCTGCTGTGATGTTATTTGACCCCAGCCTGCTGGGCCTCTTTAGGTCTGCTGCTTATTCTTCTCTCAATGACTCAATATGGTCATTTGGGCTTTGTATTACATTGCTTGTGGGCTATTTTGTCCCATTTATTTCCTCTTGGGCATCCTTGGCCCACTAGCTTTCCTTGGGCTTCCTTGGCCCTTTTTCTAACTCTGTGTTCCCATGGGCTTTTACTAACTCCTTTGGGCTTCCCTGGCCCAATTACCTTATCCTTCATCCTTGAGGCTCATGGGCTTGCCATCAACCCCTTACTTTCTTTGCTTGCATTACTTTGGGCCTACTGTGGCTCATTCTCACTTTTCTACAGCACATACTGCCCATGGGTTTGCTACTTCTCTCTCTCCGGGCTCCTTCAGGCCCGTTTGCTTCCTCAAGGCACATTTGTTTATTTTTTGAGTCTATGATCCATTATTCCTGCCACTTGGGGGCTTAATGGTTTTTCTATCCACTTACTAACTCTTTTTTGCCCATGTTGCTAGGCTTCTTCCTTCTATTGGGCTTCCCAAAATGAGCATCAACAGTCTCCAAGGTGACAAACAAGTGTTTACCATTCTTCAAAGTCTTGAGGAAAGCTTTCTAATGGACTGACAAATGTGAAGAAGCCCTGACGAAGTTGAAAGAGTACTTAACACAACCACCATTACTGAGCCCATCAATGATGGGGGAAGAATTGTATCTATATTTGGCGATATCTACCACAATGATGAGCTCGGCATTGATCAGAGAAGAAGAAGGGGTACAGAAACCAGTATATTATACTAGCTAGGCTTTTCAAGGAGCTGAAGCCAAGTATTCAAAGCTAGAGAAGATCGTTTTTGCACTAGTAATTGCTTCGAGAAAATTTCGTCCCTATTTTCTAGCTCATCCTATCATCGTCATGACAGATTAGCAAATAAGGAAGACGATGAACAAGATAGGTGCAGCGAGGCACTTTGTTCAATGGGTCGTTAAGTTAGGTCAATTCGACGTAGAATACAAGCCACAAGTTTCAATCAAAGCCTAAGTCTTGGCAGACTTCATTGCAGAATTCACTCATGCCCAAGACGAAGAAAAGTCTCCTAAGAGAACATGGATGATTCAAATAGATGGATCTGCCACCAAGAAGGTTGAAGGAGCAGGATTTGTTCTTATATCACCAGAAGGAGAAATCATGAAGTATGCAATTAGGTTACAATTCCTAGCAACGAATAATGAAGCCGAATATGAAGCTCTCCTAACGGGCTTAAAATTGGCCAGAGTTATAGTAGCCAAAGATGTAACTGTCTAAGCAGGTTCTTAACTCGTGATTGGTCAAGTGAAAGGAGACCACGAAGCAAAGGTAGAAAGAATGTAGAAGTATTTAAAGCTCGTCCAACAGCTCTTGCCACATTTGGATGACATCAACTTCCAACAAATTCCTAGAATAAAAAACATGGAGGCAGACTTTTTGGCAAGATTGGCCTCGTCAGATGAATACAACATAGCCCCAGAGATATATATGGAGATACAGGAGCAGCCTAGTATAGAAGAAAGTCAAATTATGGCAATACATAAGCAAGCTAATTGGACAACTCCCATTATGTTGTTTTCAAAAGAAGGATGACTTCCAAAGGATAATTTTATGCAATATTTTAAACTACAAAAGCTTGAATTTAAACAAATGATTGATAACATGGCTATTGATCTTTGATCACCTTGAAATTTTGCAAATATGGAGAACATACAAAGACAGCGTAATCCAACGGTTGATTTGTTAAAATTCGCATTCACTTAAAAAATATTGAGAGATGTAACATTACTTAGAGCTACACCTAGTGTAACTTGAACCCAACTATATATATATATATATGTATGATATGAGTTCAAATTACACTTAGTATAACTTTAAAAGAATTACACCTATTTTAAACCACTGATTTCTCACATATCTAATGGTAGAAAAAAAAAAGGTAGTATTTATTGCTTTCCAACTCATCTCATCTAATTAATACTAGAATTTTTGTCTCTCTCTTATTTATTGCATATAACAATTTATAAGCATCTTAACATTTAAGGAGATAATTTCAAGCAATTATTTTCTTGACACAAATGTTCCAGGTGTCAAGCATTTTTGTCAATTTGCTAAATGCTTATTATGTGTAGTAGGTTTTAGGATAGAAACTATTCAGCCGGTAATCATGGTAGACCAGTTGTCAAGACAATAGTCAATAGACATCATTTTTCCTATATAAATACGGGCTGTCATTACAAGGTTTTCACGTACTAGCTTCAGGCTTTTTGTAAGAAAGTGAGATAGTGAAAGAGAGGGATGGATTTTCAAGAGCGATTGTGTTTCTTCCTCTTGCTTAGCTTTACCACACTGTGCTTCGCTCGCCAATTCCAGGGCCACACGCTTTGTTATTATTGACGAAGTGTTGTACAGATGAGGATATTCATTTCCATATCTATGGTGCACTAGCTCAAAGGAATCTAATTATGTCTTACGAGAGATACATGAGGGAATATATGGAAATCACGCAGGTGCAAGATCCTTAGCAGGAAAAACACTCAGAGCTGGCTACTATTGGCCAACATTACAAAAAGATGCATATGACCTCATCAAAGCATGTGATAAATGTCAATGATTCACCAATGTCCAAACATGACCAGGAGAATCAGTTACGCGAATAACCACACCTTGGCCCTTTGCTCAGTGGGGAATTGACATTATGGGCCCATTCTCGCCAGGGAAAAAGTAGGTTAAATTTCTAATTGTTGCAATCGATTACTTTACCAAATGGGTGGAGGCTGAGCCATTAGCAACGATCATAGAGGCCTAATCCGAAACTTTTTATGGAAGAACATAGTCTGCAAGGTCAAGATTCCTAACACAATAATTTCAGATAATGGGAAACAGTTTGATAATCCCAAGTTTCAAAAAATTTTCCAAGATCTAGGAATCAAGAATCATTATTCTTCTCCACGACATCCTCAAGAAAATGGACAAACTAAAGTGACGAACCGAAGCTTGTTAAAAATTATAAAAACTCAGCTTGAGTTGGCAAAGGATACATGGCCAAAAAAATTACCAAATGTTTTATAGGTGTACAAGATGATGACAAGAATACCGACGGGAGAGAAACCATTGAAGCTGACATTTGGCTCTGAGGCCGTCATACCAGTAGAAGTAAGGCTAACAAGTATCCGAGTAAAGACCTATGAAAAATAGAAGAATCAACAGGAACTTAACAGCAATCTGGACCTGATCGATGAAGTCAGACGAAGCACAGCAAAGAATGACGAAGTACAAGGGAGCAATGGCTAGATACTATGACAAGAAAGTAAAAGTCAGAAGATTCAACCCAGGGGACCTCGTCCTCCAAAAAGTTTCACGAGCAACAACCCATCCCAAGGAAAATTGGGGCCAACATGGGAAGGACCTCATCAAGTTATTCACCATTTCAGACAAGGACTTGAAGATAATGGACAGTCGAGAATTATCATGTCTATGGAACGTAGAGCACTTAAAGAAGTACTATCAGTAAGAAATTCTAAAGAATTCCCATTTAAAGCTTTATTAAAAGTGTATATTTTGTTGTTTCCTATTTTTACCAGGATTTATATCTCTTACAAATAAAGCATGAAGAACAGTATTATTCAGAAACCATTTTCATCATTTATTTCTAACGATTAATCATATACTATTCACAAAGGTCGGCAACGACCCAAAAAATTATCAATATATAACTAATTCATCGTTAATACATGACCTAAAAAGTTATTAATACATAACTCAAATTGTCATTGATACATGACTAAAATGTTATTAATACATAACCAAATCTTCATTACAATATGACTTAAAGAGTTGTTAATACATAACTCAAATCGTCATTGATACATGACCAAAATGTTATTAATACATAACCAAATCGTCATTAAAACATGACTTAAAGAGTTGTTAATACATAGCTCAAATTGTCATTGATACAGGACCAAAATGTTATTAAAACATAACCAAATTGTCGTTAAAATATGACTTAAAGAGTTATTAATACATAACTTAAATCATCATTTATACATGACCTAAAAAGTTATTAATACATAACTAAATCGTCATTAATACTTGGCACAAAATATTACCAAATCGTTAATACACGGTTTAGGAGTTATCTAAAGCATAACACAATCGCCATTCAACATGGCCACAAAGATTGATGAAAGTTAACAAGTCATATTCAAAGACAAAGCAATTACCGGATATAAAGTTTTCAAACATGAAACAGAATATTGTTAGAGCAAAGAAAATAAACATGCTCAAAACAAGTGAGCTCAGAAATATTGTTTCTAAAAACCAAAATATAGACATGCTCAAAACAAACGAGCCCAGGAACTATGTTTTTCAGAAATGAGAAATAAAATATTTTAAGAAGGGTTAGAAGGAGACGGATCCACTGGAGCCTCCGCAGTGACGATGGTATCATCTTCCATCATATCTGCATTTCCCACTATGGCATTAGAAGGACGATCCGCTAAAATTTCTTTCTCGACCTCCTCCATGTCAAGAGTAGAGAAATCCAAATCTGGATGATGCTTAGCCATATATTTGCTAAAATGCTCAAAACCCTCCATATATTTCTTGAATTTCTCCGCTGCCTCAGGACCAGCCTTTTGAAGTTTTGATAAAGCTTCGTCAATCTGCTTATCCTTTAGCTTGGAGAAAGCCTTCTCAGTACTAACATCCCGTTCTAAAGTCTTGAGACGATCTTGAGCTTTCCCCACCTCGTCATTAAAAGAAGAACCTTTCCTTTGAGCAAATCATTTTCAGCACAGAGGGAATCCACCTTAGACTGAGCAACTGCAAACTTCTCCTCGTAATCCAAGTATTTCCCAGAAAGATATAAAGATTCACCCAACACCTGGGGATGAAAAGAGAAGAGTTAAAAAAAAAAAAGAAAAAGAAAAAAGAGAAGGAGTGAGAAGAACTTTTAGGCAAGGAAACAAAAAGCTTACCTGCATGACCTTGTGAACATGAGACGACATCAATTGCTGAGACGTTCTTGTCGCCAGAGGTTTAAGATCTTCAACAGAGATGGCATCGTGAGCCTTCAACACTGCAGCATCAACATCGTCCCAGAAAGTGTCGAGGACCACTCTGTCTCTCCCTTAAGTCTTAACAACTTCGTCAAAAGGAGCTATCAACTCCAGAGACAAAGTAGGTGAAACAGGACATTGGAGAACAAGCTGAGCGACTAAAGAAGCAACAACAATATCTCCCTTGGATGGTTCATTATCTTTTCAGTGTATCTTCGACAGAAGATCCTCCTTTAGCTGCATCTTTGCCTTTTTCTCTTGGATCTCAGACAATTTCCCCTTGCTAAACCTGGTCGCCATTCCTAAGACAGACATATGTGTGTGTCTATAAATATATATATATATATATATATATATATCAAACACTAGGAAATTCACCCAAAAGGTAACATAATACGCACAAAGTCAGTATACTTACTCTTTTTGACAACCTCAACGGTTTTTTTTTTTTTTTTTTTGAATGTGACTGGAGGGCTCCAGACCGAGAAAATGAAGGAAAAGAGATTGGGGAGAAATGAGCTCGTCAAAGTCAATGACGGTTTCAAGTTATCTTTTGACCCTCTCTAGACAGTTATGGTATCGCTTCTTCAGATGAGGACGAAAAGAATCTACAAAGAAGTAAAAAGAAGCATCAATATCACATACACGAAGAAAATCATATACATGCAAGGAAAACGAATAAAAGGACGCACCAGACATAGGAGTACCCCAACTACGAAGCAATTTGAGAGCGTCATCTAGATTTTCACGTGGAATGGTTTCCCAACCGTCATCAGAGACGAAGAAAAAGCTAGTTTTCTAGTTGCAGAGAGAAGATGGGGAATCAAGAACCAACCTTTAACTCCTATCCCAAGGCTTAAATTCCCAGTAGCCTTGAGTCTTGGATCATCTCAGACGGTAAAGATACAGAAACTCGTCTATCCTAATGGCGTCTCCGTCATTGGCAGACATCCACATGATCATGCAGAAAACCACTAATTGGGCGAGGGCAAGTTTTAGACGGAAGAAAGGCTCTCTAATGAACAAATGAATGGGAAAACGAAGGCCAGTGACAAAGTTAGCCTTATAGAAGCAAACTTCATCAGAGTAGGAAGAATAAACCCTATCATCACTGTTAGGGATCCTAATCCTAACAGAAGGAAAGAATTGGAATCTACTCCTAACTCTCCTCTCGTCTTTCTATTTAAGAGCACAGTGTATTCTCCAAGCCTTATATGGAGTGGACGGAGAAAAGACTTCAAGGACTCCATGGTCCTCAAACGAGGACAAGCCCGTTTCAAGTTCATTAGACCTAACCTCCTCTTCTCCAGACATTATCAAAGTTTAGGCAATACCTACTGAATGAAAACCTAAAGGAAAAAGAAAAGGCAGAAAAAACCTAAAGGAACAATCTCTCCCTACGAAAAGCTCAACTTGAGGATATTTTCTACCTACAGACTCAAGAAGACCACATAAACGAGCAAAGAAAAAAGATACAGAGGGGCAATCTTGTCATGCCCCGAACCCAAAGGGTCCAAAGCATGAGAGAAGAACCATCAAGAGAGAAACTGTAGAAGATTTTTCTTTTCTTTTACATGTGATAAGAATATATAGCGATACTAAAACCTCCACATTACAAGTCAGAGCTCTATAGCACATTTACAAACAATAACTAAAAATCATGTGCCTCCACATAATACATGAATATATTACAAAACTCCAAATGGATTACACAAGGTCACAATCTTATCATGAATAGACAACCTCAACACTAGGCCTATCACGCTTAAGGCTAACAAACCTCAAGTGCTCAACCTCCAATGGAATTGAATATGACCTTGTTAAACTTTGCAAGACTGAGTCACCAACCATTTATGGCCTAAGTCTCCCAATTTAATATAGTACTCCAATCACCACCAATCAATTAAGCTCCATGCCCAACATGTAGCTAATTTATTTGTAAATACTATTGGAGAGTGGGATAAGCTAAAGCCCAGTAAATAGCATAATTAATGGGGATGGGAGAAATGCAAGTTTCATGATGATTAACAATTTACAAAACATGTTATAATTTGGGAATTTCCATTTGAATCATGCAAATCCATTTTTCTTAATAAAATGACAAGAATGATTAAAAGAATGTAGCACCAAGTTTTTTCAAAATATTTCAACATGAAACTACATACTATTTACTGTGAGCTATTAAAACACCCTTTTAAAACCTGAAAATCCAACCCAAGGCCACATGACAAGCCGCCATAAAAATGTTAGGTATGCCACGAAGACATCAGTTATGCCACAAAGACATCAGATATGCCATGAAGACATTAGTTATGCCATGAAGACATCATTTATTTCACGAAGATATCAGTTATGACACCAAGACATTAATTATGCCACAAAAAAATCAATTATGCCACAAAAACATCAATCCGCCACAAAGACGGGGTGCCAAGATACCAATGTCACAAAGACTACGGTATCTGGCTAGGTAATCACCGGGTAATCACATGTCACAGCCCAAGGGTAAAAACATGAAGAGCTCATAGTTTACATGAAATCAAAACACGGCTCAATTTCAAGTAATTTCACAGAAACCTTTGAAATACCCAATATATTCACAAGGTTCTCAAATTTTCGAAAATCGTTTCTTGTCAATAAGATTTTCTATCAATTTCCTAAATATCACAAGTCAAGATAAAACATCTTTAGAATTTGCAAATAGTGCAATAAATCCATAAAATCCTTTCCCAAGAGTTTTATAAAAGATGCTTATCTTTTCCAAGCTAATAAATCATGCATTTCTCCATATACATTAACAAATATGATGCACTATTCATAAATAGTCATATATAATAGGGTCACAACACAATACTTTTTAAGAAAACATAGTTCCACAAATAATATTCCAAAATGTGTTTGACCCAAAAAAAATGTTTATGCAACATGGTTATTTTCCTAAACTTCCATTAAAAAGCTTCTTACCTTGTAACCCACAAAAGCCTATATCCAAAGCTCTAAAGGAGGTTAGTATCAAGCATTGCATCTAGCTACGAATTATAAATCGCTAAATAAGAAATTAATTAGGCAAGCCTAAGTATTTTACCTCACAAATAATCTATTCCACTTCCAAAGTTTCTCAACAATTTAATTACAAGGCATAGACTCCAATATATAATCATGTAATTCAAATCTTCTCCTTTACCAGAAGAGATCCTAGCACTTTATGAATTTTCTTCCACCATATATATATACCATTTTTAAGAGACCCATGAAACAACATATATAACAATACCCACTATTACAAACCCCAAAAGTAAATCCTCCACTAGATCCAAATAAACAATAAAAATTAGATTCATCAACTGTTTCACATTAGAAAGCCAAAGCCCCCAAATCTTCACCACTTAGATAGCCACTATTGTAAAAACTATAAACTCACTCATCAAATAAATCTACCAAGACAAAACCCATACTTATAAACACATGAATATCACTTCCAAAACTCATAAATCACATGGGTATCATTATCAAAGATTAGATAAAGAAAGCCTCTAGCAATACATATAAACCCACCAAAAAGATTAGAAATTTTTACCTCAAATAGTAGAGATGAGTGAGCCTTAACTTTTTCTTATGGAGTTTTCCGGTGATCTTGCTGGGAAAATGATGGGGAGATGTTGGTAGGGAGGTACACCGGTGAGAGTGAGAGAGAAAGAGGGAGGAGTGTGAAATGAAAAGAAAAGTGAACCAAATGAGATGGAGAGATGGACCGGCCAAGAGAGAGGGAGATATTATGAGATTGTGTGGTGGGGAATAGCTGGGGTAAGTGGGGGTCACATGGGTCTAAAAAAATCTGACCACCCTTCTTTCTTTCTTTCTTTCTTTCTTTTTGTCTAAAGGGTTGGTGCGTTGCAAATCTAGTCTAACCTAGGAATAATCTTCCATGAAAAGATGAATACGAAGGAAAGGAAAGAGTTCAAAGAAAGAACTTACCAAAAATGGAGGAAATGGCAGTGAGGAAGAATGAAGCTCCGGAGAAATGAAACACCAATAAAAATAAAATGAAACGAAAATGAAAAAAGAGGGAAAAACACGAAATAAACGAAGCGATGAAAACCGAGAAAAATTGACACAGTGAGACCATCCTAGCCATACACGTGTCACTGGAACAAACGAAACATCAACTTGCAATAAATGTGCCGTACACGGAAAATGAAGTGACAAATCACTATATTCCTATCTTTTCTATTAGACGAAGACAAGAATAAGGGGGCAACTGATGAGTCCAAATTTTATTAGAACCGTCATTTGTCATGGACCACCCAATATACGTTACACATTTATAGTAAGAATTTATGCCAAAGAGTAACAGACGGAGCAACGGTAACAAAGACATAATGCACACCAGAACACTGATTTATAACGCATTAGCCGTTACAAATGAGAATGAATATAGAGATCCATTGCTCATTAAGGCCAAGATAACTATAAAATGAGAAGGGAACGGATCCATAAGGAACACACAATTTTGATACCAAAAACTAATCCCAAGTCGAATTCTCTTGCAATATACTTCAACGGAATTCCTTTCTAACTTGATCATAGGAGGGTTTTTGGCAAACACCACACCAGCATATTTCTTTTTCCCAATTTCATTCATTATTGCAAGTTCGTCTCTAGGCGAGTCCAACGCCATCGTCCATCTACACAGACGAGAACTCAACTGACGATTTTTTGCATCATCATACCTATTTGTGAGAATTGCAACATCAAGGACCTTGCTAAAAAACTTATGTTGGGTTAAGATAGCTTGACCTCGGTTAATTAATTCAATTACCCAAGTTGATTAATTAGGTTAAATTGCATGCAAATCGTGAAGGCATCAACAAATCACCAATTAAACTAAATGCAACAGGAATTAAATTGACAAGGTGATTTGTTGACAAATGGGGAAAACCTCTCGCAAAGCAAAAACTTCACCAGGTGATTTTAAGGTCACCACTCCCAAGAATCCACTAATCAACAATCAAGCGGTTATAAGTATAGGGAATCTTACCACTACCCTAGCCTATCCTAAAATACCAACCTACAGTTGAACATTTTTTTCAATACTCAATTGAACTTGATCTTATAGTAGCCTTCTTTCCCTTGATGCACAAGTCTCCAATTTGTGACTAACCCTCTTGCACGAATTTCAGTACATGACTAACTTTAGCAACTTGAATGAATGTTGTTGGCTGCAAAGTTCTTCACTTCATCAACAATGAAGATTAGGAAGCACTTGGTTACACACTTGATATGCTTGAACAACATATTTTTTGATGTATTAAACCAACTTAGATCTACCAAATTATAAGTAAAATGCATTTTGTCAAAGGATTAGCCAATTACATAAAATATGACCCTAAAAACTTACATCGGTGACTACTTAATTTAAGTTATAACATGAAAAATTAATTAAGAAAAACCCTCAAAATTTTTATGAGTATAAATGGAGTTTATTATTACCAAAAATGTTGAAAGAAAATAATAATTTATATGGCTTTGTGTCTAGAGTACAAGATAAAAGAAAATAGAATACAAAGCATACGTTTTAGTTAACATCTAATAAAAAAGAATACCCAAAAAAAAAAAATTAATGGATAAAACCTAATCTAAATCCTCTAAATTAAGTTAGGAGGCCAAGTTATAGAGAGAAAAGGTGTTAGACATGGCCAATAAACAAGCATATATATTCTTCACACAATTAATTAGTACAAAATCAAAAAATAATTTGAAATAAAATTTACGTAATTAATTCACATCAAATCATTCACCAAAAAAATTAAAACAGGCAACAATTATAAATGAAGAATATAAGTCTAATACGATATTTAAAAATATGAGTTTAGACATGAACTTAAGCCAGTCACAACTTTACTCACAATAATATATATAACTAATTTTAAAAACGGATGAACATAGTTCTTGTCCATGAAAATACATGGTTGTTACAATTTGAACACAAAAACACTACATATGACTTTTACATGATGCATAAAATGTTAAATGCAACCATTTTTTTAAGGGTAATTTCTTATGAATAATATTTCGGAAATTCATTTTATCTTATTAGCCCAATTAATTACATTTTGAATTCTTTACTTTTTAAGAAAGATCTCATATTATTATTTTATTAATTCTTTTTGCATTTCAGGTGAGAAAAAAAGGTATAAACCTATTCCATATGACATGTGAATGATAATCTATATATATAAAGCCGAAACTTTTGACTTTTTGTTGAAAAGCTTGCCAAATCATTTTTATTATTATTTAAACAAAATTATTTAACTTTTTTTTTAACATCATTAATAATATTTATTTATTTTATTTAAGTTTAATTTTTTTTAAGAGAACAACTCGACTATTCCATATCTCTCCCGACTCCCCCCCTAATGCAGAAGAACTCCCTCTCTCTTCCTTCCCCCAAATCCTTAACTTGACGCACACAGTCTCTTCCATTTGAAAAAAATAAATAAATAAATAAATCCTAACGCTAATGCAAAAAGAGACCTAATGCAGAAGCACTCCCTCTCTCACTCTAAATCTATAACCCCTATGGGCTATGGCGTTCCTGCTAGCTGCTACAACGTTTTCAAATATCTCTAATAGAAATCTATAAGAATGCCATAAAAAAGGATGGAACGTGGGGTAACTGTTGCAAGCGCGGCCTTAAACAGAAAAGACTGCAGCCGCATCAGATGCTCTCCTTTCACATATTCATTATGGTATTTTTTTTTTTCAGATGCTTAAGCTTGAGCTATCATCGCATTTCTCTAAAATTTTGTTCTTTGGACCCTTTTTGTCTATTAAAATTTCTTTCGTAAGTTATATATATGGTTCCATTATTATTTCCAATCTTAAGTTGCTTTCAAGAAATTAAAGAAAAGTTTTTCTTTTAAGAAATAACGCACAAAGTGATGAAAACGCGGTGAAGAACTTTTTTGTTAGAAGGTATACAAAGCCAACAAGAAAGTCTAATTGTTTTTTATTCTTTTTTTTTTTTAAAGAATTCTCTTTCATCATTGTTGGATATTTATAGCTGAATAACATGGCTGTTGCTTCTACCACTCTTATGTTTTAAATGGTTATAGTCTTTGTGATGATGTCAGTCATGTCACAGCCCAATTCATTTGTGAGTTTATATTGATTTTAGTTTTATTTCAATAAGTTGGTGTAAAAAGTTGGATACTATTACTTTTTCTTATCAGCCCATCGAAGCAATATTAGACAAACTGTTGCGATGGTAGTATGGTCAGTTAAGTGTGTATACTATGGTTTGTTTCAAAAGTGACTTAGTGAGTGTTTGGATCCGGCGTTTGCATTTTTGTGTTTGCGTTTTTCTTTTCTTTTCTTTTTTCACGCGTTTTTTGCTTTTTGAGACAAATAACATTGTTCATCACTGTTCACAACACTGTTCACGGGACCCACAGCCATTTTATTCAAAAAAAAAATATATTAAAAATGGGTCACACGGTATTAATCACACATTTAAAAATTATTTTGCTACAGTGTTTTCAGTTTCAGTAAAAATAAGTTGTATCCAAACGGACCCTTAATAAGGTTTAAAGGAAAAGGAAGGGTCAGATTAGGAGATAAGGAACTAAAGAAGTGATTGCTTTTTAACCACGTGGATGGACTTAAAAAAAAAAAAAAAAAAGGCATGTTGATGTGGAAGTCTTGCTCATCTTTTAAAGGGAGCATTAGACCCACTACAAGTGAAGGCATTGCAATTTGCAAAGGCATATATATGCAACCATTTTTTTTAAGGGTAATTTCTTATGTATAATATTTCGGAAATTCATTTTATCTTATTAGCAAAGGCATATATATAAACTTACACCACTATCTGCAATTACGGAGAATTTAAAACAATTTTTGTCTTTCAATTTATTACATATTATTCTTTTAAAGTTGCAATGCCTACTGGATAGTATAGTATGTTATTCATTTTATTGCTATTTTTTAGGACTGAACAGTATCTTGAATAAAGTATTCTTTAAAATCTTAAACTTAATAGTTTTCCGTGCATTGCACAGATTAGTGACTAGTTACGAATATAACTAAGTATGATTTTATTCTATCTTTCTTCATTATTTTATGTAATGAGAAGCAAATGACTACATGCTAGAACTTTAAATGTAGTTGTGAATGGAAATCAATATTTCATGGGAAAATTTTCTGGTTTTTTAAACAGATTTAATTTATTTAAATTTTGAAAAAATGAAATTGAAAATGTACGAGACTTGATTACACCAAAATACCCTAATCTAACATGTCAAAAAATTTTACAATTTCAATGATCGATATCATAATCTTTTCATGACGTAGACTATCAATTCATATATAGGTAATAATCTTAATTTCGTGTGGATTTCCTAACATAACGTGACCTATATATTATGATCCTAAATGATGAATGAGCTTTATAATGCATGATACAAAATATAAAATAAATAAAAAAGAACTTGTGATCGATGAAGGGATTTAATAAATCCATACAAGAGGTTAATCTAAAAAACCACTTCTACGCATGGTGTTGAAACCTGGATCGTTCAATGAACTGTAAAAGGGAGAGGTTTAAGGTTTTTAAGGTTGGACCGAGGTCAAACCGAGGTCAAACTGTGATAACATCATAATTAATTTAATAATTATTCAAATTATAAATAAATATATTAAATTAGTAAAAATTGAAAATTTAACTAAAATAATCCAAAACAAATATAGATAGTATTTTTTATAACATAACTTGCATAATACAAATAAGAGTTATTAAATTCTAAAAAAACTTAAATAGCTATTGAGTTTCTAAATTATTTTTTAAGTCATGACAAAGCACAGTTTAGTACCCAATAGTTTTTGTTTTTATTTTATGAAACCCAATAAAATAGTTAAGAGACAAATTAGTTTGTTTGCCCATGGCCAAGCCCATTTGACTGCCGATCATTTTTTTCCCAAGCCTATTTGAATAGTCACTATTCACCATTTATTATCAATTAAAAAAAAAAAATCAAAAGCTAGAAGATCTGAAGATGTCCATGCATTTAAAATTGGTTAAAGTTAAATAAAGAACAAAACCCAAGAAGGAAGTGCTTGACAGCAAGCAAGCATTATATGTTAGTAGTTGACAGCAAAGCAAATATTAGTGGTTGACACTAAAGCAAGCAGCAGCAAAGATGAAGACTTCAGAAGCAACGAAGAAGACTGGATACTTCAGAGGCCAAAAATGCAGAAACGACATCGGTAAAAATGAAAAATGCAGAGAGAGAAAGAGAGCAAGTGAGACAAAGAATAAGAATAGAAAGATGGCGATGTAATCTCATCTGATAGCATCTCACGTGGTTGAAGCTTCAGCCTTCAACAATGGCTGTAAACCTGTAAGTATCCAAAAAAAACTTCTAACGGTCTAACCTGTGAAAACCGTTTACGGTTTTCAAACCCGGAAGGTTCAACCGCGGTCGGAACGGTTCATTGACTTTCTCACATAGGCCGGTTCTTGGGGTTTAAAGAACCGTGTTGATGAACGGTTTCCAATTAACCCGGTTGGACCGTACGGTCCAGGTTTCAAAACCATGTAGTTCTACGTACTGATTAACTAATCATATTCTAAAAACGAATAATGCTAAGAAAGCACATTTATTCTATTTTATACGAACATAACCCATGAGGACAAAATCTAATTTATCTAACACAGAGTGTTGTTGGTGTTCCCCTAGTTTTGGTTTCATTAGAGCCAGTTCCTTACAGTAATACTATTTGTAGTCATCAATATATTTCTATTGTTTTTTGTTCAAAAAAAAATACTAAAAAAAAAAAAGAATAAATTAAACCAATTACATTTAGGTTCTAAATCCTTACTCGCGGAACGAGGCCTTTCAGAAGCATTGGTGATGCCTTTCATAAGGTAGTCACTATTTAAATTGTATTATTTCATCAAATTATGTATTTAATGCATATTGTAAGTATCTTTTAAAAAAATGTATTTAATGTATCAAAGTAACATTAATTTTGTTAATATTAAATAAATTTATTTAATTAATATTTATATATAAAAGACCCCACATAAATTTATCGCCTTAAGCTTCAAATGATGTTAAGCTAGCCCCAAGTAGAAAACCAAGTTTAATAGAGAAACTTGTCATCCATCAACCATACCAATCTAGAATAATTTCACCCACCCCATATACTTGGATATCTTGGCGAACTTGAGTAGGTGTTGAGCTCAACAAAAGACACAAAGAGCATTTGCAACAACCTAGTTGCAAATTTCATCAATTTTAGCCAACAAAACTATTTTAACCTACCCTTTTTTTTTTTTTTGAAAGGGAATATATATTGTATTGCAACAGAGAACAAGATACAAAGAGAAGGACCTGCTGTGCAGGATTTAGTGCAACATATCTGCTTGTACAATTAATTCTAAAAAAGGAGGAGCAACCCCTTTCCACAACTGATGGGAACCATTCCTACGGGCAAAATGAGCAAGCTCATGGGCTGCATAATTGAAAGCCTGATTAAGATGCCTGAAAGAGTAGAATACAAAGGATGCTTGGGCATGAATAATATCCTGAATAATGTGCCCAAACAGAGTCCCAAAGGCAGAATCATTGATTGCGTTAATCACATTGGATGCATCACTTTCAAACATCACGCGTGGGAGTTGCAATTCTTGAGCAAGTAAGATACCTTGCTCCATAGTGAGGACTTCCACTAATTCCGCCGAGTAATGGGACTGAAGAGGCTTGCATAGGGCAGCAATTGTTTCACCTTTGTAATCTCTGATGATGACTCCAATGCTGGAGGTTCCTTCAAGGTCTGATGAAGCCCCATCCACGTTTATCTTGAATACACCAGGTGGTGGAGGGGACCAGCAGCAAGAATGGGTCGACCTAGGAGAGATAGGTCTATGGTTGCTGCATCAGAGAAGTCTTCAATAGAACTTCTAGCCATCTGCCAAACCTGTAAGGGGGAAGAGCACTTACCTTCTTGGATGGTTCTATTTCTATTATACCAGATTGCCCAAGCTACAGTGAAGAACAATTCTAAATCATGAGAAGGCATGTGTGCAAGGATGAACATGGCCGAGTCAGGGAGAGTCCAATTGTTTCTTTGGATCGATTGCAGCCCATCAGACTAGAGACTCCAAACTCGATTAGCAAACTCACAATGTAACAGAGCATGATGAATGGTTTCAAGCTCCTTATTGCAAATTGGGCATTCTTTGCTGGTATTGATGCCTCAAGAACACATTTTTTCCTTTGTAGGCAACCCATTGACACATGCCCTCCAAGCAAAGATTTTAATCTTACCAGGGAGGTTGAGGAGCCACAATCTCTTCCAAAGGGGCTTGAGAGGGTCCCCCTTGAAGCTACCAACATCATCATTTTCTTCAACCAAGCAGTGGGCAATATGGTAAGCACTCTTCATAGTGAACTCACCACGGCTGTTCCCCATCCAAATTAATTTGTCTTTAGGCAAACTTTGGTTGAGAGGTATCCTTAGAATTGTTTCAGCTTCAAAAGGGAGGAAGGTTGCTCTAATGACATCAACTCTCCACCATTTTGTGGGTGGGTCAATGAGGGAAGAGACCATGGGGAAGATTAGGAGATTATTAGGAGGGGTGATGACTTTGTGTGTGGTGGGGGTGGGGAGCCATTTGTCATCCCATATGTGAATTTGTTTGCCATTGCCCACTCTCCACCGGGTTCCCTTTCTAATGACCTCTAAACTGTTAAAGATGCTCTTCCAAGAGTAGGATGGGTTAGAGCCAAGAGTTGCACTAAGGATGTCTTCGGAAGGAAAGTAGCGTGCTTTGAGGACCCGGGCAATAAGGGATGTTGGGTTTGTAAGGATTCTCCAAGCTTGCTTTGCCAACATAGCAAGATTAAAAGCTTGTAAGTTTCAGAAGCCCAAACCCCCTTTAGACTTAGGATAGCACATTTGTTTCCAACCAACCCAAGCCATTTTTGTTTCATGATGCTTTTGGCCCCACCAAAAATTCCTCGTCATGCTTTCAAGATCTTCACATAAGCCCTGAGGGAGTTGAAAACAGCTCATGGTATAAGTGGGAATCGCTTGAGCAGCCGCCTTAATAAGGATTTCCTTTCCACCCATAGAAAGCAACTTACCCTTCCAACCGGCAAGCTTTTTCCCAACCCTCTCCTTAAGGATAGAAAAGACCTGTTTTTTTTAATCTCCCAATGAAAGACGGGAGTCCAAGATATTTGGAGTGCCTTGAGTCTTGCATCAGCCCCAAGATGGCAAAGATTGCATACTTCGTATCCTGATAAGTGTTTGGGTTGAAAAACACCGAGGATTTATCAGTGTTAATTTTCTGGCCTGAAGCATCTTCATACCTCTGAAAAATTTGTTTAAGCTCTTGGCACTCTTCGGGCTTTGCCTTACAAAAGAGAATGCCATCATCTACAAAGAAGAGATGGGTAATATTAGGGCAAACTCGAGAAATAGAGATACCAGTGAAGAGGTGGTTTCTTGCTGCCTCATGAATGATGGTCGAGAGTCCCTCAGCACAAAGGAGGAAAAGGCTAGGGGAGAGGGGGTCGCCTTGGCGTAGACCCCTAGATGGAATGATGTTCCCATAAGCCGCCCCATTTATCAGAACTGAGTAGGAGACTGGTGTAATGCACTGCATAATGAGACTCACCCATTTTGAACAGAAACCAAGCTTTTCCATAACCCTTTTAATAAAGCCCCATTCTACCCTATCAAAAGCCTTGCTCATATCGAGCTTGACTGCCATATAACTCTCTTTTCCCACTGTTTTGTGGTTTAACCTACCCATTTGTATATGTATATACATCAGACTCAATACTTTTTATTAACGTATTACTTTTTTTTTTTTTTTTTTTCTCTCTTCCTCACTTATTTCTCTCTTTTTTCCTCTGCTCTCAACATAGAAGGTCTTAGCTACTACATAGAGAAGAGAAGACCTAGAAGACCACACCACCATTGTCATCACGGCAACACCACACCACACCACACCACAAACTCACTCACACCGTCGCCGAAACTCTTCTCTCTCACCGTTTGCCACTGCCATTTCCCATCCCCTTTCACAGCAACACCATCGCAAACCCATTCACACCACCACCACCACTAAACAAAATCCCCATCAAACATCAACAAATCACACCACCAAAACCCTTTCCCTCTCCATTTGCTGCCGCGATATGGGTTTTCGATGTGGGTTTCTATTAGGTTTGATGTTGGATCCTGGGGCGGAGGGAGGGGGGGTTGAATTGCCCCTCCTGACACAAATGACAAATATTATGAAACTCAAGCACTGAAGGCTGAGAGGCACTTGACTTCCTCAAATTGTACCATACCGTCCTAAACCGCCAGAAATTTTGCCAAAATTTTCTTGATAAACCAGAGCCTGGAATTACCGCTAGGCTGAAATGAAAGCCCATAAGTTTTCCTTTTGGCTTTACTTTGTATGGGAAGTAACAAGACTGCCATACAGACATTTGGAGCTTGTGATAAACCATAAGAGAGACAGAATTTAGAATTTAGGGGAAAGAGAATTACAGTTGAAATTAAAAATTAGAAGTTTTTAAATAGGGGGTTGAGCATAGAAGCACAAACGCAAGTCGCTGGAGAGCAGGAAGTGTTTATTAGAGAAGGAAATAGCCTCTTTTCGTTGGAGGTGGAAACCAGATTGTCAGGGGGAAGGGATGCTATTTTTTTTTCCCCCTTTTACAAACGTCGTAGGTAACAGAGCTAATCTTGGTTTCTGAGTTTTTTTGTTTTGTTTGCATTATTATTTTTTTAGTATGAAGATATTGTTTGTAGAATACTTATATTACAGAACTTGGATTCTTAAATTATAAAATAATGATTAGGATTTAAGAAAATCAATTCGGCAGAATACACTAAAAATTATCTAATGGGTCACTTAAGTGTGAGATAAACTAAAAAGTTAGCCCAAAAAATAAAATAAAATAAAAGCTGGATGCCCAGAATGTTATATTCAACCTACTTAAACAGAGAGACCAAATCTAGCAAGTAAGCTTTGGTGTCATTTACAGACTAAAAAACGAAACCAAAGGTAGCGTATACCAAAAACTTACGGTACTCTTGCCTCTAAAGGCGAGGGGCTATCCATACGCCGGACTCCATGGTCATTGATGGAGATTTCTTATTGAGAACTAATAGAAAACCAAGTTTAGGAGAGAAACCTGACATCCATGGACCAAGATAATCTAGAATAATTTCACCCTCCCCAGATACTTGGATTTCTTGGCGAACTTCCATCTGGTATTGACCTCAACAAAAGTTTACTTTCCCATTGTGAACGAGCATTGACATAAAATTATAAAACTTTGATGTCATTGATGACATGGATGGACCTAATAGGACGTGTTTTACAAGATTTATCATCTACTTGGCGTTGTGACTTGTGACCTTTAGGCTCCGCTTGAGAGGAGGGAATGGAATGGAATGGAATGGAATAAAAAGAATAATTTTAGAATATTCTTCCATTCTCTTGTTTGGGAGTTTTAATGGAGGGAATGGAAAGTCCATTCCCTTGTTTGGGAGTTTAAGTGAAAGGGAATGGAATGGGTAGGAGGGAACACTCATTCCTCTCTATTCCCTTAAAACCTCAAATTTTCATTCCCTCCGAAATTGGGAGGAATGGGAGGGAATGGAATTAGATTTAATGATTTTTTTACTAAAACTCCCAAAATACCCCCATATATTCAACCATTTATTTTAAAATAGGAGTCTTATAGTAATATTGTCATAAAATGATTCCATGCCATTCTCTCCATGTTGCTCCCAAATAGGATTACTTACATTCCATTCATTTTCATTCCTTTCCATTCCTTTATTTTAAAACATTCAATCAAGGTTACTTAATTCCATTCCATTCCATTCTTTTCCATTCCTTTTCCTTACTTAAATACATTCTATTCTATTCCATTCCTTTCCATTCCCTTATGACCATCTCATTCCATTCCATTCCATTCCTTTCCTTTATGAACTCCCAAGCGGAGCCTTAATTTATTGTTTTAAAGAGTATTGTGGGTGTTGGGAGAACTTGCACGGTAGCTCCTCTTTTTTTTTTTTTTCTTTTTTTTTTTTTAAATAGATAACAATGCAATTTTTTTCCATCTTCTATAAAAAGTTTTGGTCCTGGTAAATTTTCAATTGACCTTTCTTTTTATGTTTTCTAAATCTTATTATAAAAATTATAGCAACAATGTAGTGGACTTTAATAGTTGATTTTAGTAATAATGAAAGTTTTGTTAAAATAAAAATATAAAAAATAATTATAAAAATAAAATAAAAAAACCTTAAGCTTAATGATTGAAAGTTAACAATAATAAGTGATGATGTCGAAAGTTTTATCACATTTCCTAATATAGAAAAGATAGTCATGCCTTACGACAACCTTGAAGTCTTTTTCCAATTTGGTCAGCTCATACCACAAAAATATGTATATATATATATATATATATATATATATATATATTATATATATGCCTAAAGGGGTGAAACCGTGAAGGAGCAATGTAAATTATTAAAGATATTGGTTTTATGTGTTAAATACTAAAATATATATTGGTCTAAGGAGGCCAAGTATATTGTAATGGCATACAAGCTTAGCCTAACTCCTATGTTCCAAAAGTTTTGTAACTTAACTAACGCATCTTAATGTTTTCAATAGAGACGTTTAGGGTTCAAATTCAATCTTTCTTATTTTGATTAACGAAAAAAACTACTCTTATATATAATGTACATGAAGTTCTTTTTCTTTTTTCTTTTTGGGTGGAAATGGGAGGTCTTATTTAGATAATATAAAGTTCATACAACACCAACAGTATCCGGCCGTCAAGCACACAGTCTATTATTCCCAAGGCCGACCAAATCCCTTACAAAACATTGGTATACAAAACTGGGACAGGTACTATAAACAGACAAAAGATGTTGTTGGTGAGTTCCCCGCTTTGCAAGTGCATCCGCGCATCTGTTTGCTTCACGGTATATATGACGCGCTTGCACCTCCCATTCCTACTCCATGAGGCTCCTGCAATCATAGATTAAAGACATCATATCAAGAGGATAAAGTACATTTCTATTAGTTAACCATGATAATATTGTACTAGAATCAAGTTCAATTTGGATAAACTTAAAACCCAAATTCCATGCTAGTAAAAGTCCCTGCCAGACTGCTGCCAGTTCAGCCATATTATTGGTTGCTATGCCCAAATTTAACGAAAAACCAAAGAGCCACCCGCTAGAGCTGTCGCGTAATATACCTCTTATGCCAGCCAACCCTGGGTTGCCAATGGCATTGCCATCGGTGTTGAGTTTAATATAGGGATCAGGGGGCACAGTCTAGCAAATAAGTTGCGGGATCCTCTCTTGGACCAGCCTCTCAATTGCATAAACAATTGAGTACATCAAAGAGGTAGCCACTTCTTTTTCTTCTTTTTTTTCTTTTTTTTTTTTGGAGAAGAAAGAGGTAGCCATTTAGACATTCTCATGTACATGTAAATAGTCAAGCCAAACCATGTTAACTCTTGTGTTCTCTTTCTTACTTCTTCTCTATAATATTCTATATTATGTTTCTTTCAAATTCAATATTTTCTTTCTTTTAGATTTTAGCATGGTATCAAAGTAAGGGGGGAGAGCAGGGAACCTGAAGAATTTCATAGATCAATGGCTTAAAATGCTCTTTTTTATTTGGTGACCTAAGGTTCAGGGAAGCAATGTTTACACAGGAGAATCCTTTCTAGAAACAAGCTATCAAGAGTGAGATTGAATCCATCTTACAAAATCTTACATGAAAATTGGTGGAACTTCTACTTGGTTGTAAACCTCTAGGATATAAATGGACAAAAGGAATGTGATAGCGGATGGATCTATTGACAAGTACAATGAGAGATTTGTTGTAAAAGGTTACAAACATAAGGAAGGTGAGGAGGAACCAAAGGGGTTCATTGTTCCCGGACAATAAATGAAAGCATATAGGTTTATTAAATATTTGTATGGATTAAAACGAGCTCCAAAGTAATGATATGAAAATTTTGAAAATGTAATGATGTCAAATGGGTTTAGAATTATAAACGAGTGTGACAAATGTGTGTATATTAAGGAAACATTGCGTGTCTCTATATTGATTATATGTTTATTATATGTAGTAATCATGACATCATTAAATCTACCGAGAGGATGTTGATTAGTAAGTTCAACATCAAAGATCTAGGTGTTACAGATGTGATACTAGGAATGAAGATTTCGAGAACATCTGATGGACTTATCTTGTCCTAATCACATTACATTAAGAAAATAGTACTCAAGAAATTTGGAAATACAATGACAATCTAGCGAGAACACTTGTAGATTTAGATTTACATATAACTAAGAATGATGAGAAAGTCATGTCTTAAATAGAGTATTCACAATTAATAGATAGTTTTATGTACATAATGAACTGGAATGAAGATTTATAGAACATCTTTTGCGCTTGTCTTTTCCCAATCACATTACATTAAGAAAGTACTTGAAAATTTTTGGAAATATGATGACAATCCAAGGAGAACACCTATAAATGTAAATTTCAATATAACTAAAAATAATAGAAAATATATATCCCAAGATTTTGGATCAAAGGGACAACTAAATCAAGGATGACTAATTTTATCACAATGGGATAGCATTTCCTATTCACTCCTATGATGAGACAGTGATACCTGCAAGTAGTGATTAGGATAAGAAATTATTTTAATGATTCTTACAATTTGAAAATCCAAGTGGGGTATAGCTAGATACTTTAAATACAAAATCACATTTATGAGTGTGAAGTGAACCGCTTCTACGAGAGTTTCACAGTTGAATTCATTAGTGCATGTCATGAAATCCAAAAGCTATTCAGGGCCAAAATGAACACAATCATAAGAACAAATTGTGTTCAAAAAGGAGTTATGTGCATTATATTGTCCTAGTATACAAAAATGGTTGAATAATCAAAGACTAATCATGTTCACAAATTAACCAATATATCAAATAGTCTTTCAAAAAGGAAGATTCAAAGCCAAGAGCTACCTTTTCCCAATACAGTGATATTTCACTCTACTCAGTTTGTGTCTACATTGTCATTTGCATTATGAGTTGTCAATTTTCATTCATGTGGAGGATTATTAGAAAACTAAGTGTGCGTTTGGCTCCAGCTTAAAAAGCCAACTTATTTTACTATTCAGCTTATTTTTGCTAATATTACGGACCCTACTGCACTTTTTGGTACTATTTATAGGTCCCACTGTACTATTTAAGCTAACTTTTATCTTTATCTACAGTGTTTTCAGCAAAAAGTTTTTAGTTTCAGCAAAATAAGCGGATCTCAAACAGACCTTAAATGTTTGTAGGTGTTTGAGTGGCCATTTTTTAGCCTAAATTTAAGTGAACCCACATGTCCTTTGAGGTGGCTCAAAGATAGGAGGTGTTCTCCTTCACGAGAAGCACCTCATGTGGTCACATGTAAAAAACGATTAAGATAATGATGAGAAATTGACTCCAAATGTTCCTACTTCAACATAGTTTAATGTGGTGTAGATACCATATTTTTGCTCGCCCTCGATTTGCGTGCCGGACCCCAAAAATCCCAAAAATTTTAACTTTCTTCCATGGGGCTGTGGAAACATCTGGATTAACATGGCGTAACCCGTTCGGGTATTGTAGCACTCAAAGTGCCATTTCAGGCCAAATTGACCAAAATACCATTGGTCAACCATGGGTTGACCATAAGTCAAAGCTAGTCAAAATCATCCCAAAATAACATTTTTCATGTTTCTACATCAAACCCAAGCTACTTGGTGATTCTCGTCAAGTTTGACCCGAGGTTAACTATCAAGGGCTCCAAAAACCTTAATTTTGATCCGACCATCAGAACGAGTTGAGACCATCGTCATTGTGAAGATTATTGAATTCTATTTCCAACAACTATTCATGGGTTGAAATCGGAGTTAAAATAGTTGAGATATCCGGAAAACCATGCAAAGTGCATCATAACTATTGATCCAACCGTTTGATTTCCAATTTCTTTAATGTTCTGAAAATTAAACATCCAAACCTTTCCAGGGACACCAAGATCAACTTAATCCAAGTCCGGGAAGACCTTCATCAAGCCCTTCCAAGTCGGCAGCCACTAAGTGGCCGCTAGAGCTGAAAATTCACTTTTTCAATATAAATACCCCTAGACCCCAATCAGATAAACAAAAAAACAAAAAACAAAAACGGAATTGGGCAATTTGGAGCATTTTTCTAGGCAGATTCTCTTTCTTTTCCTCTCTAAATTTTCTCCCAAGCACATAAAAAATAAAAAATAAACCCTTATATTCCTCTCTTTTCTCAACAATCAAGAGGTAGTGTTCTTGCACTCTTTTTCCTCTCCTTGGTCTTAGGACCTTGGATTTGAGGTTTAAAAGGTGTAGATGTAGCTTTTTAGCTACAATCTACACCATTTGTTTTATCTTTGTTCATAGCATGTCTATTTGCTTTCCATTGTATATCTTTGCTTTATCTTGCTTCCTAACATGTTTTTAGCCTTTTTAACATGTCTCCTTGCTTTTTGCCATCATTTACTGCTTTGATGTTGTTGGCCTACCCTTCTTGGGCTAGGATATGCCTAAATTTTGTGTTTGTGCTTAGATCCATGTGCCTATGTGCTTTTTGCCGTGTTCATGCTTAGATCTACTTGTTTATGTGCTCCTTGCCATGCTTATGTTTAAATCTATATCTTTGTGTGCTCCGTGCCATGTTCATGTGTCTAGATCTACATGTTGGTTGCTATGCCATGTCCTTATATAGCCTTTTTGTTTCTTGATGTATCTCTTTCCTGCGTTTTGGCCCTTTAGGTAGGGTGTAGATCTAGATCTTGTGGTCTAGGCCTACATCCATACACCTAGGCCTATATCAAAGGGTTTGGATCATTTCCTTTATGGTGCGGTTTGGATTCGGCGTCTGCGTTTACAAGTTTGCGTTTTCTGGCTTTTTTTTTTTTTTTTTTTTTCACGCGTTTCAGGGAGTAATGCGGCTACTGTTCATGAACAATAGCCGCAAAGGTTGACTTTTCAACCGTGAATAGTGCACATGTGCACTGTTCACAAACCACAAATATCACTTTTCAGCAATTTTTTCATTAAAAATGGGTCCCACGGTACTATTCACACATTTAAAAATTATTTTGCTACAGTATTTTCAGTTTCAGCAAAAATAAGCTCAATCCAAACGGACCCTATGTATGTCTATGCTTGCTTGCTTCTATGCTTTATCTCCATGCTTTCCTGTCTAGATCTAGGCTTTGCCATGTTTTATGCCTTCCATGGGCTTGTGCTTGTCGGTCTTTGGGGCCATCTACCTGTGTGGTTGCATTTGTCCCTCTTGTGGCTTATTTGGGTGTGGCCACTTGTGAGATACACCTCTGTGGTGTCAGTTTGCTTGATGCATACCCTTTCTCCACTTCGTGTGATGTTATGCTTGCCTCACTTGCTTTGTGCCACCCGTTTGGCTCTCTTTGCTTCTTTGCATTTTTGCACGCTTGCCTAAATGTTCATGCATGAGTCTGTGTGTCGTCCATACTCCAATCTCATGGAACTATGGACACCCGATCCAAACCTGCATTTGTCCTCCTAGGACGCCATCTTTGTTTGATAACATGTTTGTTTGCCCCCATTTAATACCTTTTGATAGTTTGTCTTTTAGCATGCTTTCCTTCTACTTGTTTCCTTTGTCATTGCATATACACGCGTGGAGCATGGACACTTGGAGCAAGGGTGCGACCTCCTAGGCACAAGCAAAAAGGGCAAGGATACAAGCAAGAAGGGCAAGGATGCAAGCAAAAAGACGTAAGCCCATAAAGGGCAATGTTCAGTAGATTAAGAGGCCTATCCTTCCCGAGTGGTTATATCTTTCTCCCTCTCTCTTAGCCTCTTATCTAGAGCATTGTATTAGGGTTCCCCCTCTCCTTGTACCCTTTATCTTTCCTGTACCTTACTAGGCCATACCCTTGGGACATTGGCAATGTCTGTTTACTTTCGTGCTCTGTGTGATAGCATTGTACATGATGCATGTGTGTGTGTGTGTGTGTATATATGCCTCTGTGTGTGTGGGTGATCGTGCACTTTGTATGATAGACCCTCGTGGCTACGTGAGAGACCCTCTCTAGCCATAAGTGCTCTTGACCTTGGGCATGAGTATGTGCTCAAGGCATTTGTTGTAGGTGCATATTCATGTCATACTCTATGCATAGTCACCACAGCCTGACCGTCCTGATCCACATCACCAAGTGACATCGATTTCCCCATGTATGCGACACATATCAATGTGCTTAATGCTTTAAGGGGCTGCGGATCATCCTAGCATGAGCATGTTAGCACGCACCATATACATAGGCATGAAACCTTGCCAGTGCGCCATAGTGCATCAAACGTGAAACTCTGTCGAATTTTCACCGTTAAAATAGGGCATCCCCATTGCCGTATTCTCACAGTGAAAGCTTGGTGAGAATAGTGTTTTGTGTGCTATGACGCACCTGAGGTGATGCGCTGCCGAATTTCTGCCACGAAAATAAGGCGAAATGCTGCCGAATTTTCACCGTGGAAATTTGGCAACAATTCCAAACACACTAGGGAAGCATTGATCGAGACCACCCCTTTTTTGAATTCAAACCTCAAAGCCCAATTCACTTAAAGCCCTAAAAGCTAATGCCAATAGCTCGTTTTCAACTGCCAATGTCCTTAAATTAAGATTTTACCAAAACAAAGGAATGTCTATGGACAGGCGTTGTGAGGTGCCTAACACCTTCCCCACACGTAACCAGACTTCTGAACTCAATAATCAAGATTTTTTTACCCATCCACATTAGATTAGAAAAAAACGACATTTTTCTTAGCCTAGGATCGGTAATAAAATCAAATAGAGTCAGGTGACCAATCACACTTTAGAAAAACCCAATGATTGGTGGCAACTTTACTTACACTTGGTAATTTCCTTAAAATTGACTCATATTCCAGTCACACACCCGAGGTACAACCTTCCTCCATAACACCCGAGGTCCGAGCTTCATATGCACGTGCATACCCTTCAAAGGAGAAGCGCACGAGCATTGCCGCAATGGGTGGTCGAACCGCAATGAGGCATCGACATGTGGTAAAATTTTTGGGTCCCACATATCCTAAACAATTTGCCTATTCATTGAGGCACTCTTTTCGAATTGGTGCAAGTGTGCTTATAAATAGTTTGTCCCTCATACATTCTAGTTAGTTTTGCATTCTTATTTTTGTGCATAGAGTTAGGGAGAAATTGATATGCTTCTTCTTTGTACTGTTGATCCTTGTATCCAGATAGAGAGATAAATGTTCAAGAGACTCAAAGCACTATTGTAAGTAGTGACGGACCTAGGATTTCAAGCTAGGGGGGCAAGATTATAAGTAAACAAAAAAAAAATCTCCAAATAAGCATTTATATAGTATTAACAAACTATCAATCATGACAAATACACAAAATCATTATTTCTTAATAAATAATGATGCAATTTTGTGAGTATAATTAATTATACTATACATTAATTTTCAGTTTGATGTACTTGCTTTTACAATTATTTCATGTTTACATAATCTGTTAGTTATTCTTATTTATAGAACCCGTTTGCTATTCTTGTTTACATATTCACAAAAGAATTATATTTTTTATCATGTAAAAAGAAATAGATGGATAAGGATGACAACAGGATGGGACAAGGTCAAATTAGGGATGCTCTGACCTTGTCTTGTCTTCTCTTATGTAACTCAATAGAGTGGCATATAACTTTCGGGGGAAGAAAATTATATTTATTTATATATATATATATATATATATATGAGGGTTCAAGTAGGAAAAGATTCACTAGGTAGGGTATACAACTTTGCATCAATTCATTTACTTAACAAGTAAAATAGAATATTATTATATTAAGCATAAAGGGAGTACAGAGCATTAGCATAACACACACACATATATTATATATATATATATATATACATATGAGGGTTCAAGTAGGAAAAGATTCACTAGGTAGGGTATACAACTGTGCATCAATTCATTTACTTAACAAGTAAAATAGAATACTATTATATTAAGCATAAAGGAAGTACAGAGCATTAGCATAACACACCCTCTAAATTCATAAAGAAGTCCAACTGAACTTCAGGCATGAAACTGAAGAAACTAAATTATAAAAGAAAAAGAAAAGAAAGGAAAATGTTATAAAAAGTGAATAAACACCTTAATAACTACTTATAGGAACTGGTTGAAAAGGAATCATTCATTCATGGCAATGGCAACCCCTAATGAAAATGTGCTCCAGCTAGTCTTGAGGTTAGTGCTCAAATATTTGTTTCCTTTAACTGGCGAATGTAGCTACATAATCCTCTTCATTTGTTATAAAAATCTCTGATTTATATGTGTAACTGTGTTGTCGTTAACAGGGAAGGTATGTTGCAATTGTATCTTGCTGGCTTCTTGGAAATGGGTGACTCTATCCATATTACTGTATTATCACAATAGAAGATTACTTTTCTGTATTGTTCCCGGTAAACAAAGTCTCTTTTTTTCGCATTATTGAGTTATATCAACTTTTGGAGATAGTCGCATTCATGTAGTTCTGTAAAGGCTTGTCTTTCATCAATCGCAAACCCACAAAGTCACTCCTTTGGTACTATGTTAAATATATGTTTTTATGGGATTCATTTTGCCTCTACTCGGAGTTGTTTTTGGTTGTTACCATTGCACAGCTTTTGTACTCCCATCTTTTAGAATTTCTGTGAATTCAAGTTATACGAATGTTAATAGTTGGTCCAGGGGCTAAGGCTCCTTTTTTTTCCATGTGCAGAAATACCATTCCTCAAGGGTCCTTCTGCTTGCATATCAGCCATTTGCGTTTGTAATAATTTCAGTACTGGCATTCAACGAGGCCAAAATCAATACTAGACTAAGAAACCTATTTGGATATATCCTGTTTTTCCTAAGCTCACTTTCGATTTTAGTGGTAAGCACAATTTTTTTTCTTTCTAATTGCATAATTTCAAATTAACACCTTAATTCCACAAGATCTCATTCAGTTATATAAATCATTGACTTAAGAGCAAATTATCAATCTTTTGAGATAGGTTGTATTCCTTCATTTTTTTTACTGTTATTATTCTGTCCTAGTTAATCTTAGCTACTTCTGGGAAAGGAGGGCTTGGTCCTTTTATTGGAATATGCACCATTTGTGCTGCTTTAGGAGTTGCTGATGGTCATGTGCATGGTGGAATGCTTGGGGAACTTTTCTTCATGCAACATGAATTCATTCAAGTCAGTATTCAATGTTTAGTAGTTTCTTAGTTGTTGACACTTGAGATATTATGTTCGTGATTAGTTTCTTTTCTTAAAATTTTCAGTCTTTCGTTGCTGGTTTAGCTGCAGCGGGGGCTCTAGCCTCTGCCCTGCGGTTAGTCACAAAAGCGGCATTTGAAAATACCAGGGATGGTCTTCGCAAGGAAGCCCGTATGTTCAAATCAATATAGCTTTAGTTTACAACGTTTAGTTGTTGACACAATGTTTGCTGTTGTTGAACAGATTTCGTGGTTACAATTTTTTATTACATTATGGAGCGCATATATTCAAGTGCCTGTTAATTTTGTTTCCTTTCTTTGATTTGCCAGTATAGGGTGTGTTTATTCATCTTGATAGGTTGTTATCTATATTCAAAATTAATTTGAGGTCCCAATCTACTCTAACTTTCTCTTTATTTGTGATTTTTGTCAAAGTCATTTAATTATGTTTGAGATATGAATATCTCATATATACTGCTGACAGGATACCATTTCTGATTATCATTTTTACGCGAGTGATACAAGAGATTGATGAGCAATATGTGTCTGTAAAAATATTAATGCTAATAGCTGATTATATAAGAGGTCCTAAGCATGCCGTTCTAATTAGCTTAATTGATAAAGTCTCTTATTCATAGGTTCAAATCCTATTGTATTAGAGAGAGAGAAAGAGAGAGAGAGAGAGATCAATTACTTTGATAGCTGCATTTTTATCACTCCCTTTCATTGTGGCACTTTTCAATTTCAATAGTCTTCATTCAAGGTATGTTAAACCTTGGGGCTTGCTATGATTGTAATGGTGTGTAATTGATTAACTTGCATTTTCTTAATACAAACTGAGTGCTAAATTCTTCTGCTGCTGGGGGCGCTGCTCAGAAAGCATTATTTTGTTGTCATCTAATGTATGCTACATTTTATATTTTTTTATTGTTAGGAATTTATTCTGTTTCTTGGTCTTTCTGAAACAAAGTTTCTTAAATTACATTTTATGGTCCACTGCAGTTTTGTTCTTTGCCATTTCCTCCTTTTTCGAGTTTCTTTGTGTTCTTATCTACGCATGTGTCTTTCCAAAACTTCCAATTGTGAAGTAATACCGCTTAAAGACAGCCTCAGAAGGATCAAAGACTGTTTCAGCTGACCTTGCAGCAGGAGGCATCCAAACAATACCCGTACAACAGGCTTGACCCTTCTCTAATGATAATTAACAAAAATCCATAGTAATTTATATGTCAATCTTTAGTAACATGTTGGATTTTTTCAGGCGGAGGAAGATCCAGAAAAACTTGAACGACTAAGCAACAAAGAATTATTACTGCAGAACATTGACTATGCACTCGATATATTTCTGATAAGTTTGCTGACATTATCTATTTTCCCTGGGTTCTTATCTGAAGATACTGGGAAACACAGCTTAGGTACATGGTATGTGTGTATCCACACTCTTTCCTTGATGATCAATTTTTGTTGTAGGCCAAGGTCTCAAACTCTTTGTACTTTTCTCGTATTTGTGTGTCCATATATAGTAATGTTCTGATGACTGGTAACATTTTCAGGTATGCTCTTGTTCTGATAGCAATGTTTAATGTGTGGAATCTCATTGGAAGATACATTCCACTCTTGAAATTCCTGAAGTTGGAGTCACGAAAAGGTCTTATGATAGCAACTCTTTCTCGGTTTGTATTCATCCCAGTATTCTATTTCACTGCAAAGTATGGTGACCAGGGCTGGATGATAATGCTCTCTTCTTTCTTGAGGTTAACTTTTGGTTACCTTTCTGTTTGTGTTCTTACTACGGCACCAAAAGGTTACAAGGTTAGTTCACTAAATGACACTTTGAAGGTATATAAGCTTTTCAAAAATTTGTTACTTAATTTCTAGGAGAACTTAAACGCTTCTTATAATTGTAGGGACCGGAGCAGAATGCCTTGGGAAACCTGTTGGCGTTATTTCTTGTAGGAGGTACTTTTGCAGGGGTAACACTGGACTGGTTGTGGCTAATAGGTAAAGGCTGGTGAGCGCTTATTCTTGCCAATAAGAAGGCCATGGAAAACTACATTTCAGATCTTATCGGATAATGATTTATTAAGGGTTGAATTAGGAATCGTGAACCATTCTTTAGAAATTGCTTCTACACTGTATTTCTAAATTGTAATGTACTATACAACTTTCTTGAGGAACTTATGAATAATTATCAAGGGTGTTTTTCAAATTCACAGCTTTTTTTTCCTTTTCTTCGGTGAGATGAAAGTTATTTTGAAAGATCAACAATGAGTACAGATACAACAACAAAGTTAAAAGATCAACAATGAACAAACAATTCCATAATTAACTTTAACCGTTCACTACACTAATAATTTAATAATAACAGTTTGGAAAAGAATGAATACCATTGATAAAATATCAATTTGAAGTGCACCAGTAATATGTAAAACATGATATAAATTTAATCACCTATAAAAATAACTAAATATATAGAGATTTAAAATTAAAATATAACATGTTAGGTAAAAATAAATAAATAATAATAATAATTCTATTACTTAAAAAAAAAACTAGTTAATGTTAGTCATAAATCCAATATATATAGATATATATTAATTAATTATTAAAATTTTGTTCCTCAAGTTCATGAGTAATGTCATTTGTGTTTCCATCTACAATATTGGAAATTAAGTACAACTCCAAGTATATAATGAAATGGGTTAGTACTTGGTTGTAATCTTGCTAAATTGTATGAAAATGAAATGTGTCCATTGACTCCATTTACTAAATTTTCAACATCATTTACTTTTTGTGAGAGACCGCGCCCTCGGCCCCCTTTTTATTATGATGTTGGGCCAAACTCACGTGAATGGGTGGAGTCGTGTTATTGCCTCTCAAAATGGAGGTTCGACTGATTATATTTTCCCCTTTAAATTAAGGGTTTTGCAATGGAGTTGCCACTTATTTAATTATTGGGATAAATAAGAAAACCAAATTGAAAAATTCCTCATTTTATTAATTTTCAATTGAATTTACATTAATCATAGGAAAATTACATGTCTTCGGTCCTAGATACAATCTAAGATAAAGTACATAACTTTGTTTCCTAGTTACAATCTAGAAATTGAAAATTACAAGGATAAACATTGGTCTATCAATCCTTGATCTAAGTTCGGAGGCTATGTTACAAGTTGGGAAGGTGTTAGGCACCCACCTTGCCCGGTGAAACCGGTCTTCTAGACTATGGTGGCCAACGTTCATATCACATCATCCAATATGTTATCAATCAATTTGCATGTTGAATTTAAAGTGTGTGCATGTGATAAACCCTGATTCAATTTATTAAGCATTTCATTTGAATTGAAAAATAAATTCTAGTGAATGTGTGTAGATGGTGATAACCTAGATTCAAGGATTTGAAAGAATTATTAAACAAACATGTTTTTCATATTTTTTTATGTGGATTTAAGATTAAAACTGGTGATATGCATGAACATGTGATGAACAACCAAGAATATATGAAGAACACATAAGAACAATTAAGAACATTCAAACATATTCAAGGGAATTTAAATAATTACTATCATGCTTTAATCTTAAATTCTCATCATGGCAACATAAACAAACAGTTAGGGAAAGGGATTATACTTTCATACAAGATCCATATGGTGGAGGAGGGGACTCTTGATGGAGGTCCTAAGAGTGGAGGAAAAGAAGAGCTAGGAGAGGGAGAGTGAGTCTCACTCAATACCTTGAGTCTCAGGAAGACCAAGATATGACAAGACTACTCAACTTCACTATAACTCAAGAGAAAAGGAGAAGGGAGTTTTTCGTGTGTTCTGAAATGAAGGAGATGAGGGGTTTATATAGTAGTGATGGAAGAAATATAAATGGAAAACCACTTAATAAGGGTTGACAAAGAATCATGAACCCAGACCTCATTTTAGCCTTTGGGGAAATTTGGTGCATTAAATGTGGAGATTGATGAGAGTGAGGAGCAAGCAAGGTTCGGTTTTTCCGTAGCTGCTGTAACAGCATGTAAAGCCAATTTCGAAAAATCATATCTGACTCAATTCTTATCGGAATTGTATCATTCTTATACTCAAATTGAAGCCCCGGATGTCTAGTTTCTGAGAAAATTAACCTCATTCACAGATTCAAAATATTCTGAGAGATATCAATGAAATGGTGAGCAGATGTCATTTGTTAGAAAATAGTTTCAGCACAATTAACATTAATAGGTCCCAAATTAGCTCCCAATTAACATTAAATGGCTTCAATCACTCCCATTTCAGACTTAATTGGTTCCAAATTTACTCTAATTAAAAGATAATTGCACAAATTACTCATTGAATAATTAATGTTTAACTATCTAGTTAATTAGATGTGTGCAACCCCATCATATAATGTAGTCCTAACCAATCAAATTATGACACATCATTGATCTCAAATTGATTATACTTATAACCAATTGAAATCAATTGTTCATAATCACATATAGTCAGACTCAATTTGTGATGGTGCATCTTAGCCATAAAACTTGATTTGATGATAACTTTCAATTTGGTGGTCTGATTCGGGCTTATGACCAGTCGATTTGATCGTTACAACATCAAGATCATTTTGGTGAAATGAGATTAAGGATCTAATGACCAGAATCAAGATGCATATTTTCCATGTGAAATTACTCTTTTACCCTCCATGTGAGGTTAAATGCGGGTTGCAAAATAGGGTGTCAACAGAGTGCCCCTCATTGGCAGAGCTTGAAAAGCGAATGTCAATGTATGAAAGAGACACCTAACTTTGCAATCAGTATTTAACTGTGGTGAATGTATGATGCATGTAGATAAAAATGCAGACGGTCATGTAGTGGATCAAAATGTGGACCGAATCTCAGGGGAGATTGCCTACGTACCTCTTGGTGGGGGGATCAGGTCCAAACGTAGTTCATGCATGCAAATTTTTTTTTTTTTTTTTTTTTTTTTGAATGAGTACAAGACATGCTTACCTGAGGTCAAGAATATATGGAGATTCTAGTCATGTGTTTCTAAGGACCAAAGGTTCTGGATCCTGGCTCACGTTTTCAAAGGACCTAGGATTTTTGGATCTTGGCTCATGTTTTTCAAAGGACCAAGGGTTTTTTGAGCTTTGGCTCATGTTTTCAGAGGACCAAAGGTTTGGGATCTTGGCTCATATTTTCAGAGGACTAAGGGTTTCTGGATCCTGGCTCATGTTTTCAGAGACCTAGGATTTTTGGGCTTTGGCTCATGTTTTCAAAGGACCAAAGGTTTGGGATCTTGGCTCATGTTTTCAGAGGACCAAGGGTTTCTGTATCCTGGCTCATGTTTTCAGAGAACCTAGGATTTTTGGATCTTGGCTCATGTTTTCAGAGGACCAAGGGTTTCTTGGGCTTTGGCTGATCCTGGCTCATGTTTTCAGAGGACCTAGGATTTTTGGGCTTTGGCTCATGTTTTCAGAGGACCAAAGGTTTGGGATCTTGGCTCATGTTTTCAGAGGACCAAGGGTTTCTAGATCCTGGCTCATGTTTTCAGAGACCTTGGATTTTTGGGCTTTGGCTCATGTTTTCAAAGGACCAAAGGTTCTAGATCTTGGCTCATGTTTTCAGAGGACTAAGGGTTCTGGATCCTGGTTCATGTTTTTAGAGAACCTAGGATTTTTGGGCTTTGGCTCATGTTTTCAAAGGACCAAAGGTTTGGTATCTTGGCTCATGTTTTCAGAGGACCAAGGGTTTCGGGATCCTAGCTCATGTTTTCAGAGGACCTAGGATTTTTGGACTTTGGCTCATGTTTTCAGAGGACCAAAGGTTCTAGATCCTGGCTCATGTTTTCAGAGGACCTAGGATTTTTGGGCGTTGGCTCATGTTTTCAGAGGACCAAAGGCTCTGGATCTTGGCTCATGTTTTCAGAGGACCAAGGGTTTTTTAGGCTTTGGCTCATGTTTTCAGAGGACCAAAGGTTTTGGATCCTAGCTCATGTTTTCAGAAGACCTAGGATTTTTGGGCTTTGGCTCATGTTTTCAGAGGACCAAAGGTTCTGGATCTTGGCTCGTGTTTTCAGAGGACCAAGGGTTTTTTGGGCTTTGGCTCATGTTTTCAGAGGACCAAAGGTTTTGGATCCTGGCTTATGTTTTCAGAGGACCAGGATTTTTGAGCTTTGGCTCATGTTTTCAGAGAACCAAAGGTTTAAGATCTTGGCTTATGTTTTCAGAGGACCAAGGGTTTCTGGATCCTGGCTCATGTTTTCAAAGGACTTAGGATCTTTGGACTTTGGCTCATGTTTTCAGAGGACCAAAAGTTTTTTGGGCTTTGGCTCATGTTTTCAGAGGATCAAAGGTTCTGGATCCTGGCTCATGTTTTCGGAGGACCTAGGATTTTTGGATCTTGGCTCATGTTTTCAGAGGACCAAAGGTTCTGGATCTTGGCTCATGTTTTCAGAGGACCAAGGGTTTTTTAGGCTTTGGCTCATGTTTTCAGAGGACCAAAGGTTTTGGATCCTAGCTCATGTTTTCAGAAGACCTAGGATTTTTGGGCTTTGGCTCATGTTTTCAGAGGACCAAAGGTTCTGGATCTTGGCTCGTGTTTTCAGAGGACCAAGGGTTTTTTGGGCTTTGGCTCATGTTTTCAGAGGACCAAAGGTTTTGGATCCTGGCTTATGTTTTCAGAGGACCAGGATTTTTGAGCTTTGGCTCATGTTTTCAGAGAACCAAAGGTTTAAGATCTTGGCTTATGTTTTCAGAGGACCAAGGGTTTCTGGATCCTGGCTCATGTTTTCAAAGGACTTAGGATCTTTGGACTTTGGCTCATGTTTTCAGAGGACCAAAAGTTTTTTGGGCTTTGGCTCATGTTTTCAGAGGATCAAAGGTTCTGGATCCTGGCTCATGTTTTCGGAGGACCTAGGATTTTTGGATCTTGGCTCATGTTTTCAGAGGACCAAAGGTTCTGGATCTTGGCTCATGTTTTCAGAGGACCAAGGGTTTTTTAGGCTTTGGCTCATGTTTTCAGAGGACCAAAGGTTCTGGATCCTAGCTCATTTTTTCAGAGGACCTAGGATTTTTGGGCTTTGGCTCATGTTTTAAGAGGACCAAAGGTTCTGGATTTTGACTCATGTTTTTAGAGGACCAAGGGTTTTTTGGGCTTTGGCTCATGTTTTTAGAGGACCAAAGGTTCTGGATCCTGGCTCATGCTTTTAGAGGACCTAGGATTTTTGGGCTTTGGCTCATGTTTTCAGAGAACCAAAAGTTTGGGATCTTGGCTTATGTTTTCAGAGGACCAAGGGTTTCTAGATCCTGGCTCATGTTTTTAGAGGACCAAAGGTTCTGTAGCTTGGCTCATGTTTTCAGAGGACCAAGAGTTTTTTGGGCTTTGGTTCATGTTTTCAGAGGACCAAAGATTTTGGATCCTGGCTCATGTTTTTAGAGGACCTAGGACTTTTGGGCTTTGACTCATGCCGATGTGTGTGGCATTTTACCCTAGTACCTGCAAAATAAACATTTTCGATTAGTAACAAAGTTATTCATTGAAAAGAACTCGGCATACCTGGTGGATGCCTTTAGTTTGGGACATATTCCATGCTTCGATGAATGCTGAGGGTGGACAATTGACTTGTTGTTGCACCACTAGAAAATATGGAAGAGGATCATAGCTTTTTGTTCCTGAAGAAGAATTTAATGAAGTTTTTTTTTTTTTTTAGGACTTTTTTTTTTTTTTTGAAAATTTTGGAAATCTTGAATTTTTTCAAGGAATTGAAAATTTTGATTAATTTTTTTTTTTTTTTTTTTGAAAGCAACCTAAGAAGTACGAGCCCAATGCCCCTAGTCCCAAGGCCCTTTTGAAAATTTCCTTCTTCTTTTTTTTTTTTTTTTTTTTTTTTGAAAGATTTAGAAAGAATTGATTTTTTTTTTTTTTTTGAAATATGAAGATTTGTTCATTATCAAAAAATGAAGAAGATGAAGATAAAGATGGAGTAAAGGTGATGAAGATTTATTCATGATGATTTTTTTTTTTTTTTTTTTTTTTTGAAAAACCTATCCTTTGAATGAGAATAACTTTGGCTGGAAGTTGATGCGGATTGCTAAGTCCTTGCTTAATTCCTTCAAAAAGATAATTTCAATTTAGCAATGGATTTATTCATTAATATGAATTGGAAGTACTTAGCCAATGCCCCTAGTTTGAGGCATATTCCATGCTTAGATTGAAGCTAAGTTCATTTGATGTTGCGACCATTGGGGAACATGAAAGAAGATCATGGTTCGTCATCATTGGTTCCTACAAAATGGCTTTCTTTCTCTAGCTTGTTAGAAACCAGTTATCATGAAAACTTGCACACAATATAAATAAGCCAATGCTCCAAGTTTAAACATGCTTAATGCAAACAAATGGGCTTAACCTAACATGCACCCAAACAATTTTGTCACATTGTTTTGACTTTGTTCTCCAAGGTTGTTTGGGTGAATGGGACCGGGCCTCTACAAGGCTGCCTACGTACCTCTCTCATAGAGGATCAGGTCAAGACGTAGTTCAAGAAATTGGATTTTTGAAAAGAATGATTTAAAAAAAAAAATGAGATTTCTCTTCTTTTTTTTGAAAAAATCCAATTTTTCATTTTTTTTTTTTTTTTGGGAACAAGATATGATCCTTTGAACAACCATTTTGGAAAATCATAGTGTTTAAGAACCAAACAAATCTCTTTGATTATGAAGGGTCAAGATCATTAAACTCATGTAATCAAAATTTGCTTCTTTCTTTTGAACATTGTCAGATTAAGTCTCCAAAGGTAATCAAGAAATGAAATGTGATAATATTTAGGAATCACATTATTGGGTGCAAACAAGGAGAGTGCTCCAAGTTTGAAAGTTCTTTTGAATCATTTGAGGATTTGAGAATTTGAAATTTTTTGGCCTCAACCATATCATCTAGTGGGGTTTAACAATTTTAAGCATTATTCCTTTTTAATTCAAGAGAAAATAATATTAGAGTTTAAGATGTGCCTACAACTAGCAAAACTTCAAGGAGGTCTTTATTCATGGGTTGTAATGTAGGCCGGGTTTGGGTTATGAAATGAAAGATATAAAAGGCTCAAAATTCCCTATGATGTTTCCCCCAAGTATGCATTACTCAAAAATCAAATATTGGAGGAGTTTTCTCATTTCTTCGTTGTCATCTTCTCACTAGTCTTCATTGGTCACTTGTATCAACATTTGTTTTTATGCTCATTCATCTTGAATCATACCTCTAGACTTTCATCTTGTAAAATTCTTCTCTTTTTAGGTTGCATCCTCAAGTTTCCAACTTGGTAGAGTTTTTCTTTTCTTCTTCTTCTTTTCTTTGGCCCTAACTTTTGCCTAGACCGCCCTTTTGGGTTTTCAGCCTAGCGGGCTTTTTTTTTTTTTTTTTTTTTGCCCTAGCTTTTGCCTAGACCGCCCTTTTGGGTTTTCAGCCTAGCGGGCTTCTTTTCTTTTTTGGGTCTTTAATCTCGTGATTGAATGAACTTTTGGGGACCTTTTGCCCTCCTTGTATTTCTCAGCTTAAAGATTTTCAGTCATTTTGATGCACTCTCTAGACTTCTTTCTTGCCTCAATGCACTTGCACCTTTCTGTGCTTGATGAATCTTTTCCTCCCTTTTTTTTTAAAAAAAAAATTTTATGAACTTTCTTTTGGATGAACCTTCTACTCTTCTTGGCATGATGAATTTTAGGTTCTTCAAACTTGATGCACATTTTTTTTTCTCACATTGATGGAATTTCATTTCTTTTTCCTTGATTGAGTGAAAGCTCACTTTTCTTTAATGATCTCTTATCTTTAGCTTAATGAATTCTCCACTTGTCTTTCATGTCTTCTAGGAGAGTTTTATCAATTAGCTTCGAAGCTACAAGGTTGAGTCCTCCTCAACATGAGATTTAAGTATGCATAACTTGATTTTTCCTAACCCAAGTTTAGATTTTAGTGGGTTCATGCAAAAAAAATAGCTAAGTGTTTAAAGGCTCAAATGGGCTAGCAATGGATAATGATCATTCTAGGTATTAAGGTATAATCTTGTTTTACCAAAAACGACCTCCTATCCCTAGTAATGCTTACTTGCAGGCACAGTGACTTAAGCTCTTTTAATAAATTCCTCTTAAAAGAAAAAGTTTGAATGCTCTATTGGAGACACAAAAGTTTTCAGAAATTTGGAATGAATGCATGAGCTTTTTGAATTTTCTAATGGATAGATTTTCTTTGATTGCCTTGTAAGACCATTTCTTCTTATATTCTAAGTCAAGTAGCAAAAGTCTTTACATTGATCAAATGAAATTAATCATTTTTTGGTACAAGTTGATTGCTCAAGCCTTTAAACATCAAGATTTAGAAAAAGTTTTGTCCAAGGGATTCTCATGTACCATTTTGAAAAGAAAACTTTAAAGAATCTTGAAATCTTTGAAAGAAAAAAATGGGACTTTTTGAAAAAGTCACTAGGAAGTCCAATGCCCATAGTTCAAAGAATTTTTTTTTAAATGACTTAAGGGCTCAATGCCCCTAGTCCAAAGACTTTTTTCATTAAAAAAATTTTCTCTTTTTTTTGGGAAAGATTTGGAAATCTTGAAATTTTTTTTTCTTTTTTTTAAATATATATACACAAACAAAGCTCATTAAATGCTACATGAAAATTTTGAATTCAAAAAAACATAGAAACATGGAATAAACAAACAAACTTTAAGTTTTACCATGATGTTGCAAACCAAATGTGGAGTGAGGCAAAGTTGGGCCACTTGCTTCTTCTTAGTCCATTTAGGATGCTTGAGGCTTGGTGTGCTTGAACCTTGATTATGATCTTTTGGTATTTGCTTGAAATGGCTTGGGTTTGCGCTTGGAAAGCTTGAGCCTTGATTATGATCTTTCAGTATTTGCTTGAAATGGCTTGAACCTTGATTATGATCTTTTGGAAGGCTTGAACCTTACACTTGGAAGGCATGCATCTTGTGAGCTTTTGGCCTTTGATGTCGATCATGCGTGTACACTTTCGATGGGCTCAAGTGTTGGGCTTAGAATGATTCAAGAAACAATTTTGGATTTCTATACCCAGTAGAGTTCAATCATAGGCTTTTGAGCTTAAGTTCATTCATAGCATACAAGGTTCAAACAATTATGATGGGCTTAAGCGTTGGACTTGGGCTCATCATGGTTCAAACAATGGCTAAACACATGCATAATGCAATGCAATTTACATGGACTGACCTAAAGGTAGGTTCTATGAGTCATTACAACATGGGTAGAAGGTAGGTTAAAGGTCCCCACAAGCTAGGACGTCGTACCTCCCAACTTGTGACGCCAGGAGCGCCGCATTGGTCCGAATGGTACAGTTTGTCCCTATGAACCACCGTGGCATTACCATGATAATCCTTGTCGCAGTGGGTGGTAGGTTCACCGCTAGGTATGTGAGTCTCAGGAAGACCACAATCCACGGCTAATACTACTGAGCTTCCGAGCTAGCACACAAATAAAATAAATTTCATTCAGGCAAATGATGCATGACATGCAATATAATGACATATTAGACATATTATATACAAAAAACAATAAACAAACAATGACATGGTTGGCCACCATAACTTAATTGAAGCCCAGCCCTCAATGTCCCTAGTGGAGTCGCCACTGTGAGAGACCGCGCCCCCGGCCCCCTTTTTATTATGATGTTGGGCCAAACCCACGTGAATGGGTGGAGTCGTGTTATTGCCTCTCAAAATGGAGGTTCGACTGATTATATTTTCCCCTTTAAATTAAGGGTTTTGCAATGGAGTCGCCACTTATTTAATTATTGGGATAAATAAGAAAACCAAATTGAAAAATTCCTCATTTTATTAATTTTCAATTGAATTTACATTAATCATAGGAAAATTACATGTCTTCGGTCCTAGATACAATCTAAGATAAAGTACATAGCTTTGTTTCCTAGTTACAATCTAGAAATTGAAAATTACAAGGATAAACATTGGTCTATCAATCTTTGATCTAAGTTCGGAGGCTATGTTACAAGGTGGGAAGGTGTTAGACACCTACCTTGCCCGGTGAAACCGGTCTTCTAGACTATGATGGCCAACGTTCATATCACATCATCCAATATGTTATCAATCAATTTGCATGTTGAATTTAAAGTGTGTGCATGTGATAAACCCTAATTCAATTTATTTAAGCATTTCATTTGAATTGAAAAATAAATTCTAGTGAATGTGTGTGGATGGTGATAACCTAGATTCAAGGATTTGAAAGAATTATTAAACAAACATGTTTTTCATATTTTTGATGTGGATTTAAGATTAAAACTGGTGATATGCATGAACATGTGATGAACAACCAAGAATATGTGAAGAACACATAAGAACAATTAAGAACATTCAAACATATTCAATGGAATTTAAATAATTACTATCATGTTTTAATCTTAAATTATCATCATGGCAACATAAACAAACAGTTAAGGAAAGGGATTATACCTTCATGCAAGATCCATATGGTGGAGGAGGGGACTCTTGATGGAGGTCCTAAGGGTGGAGGAAAAGAAGAGCTAGGAGAGGGAAAGTGAGTCTCACTCAATACCTTGAGTCTCAGGAAGACCAAGATATGACAAGACTACTCAACTTCACTAGAACTTAAGAGAAGAGGAGAGGGGGGTTTTTTGTATGCTTTGAAATGAAGGAGAGGAGGGGTTTATATAGTAGTGGTGGAAGAAATATGAATGGAAGGCCATTTAATGAAGGTTGATAAAGAATCATGAACCCAGACCTCATTTTAGCCTTTGGGGAAATTTGGTGCATTAAATGTAGAGATTGATGAGAGTGAGGAGCAAGCAAGGTTCGGTTTTCCCGTAGCTGCTATAACAGCTTATAGAGCCAATTTCGAAAAATCATATCTGACTCAATTCTGATCGGAATTGTCTCATTCTTGTGCTCAAATTGAAGCCCTAGATGTCTAGTTTCTGGAAAAATTAACCTCATTCACAGATTCAAAATATTCTGAGAGATGTCAATGAAATGGTGAGTAGAGATCATTTGTTATAAAATGGTTTCAGCATAATTAACATTAATAGGTCCCAAATTAGCTCCCAATTAACATTAAATGGCTCCAATCACTCCCATTTCAGATTTAATTGATTCCAAATTTACTCTAATTAAAAGATAATTGCACAAATTACTCATTGAATAATTAATGTTTAACTATCTAGTTATTTAGGTGTGTGCAAACCTACCATATAATGTAGTCCTAACTAATCAAATTATGACACATCATTGATCTCAAATTGATTATACTTATAACCAATTGAAATCAATTGTTCATAATCACATATAGTCGGACTCAATTTGTGATGGTGCATCTTAGCCATTAAAACTTGATTTGATGATAACTTTCAATCTAGTGGTCCGATTCGGGCTTATGACCAGTCGATTTGATCGTTATAATATCAAGATTATTTTGGTGAAATGAGATTAAGGATCTAATGACCAGAATCAAGATGCATATTTTCAAGGTGAAATTACTCTTTTACCCTGCATGTGAGGTTAAATGCAAGTTGCAAAATAGAGTGTCAACACTTTTATGTTATTTAGAGATTTCAAAAAAGAATATTTAGGGATTTAGGGTATTAGGGGTGGCAAAATTTGACACAATTCGTAAACCCGACACGACACGAAATTAGCAGGTTATAGGTTGGGGTCTAACAGATTCGTATCATATTTGGGTTGACACGACTAACCTATTTAATAAACGTGTCGTGTTCGTGTTCAACCCATAGAACCCGTCTGACCCGTTTAATTAAATGATATTTTACCAATTTACCCTTCAAACCCTAGGTATTTAAAACTTTTTTTTTTTAGAACTATATATAAAACTTATTAGTTGTTGTGGTTTATTTTCTTTGACATATTATGATTGATTATTTGTGATATTGAGATATGCTCTAGTTTTGAATGATTATTTGTGATGTAATTACTCATTAGTTCTAAATTTTATATTAAAAACAAATTATTTGTTTGGTTTTTCATAGTTCAAATTAATTTGTTTAATACTAAAATTTGTATTTTTTCACTTTTATAAAATCTGATAAATGGGTCGACACGATTGACTCATTTAATAAACAGGTCATGTTAGGGTTGAGAAATCTTAACTCATTTAATAAATGTGTCAGGTTAGTGTTGACTCATATAGTTGAATACTCATAAATCAACATGACACGAACACGACACGCGAACATGAATTGCCACCCATACAGGATATTACACTAATCTCATTTGAGTTCTTTGGAAATGAGAGTCCTCTCATACTTCTGCAAAATGAAAAATCAACATGAGACTTTTGATAATTGATATAATTAATAGATAAATTTTTCCCTTTTAACACTAATAATGACTACTAGCCTCTGAGCACGCGCTCATGCGCGTGCTCAGAGGCTCTTCTATTTTTTGGATAAAGATTAATAATTTGCATTTATTATAATTTGGGATTTCTACTTTTTCTAATCACCAAAAAAAAAAAAAAAAAAAACCTAAGGGTGTAATGAAATTTTTTTTAAAAAAAATTGGAAAAAAATTGAGGACAGAAGAAACAAATATATCGTGATGAAGTAAAAAAAAAAAAAAAAAATGAATATGTGGGATGAGTTTTGTAGATTGGAAGAGTTTCAAAACTAACAAAAGAGTAATCCTATTTTGTAGGGACTTAGTGAGTAGAAGTAGGAATTTAAATCAACGTAAAAGTAGGAGTTTATTAGAAGCAGGAAGGCATTTCAACGTAGTAGGAATTTATTATTTTTGTCAATTTACTATTTTAACCCCATTTTTAAGTTTTAGGTAGGGGTATTTTTGACAATAAAAAAAGCAATAATTAACTTTCTTTTTCTAATTTACTATTTTAACCCCATTTTTAAGTTGTTGGTTAATTAATTTAGGGGTATTTTTGACAGGAAAAAAGCAATAACTAACTTTCTGAATCCTCTTAATATATACAGATAACATAATATTCCAAAATTTAAAAAGATTCTTACTTTACAAACATTATTCTGTAACTATAGTTAAATATTCAAAAAAAATTTAATGTAATTTTTTGTTTGGATTTCAAAAATAAAAATAAAAAAATAAAACAAAAGAAGAAGAAGGAGGAGGAAAACATAAGAAAATTAGGGCTTTTCTTAATGAATGTGTGAAGGATAGAATTCGTTAAACCTGGTTTGGACAGACACCACAACTAATCTATATACATCTAAAAGCTGAAATGCAGCATTTATTGTTGCTTCGCTCCTGTTGAGCCACATCAGCGGTCACATCATCTACCTATTTCTCATTTCTCTCCACTACTTCCAACCATAATTTCCCTTTTACCTTTTCATCTCTCCACTACTCTCAACCTTAATGTCACTCTTCATCTATTCCTTCCTCTTCCTTTTATTTTGACTCTTTTTATTCTCATTCTATTACTATATGTAAAGTTGTGATTTATAACTATATTTTATGTTGACTTTAGTCCATGACAAAAAGTGTTGTGATTACATTAATTTTGTTCCTTGTATTTTGTGGGATTATTGTATTGGGTTTAGTATTATGTTGGTGAAGAATCAAGCATGAATTGAAGATCAGTGCAGTTTCACGACTAGCTCGCGAGAAGTTCGCGAAAAGAGTAACTCGCGAAAAGGGCACGTGAGAAGCACATGCCGGAAGCTGAAGAGTCATGCAGACTGTCAGTTTCGCGAGTGTCTTGCAAGAAGGGCCAACCCGCGAGGTACCTGCGAAACTCTCTGCCTAGAGAATTTTAAGTGTGACCTTCTTACCCTTCACCCATACTATATATACCCTTATTAACCACAAAAGTATGAGAGGCTATTCAGAGAGAAAAACCCTAGATAGGTTTTCTACAATACAAGACACCCATCTTTTAGAGAGAGAGTTACTCATCCTTAGCGAGTATCATTGTAGCCTCTTCTCCTTCCCTCTCCCATTATCATACCTTGAGAAGAGATTTGTACCCAAACACAACCCACACATTTTCAGAGTATAGAGAGTGTTTTGGAGCTTGGGAAGATTTGGGGATTTGCCACAAGAAGCCGGTAAGGCTTGATGGATGCAATCGGGCGTATTGCAAGATCTGAAAAGTTAAAGAAGACATGACTCCGAGAAGTCCATTGGTAGCATGAGCTTGGAGGGCTCAAGTACATTGGGTAGACTAGGCTTGGAGGGTCTTTTGTTATTTGTGTACTCCAACTTTATTCTCTAGTAGATCGATTTCGACTTAGAGGGTCGCGGAGAGGTTTTTCGCCGAGTTCTTCGGTTTTCTCTTCAATAACATATCTCAGTGTTATCTTGTATTTGCATCTCTCTTCCCTTACTCTTGTATTTTACTTTTATTGTTTATTGTTCATGTGTATGCACTAGAGTAGTATCGGTTCATTGCGCACATTTACTCTTGTTCCGCATTTTGATACTAAGAGTAAAAGCAATCTAGCCATTCTTTTTAATTGGAGGTCTAAACAAGCCCTTGTGTTTTAGCACAAATTTGAGCTTTCACTATAAATATGTCATTCTCTCTCTCATTCTATACATATTTTTTCACATGATAAAGATTATTACTCTCTCTCTCTCTCTCATGTTTTATTTTTGTGTGAATTTTTTATTTTTTGTATCTCTACTTTAGATTGATGAATTTATGTGTTCTTTAGAATTTTACTTTGGGTTGATGCAAGTTGATTTTGTGTTTTTAAGCTATTACCTTCTTACTTTTCTATGATTTTTAAATGTTATTCTATTGCATATAAAGATAGTTTACAAGAATATAATGTTATTCTATTATATAGAATGGCTTTGATAATTTGGTGTTTGACTTATGACTATATTTTTTATTTTGACGCTTCTTCACCCCATTTTATTTTCTATTTCTCTTCAAAAAAGGTCTCTCTCTCTCTCTCTCTCTCTCTCTCTCTCTCTCTATATATATATATTATTTATTCTTTTTTGCAACTTTATTTTAGGTTGATGAATCATTGTATTTTTTTATAATACTATTTTGGGTTAATACAATTTGGTAGTGTGTTTGATTTTTTAAGTTTTCCATCACAAGTCTTCTCTCTCCCTCTTATAGCTTTTGTTTGCCTTTTTTTTTTTTTTTTTTTTTTTGACATAATACTTAGTTATTTTGGAAGTGAGATTTTGAATTTATATCAAAATACAATCTTGGCTATGTATTTGAACGTATTAATCAACTATTAAAACCACCCAAGATGAATATGTATAGACAATATTTTTGTTTTAATCTTTCATTGATTTATTATTTAGTCATAACATCAAAATTAAAGTAGATGAATATATAAAGTTAAAACTGCCTAAGATGAATTTGTAAAGCCAATATATTTATATATTTAATATTGTCAAAAAATTAAAAGTAAAATATAAATAATAAAAAGAATAATGATGTGGCCAGTGATGTGGAGAATGAGAAGACTTAACAGAAGCGTAGAAACAAAAATACGATATGAAAATCTAGTTAAAGGCAATTCAATCTTAATAAATGAAAGTGTATGTGTATGTGCAAGTTAGATTTGTAAAACTCGTGTGGAAAGTGTGTGTGAGCTATCTAACAGTACATTTCAGTGAAAAAGCTTGAAAACAATAAAAATGGAAGCTTTGACACCATGATGTCGAGAGAAAAAGAAAGTAATGCAAGGAAAGATAAGATGACAATGGAATGTACGTGGAAAAACCCTTTAAAAGGGAGAAAAAAACACGGGTAAGCAAGGATCAATATCCCTTACTCTGTCAAGCTTTGTATTATGTAACAATGGAGGTATCCCTCGTACAGTGATAATGTTTTCACTAAAGGAAGGACCTTTTCTCTATCTCACATCCTTACAAACTTTCTACCTTTTTCTCTATTGTTCTCTTTTGGTTCTTACCCTAATAGTTCAGCAACATGTTCCTCTTATAGTCCGAGGAGTGTTGCTGGGTACTGGATAGATGTCACATTATGATTCCCCCATTTGAACCTTAATACAGCTGTTGTACTATGTAGTGGCTGGAGGAGAGAGAAAGGGCACTCTGAGGTCAGTACATCGGCGTGAAAGGTGACCTTGCCACTACGTGGGGAGCAAACCTTGGACAAGGAAAGGGATACCAGGGGGCTTGAGAGCAATGCACGTGTCCCCAACAGTGGTCTAACACAAGCACAGCTAATGGGAAGGAAGGATTTCATACCTCTGACCAAAGGGGTCACTATCTCCCTTTTGTGAGTGCAGGGTGTCCATGTCAGGTGCAAATCTCACTTTCTCCAAGGTGATCACACCGTTGGCACAGACCAGAGTCCCCTTATCCCAGCCGACTTTCCTTTTCCTTGCTCACAGCCATTCCACATGTAGAGTCCGGATCCAGCCAGGTCAACATTCTCCCATGCCCTGGCTGGTGTACTGTACAGTATGTAGTCAAAAAAAAAAAAAAAAAATTTGTTAAATCACGTTCTCTTTATGTTGTTATACAAATTATTTTCTTTCATTTCAATAGGTGAAGTGTTCAATTTTAGACATAAAGTCTACTTTTTTTCCTACATATTATTTTAAATATTAAATTTATAATATGGTATAATCTCTTAGAAATATCTAAGAAATATGCAGTTTCAACCTCATGTATCTATATTAGTAAAAAAAACCCAATCAATAGTTCAAAACTACTCCTACGATAAAAAAAAATTATAAATATAATAATATCTTTTTAAGAGAATGAAAATTTTGAATAATTTATTTGAAACTCAAACAGTTTAGTTGTACAGGAAAAACAAATTAGGAAACTATAACACACAATAACATAATGTATCAAAATATGGACCGCCTAAAAAATGATTAATATCAATCAAACAAATCCAAATAATAAAATGATGATATTTTTTTGAGATAGATAAATGAAAAATAATTTTAGAAATTGTTTAAATTTTTTGGAAAAACAAATTATAAAGAGAAATGCTAACGAGTAAATTATATTATAACTAAAATATAATTATTTATTTTCACACATCACGTGAATTTGCAACTAGTTTGTATATAAAAGTGGGGAATATATCACAATGAGAGGTCCCAAATGGAAAAGAATTAAAAGATGGACGGTGGAGCTGGCCTAAAAAAAATATTAATAATAAAAAATTTAAAAAAAAAAAAAAAAAAAAAAGCCTAATTTCCAGGCTATCGGAGGTGGTTTTCTAGTTGTCAGATACGCATGTTGTCAGATACGCATGCAACAATGGCTGTTTCCCTAATTCCCCTTACTTTCACATACAAATTAATTGAACTTACTTTTTTGAAAGACCCTCCACCTTTTTTTGGAAGATTACTCAATATGAGTAATTATCATGGGTCGATCAAATTTTGAATAGGGATAAGAATTTATAACTCTCTCTTCGCATTCATTTTTTTTTTTTTGGAGGGTACTATTGATCGCTCTATGAATAATGGCACTGCTTCATATGTTTTTCGTTTAAATAGCCAAAATCATCATAGAATTGGATCTCTTATTCCCGTTCACGGCACTGAAAATAAAATAGCAAATAGAATCAGTGCTGTTATACGTGATGATCGTAGAGATGTTGTGGATATGAATATTGTCATCCATGCTATTTTTTAAAATATAATTATTTTTAAGTATTTTTCCAGTGTATTGCACAGGTTAATGACTAGAGAATTATGAGAAAGGGAAGCAAGCTTTTTCAATCAAATCAACTGAGTTCGTTGACATTCATTTAATTGTATGACATTTAACTCATGTATCTTTTTACCACTTACAACCTTATTGGGCCCAAAAAAAAAATGTTTAACCAAACACAGTTAAAATCAAATCTAAGGTGCACTACAAATAAAATGAGAAATTTTTGACTGGGCCAAAGAATCATCTGTAGTGGATCTCTAAAAGAGTTCTGAAAATCAAGCTTGGGTCCTCAAGAATGCCAACAGAGGATCATATACTACACTTTTCGCATTCTCAGCCATAACAAAATCAAAATGAGCATAGTCATCTCTATACTGTAGCACAAGCTTGTCCTTCTGATGATCCTTAAGGTTGTCTAGCAAACGGTTCACATCTTTAACGTCAGAAAGCGAATCCGCCCCTCCATAACCAATGAAAAGAGGAATGTCTTTAGGAATGCGTGTCAGATTGTACATAGGAGGAGTGGACTGCCCGTAGTGCTTCATGTTCTCACTTTCGTCTCCATAATCATACTTTGCTATGTTTCCAGCTCTGAGCACTATCCAAAATTTTAAAATACGAAGAATTAATATATGTATAAAGTCCTTGTGATTTATGGAACTCAATTAAATAAACCTATTAATTACAATCGAAAAAAAACAACCCTGACTATTGGTAGTGTAACTTTGTAATTAAGCCTTGGACTTGAACGGCTAAATGACAATGAGATATCAGACATGCACATATAGGTTTATTTTTATGTTCAAAGAATACAAGGTTTTAAAAAAGAAAAAGTTGAGCTTAGCTGAGTATCCAAAATTCAGAGACTTACTCTGAGACAAATGGATCATGTTCTTTGTTGACGTTGACTGGGGTGCATGATCCAGAAAAACATCATATGTGGAAGGCTTTATGCAGCAATTTGGGCCTATAAATAGAAATTTCACATTTAAATCAGTAATGGAAGGGAAAGGGAAAGGGAGATTATATTTGTCAAGTTAAGCAAGTGAAAACAACCTGAAATAGTGGAAACCAGGTTGCTACAATCAATGAGTGGTAAGTGGCAGACACCTTCCAAAAGTTTGCCAGCAACCGACCTGTTTACTAGGAAAAGAAGATTGTTAGGGGTGTAATTTTTCACAATTTGGCTAAGTTCTTCACTTGGAATGTTTCAGAACATTTTTAAACTAGTCTCAGCAAGTGAGAAAATAGTTGTACATATTGATTAATGTTGAATTATAAAGATGGCTAATTGCTTCCTCACCCTCCAGCAATGAATTCACGGAGACCCAGCAAGTATGTGCCCTGTTAAGTTAAAAAAAAAAAAAGAGTTATGATATTGAATTCGATAATAACAAAATATGGGGTTTCACAATTGAAGAGGAGAGTTTCATCATTTTCCTTACATCGGCTAGAAATGTATTGGCAATAGCTCTTGGAAACATCGAGGTCACCTGACCTGTATAAGCAATTGGGCAAAGCAAAGCAGCGGATTTTGTCATGTTCACCAGCTTCTCTTGTGAAAAGGAAGCTAAAGCAAGCAAAGTTCCCTACAAATTAGAAAAATTGGCTTTAGTTTCACCTATCTTATGCCTAGCAAAACCCAAAAAGATAAGTAATGTCCGTAAATAGAATGGAAGCAACAATTCCACATATATACCAAGGAATGCCCAACATAGTACAGTTTCTGCCCTGTCTGATTATGTATATAGTCATACATAGCAGGAAGATCATCACTGACTAATTGCTCCCACGTCCAATCCCAGTAAGCCTATAGGATAAGAAGAGATTAAAAATTACAAAATATTTCAATGTGGTTCTTATAATGCAGTTGTCATTTTGTTAAAACAAAGAGAACCGGATCATTAGCACTGAGTGAAGTGTGTCCACGGCTAGATATTGTCCCTCGATTGTTGCCCATCCACACATCAAACCCATTATCTGCTAAAATGAAAGCCAGAGATTTGTTTGGAGAATTGAACAGCCATGTTGCAGCATCCTGTTACCAACCATAACTTGTCTTAGTTCATTGATGTTATATTTTTCCATGAATAAATTAAAATACCCCACGAGCACACATACAAAAAGAAACATAGTTCAAATATATGGTGTAGAGGGTCCAAACTCCTAACCATCAAAATCCCATGTTGTAACAAAACCGGTGGCCTATTTGCCATCTTACTAGTCCTCCCCACCGGAATCCTCTGCACGCCAAGAATATAACCGTCTTTTGTTGTTACCTGAACCATCAAAGTTTAATCACATTAGACACTAGTTTAAGTCACAAAATAAAAAGGCTTTATAAACTAAAAATCATGCAATCTTGGTAGATACTTTATGTTCTTCACAAATATAGCCTTTTGTCTCCACCATGGATTTGCAAAGACTATCATGACTAATGTCATCAGCAACTGCTGATGCAAATAGTAGAACAGCTAGAAGTAGAGTGGTTGATGTGTAATCCATTCTCATTTCAGTGGTGTAACAAATTTCACACTTCCTGCTATTTAAGCTTGAAGAATCCAAATACAGACAAAATAGTATGTTGTTTAGTGACTTAAATTACATATGTTTTAGTGTGGTCTACTTTAATATCAATAAATATAGAAAATTTTGGAAGTAGATTGTGTAACTTCCATCTATAGTTCGGTTTCACCTTGATAATAAAATGAGGAAATTCTTGACCGGGCAAGTGTTTGAGCCTAGAAGGCAACTGAACTGGTTATACTAAATTAATAAGCCCTGGACCAATTACTCCCGGCTTTGTTGATCGGTTTGAATTGCACAATTAAAAAGGTCAATATGGCCCATTAAGCATTTAATTTAGAGCTTTTTTTTATTGTGGGGACCACTAATTTTTGCTTAAACACACTTTAATCAGTTACTTACCCGCGTTTATACAGTAGTAATATGTGGAGTGTGTGGGTTTCTTTTCTTTTTTTTTGCTCCTTTTCAGCTAAAAGTATTAAAGATCTTATCTAGGTTTTTATTCAACGGTTGATTTGTTTTATTATATCTGCTTTAATGCTTTTCCCTTTTGTAGCAAACAGTTTTTGACAATAACTTTAAACCCAAAGATATTGTTCAAAACTATAGATCTTTGCTTGCTACATTTTAATCCTAGACCAAAACCACCCAACCAAATTGCGATTTTTCAAAAACTTCTATCTTAAACAATAAAAAATAAATAAAATCAAAACCACCATATCTTCTTTGTCTCTACCTGCAGTTTGGCTTATATAGATAAATTGTTATTAGAAGCTGTTTGCATGCCAGTCTGGTTCTTAGAAAATTTGCTGTTGGAAATGTTTATTTTGGAAGTTTTTGGACAAGGAACAATATTTGACTAAAAATGCATTCACTTACCATACATAGGACTTGGTCAGTGAAACCTTTCAAATGTTGAAATTTTCTATACTGTTATAAATGATAGGACTAACACTTTGATTCCATGCAAACCTTAAAAAAAAACAGTAGGGTGTCATTTCACTTAAATATATCTTAAAAAAATTTAAGTTTTAAATTAATATGGGTCTTTTGACCACCTTAGAAAAAAAAAACTTGACCACCCTAAAAAAAAAACTTGAGCACCCTTAATAACAATTGAGCCCATTAAAAATAAAATTCAACTTCTCCAAAATTTTGGTCCATTGGAAGTTGAACAAAAAAATTGCAAGAAATACAATGTTCACAATATTTTTACAATATTTTCGTAACAAATCCTAAATAGCAGGTTGTTACTGGTAAACAAAAATAATAATTTCAATAGTAAGTTCAAATTAAAATCAGTAAAAACTTATCACCTAGGCTTTGTTGTGAAAGTGTTGCAAAAATGTTGTGGATATAACACTTCTCAAAAATTGCCCAAACAAAAAAAATTAGCCTAAAATCTCAAATCAAACGTTTAATTGCGCTTTTTTAAATTATGTTTTCAAATAGCATATTTTAAAATCACTATTTTTTATATATAAAAAAATGCACACTTTTTAAATGGTTAGTTTGTTAGTGCTTACTTTAGTCTTTAACCGAATTTGTTGGATTTATGTGATATATTTTTTCAAAAAGATAATGCATTTTGTTTATATTAGTACTTATTTAGGCAATATGTTAGTAATTGAATGAGGGATCAGTAGCTTAATAATTACTTGGTTTTATACATTGAAAAAGATGTAGCTGACAACATTGATAGTGAAACTATTATATCACACAATGATTTCAAAATATGAAAACTTGTGAAATGAAATTTTAAAACTTTATGTATTTGCATATGTTTTTATTTTGTGATGTTAATATATTCAAGTTTTATTATTATTAAAAAAATTTAATTGAATTGTTTTTAATGACCACCTTGAAAAGAATTTTTGGAGCCGCCCTTGCCCACCAAACCTTAGAGGAGGTTTTTGTAATTTACTTTTTAAGGGGACTATCAAGTATCAAACATTCAAATTTAAGGCAGACCAAAAGTATGTTGATTAATTAAGAGGAAAAAAAAATTAAGTTAATTAGATGATAATTGATTTTTTTTTTTTTTGAGAAGATAATTGATGTGGTAAAGATTTTTAGAAGTGAGTTGATACTTATTTGAAGTAATAAAATAAAATCCAAATTAGTTTTGTTAAGTAGTCTCATTTTGATGTATTTGTATTGGCTTTATTATGTGCCGAATTTACTTATGATTTTCCATATTTTGATGTATTTTCTAGGGGGATTACATGTTGCATTAGCTGGTGTGCTTGAGCCCTAGAAAAAGTTCGTCAAAGCAGTTCATAGTGGGTTTGCGACTTGCTTGCTAACAAGATTGCCCACGCAAAGCTGCCACACATCAATAAAGGAGGAGTCTTTCTGTCCTTTATGTGTTCTGACCTAGCTAGCTCGTTGTTAAATATATTAGCAACGCGATGTGTTATATCATGTTGTATGCTAGAGTGGATGCAAAAGGAGAAGCATAGAATAGGAACACTGAAAACACGTGAGTTACGTGATTCAGCCTTGTCGGCCTACGTCCACGGAGGAATATTTTAGGGACTACATATTTATTATATAAGAGTGTAGTACAAAGCATGTGTTATAATGAACTATAACATTAGTATATATAAGCGACTAAACTCTGGACTACTAGTACAAGTAGGAGTGGGCTTGGGCCTATTACATTAGGCTAATATGTTTAATATATCTCTAACACCCTCCCTCAAACTCAAGACGAAAACTCAATGAAGGCTTGAGGTTGGATAAGCATGAGAAGATTCCTTAAAGAATGCCCTTGAAGAAACCATAATGAAGAATGTGCCAATTGACCAATTTTGGAGCTTCAAATGAAGAAACGGAGTCCAAAATCGAAATCTACGCAAAAACCTGAGCAAGATAGGCCCTTTTGGAAATTTTGACTTTTAGTCATGGTCAGTGCATAAAGTTAAAGTCAACGATCAACAACAGTGCAGCAGTTAGAGTGATCCTGGTCGGATCCGGATTTTCGAGTCAATTTCAGTTCAGGTCATGGATCTATGTTGCAATATTGCTAACGTCATTTGATGACGTGTTCTAGGGCTTGCGTGGCTGCTGACGTGGAGTGAGTGACGTCATGAAGACATCAGCAAAAGTCTTCTAGTGTATGTGAGACCCAGGAGGCGTGTGTAACCAACGGTTAGCACGTAGAGGCGCGCATTTCGTCGGATAAGGGCCAAATTCTCAGGTTTCATAAATCAGCGAACAATAAGGCCTATATAGCGGTGCATGTGACCAAAATCTGATCAAGGAGTTAAGAATCCTTGGCAGCGCATGTAAGGAGGGTCAAAGCCTTTGTCCGCGCTTGGAGGCATGTGCAGCTACTAATGGGGACGAGTTTCTTGGGTTTTGATCACAGTAAGCCATTAAGCACGGCTATTTGGTTGGTTTCATTAGGCAAAGCCTCGATGTGCACAAATCTAAAAGAGAGAGGCACGGATTGTTTGGGCTTGTGATCTGAGACACAGCAACAACACAACAACGATGGTTCCGTGGGAGCAGTGTGATGCAATGGGCCCTAATTTGAAAGCAAGCATGGACACTATTGTGGATCTGTGCTACGCATGTATTAATCTTCTCTGTTGTGTAGAGATAGTTGTTTAATGCCAAGAATGAAGTTTGGCTCTAATACCATGTTAATTATATATTAAACGCGATGTGTTATATCATGTTGTATGCTAGAGTGGATGCGAAAGGGAAAACATAAAATAGGAACACTAAGAACATAAGGGTTACATGGTTCAACCTTGTCGGCCTACGTCTACAGAGGAATCTCTTAGGGGCTACATCTTTATTATGTAAGAGTGTAGTACAAAGCATGTGTTATAAAAATATGAGTATATATAGGCGACTAAATCTTAGACTATTAGTACAAGTAGAAGTCGGCTTGGACCTATTACATTGGGCTAATATGTCTAATATATCTCTAACACTCGCAACCAGTTAAAAACTAGGGTCGGGACAAATTGATCTTACCTGCAAACAACTCATTTCCACAACAACAACACACAATAAACACCAATCCTTTAAATGATGAATAAATAATTAAATGAGTTATTTTCTATATGGACAAAATTTAGCTACAAAATTGATTGTAACTTTAGCCTACAACCTTACTCAATATCTTTTTATTGGAGGTGAATTTTAACAAATTCATCATTGGATTATATCTTCTTCTTATATCCTCCATATTTGCAAAATTTCTAAAAAATTAATATAAGCTTATAGATTATATAGTAAATAATATCTTATTGACATAAAATTTGATATTTGTATTAAGAGTGTAAAGAACATGCAATTTAATGGTTAAATTTTCAAAATATGTAGTAATGTTTATTTTATTAAGTAAATTTATAGCCTTAAGCTACAACCAATTTTGTAACTAAACTTTATCCTTTGTATATTTGTTTTTAATGATGATAAAGAATTGCCAATTATTTAAATAGTAATTCATTTTCTTATGTCCACTCTTTTTTTTCTTTTTTCTTTTTAAAGTTATATTGTGTACCTATTTATGATTACAATTTTTTTTATTAAAAAAAATGATTACAATGTCTACTGTATAGCATTCTATTTTGTGTTTCAAATTATTAAATTTTCCTACTTTCTAAAATTTATATCAATAATTTCCAATTGGTATCTTACATAACTGTATTATCAATGTCCTCACTTATTTACTAGCATTTCATGCATTTTTGCTAACTACTCAAACTCAAAAATAATGATTTTTTTTTCAAACTCATCTAGTAGCTCACAGGTTAGCAACTAGTATCTTAAATCTTGAATTATATGAATTGCCGAATTGAATTGAATAATTATATATTGTACGAGTTTGTATATAGTTTCATATGATCATATTTTTATTAGGTGAAAACCGAACTAAATTGGCCTTAGTAGGAAGAATGTCTTTAGCAACTCTCCAAGCAAAGTTTCTAACCTTGCGAGGTACTTGTATTTTCCATATAAATATATATATATAAATATATATATAAATAATTTTTTTTTTTTTTTCTAGAAAGAACGCAAACTACTACTATCTGAAGTAGAGCCACACACATTAGATCCCTCCATCTCCAAAGCAATCTTGTAAGCACTCCTAACAGTAAAAAAACCATTTGAAGTCTCACATCAGATTTGTTTATCACTTGGCAACCGGTTGCTTAAGGGAATTCCAGCAATATTTTCAACCTCAAAAGGAAGGAAAGCTTGTTTAAGAATATCTAAATTCCAAGTCTTCTTATCCACATCAATTAGATCACTTACCAAAGAAACCCGTGGACATGAACTTCTAGGAGAGATAATTTTATGTGAAAAAGAATTAGGAATCCACTTATCATCCCAAATCCGAATACACTGACCATTCCCCCCACAAGCCAGCTAACACCCCTCTTAACAATCTCCTCAGCCAAATGAATACTCCTCCAAAAACACACCAACCATTCCACCAATAACTTGGTGACTTTGGAATATAGTAACATGTGATTGGATTATTAATTTATTTTGCCAAATCCCCTTTGTTGCTTTACAACAAAGCAAATCTCTTTCTCAAAAAATGTTCAAGTTAATGTCTGCTCTTAAGAAACCATTTTAGAAAAAAAAAATTTATCAAGAATTGAAAAAGCTGTCAAAAAATTCAACGATTTTTTCAATTTTTAATAAAAAAATTTCTAAAATAATTTACTAACATATACTCTAAGGATATACGATAGAAAACCCCTAAAAAATCAACAAAGCAACCTCAGTGGAGGATGGAAAAAATTTATTAAAGAAAAAAAAAAAAGTTTATAAAGGACAGATGTTTACAAGTATCGAACTAAATAAAGGTGGGGGATCCTCACACACAGCTCACCGTTCTGAATTGGCAGCCTCAAATAGGCTTTGGCCGCTCTATTACTAAAAATGATGAAGATGATATTGTCACATGCCTAAATTTAAAAAAAATAAATAAAAAATTTGGGTGCGACTATATTGGTATTATTGAATTTTGAAATCATCAATCAGTTTGGTCAACGAATGCCATTCAAAGATTCAAATGGGAATGTAAAATAAGTAAAACACGGACCGAAATCTCTTGCCGTTTTGGTTCGTATCGTAACGGTATCAGAGAAAGAAAAGTCACCTCTTTGAACAGCTATAGCCAATCGTATCGTCCACCAACAAAACATCTTTCCTTTTTTTATACTGTATTATTTTTAACACAACCAGCGCAGAGTTTTCATACTCTGTCTGTCCATTATTGTCAAAGTTTATATTTTTATTTATTGGGATTCCTGTATTTTTTTTTTTTTTGGTAAAAGATTTATTGGGATTCCTAGTATCTTATATATATACAAGTGGATAAAAAAAACACGGTGGCTCCAGATTCCCAAGAAGATCCGTACTCCATACAGCTTCTTTAGAGTGAGTTCCACCTCTGCCCCTGCTTTTTTTTCTTCTCCTTGTATTATTGGTTGTTTCATTTGATAGATGTTTCTTTGATCTCGTGTTTCTCTCTGCCTAATCTATGTTCTTACATATGGAATGATTGTGTCGCAGTACGTGTGTGTCTGTGAAGAATATCCTTAAATGATGAATGAGTTTTGTTTTCTTTGTTCGGTTTTTTATTAATGGGTTATTGGTTATGAAAATTAGAGTTTTGAGTAGTTTGAAATATACTTTTTTTTTTTTTTTTGGCCATGAATTTTATGATGAATTAAAGCCTAAAAGTCAGCTTGATTAGTTGTAGATAAAGACGAGTTGTTTAATAGGTTGGAGCAATACTTTTGTAGATGTGAAGAGTCTCTTGTTTCATTGAACAGGGTTTGTGTTCTTCAAATGAGCGTTCATTGTTTGATTATATTTACAAGAAATAGGTGGAATGGTTATGATTGAATTATGAGTAAAAAATCATGGAATGGTTGGCTTAAGCAACTCAATTGAGTGGCATTTCACACTAGAAGTCAAATTATATAGGTGGTTTAGTTTTATTTTCCTAATAAATTAGAATTATTTTAACAATAAAGGGAATTCAAAAGCATGAGGGGCCATACCCTGGATATACTAAAAGAAGTTCAATTGAGATACTAGGAATGGACTGGAACATATATATATGAAAAGTGAATGGACTACTAAATAACTACTCATTGATACATGATTTGCAATTACTTGTAGGACCTGGTTGAAAGGAAACATTCGTCATGGCAACCCCTCATGAAAATGTGCCTCCTGCCAATCTTGAGGTTTGTGATCAAATATCCATTTCCTTCAACTAGGGATTATTGCCGCAGAATACTCTTAAAAAAAACTCTGATTTACATCTGCTGTCATTTACAGGGAAAGTATATTGCAATTGTAGTATGCTGGCTTCTAGGAAATGGGTGCCTCTTTTCATGGAACAGTATGCTGACAATAGGAGATTACTATTCTTACTTGTTCCCGGTAAACCAAGTCTCTTTTTATGCATTATTTCATTATATTAGCTTTTGGAGATATTTGGATCTGTAAAGGCATGCCTTCATGACTTGCAGGCCTGCAAATCCTTTCATCAAAACTAAATTCTACGATTTAAATACATGATCTAACCTCATTGTTTTTCCTCATTAAACTTGCATTACATATTAGTTTGAGCAGAGATTTGTACTACTTTGTTCAATAGCATGCTTTCACATTTTTTCCAATCAAGTCACTGAAACTGAAATTGACCACGCTTTTAGTTGGTATCATTTAAAACTTATCAAGATTTTGAACTATTTAGTCTGTGAAAGTCTCGGATATTCTTCTCTTCCCCTATCATTCTTCTGCTGTCCCATGCTGCTTCACAGATTTCATCTTTATTATGGTGATTCTATAGACAAATCTAGAACAACTATCCTGATATTCTGATTGATTTACACACTAGTCTTGTTTGATTGTCCAGAATCAGATAAATTGATTTTATTATGTTATCATTTTGTTTAATTGGGTTCATTTTACCTTAACTCAGAGTTGTTCTTGATAGTACCCAATGAATATCTTTTGTATCATGTTATAGGTCTAAATTTGGTGAACCATAATGTATATGTTGTACTCCCATTTTTTAGAATTTTTCTAAGTTTTAATTATAAGAATGTTAATAGTTGTTGCTGCAGCAATAAATTTCCTGAGTGATTAAGGTTCTTTCTTTTTTACCTATGCAGAAATACCATTCTTCAAGGGTCCTTACTCTTGTTTATCAGCCATTTGCATTTGGAGTACTTGCCGTTCTAACATACAAGGAGGCAAAAATCAATACTAGACGAAGAAACCTGTTTGGATATATCCTGTTTTTCATAAGTTCTCTTTTGGTTTTAGTAGTACGTACAGTCTGCCTTTACAATACTTATATATTCTAATATACACCTGAACTCTACCAGATCCTGTTCATTACATAAATTATTAACTCGAAAAAAAATTATTAATCCTTTGAGATAATTTTAATTCCATTCTTTTTTTTATCTTCTATTATTCTGTCATAGTTGGATTTAGCAACTTCTGGAAAAGGAGGAATTGGACCTTTTATTGGATTATGTGCCATTAGCGGTGCTTTTGGACTTGCAGATGCTCATGTACAGGGTGGAATGGTTGGGGATCTCTCCTTCATGCAACCTGAATTCGTTCAGGTCAGTATTCATGACTTGCAATATAACTTGTTCAATAGTTTCTTAGAACAATTACCTTATCTAATTTTTAGTTTATGATTGGTTACTTGTCTTATAATTTTCAGTCTTTCTTTGCTGGTTTGGCTGCATCAGGGGCTATAACCTCTGCTTTGAGGTTAATTACAAAAGGAGCTTTTGAAAATACCAGGGGTGGTCTTCGCAAAGGAGCCCGTATGTTCAAATCCCTATTACTTTAGATTCCCATCAAAAACAAAAAGGGGGGGTGGGGAGAACATCCCACTATTTTTGCTATTGTTGAAGAATAAATGTTAGATTTTGTGGTTACGTATTTCCTATTATATTTTAGGAATCCATATTTTCAATTCCCTGTTATTTTGTGTGTCCTTTCATGGATTTCCATAGTACATGTTGTGTTTCTTCATCTTGGATGGTTGTTAACTTGACTTGGGATTAATTTGAGATCCCAATCCACTATGAGTTTCTTGCTCTCTATTTGTGAGCTCATCAAATTCATTTCAAGTCTAGATATGTGTATCTCAGATATTTTCTGATTGCATGCCATTTCTTGCATCCATTACTGTTAACACTTGAGTGATACAGGAAATTAATGAGTAGTTTATGCTAATACTTTATTAAGTAAAAGGTCATAAGACGCCAAGAGCCTTGTAGCACAATTGGCTGCTCCTAGTGTTTTCAACGAACACTTCTAGGGTTCAAATCCTCCCTTTCCGATTGTAAATATTGAATTATCAAAAAAAATAAAATAAAATGCATAAGACAAATAAATTGATTTAATAGCTGCATTTCTATTACTTCCATTTATGATTTATTTGGCTCTTTTAAAATTTAATAGTTGTCACTCAAGGTATGCCTGACTTTGGGGGCATGCTCTGATTGTAAGGGTGTGCAATTCATTAAATGGCTCTTGCTTACTACTGAGTGCTGATTTCTTCTCTTGCTTGTTGCTTACCCTTTTTGTTGTTGATAATTTATTAGTTAAGACAGAAAAGCATTCTCTTACACTGTCTGAAACAATGTTTCTAAAACTTATATTATTTTGTGTCCACTGCAGTTTTGTTCTTTTCCCTTTCCACCTTTTTCGTGTTTCTTTGTGTTCTTCTCTATGCATTTGTCTTTCCAAAACTCCCAATTGTGAAGTATTACCGCTCAAAGGCAGCCTCAGAAGGATCAAAGACTGTTTCAGCTGACCTTGCTGCTGGTGGCATCCAAACATTACCACATCAACAGGCATTTCTCTTTCTTTAATGAAATGTCAGAAAAAATCCCTAGTAATTAAGTTAATCTTTGGTAAGATATTGAAATTTTGCAGGCAGAGGAAGATCCAAAACAACTTGAGCGGCTAAGCAACAAAGAACTGTTACTTCAGAACATTGATTATGCGTTCGATATGTTTCTGATATATGTGCTGACATTATCTATTTTCCCTGGGTTCTTATCTGAAGATACTGGTTCACACAGTTTAGGTACATGGTATGTGTGTATCCACAGTTACAATATTAGTTTAGTGCCTGGCTGGTTCCTTCAGCCAGTAAATTATTTATTCCATCCATCTCTCTTTCCTTAATTATCATTTTTTTCTCTTTCCATCCATCTTTAGATATGTTATTCCATCCATTTCTCTCTGTATGCTTTTCTTTTTTGTGTGTATGTGTGGTGATGTTCTCATAACTGGTGATAATTTCAGGTATGCTCTTGTTTTGATAGCAATGTATAATGTGTGTGATCTCATCGGAAGATACATTCCACTCTTGAAATTCCTGAAGTTGGCATCACGGAAAGGTCTCATGATAGCAATTCTTTCTCGGTTCTTACTCATTCCAGCATTCTATTTCACTGCAAAGTATGGCGACCAGGGCTGGATGATATTGCTGACATCCTTCTTGGGGTTAACTAATGGTTACCTCACTGTTTGTGTCATGACTTCTGCACCAAAAGGCTACAAGGTTAGTTCACTAAATGCCACTCCAAAGTAGCAGATATTTTAAAATTAAAGTTGATTTCTAAGAGAACTTATATGCTTCTGATACTTCTAGGGACCGGAGCAAAATGCCTTGGGAAACCTTCTGGTGTTGTTTCTTCTAGGAGGTATTTTTGCAGGGGTAACACTGGACTGGTTATGGCTAATAGGTAAAGGCTGGTGAGTGCTGATTCTGGCTGATTTGAAGGAAGCAAAATGTTCTTAGATTGTGAAGGAAAACATATTATGGGATAAAGATTCATTTAGGATGGAAATATGAAATGTGAGCCATTCTTTAGAACTTGCTTCCACACTTTTTTCTGAATTGTAATGTTCTGTAATGTTCTAAGTGTTGAATTAAAAGTGTTTTTCCACATCAAACTCACATCGTATTCCCAAAGCTAGCAACTCTTTTCCTTCCTTTTCTGTATGATGGAATTTGTTTTTAAAGAAAATGATTAGTACAGATGCAACAAACTTCAGACTACAGAAAACATAAGGCCTCCAATAGAAGCTTGAAGTAAAAGCAGTGAAGCATAACTTGCAGGAAGTGAAAGAAGACCTCTAACATTATAGCACTGAATGGAATGGAAGCTCTAGAGAAACACAGACTCTACCTTACTTGTAACCTTTCCTTCATTTCGTTTGTCCTTGATTGCTGCTGTTCCACTCTTCTTTTCTTTAATATGGCTGGTCGTAATTAATTGTGAAGGAAACAATGTATTCATCAAATACGTATGTATTGTATTTGATGAATACATGTGGAAATGATACTTGTTTCCGATGATACCTTTGATATCCTCACTTTATCTTACCATAAGTGGACAGGCTGATTCGAGAGAGTGATCTACAGCTCAAAGAACTACACACCATAATACAGTGCATAATACGAAGAAAAAATGATTCTCTATTTAAAACAGATCCATTTAATGATTCTGATTAAATATTACAAATTAAAAGTTGTATCTAATGCCACACTCTGTTTACTATTAATTCAATATATATATATATATATATATATATATATATATATATATATATATAAACCATGAATTTGAATCATCTAATTTAAGTGAAAATGGAGTGACATTCCAACCGTCAATCCCTCTAGCAGGTTATGAGCTAGCTTGAGTCCAGTAATAGCAATAACAGAATGTTGAAGTGGGAGGAAATAATGTGCAAATATCGTTACATCCAAGCCCCAGGCCCCAACATCCTTTTTTTCTTTTTTTGTTTTGCTACGTCAGGCATTTTACGTTGTATATGAATGTGAGATATTGAGGCTCTTATATATGAATGTGTAAATAAATATATATATATATATATATATAAATTTTTACCCCCCACCCCCAAGAAATAGTCAATAGCCATTATTGTTATTATTCTGTATTATTGTACTACAAAAACAATTTATTTATAGATTGTATCATTGGTATAACCACTTTGTAAACAAGGATGGGTAGCATTTCATTATTATCTTTTATGTTGTCTTTCTATAAGACAACTTTTGTTATAAATAACTATACACTCTTTTTTAAAGAGGCAATGAATAATATTCAGAGACTCTTAGTTTAGTGTAATAGAAATTTTTATCCTAATTATCGGAAAAGGTTCTTATTTAGCTTGTCCCTATTTTAGTAAATGATACCCTTTTTAAAAATAAAATAAAATATATGCATAATGGCCTTTTCCCCCCAAGGAATTTATTTATAAGAAAAATTTGCTTACAAAAGTCCACCTTGTGAGCTTGATCACGGGCCTGCCTTTGAGAACTGGGAATGATTAACCAACTTTTTTTTTTTTTTTTTTTTGAGAAAAATGATTAACCAACCTAAAAAACAAAGAAGTAACTATTTATTGACCCAATTCTTGAGAGTGCTAATCTCTCAACTCCACAGAATTCCTAAATAAGAAATTTCTCCGCTTTAACACATCTCTAATAATTGAAATTAGGTTGCATAATGTCTGAGTCTCATTCTTCTTAACATGTTCCAACACCAAACTAGCATCACCTTCAACCAAAATTAAATAATTATAGGACCATACACTTTTACACAAATTTTAACACAATTGTTTTATGCAGCTGACTAAGTGGCAGAGAAAAAATGTTGAGCTAATGTGAAAATGTCAAACAATCAATTACAGTCTACCATATAAGACAGTTGTGACAAAGAAAGTGTAAAAATGTCTGCTACTAAAATTATTCACCAAAATTTCCTTCCAGTTGCTAGCTAGGTCCAAGGCCTATTTCATTGCTAATGCTTCAGCTTTTTTTTTTCTGGTTCACATGTATAATCGTTGTGTCTAGGCTAATTAGCTTGATGCATCGAGAACCCAACATTAGATAGTCCATTTTTTTGGAATATTTTTTAGCCATTCTTCGAAGGCATTGTCTATTGACAACCCTCCAAAGCTAATGAAATTCTTTATAGTGATAACGACTTCCAAATGAACTTTCTCCTTTTCCATACAAACTGTATTCCGTAGCTTCCAAATAGAGTCGAATGGTGATGACATCAAATAGGACGAATTCATGCTCTCATATTCTCGAATTCATGCTCTCTTTGGGCTTACAATAAACTTCTCCAGTTTCCACTAGCTCTGTACTCTGTAGTGTTAACCGGTAAAGTGCTGATCCTAAATCGATTTTTTATTTGTTTTCCCTATTTCCTCTGCCTCTTATACTAAGGAGGCCTGGCATCTCGAATCTAGCCAATTCTATAAGTCCTATCCGTAACCACATGACATCCAAGATAGTAAAGCATTCAATTAGTCTGTGTATAATAGAAAAATGTATAGAATTTACGCAGTTTTATCTTAAAATGATTCACATCAGTTTATGTATAATTATGTAAATTTACAAATTTGCTGCCGTAATCGTGTAAATTGACACTAATACTATTCATTTTGCATTTGATTGTTTATTCTTTCTTTACATATTTTGAGGATAAAATAAGAGAGAAAATTGTTGTATATGAAGAAAAAAAAATTAATCAAGAAAAATTAATATTTTAATGAAATGTAGTCTAAAATAAATAATCTAATATGTGGTATTTTTCTCTCAAAAAATAATATGTGGTATTTTAAAAAGTGAGTATGTAAAATAGAAAAAAATAAGTTCTTAAGCTAAAATAGAGAAAAAAAAATTTGCAACAACTAAGGTAAATGCTCTTACTTAAAATATTAATATCATTTGATAGATCCATGGGTCCATCCAATTATATGGGCCAAAACTGATGGAACCTTAACCGCATACCCAAAGAAAGGATAGTGATTACTGGGCTTTAACCATTCGTTGGCCCATTAATCCAATTAATTTTACCCATAAAATCTAAGATTTAATTCTTATACCAAAATTAGATAAAGTGTGAAATTAGAGGGAACTTGGTATTTTCACTATCGAAAAAGGTGAAAATTTCCCTCTCCAATCTAAGGATGGGCCCTCCAGCTTGCATATAGTCGGCTTGAGACTATTAAGAATGTCTACAACTCCTTGGATGAGGTTTCATTTTGTTGGATCATGGATCCATCGAGAAGAAGCTATGGCTACTTAAAATCTAACTAAATGGTCTCTCAACCACTCTATTTTTTCGCTGTTTTGAATTGGGCGTTGTCCCCTAAGGGCTAAGGCCCATGTCATCTTGGAGGAGCCATCTCTCTAGTGTATTTTGTTGGTGTGCCTATGTTGTTTTTGCTTTTCTGTTGATGTTGATGTTGACGTTGATGTTGATAAAAAAAAATTTATTCATAAAAATAAAAAATAAAAAAGATGGAGAATAATAATTTATGGTGTACTTAGAGCTGTAGATGAACCAAGCCGATCATGAACAACTCGGGTTCAACTCAATAAAAAACTCGTTTATGTTTGTTTGTTTATAAATAAGTCAAACTTGAATCTTAATTTTAGGCTCGTTTAATAAACAAGCCGAGCCCAAGCAAAAAAAATTGTTCACGAACAAGCTCGTGAGCTATTAGGCTTGATACACAACAATTTAAGCATAGACTCATTTATGAGTTTATATGTGTTAGTTAAATATACTCATTATACATATCTTAATACTGACATGGCCAACATAGGACCACTACTTATTACCTTAATTTTTTCCTTCCCTCTAAATTGATTAAGAACCACTTTAGACTATAGTTACATTTAAAAATTAATTAATTAATTAAGTAGGCCACATATAATACTTTCCTATCAATCATTTAAAGTAAAGTTATGAAACATGTTAGTATTTTTCTCATTCATAATAGTTACAAATAAGTATTTTTTTAGTTTTTCACCATCTAACGTAAATGTAAAAATTGTATTTTGAACAACTACTGAAACTGTAGACAATATATGATGAATGAATGAATTTAAATATGTAAATTTTTAATTTGAATAATAACTAATCATAAGTAAGACTAGATGCATGATAAAATGAATATACTATTTTTTTTTCTTAATTTTAGAAATTTAAACATTTGATAATGTAATTTTTTTAGATCTCAAGCTCAAAAACTTGATCTAAGCTTAAGTTTGAACTTGATATTAAGCTTGAGCTTGACTTGACTTTGTTATAAGTTCAGGCTTGGATTCAGCTTTTGATTTTTCTTGACGAGCTAATCTTGAACATTCACTACTCGACAAAGCTCGGCTCGTTTACCATGCGTACTAAATGAAATTAACATGGAAAAAAGTGACATTCAATCAATTTACAATTGCAACAGTACAATACAATAGCAAATTTATCAGCTGCAAACTAAGAACAAAATTATTAAGTTTCTAAATTTGTTACATTAAAAAAAATAAAAATAAAAATAAAAGAAAAACCTCTGTCCAACCAAATCAAAAACTGAAATTTCACAAATTTCATGAGTTTATAAATCTATTACATAATTAAAAATAAAATAAGAAATCACCTTTATCCAAACCAAATAAAATACCTAAATCTCCCATTAATTCGTAGATTACAATCACCACATTGTTATAATCAAGCAGCAAACTCAAATAAAGCTATCAAACCAAATAGAAGACCAATGTCAACCATGGAAATAGAGTCCTAGGGAGAAGCTTGTTGTGGGTATAGATGTGAAGGATGAGCACCAAATCATGGATATTGCATGTCGGTACTAGCGGAGTCTATCAAAGAGGCTGGGAGCAGAAAAATATATTTGAGTTGAAGAAGATAACGAAGGCGAGTGGGTTGAGGACAAGCCAAGGTTCAGGGAGGTCTAGAATGACTCGGAGAAGGGAACTGAGTCAACAATGGAATCGTGAAGATGGAGGTGGACGAGGACAAGAGATCTGTGGTAATAACTCTTATGATTTTCTTTAAATTTTTTATTTAAAAATCCCATATGGCCCATTTTTGTTGTTGGATAAAATTATTTCTCCGAAAAAAAGTTGTTGGATAAAATTGGTATTTTATGTTACTTTTATTCTTTTGGGAGAAAAAAATTTTCCTATCTTATCTTTTAAACCTACTAATTTTCTGCTTTTATGTTTGAAAAATTAACAGATATCCAAAATCCAAATCTATACTTTTTCAATTAAATCCAAAGAAATCACAACGATTACGAATATAATCCAAGAAAACAACAATGCAATTTTGAAAATTTTATTTTCTTTATGATGTATGAATAATAATTTCTTCTAAAGATTTTATTGAGAAAGTAATAATATATTGAGGATATTTGTTCATTTCCTAAACATAAAGATAAAAATTGTGAACTATCACAAATATAAAGGAGGAAAGTGTTTTTCCCTCTATTTAGTTATTTATTCATTTATTGTAAGTGATAATAAGAATGGGCACGTGATTTGTGAAAATATAATATTTTGTTAAATATTTTGCTAAATTACAGATTGCATCCTGTAACTTTGACTAAAATTAAATTCATTCATATAAGTTCGCTTTCATTCAATTCAATCCTATAAATTTTAACTTTTTTCTCTTTGGTTCTCCTATCCACTTCCATTAGAAGATTTTTGTCTAGTGTTCCAAAACAATTGTTTTAAACAATGTCGTTTGAAGTGTTATTGTCGACTTTCATTTAATGGAAGTGTTATTGTACATGGATTCCACTTTCATTTAATGAATTATGAGGCAGTTTTCCACTTCAAAAAAAAAAAAAAAAAAAAAGTGTTATTGTCAACATAATTTTAACGGGATTGACAGGAAGACTATATTGAATAAATTGGAAATTTAAAGGATTTAATTTAACGAAAGTGAAGTTATAAAATTTGAATTTTAGGCAAAATCAAAGGATTCCATTTATAATTTTTTTTTAAAAATTATAATTTAGCGAAATTTGTTAGCATTATGCAATTTTGCCTATTATAAATAATTGAATGATAACATTGTGCATTTGCATAGTTTCGTTGAGGTGGCGGCTTTGAAGTTTGAACTTGACCCATAGTTTAAACTTTAAAGAGTAAAGTAAAAATTAAATCCAAAGAGTGAAAGATTTGGCACAGGTAGTACTGGGTGGTATATTTGCTCAAATCTGATGAAAAAAAAAGGAAAAATTATTTTATTTAAAAAAAAATCTTCTTCTTTTTTTATGAGAAAAATAAAATCTAGTTTAATTATTTATTCGGTAAAAAGTGAGACTAAAACTGGATTTACAGAATAACCCCACAACAAAAAAATAATTTAAGGTCTGTTTGGTGAGTGAGTTTGAGAATTGTTGTTTAGAGTTTTTTGAAATTTTTTAAAAAATATGTGAGTAAAAAAATGTGTAATGTTATTTAAAATATAAAAATGTGAGTTTGAGTAGATGACCAAACAGTCCCTTAGTCTTACCATAACCCAAATCAATCAATAATACAATTGTTTACATTGCAATTTGCAATGCGACCAACATACTCAGTCCTAGGGAGATGCTCATGCTCTCCTGGTGCTCCGTGAGTTGGTACCTCGTCGAGTGTACCAAATTGTTTAATCCGCGCAATCCAAGCTGATTTCTTTCAGTTTGTAGTCTTTTTTGCACAAATCCCAACATAAATAGGTTCACTACTGTTTGGCTCCTTAATCTAGACATGTCACATCTTACGAAAATCATCTTCATGATTCAATATAATAATTGCTAATTTAAAATGAAGATTGAATCCGACTAATTATTTTTGTCCTCTTAACTTAAATTATTGAAAAACAAATTATTTTTGTCCTCTTAACTTAAATTTTTTTTTTTTATCTTTAAATTATTGAAAAATGTTCTCTTTTTTTATCCTTATTTTTGTTTCTTAATTATTAGAAAAAAAAACTCTTTCACAAAATATTTTAAAAAAATTAGGGAGGAAAAAAATTTATTAGTAAAATTTTGAGACCAAAATATAATTTAACCTAAATTTTTTTTTTTTTTAGAATTAATGATATATCAATTTGTAAAAATTACTAATAAAAAATTTATAATATTCTTACCACCGCTTTGTTGTAGGACATTAAGGACATGACTTTGTGATGTCTAATAATTGTAGAACCAATTATCTTGTATAAAATTTGAAGCAATCTTTTTTTTTTTTTTTTTGAGAATCAATTTGAAGCAATCTTAATTGGGTCAATTGCCCAATAGTTCTTACATTCACGTTGTCCCTACTAGTCCTTTACCCAAACAGTTTCAAATTTGGAAGAGAGACATTGCATAAAAACATATTAACATGGCTTCATCAATGCTGAAATTTTGGCAAAAATAATGGAGGGTAAAAAATCTACATATATAGTGTATGTTTTAGCACAGCTCCAAAAGTATGGAAAACAGGCTGAAATTTACGGTGGGCAAAAAGACAAAAACAGCCCTGACAACCCGTTTGTCAACTAGCTTCACGTGACCTGACCTGACCCGACACAGGATACCAAAAACCAGGGCAAAAAGGCACAGAGGCCACGGCCCCCCTTTTTTTAAACAAACAGAAACAGAGAAACTAGAATGATTAGGGGCAAAACGGGAAACCAAGAAATGGACGGTGGTGATGAGGACTCCTCATTCTCGAATTGCAGGGAATCAACGGCCAGTGGCATGTTCTCTTGGTCGGGGCTACACGTGGACTCGTGTAGCGGAGGGTGCGCACTGTACATGATGGCGCGTAATACAGCAGAGACCGTTGGAATGTAAGCCGTTTTGTTACGGGCAAGAAGCCACGTCAGCCCCATGAGCTGGCAGTCCCTGTTGAACATCTTGCTTGCTCTGTCGGTTGTGGGCTTGTCCCCCGTTCCGTTTTTGTACCCACCCTTCAGCTGTAGTTATCAACAATATACAAGGGTATTTTAGTCAATGCAAATTCAATTATCGTATTTTCATAAAAGTTGGAAAAAAAAAATTAGTGAAATTGGTATTTGTGTTAGCGTGACTAAGAAGTAAATCTTGGTGAATGGCTGAATTGTGTGTGATTGACAAGATGGGAAAAGAGGAGAGGATGCACATTGTAAGGTCATTTTCTAGGGTGTATCGGAATGACTGTGGTTACGTTCATAAAATGGCGAAGTGTGACTTCCACTTTCATTGTCATGTTAGATGTGTCCTTATCATCAGGTTTGAGGCAAATCAATATCTTTCATTTGTTAAAATGATTTTCTTCTAAGAGCGCATAATAATTAATTATTTTTAAAAATATTTTCTTAAAAATTAAAAAAATATTAGACAACTTTTTTAATTTCTAAAAAAATATTTTCAAAAATGGATGGCTTAACCGGACCCTTGTTAAAAATGTGTCCCCTTGGGCTTTGCTATAGCTTATTTTCTTGCTTTGTTTAAAAATTATGATTATAATTGGCATAGTTTATATGAGACTTTTTTTTTTTTCAACTAACTTGTAGTTTTATTTATAATATTTTCAACAAAAAATTTTCAATTTCAATTAAATAAATTGTTTCCAAATCTTAAATTAGCAAAAAGTTTTTATTTTTTAATAATAAAAATCGGTTGGACAAAAGTATATCTGAATTTAAAAAATACCAAACCAAACATGCACTAACTATGACCCAATTAATAATGAATTTGGCATTTAGAGCATTGGACACATGTCCAAAAATAAACCAGTCCTGATTAATGATAATCCGGTCATGCAGATAGAATTTTATGTAAGAATCTACAAAATGAATATGTGGAGCGAACTCATTTCAGTCCAATGGACAGAAATTTAACCTATAAATCTTAAACAAGTACCTCTATCTCATAAAAAAATACCAACTTAACGTATCAGGATTTGGGAACAATACTAAAATATAACAAATAAAAATCCAACAATGCATGAGACCTTCACTGTAATTGCCATGCTAAAAGCTTGAATGCCCATAGCCTAATTCATAACTCAATATAGATTATAGACCAATCCAATCATTCCCATATGATCATAATTTCAAAGCTAAGTACATAACTTTCAAAGTTAGGTAACACCCCACCCACCTCCCCTCCATATAAATCCAAACTATTAAACTAAAAAGAACCACGTTGGATAACAAATCCGGGAACCACTACACTTAATAAATCAATTCTTGACAATGCAAAATCTATAATTTTTTTTTTTTAAAAAAAGTTTGAAAGTTCAATAATTGAAATTGAAATTGAAATTGAAAGTGAAAACTGACCTTTTGGAGTGCCCCAAGGCACTTAGTACAGCCAGAATAAGAAGAATTGCGGCAATTCCTCTCCAAGTTTTTGACTGCAGCAGTAGGAGTGGCATTATGAAACCCAGAAACATTAAAAGCCGCTGGACAGCTCAGTGAGCTGATCTGGTGGAGCCGAATCCCACAGAAACAAAGTATAGCATCGCAACTCGCGTTTGGCTGTGGGAGCCGAATGTTTCGGCTCAGCAACGAGCTCTGCAGCGCATTAACGCACTTCTGTGAGTCATCTGGCATCATTGGGAGATCGGCTTCGGCTCCAGGAGTTGGAGCCGAAGCCGATTGAACCTGTAGAGCTGTCCTGGCGTGAGCCGCGTAGAGCCACGCGGCTAAGACTGGACAGCATCGGCTTCGGTCGAGGTTTTTCCCGCAGGCTTCGTTGACTCCGCCGAATAGCTCGGCTGAGAGGTCGAGCCGGCAGGTTTGGCTCTGGGTTTGAACCGGGAAAGCTGGGACAGTGTTTGGGGTTGAGTACACGCCAGGGTCTAGTGGTTGGTCATGGCCGTTAACGGGTTCAGAAAGTAAACCGGCGCGAGCGTTAAAAAACATTAGCCATAATACAATGCAAGCTGACCTGAAAATGAACGTTAACGACACCATCTTAAGGTAAGGTTTTGGAGTTGGGAGTTTGACCCTTTTGGTTTGGTTTGGTTTGGTTTGGTTTTTGGTGTTTTCTGAGAGTGGTAGTGAGAGGGTTACTTGGGTTTTGTTTGGAAAGCGAGAAAAAAAGAAATGATTGTCGTGAAAAGTTGGAAAAAGATGGGAAAGGTAGGACATTCACTTGGGAAATTGGAAGAAAAGAGAGATGGGGTGTAAAGTCTAAAGCCGAAAACTTTGAACCAAGTTGCTTTTAAAGGGTTAATCAAGGTGAGAACTTTATGTTTCTGTGAAATTATGGGATGGTTAAAGTTGAAAAAGAAGAAAAGGATTCAGGAGAGATTCAATTATTGAAGAACCCTACATGAGCAAATGAAAATATATGTTGTCTCTCTCTCTCTCTCTCTCTCTGTCTCTGGCCTCTCTTGACTCTTGAGCTTCTTCTCTCTAATAAGAACTAAGAATGATGTTTATATGATGGGGGGGTTTCATATTGATAATCCACGTGAATAGTCCCACTCTCACTTCACATCAGTGTATTGGTCATGAGGACTAAAACTAGTAGGACTTGGAGTCTAGGAGGCTCCAATGTCACGAAGCAAAGTGAGCACTCATTAAACTACATTATCATATATTATTTTATTTTTTTGTGGAAAAGTGTTTGTGATTTTTTTTTTTTTTTAAAGAAGGGGAAGAAAAAAAGCGTGAAGGAGGGGTGGGGGAGGGGCCCACGAGAAACAGAAAGAGATTCGTTTGGTAGTGAGAGAGAGAAAAGAATCAGAAATCAGAAGAAAAGAGGAGGGGGGGTTTGATAAGAAAGGCTGTCTGAAGATTTGGCAGCTTGTGGTGTCGTTTTCTTTTTCATTCTCTATCTTCCTCTTAGAGGCTGATGGGAAAGTGCTTCTCTCTTGTGCGTGTGATTGCTGGACATTGCTCTTACGTGTTTGTTCTAATGTCCACTCACGCTCAGTGCTCAGTGACAGTGTCATGCTCACTGCCTCAAGGCTCATGTGAAAAACTTCACACGTGCAATGGTTGTCTTTGGGTAATTTAGGTGTGGGAAGAGTGAGTTGGGTGGTCAAAATCAATGTCAAACTTCGAACAGTACCATTGGTGGGTGTGGGGTTATTCTGTAGTGTAGAGATAAACCAAGGGGTTTACTGGTTTAGCTTTAAAAAGGAAGGAAAAAAGCATAATAATTTGGTCCATATGAGCAGAAATGTAGAATCATACTAATGTTTTAAGTTTCACTAGTTACAGAAAAAGGAGAGGGTATGAATCGACCTCATAGCAGCTTCAAACCTTCAGTTACATGATATAGAACTAGTAAAATGCCTAATGCAATGAGGCAAAATGAAGAGGGGAAAAAAATTGTTTACAATTGTACTTAAAATAATATTTAGCCGAAAATATAAATTACAACCTTTAAGATAGTCAATTGTCATTTTGGTCTTAAAAAATTTTATTTTTGTCATTTTTGTCCTATAAGTTCACATCTACGGCTACCATTAGTCATTCCTCCATTCCACAAAAATATTTGCTGTTAAAAACTAAATAGTAACAACAATGTGAACTTACAAGATTAAAATGACAATTGACTAAACTTAAAGAGTGAAATTTGTTTTTTCTTTTTCTTTTTTTGCCTCTTTCTAAAAAAGAAATAATAATACATTTTTATGATTAGAGAGTTTAACCATGATTGAAAATGCAAATTTAAAGGATCAAAAAATTAAAATTAAAATTGACAAGACCAAAATGACAATTAACCAAACCTAAGGGATGGTTTCAAATTAAACCTAACACTTTCATGAGTTTTAAATTAAATTGTACACTTTCTAAAACAAATCTTTTAAAGTTATACACTAATTTATGGTAACATCGTTAACAAAAAATGTTTAAACAAAACAACATTATATAGTTGTAGGGATGAAGGCCCAGATAAGGAAATTGGGTCATGGGCTGCACCCGAGAACGTCAAATAGCCCAAGGACGGATAAGAACTAGCGAAGGCAGATAGATTATTGGACCAAGGAAGAGGTTTGGTCATGATGAGCAAGAGACGTTATCTGAGGAGTAATCCTTCCTCGGCCAACAGAATGGAGGACTAAAATCCGACCACCCATCAAGTACTGGGCAGTAGGCAACCATACTAGGGAGGATAAGCTTTAGAAAGAGATGAGTCAACAGAAAATTGAGAAATATCTGGGAAGAAAGTTGCTACTACCGCATTGAATGCTCTGCATCTAACCCCCTAGCCGCATTAATGTGGAAGTGATATCTAAACAGTGACTTTCAACCTTACAGCTACCCACAAAGACTTCAAGAAGGTGCTGATGGGACAAGTATCAAGATTATCAATCTGATCTGCACGTGGAGGGCTGAGATGAAAGAGGGAAAGGGAATATAAAAGGGAAGGACTCCATTACAGATGGGGAGGATGAGAAAAAATCAGAAGAAAAATCACTGTGTAACCTAGAATTGGAATTTTTGTATAAGTCTAAGAGAAATATATAACACTTTTCTTTTTCAAACTGTTTGTTTTGTTCATCCTAATATTAACTAGCTTATTGTGATCAACATTCTAACTCATTGAACGTTCAGTAACATGCCCACTCTCTAACAAATTCATTGTTTTGAGTTCATTGGGTCATTGTCTAAACCATTTGGGCTTTGGATCAAATCGTGTCCTTACAATAGTCATTTTAAGACATGTCTTTATTTTATTAAGAAATAATTTCAATCCAAATCACATCACGTTGTTTTGTTTAAGTTTTTTTCATTAATGACAACATAGTAAATGGGTATATGATTTGAATTGAAATAATTTTTATAAAAAGTATTTATAATTTCATTTAATCCTTCTAAAATTGTCAATTTGAAACCAATCTGAATTATGGGGTTTAAAATGTATTTTATGCTTATTTTTAGTTTAAGATTTAGAGATAAGTAATAATTTATCAAGATATAAATTATAATCATAGGTTTTTACCATGTCTCTCCACTCTAGACCTCACCTAAACTAAAATCTATTACCTTAATTACTTGATTATATATGTGTCAACTTGCAATTGGTGCATAAGTTGACATAACATGCTCAAGTATTTGTGGTGGACTCACATGAAAGTATTGAAATCTAATCACAAGCTGACTTATAAATAAAGTGTGAATTTGGATGTAGAAAGGGTTGTCTATAAACTGATTGTGATTTGGAAACAATAAGGTGGGGGTTTCTCCCACTCACCTTTGTATGTTGTAAACTTGTACATATTTATGATTTGTTTGGACGATATGGTTTGAAGCTAAGGGCATTTACATCCTTTTTTATATTATAAAGTTTAGTCAAGTTTTGGAGTAAATAATATTTAAATAAATTACACTAACACTCTTGAGAAGACTTATTATATCCGATTTTCAAGAAATCTCAATCTGTTACTTTTTCCACACTCAAATTATCAAAATAATGGATACTTGTCATTTCCTGAAATCGAATATAGCAGATCACTATGAATATAGCCCTTGGGAAATTTACCAAGTTTAATTTTGCTTTACCTTAATAGTGTCACTGTAATTTACCCTAAATATTGTTTCATCCCGATTTCCTCTACGTGGCTTCTTTTTTGAACTACACTCAGATCAAAAATATATTTAAAAAACAGTAGAACGATCAAGCTTAATAATCCAAATCCAATAATAAATCAACCTACTCATGGCTATTTTATATAAATTTTTTTTATATCTAGGTTTGGTTCAAGAGAAAATTGCCAAGGATGATCTGGTTAGAGGGATAATGGGATCTAAAAAGTGAAATGGTATATTCAATGTGTTTTCCTCCACACAAAAAAAAAAAAATGAAATCAAATTACTCTGACATTCTTAAGGTATAATGAAATGTATAATGAAATGAGACTCGTTATACTCGATTCTTAAGAGACGAGACTTTGCTCCAAAATAATCAAAACAATTGATACTCCACCCTTTTTCCCACCCCTAAAATAATTCAAAAAATGGAATGGAGTGTCAATTATTTGATCATCTCTTCAAAATTGAGTATAGAGAGTTTAGTTCAGCATACCTTGAGTTTGTCAATATAATTTACCAAGTGTGAAATTACAACTCACTTGAAGATGAGATTTCAACTATTCACCTTTTAAGTAAATCACACGCTGAAGATGTACGGAGTATTTCATCCAAAGCTAAAATTGCATCTTTAACATGCAATTTAATGTTTCAAATTTAGAATCTCTTGCTATCTTGGCAAGTTCCATTACAACAAGAAATCTCATCTTAAAGATGCAGATGCAATTTCAAATAACATTGCATTATTTTTCAAATAATTGATATTTTTATATTAAAAGATAGATTTCAACCAAATCACTCCCAGTACGTGCTGCAAAATTAATTAGTATGTAAATGAACCCATTTATAATTAAATAAGGCAAATTTTCCCATTAAAACAAAAAAAGAGAGGCAAATTTAATAGATCATAGAATTTAGTATTTTAATAATATAGACTATTAGGACATATGTGATTCAATTTTAGGAACATATGTCAACATTTTATGTAATTGGCTAATCTTTTGACAAAACGCACTTTACTTGTAATTGGGTAGATCTAGAATGTGTTTAATGCTTTAAGAAATAAGGTTTCAAGTTCAAGTGTTAAAACCATGCAAATCTGTCCAAGAATCAAGTAATGAAGTGCTGGATTTTAAAACTCGACAGTTAGCATCTATCGAGGTTTAAAAGCTGCTGAAGCCCATGGCTCGACAGCAAGCTCGATAGATGGCTATCTATCGAGGTTTATGAAACTCATTTTTTTAGAGTTGATTTTCATCCAATCCGTGAGTATGTGTTTAGATTTTCTTTTCTCACAACCCTAAACATATATAAGGATTATTTTAAGGGCCGTCAAAGGTTGCACAATTGCACAAGTGTAGAGCAAAGTCTTGTTCATGCAAATTGTGATCGGAGACAGAATTTGCCCTAGTTCATCTTTCTCTTGAAGAAGCTGTTGTGTTTGTACACCGTAGGGTTTTGTGACCAAGAAACTTCTTGATTTTCATCGTCTTGATGAACTGAAGAACTTTGCAGCCAATATCTTTCTCAAGTTGGTGATTAAGTCGCGTACTGGGATCCGCGCATTTATTGGTTAGTCACGTATTGGGAGCTGTGCATTGAAAATGAGAGATTGTTACTACAGAACAAGTCTAATTGGGTATTGGGGTAATAGTTCAACTGTAAGTTGGTATAAGGTACTGAGATTCCTTTACTTGTAACCGCTTATTTTGATAATAGTGGATTCTCGGGAGTGGTGACCTTAAAATCACCCGGTGGAGTTTTTGCCGTGTAGGTTTTCCCCATTCGTAAACAAATCACCGTGTCAATTTAATTTCCGCTGCATACTTAGTTTAATTGGTGATTTGTTTGTGCTGCCACGTACATTGCATGTTAATTTGATTAATTAATATACTTGGCTAATTAATCAATTAATATATCATGAAGGGTCAATACATTCTTGGCCTATCATAGACAAAAAAGATGCATATTTTTTTTATGCATCAAGATTCGAGGTAAAATCAATGATCAAGAATTCAAGATGAATCAAACCGAGTATCCAACTGAAAAAGAAATAATTCAAAGATAATTATGAAAAATATAATTTTTTATAAAGTAGAAAATACTCAACGATGGGAATGAATAATGATTCTGCTTTGAAATGGGAGGGCATCCCAGGGATTTTGATATTTTCTGTGTTGTACTCTTTTCAGCTAGCCGTATCTGCGCGACTTAAGCGTGTGGTTACTGGCTAGCTATGGCCTAGCGTGCGTGACAGCCAAACCAACTTACTTTTTTTCCAAAAAAACAAATTTACGTAAATGCAATTGCTCAGAGATAGAGAAGACAAATTTGAAATTTTGAATCTCCAGGTTCACATGGAATGATCCATCCTTCATTGTTTTTACCAAATTAAATGAACAAAAGGCAATGGCATTGTTTTTATTTAGTGAAGACAATCTTTCTTGTTTGCATATGAATTAGGTTGTAATGTATCACAGAGGAGAGAGAGAGAGAGAGAGAGAGAGAGAGAAAAGAATAGTGACAAAGCGGAAGAGGCATTAGTATAAAGACAAACATAAATCCTCAATCATGTAAAATTATTCCAACAAAAAAGTCTGCCTTTGCAAAAGCTTAAAACTTTTAATTTTTTTATTAATTAATTAGTATTTTTTTGTGGGCTCTGATTCTTCTTGGGTGTTGGAGAGGGTCCCTTCATTTCAAAAAGCCGAGGAAAAAGTAAGGGCATTTCCCTTTTCTTTTAGGTCTTATATTAGTTTTTTCCAATCAAAAAGATTGGTATTATATTTGGATTTGGTTCGAAGGAGAGACCATTCAGCAAAGTCTTTGGTGACTGAGCTAAAAAAGTGAAGGGAAAAGTTGTAATCATGGCGTTGTAAATTGGGGTTGACGGACCCCTATGTTTACCTTCTAAACGTACGGTTGCTGGGTTTTTGTTTGCCACATCCACATGCCTGCAAGAAAAGCGTGGTGAATGACTCTGACTTCTGCTTCTCTGATTTGTCTTCCACGCATTTGAGCTGTAAAAGTATCCCACTAAGAGCATTTTCATCGAGTAAAATTTTTAGTATATATCACCTCAAAATTCAAAATTTTAGTTTTTAATGACTTATTTTACAATACACTCAATATCAGATATTCTATATTTTTTACCATTTCATTTAAATATATATTTTTTATTATTTCTTTATTCTTCAACTATATTTCTTTCTCTCTCTTCCTCTTTGTCACTCTCACCCAGCAAACTTGACAATCTCAACGCAGCAAACCCATATCCACCCATCCACCACCACCGGAAAAAAACACCAACCACCCATACCCACCTATCTATCCAAAAAACTCACTCTTCCATCTCAACCCAGCAAACTCATATCCATCCCAGCCACCACCATTAAAAAAAAAAAAAAAACAGCCCAACCACTACCTTCGTCTTCCAAATCACAAATCAACCACCATCACAATCACAAAACCCAAATCAACGAGAAGAAAGAAGAAAGACAGAGAGGCAAACCCATCACGCTGGCGAGCAAAACACACACACACACACGCAAACCCACCACGGCAAACCTCCACAAAAGCAAACACATCACGTCGATCCACTGCACCACAACCCACTATGACCCAGACCCACAACCCAGGGACCCATGCCGATCACAATCCGAAGTCACAAACCCACAACCTAGAGACCCACGCCCACGCCGATCACAATCCAAAATCACAAACCCACAACCAGACCCACGTCGATCATAATTCAAAATCACAAATTTACAACCCACAAAATCAAATCACCCCGCCGTCAAGCTCTACCTCCATATCGGCGGCAACACTCCGAAGGCGTTTGGGCTTTAAAGTTCCTGACTGACGAACCTTGGAGGGGAGGAGCTCAAACCGTGAACCCAAGAGAAACAAAGAAGCTACGGGAAAGAGGAAGAGGAAAGTGAGAGAGGAGACAGAAGAAAGAAGGGAAAAATAAAAAACAAATACACGCACAGTTACCGTTGGAATAAAAAAATAATTTTTGGTTTAGGATTTGTGCTACAGTGAGGTTGTATTAATACAATCTCACTGTAGCAGTATCTCAAAATTTTTGAGATTTGAAATGTTTGATGGAGTTGGTTTGTGGGTGTATTGGTGCTAAAATTTAGCATATGACACTTTTAGCATCCTTAATGGGAATGCTCTAATTGTTTCATACTCTCTTTCTCATTGAATGGTTAGTATGAAATAGAAATCGTCATGGAGATCAACTTTCCTGTATCTTTTTATTAAATACAAATTTTAAAAATCTAATAGTTTGATGGCATGTTCTTATTATATTCTTCATACTTGTAAAATTTTAAGAAGATAAAAAATCAATAACTATATCATCAATCAAATATTTAAATTTCAAGTTTTTGTGGTCTAAAATTATGGATAAAAAATAAATTTATTAATCAAATAGTAAATAACATTTGATTTGAACTAAATTTTATGTGTACGTTAAGAACATGAAGAAAATGCAATCCAATCCAACAGTTAGGTTTTTAGAATTCACATTTAATATAAATATATATATATATTTATATATATATAAGGGGAGTTTGAAGGCTTTCTAGGTTGGAGAGAAATATTTTCCAACATTGTTTGCGTTTCACTGTTCTATCAATTACAACTTTTTTTTTTTGTTTTTTCATTTTAAACTTTAGTGACCTCATAAGGAAATAAAAAATATATATTGCAAGTTGTGATTGGTAAAATATAAGATGAAATACAAAAATACATAAGGGTCTGATAAGATTTATGTGTTTCTATTTTGTGACACATCTTATCACTCTTAGGGATTTTGGTGATTAGAAATGCATCAATCATGAATTATGATGAATGGAAAGTTTTGTCCTTTAGAAAAAAATTTGAAAAGCCTTTGAACATGTGCAATGCATGTCTAAAGGTTAGTATAACCAAATTTTTTAAAACGAGTGGAATTTTAACCACGGATTTAATTCTATAATTTGAGGATATTTTTAAAGCCAAGGCAGTTTAACCTTGGGAAGTATAACTGAAATTTGAGAATATTTTAAAGCAAATGGAATTTTAACGACGTAGGGTATAATTCCAAAATTTTGGAATTTTAGAAAGCAAACATAGGGTTTAATTCCAAATTTTAAAAAATCTTGGAAGTCAGGAAGATGTTAACCATGGAGGGTCCCGATGTATGCATACATTAGAGAGGTGGTTTTGGTAATAACATTCAATGAATAGACGATTTTGAAATGCTTTTAGAATATAGGTGCAGTGCAGTCGTCGGAGCTGTAAATCCCTCACCGATGGGTGCCGAACCGAACCGATATAAGTAAATAGTTTAATAGTTTTTCAAACTTTTGGATACAGCATTGTTTACTGAGTATGGATTTTATTTTTTTTACTAAAACGTCGTCGTATTGGGTTTTATTATTTTTTTTTTAAAAAAAAACACAAAACACAAAACAGCACCGTTTGGTTCTAGGTTTTCAGATTTCCCTCCCTATAAATACACTCTATTCTCTCTCATAAGACTTAACTCTCTCTCTCTCGCTCTCGCCTCTCGCCTCTCGCCGGACTGACGACTCGTGTCTAAGCTCGCACCGGCTCACCGTGGACAGGCGCCCATAGTCACCGGTAAGCCATCTTTGTGTCTTGGGTATCTTGTTATTTTTTTGGTTGTTTGTAGTACGAACTTTACATGCTGGCTGCTGGGTTTGTGTTTCTTTGTGAATGTTTGCCTTACATGGTAACATGGGTTTGTGTTTCTTTTTATTCTTTGTGTCTTGGGTTTGTGTTTCTTGTTATTTTACATGCTACAAACATTGTACTCTGTTTTATGAGAAGACAGTCAAAACACATTGTTCTTGATTTGTTGATAAGGTGAATAGTAAAGGTGATAAGGTATTAGACATTTAGTTAGCATTCCCATTTAACTTATTTAAGTGTGGTGAGGGTGAGTGGGTGACCCCACACCCACCAACTCTATTTTCTCCACTTTAATGAGTTTCTCTATTTTTGACTTTATAGTTTATATTGCAAGGTAAAAACTAAAATGTAAAAAATAAAACAAAAGGTTGAGATAGTTTTTTTTTTTTAAATCTTAAATTGATCTAAAGATTTTAGAATCCCAACAGAACAAGAGTCCATGAAAATGCAAACCTCAAAACCTCATATAAGTAAAAGAATAAACTCAATCTAACCGGTCCAATTAATAACAGAATCCCTCTTCTTCTTTTTAATGTATTTTTTAAAAAAAATTTTAATGGTAAAGTAGGTGAATACTGATTCAGTATTACTGAATAGTAAGTGTCTAAAGAAATGTTAAAACCGACCAAACCAATTAAACTGAGCCGACCAAACCGCACCGCTATATGTCAGAAAACCGACCCTAATCGGTATGCATCGGTTTTAATTATGAGAAAACCAATCCCTATCGGTTCGGTAACAAATTTGAGAAAAAACCGAGCCGACCGAACCGCGCACACCCCTAACTGTAGGTCTTCCCAGCAAGAATGACTCTATTTAGACTAGATAAAAAATTGGAATGCATTAAGACCTAAAAAGCTAATAATAGAACTCGGTCATAATATGGTATTTTCAAAACAAATTTGTTTACATTACATTTATTCATCAACACAAAAAAACAGCCACTACATGAAGGTACAACTTGCTCAGCAATTCAATTATACAATGGCAACAATGGAAGGCAAAAATAATGATGCCATGGCCGAGACAAGTCCATTCGAAACTTCAAATTTTTTTTTTTTTTTCCATTACACAAGATGAATCTCCTGAATGAATTAGCCAATTTAAAGAGTCGCTTGCATTTCTCAATATGATGAATCTCCCTCAAGACTACACAACATACAAATAAATTAGATTAACATCACTTCAAATTTCTAACATATATTTTCTCAAACATCTTCAGTGCATTTCACAACTCAAACCACAATAGTAACATAGGAAATGAGAAAAAATTGATCCATTATGACAAACTTCAAACTGAGAAATTATTATCAAGCTAAGAATCATAGTTCTATTTCAATGAAAGAAACTAAGGAATAAGAAATGGATACTCTTAGGCAAAGGAATCAGGATCAGAAGAAAAAATCATAGATTTAGGTGCGATTTGGATTCACATTTTGCGCGTTCATGTTTTGCGTTTTCCTCTTTTTTTTTCTTTTTTTTTTTCTGTTTTTTAGCCATAGTTGTTGACTTTTCTTCAGTGTACAGTGCACATTTCAATAACACAAGTAAGCCCCGTGCACTGTTCACAGGACCCATAAACTTCACTTTTCAGCAACTTTTTCATTAAAAATGGGTCCCACGATACTATTCACACATTTAAAAATTATTTTACTACAGTATTTTCAGTTTTCAGTTTCCAGCAAAATAAGTTGTATCCAAGCAAATTCTTAGTATCAATTTCAAGATATGAATCCGTTGGAGAAGTGGTGGGATTACCTCCCTCAATTTCGTGACGATACCCTGTTGCGAATTGCAATAGGACCTCGCATGCGACCATTGACCATGTATTAGTGTGTCCAGTCAATCATGTTGGAAAATGAGCTTGATTTTTGGTTTCACTCATCCCTCTTATTTTCTGTACTCACTTGTCAGCATCTTTATTGCAAAAACATGGATGACAATTTGGAGAAAATTAGTGATGTTACAATTTTTCTAAATTTTATGTATAAAATTTTATACAAATTAACATGTTAATTTTAAATAAAGCACATAAGAGCATCCACAGTAGCTGTGGCATAATTTATGCTATTTTGTCACACCAAAGACCTATTTTATTATTTTACCACATCATTTTACAACATCTCATTTATCAAATGTTTTATCATTCAATTCTATACATTAAAATAATATTTACTACACATTAAAATAATATATTATCTCCTCCCTATCATCACCATCAACAACAACAACAACCCACACCTGCAGATCAACTGCCACAACCCACAACCATCGGCCACCCCCACAGATCAACCACCGACCACCAATATCAGCCACTACTACCCAAAAAAAAAAAAACTCAAACAAACACTACACAGCCACAAATCTCACACCCACAACCCAATCTCACTCCCACAACCCACAACCTGATCTGAGACCATCCCAAATCTCATACCCATCCCAAATCTCACACCCATAACCCGATCAACCTACCACCATCAACCAAAATCAGCCAACCAACAACAATCAAAACAACCAACCACCAAAAAAGAGAGAGAGAGATCGGCGAGATTGGAGAGCGATGAAGTTGACATCGTGACGATGACGATGGCCCTTCTCGTCTTGGATGTCGGCAATGACGATGGCTCGTGCGCCGTGAGCAGCGAACTCGCGAGGCTCAGCGATGACAATGGCTTGTGCGCCGTGAGCGGCGAACTCGTCGCCCATGCCGCTTGCGCCTCCGGTGATAATGGCCACCGTCAAACTGATCTTAAATTAAAGGGAAAAGAGAGAACAAAGGGAATCGGTAGCTGAGAAGAGAGGGAACCGGTGAGAGTGAACAGAGGTGAGAGAGAAGAGAAAAGAAAAAAGTGAGGAGAGAGGAGAGAGAAAAGAGAATAAATAATGATTAAAACTTATACCATTTTGATTCCGTACTGTTGCAAATTTGCGACAGTATTGTAACATGTTGCAAAAAATATGGCATTTAGAACATCTGATAAATGGGTCAAATGGTGTTTGGTGTGGGATATGTGTCAAATATTTAGCATTTGGCACATATCCCACATTTTCTGTGGGTGCTCTAATAAAAAAATAATATATTTTTTCATTCTAGCCCTCCACTTAACCGCTCTTTCTTTACTAAACACTTAGCCTCTTCTAATTTTATCTTAAGTTAGCACTTAAATTATTCTTCTACTTTTGGTGGGCCTTTTCATTGGTAGTGGTGCGTCTCGAAGAAACTGGGCTCGTCATGAGGAGTCCAAGTAGAAACTCTCGCCAATTGGACTGCTCCTTAGCTTGCAATCGAGGCCCACACTCAGGTCTACACAATACACATGCAAAAAAAAGAGGTGAACACAGGATTCTAGCAGGGCCCAGATTGATTCATCCAGTTTCATATATATGGACTCAGCATCAATGTCACTACTACGTACTACCCAATAGGACTAGTTAGCATCGTAGATCTACTGCATGCATTAATTGAAGTACTGTTAAATAGACTTAATGAATTTTACTTTGTTCAATGTTAATCCAAAAAAAAAAGAAAAAGAATTTACTTTGTTCAAATAAATTGTTTTATTAAAATAAAATAAAAAACTGTTTTTAAATAGGGATAAGAGTAAGTAAATTATGCATAAATCAGAATCATAATTAGATTGCTTTTTTATTTATTTCAATCATACTTTGATTGCTTTCATTATGCATGACAAAGACTATCCCAAAAGTGGTTATTTAGGCTGTGTTTGGTTCATGTAAAATATTTTTCGGAAATGCTATTTTCAGGAAAGGAAAATATTTTCAAGTGTTTGGTTGCATTATGAAAATTGTTCTAGAAAATATTTTCATGTGTTTGGTAACATTCTGAAAATGCTATTTTCCACCACCATCCACACAAAACCCACCACCACATAATAGGTAAACCACCAAAACACCACCACCCACACCACCACAACAACAAAAAAAAAAAAAAAAGAGATCAAAGGCTCGTGGGTCGATCAAAGGCTCGTGGGTTCGTGGCTCGTGGGTTTGTGGGTTCGTGGCACGTGGGTCCGTACATCGGCGAAGTCGAAGGAGTGATCGGCGAAGTCGAAGGCGTGATCGGCGAAGTCGAAGACGTGATCGGTTCGTAGATCGGTGGGTTCGTAGATCGGCGGGTCGAAGGATGTGGGTCGAAGGCGAGATCGCATGGAGGCGAGATCGAGTGGAGGCGAGATCGAGCGGCGCGGTGCGATCGGCGCGGTGCTGCGATCGTCGGACTGGAGCTCGGGGTTCGCCGGCGATCTGGGCTCCCTCTTCTTCCTCTCGCTCTCGCGCGCTCTCTCTCTCTCTCTCTCTCAGTCCGGAATTCATTTGAAGTGAAAATAGGAACGAAAATCATTTTCAGTGGTCAAAGCTTCTTTTTTACGGTCAACTGAAAATGATTTCCGGAAAATTCTATTTTCAAAACCAACCAAACAGCCTATTTTAAGGAAAATGATTTCCTGAAACCATTTACACCCAAAACAAACGGACCCTTAGTAATTTGAAAGCACAATAACGTTTTTTTTTTTTTTAGAATAAAAATCACATGATTTTTTTTTCTCATATTCATAATGGGTTACACTAACTAAATTTATAATAAGATCTAGTAGTAAATAATTTTCCCTATTTTCAAATAGATCCTAAATTATCAGACAATTGTTTTAATAGAATGAATCACAAGATAATATATTTTTGGCTAACATACATTGTTGACCCTTAAAGTTTACTTACGAAATGTTTTTAATTTTTAAAATTACAAGTAAGCGTTATTGGTCCCTAAAACACCTTTAAATGAATATTGTGTGATTATAGGTTACCTAATAATTATAGGAAAAATTTTATTAGACTACTAAAACACCAAGTATGATCTATGGAACTAAATATTGAACAGTTGAGAAGTAACATGTTAATGAAATATGTTTAGCATAAATGAGAATATTCAGATGGATTAGTGGAATAGCAAGAAAATATTGAATTTGATATGGAAAAAAAATCACCACAAGATATATGTGGCCCCTATTGATTAAAAGATAAAGATAAGTCTCTTAAGATGGTTTTATCATATGTAAAGGAAAACAATTTATGCACCAATTAATGAGATAGAATGAATAAATTCAAGTCAAGGGAATGAAAGAAGGTAAATGAAGACTTAAAATAATATTAGTAGATATAGCAAAAAATAACAAGTCAATTAAGGAGGTAACAAAAACTATATATGTGGCTTACCTTGATTACTCAATTCAAGATCATAGTTGATCCTAAAATTTTGGTAAGAATTATTGTTTCTTTTGTTGTTCTTGATTATATTTTCAAATTATATGAAAATTAAATCATTATTAAAATTTACTGAAAATTGAAATGGGGGGAGATTTCAAACCACAATTGCTTAGAGATCGAATTGGAGGAATGTAAAATTGGAGCTCAAATACGGGATTGGATTGCATAAAGTCACCACACACACACACACACACACACACACACACACACACACACAAAAATAGCATTAAAAAAAGAGAAGTGCTATGTTCAAAATATTTTTATAACATTTTTCATAACAAATTATAGGTGGTAAGTTATTTTTTGTTCTAATTTAAACATGTTATTAAAAATACTTTTTTACCCACTAGTAACAATTTGCCACGTATAATTTGTTGTGAAAATATCATGGACATAGCATTCATCTGAAAAAAATTGTATATCATGAACAAAAAACACTCGGGTAAATTTTTTAAAAACCAACACTATATAAATATAGCATTAAAAAAAAACGTAGCTTTTTTTTGATGAACCAGAAACTTTATTTAAAGGAAGAAAACAGATTACAAGGTCCTACTGGACTCCTCCAAAATAATGGAAGAGAAACAAGCAGGGCCATTCCCAATATCAAAAAGGCCAAAAAAATTACAAGAAAGAGACCATTTTGCTAAAGAGTGGGCTGCAGCATTACACAACCTAGGCACCCATTTCACAAAAAACTTATCAGAAACAGACAACAAATTCCTCAAATCAGACCACAAGGACCTGATCCTCCAAGGGGGGGGGGGGAGGGGGGCTCAGCCAAATCATTGAGAAGATGCACACAATACTGGTAGTCCGATTCCACTATAATGCACTCATTACCCATGGCAGGAGCTAACGAGAAGGCCCACTTAATGGCCTCTACTTCCGCCTGGAGAGGGAGGGTGGAGGGTGGTGTTCACTTTCATAGTACTAGCGAATACCAACTCCCCTTTCCGGTCTCTTGCCACCGCAGTTATAGAAGAGAAGCATGGCCCCACAGCAGCATCAACATTAATTTTAAAAGACAAACCTGGGGGAGGGATCCAAGTCTGAGTTGAGGAAGGAACCTGCTGTCTAGTGGTAGAGGCATTGGAGTTTTTGTGCTCAGAGAAGAGACATGAGATTTTAGTAGAAACCCCATCAATATTTAGAGTGTTGTCTCCAATAATGACCTGATTCCTCTGCCTCCAAACCATGTCACAAAGGATGGCACCGTACAACAAAAAATCTTCCTTTTGGCCCAAACACTGATTAACCAAAAAAGGGGGAGACAAGAGGAAGTTGGCAAAATCAGCTGTTGAAACAAAAGCCAATGAGTCTATTCTCACACCCCAAAGGCTTTGGAACCATAAGGATTTAGCAAAAGGGCAGACCGTGAATAGATGAAGGGATGTTTCCAAAGCTGAATTACACAAAGGGCAGCTCCCATCCACATTCTCATTAAACTTACTTATTACCTCCATGGTAGGTAAAACATTGGCAGCAATTCGCCATAAATGCATCTTAAGGCGCTCATGAATTTTGGATCTCCAAATCTGACCCCTAATATAGTCGGAGTTTGAGGGAGGGCCTTCCCTACAAAGCCAATAAGCAGACTTGACAAAAAAAAGCCCGGAGTTTGTTGCAGTCCAAGACCAACTATCTTCCATGGGGTAACTAGGAATGAGAATTTTTTGGATTAGATCAACCACCTGCTCCTCAAATAACAAACTCAGCTTTGAAATATCCCAACTGCTTCGGTTTGGAGTAAGGAGCTGAGAAACCATTAAAGCAATATCCGGAATAGTATCAACTTTAGGGGTAGGAGTGAAGCTAGGGAGATCAGGAATCCATGGGTCAGACCATGTTCTAATGGAATCCCCATTGCCTACTAAAAGGCAAGCTGCCTTTGCAATAAGGTGTTTTATGCCCAACATACTCTTCCAAAAAGGGGAAGCATTGCTAGGAGAATGATGAGCCAGCCAATTATCCCGAATCTTGTATTTCGCCCTCAAAACCTTAATACAAAGACAATCCTTTCCGGATAGAATCCACCAGCCAAGTTTGGAGAGGAGAGCTTGGTTGAAATCCCAGAATTTTCTGAATCCCAAGCCACCCTCCTTTTGTGGCAAACAAAGAGAAGACCAAGACATCGGAGTCCAGTACGAACCCGTCTTTGATTTGGGACTCCAACAAAATCTGCGCACAGATGCATCTAAATGATCACAAAGACCTTTAGGGAGAAGAATAGCTGACATAGAATAAGCTAGGATGGCTTGGGCCACCGATCTAATCAAAGTTGCTCTACCAGTCCAAAACAGATTTTTACTTTTCCACCCACTGAGCTTACTGTCCAATCTTTCTTTAACATATCTAAAATCCTGGGATTTGCTCTTTGACAGGAAGAGAGGAACACCCAAATAGGTTGTACTTTGTGGAAGTGTATTGAGACCCCAACAACACTTAACTTGATTCATAAATTAATGGCTCACACCTTTGGAAAGGAAGCAGCCAGATTTTTCCACACTGATAGATTGACCCGACCAAGAGCAAAATTTCTCCAAACAGTTTCTAAGAATGGCTAGTTCAGAAGACTTAGCTTTGCAAAACAATAGAATGTCATCCGCATAGCAAAGCTTAGAGATGAGGGGGGGGGGGCGGTATTGGAGACTTTAACCCCGGTTAAGTTCTTTTGAGACACTTCCCTGTTTATCAACCTCATGAGAATCTCATTACCCAAAATAAATAAATATGGAGACATGGGGTCCCCCTGCCTAAGCCCCTTAAAGGGAGAGAAACTTGGTCCAAGACCTCCATTCAAAAGTAAAGCGAACTCAACCGTGGAGAGGCACTGATGGATGAGATTAATAAAGTTGTTACTAAAACCGAAAGCTTTTAAGACTACCAACAAAAAATTCCATTCCATTCTGTCGTAGGCCTTTTGGAAATCAAGCTTGATTCCAAGGAAACCCTTCTTCTTCCCTGTATATTTGAAGCTGTGAACAATTTCATGGGCCAAGACCACATTTTTATTAATCCATCTATTAGGCACAAAGGCCACTTGAGCTGGATCCACCATTTTATTTAAAAGAGGTCTTAGTCTATTCACTATAATCTTTGGATATCACCTTGTAGCACACATTTCACAACCCAATAGGACGGAAATGGTTGAAATTGCAAGCACCTTTCTTTTTAGGAATGAGGGAGATGAAGGTTTTGTTGAAATCTTTCAAAAGCCAGCCATTACGAAAGAAGCTTTGGGTAGCTTGAACCACTTGATCACCCACTATGTCCCAATAATGTTTGTAAAAGAGGGTTGGAAAGCCATCCGGACCTGGGGCTTTGAGGGATTTCATCCTAAACACCACCTTCTTGATCTCTTCTCTAGTGGGAATTTTGCACAGCTCCAAATTCTCTTGGTCAGTAACACAAGGCTCTATTAAGTTCTCCAGGTTTTCTGGGAAATGAGGAAGACTAGATGAGAATAGGGAGGTAAACTTATCCAAGAAATAGTTTTGAATTTCCTCCCGGTCTCTTATCCAAGAACCTTAAGCTTAATTTCTGAAATGCAGTTTCTTCGTTTTCTAATTATGGTTGAGAGATGGAAGAACCTTGAGTTACAATCACCCTTTTTAACCCACAATTCTCTAGACATTTGTCGTAATCTCATGTCTTCTCTAGCTAACCATTCATCAAGCTCTAAATTTAGCGAGGCTTCAAGTTCCAAGTTCTCTCTTGTGGGGGCAGACTGTTGTATCTCAGCAATTTTGGTTTTGAGGCCTTTAATTTTTTCCTTTGAATTTCCAAAGGTGCTTTTGTTCCAGTGTTTTAGCTCTCGACAAGTCACAGACAACTTTTTGACTAACTTAAAGCCCTAAGAGCCTTCAACCCAAATTTGCCAAGCATTTTCCACAACCGATCTACTTTCCTCTTCCCTAGTCCACATTGCTTCAAAACGAAACAGCCGAGACAAAACATCAGGTTCCAGAATCGTATCAAGCATAATCGGGTTATGATCCGAGTTAGAATTACACAAGTGTCTAACCCCTGCTTTAGGAAATAAAGATTGCCACTCCTGGTCACATATACATTGGTCCAACCTTTCTTTTATATTGGCCAAGCCTTCCCTCCTGTTTGACCAAGTAAAGGATGGACCAGTAAATCCCAAATCAATAGCACCTGTATTGGACATGAAATCTCTGAGGTGACTTACAGAACTTTCAGCCATTGCACATCCACCATGTTTCTCTTTCACTCGTTTGATGCAATTTAGATCTCCAATTACTACCCAAGGCCCTGAGAAGGAAGACACCATATTCTCCAACATTTCCCAGAATTTTCCTTTTTGGATCTTTGGATAGGACCATAAATAGCAAAAAGAAGCCATGGAGCTTCAGGGGGGTTTGAATAAACCAGTGCCACTATCATGTTTTTATTTGAGAAAACCACTTCTAGTTCAACACCCGATCTCCAAAACAGCGCAAGACTCCCAGTCAAACCATTAGCATCAACACACCAAGAACCTACAAACTTCAGTCTATCACAAATCAGGATTTTTTTAGAAAATAACTATAAAATCCAAACAATATGATTAGTTAGGAAACGTTTTAAACATATTTGGTTTTTAACAATTCGAGTTCAGAGGAGTCGATTTGTGTGTTATAAAATCGAGTATATTGAACTCGAATTTCCTGTTTTGCCAGCGGCTGAGGTGGCCAGTGTGTGCCCACGTAGGCCAAAATCGAGTTCAACGGACTCGTTTTCTGGGCTTGTAAACCGAGTTCATTAAACTCGGTTTGTAAGAGTAGAAAACGAGTTCATTGAACTCGGTTTGTAAGCCTAGAAACCGAGTTCATTGAACTCGATTTAAAGGCTTACAAACCAAGTTCAATGAACTCGTTTTATATGCCCAGAAAACGAGTCCTTTAAACTTGATTTCCTTGTCCATGTGCCCAAAAAATTCTTAAGACTTAAAAAAAAACACTCGGTTCAAAACAGACAGTCTCACTCTCATTCCCTCTCAATCTCACTCTCACTCTCACTCTCAGTCTCTCTCTCACTCTCACTCTCACTCTCTTGCTCCGTCGCCGCCTCTCAGTCCCCTCGCTCCGTCGCCGTCGCTCAGTCTCCGCCTCGCTCAGTCTCTCAGTCCTCTCGCTCCGTCGCCGTCGTCGTCGCTGCCTCTCACTCCCGTCGCCTCCGTCTCCGCCTCGCTCAGTCTTTCTCCCTCAGTGGTTTTGGCTCCGACTACCTCACAAGTAAGGACTCTCTTTTTTCTGGGTTGGTAATGGATGATTGGCATGCATTGATAGATTTTTTCTGAGTTTGCTGCAAATACTGATACTGTGAGGCATTTGTAACTTTGTATAACCGAATTTATGTGAGGAAATGATTTGTTCAATTCAAGGAAAATGTAACAGCATATTGAGTTGAACAATCAAGGGGCAACTCTGTGTAACAATCAAGGGGCAACTCTAATTGAATGAGCTCCAACTCTGTGTAACTTACAAATTTAAAATAAAAAGAAGAGAGATTTAACTCTCTTTTTTTACATGCATCAGTAAGTGCTCAAGCCTAAGTCTTCATGTTTGACTTCCGCAACAGTTAAAAATTTGACATAGGGACAAGTCTTCATCTTTTTAACCATCAAAGTTTAGGTTTACACAATTTTTTTTTTCTTTGTATAGGTTACAAGATTAAATCTTAGAAAACCAGACACAAAACAAAGATAAAATTTGGAAATAAGAAATTAATTGATATTGGGCTGTGTCTTCTAATCAATTTGGCAGCATATTGCGTTTTTTATATGTATCTTTATTCCTTGTGGTTGATTGTCATACTTATCGTTTGTGTAAGAAATTAGTCTATACATTAAGATCCTTGCCAATTTATCTTCAACATGTGCTTATATTACTCTGGACTTCCTAAACTTTGTGCAGTATGGCTGCTGTTCCTGCTCAAATCCCTGATAAGTTCGGTCCTGGTCCCATTGAGGATTCGGTGTTAAGGATTTTAGAAAAACATCGATCGTGTGCTGTTTGGGAAGGCAAGGTAAAATTTCTAAAATTCTAAGTTTGTCAATGGTATTAGCTTTGAATGCATAGTCATGCCCATTAGTTGGGTTAACTTAGATTGACAGACTGTTGGACACCCTTATATAATTGTTACACCCTTATGGCATATTGCATCTCATCACCATGGTTCTATCATGTGCAGGATCCGGGGGCACTGACATGCCGTGGTCGTAATGATGAGTTCCGAAAATGACGCCTGATAGCGGTGGATGATCGCGTCCTCGACATTGTCAAGAGAGTTGGATTAGAGGGGCTGTATAGGACCCCGTGTAGAGAGATTGATCATAATTTGATAACGGCCTTCGTTGAGCGATGGCGGCCTGAAACCCACACCTTCCACCTGCCACATGGTGAGACAACGATCACATTACAAGATGTGGAGGTTCTTTTGGGGATTCCAATTGATGGTGATGCAATTGTTGGAAGAACTGACTTGATATGGGCTACTGAATGTCGGAGTATGCTTGGAATCAACCCTACTGGTGGGGTGCTTAAAGGACAAAGGATCCTAATTAAGAAGCTACTAGAAAAAATTGACCAAGGGTTGCCCGATGGTGCAGCAGAGGTGGTTGTGCATCAATATGCACGATGTTATATTCTAGCACTCCTGGCAAACACAATTTTTGCCGACAAGTCTGGCGATAGGGTGCATACGATGTGGTTGCAGATGTTGAGGGACCTTCGCAATCCACCTCAGTATAGTTGGGGGAGCGCTTGCCTTGCATGGTTGTACAGAGAGTTATGCAGGGCAACCGACAGAGGTGCCAGTCAGATTGGTGGGGCCTTGCTACTGGTTCAGTACTGGGCATGGTTCAGATTCCCTTTTTTGTGCCCAAGGAAGGACCTCCCACCAGATGATGCATATGGCCCACCATTTGCACCTTCTCCACTGTCCATTAAGTAAGTCTCTTCCTTGACTAATTCTCTCTATTGGAAATAAATCCATAATTTTAAATGACATAACACATTGTTAGACATAAAGAATAAATTTTTAACCTTGATATTCCTGAAATTTTGAAAATTAATAGGATTTTTATTTATTTTTATATATCGTTTTACAACCACTGAAGCCATATGTTATGATTGATGTATATTATTACAAGTATTATTAATTTCTAGCTCTACCACTAATTATATGTTTAGATAATCATTTATTGGTATAAACTTAGTCGTATGTAATGTTAAATTTACAATTGCCCATCATTTATTGTTGTTGATTACTTCAAATTCTTAATTCCAAGTATTGACTCCCTCTAGGACTGTGTGGGTCGTGAGCACGAAAAATAGCCCCCAAGAAATCTGTCTAGTTCGGTACCGTCAGCTGTTAGATTCTATGCATCCCAAGCAGGTACCCAAATTATGTTTCTTCTATTGTTTGACTATTGTATTTATAACTGTAAAATAGCTTATAGTTGAAAATAATGGAACATTGCATAATGTGCTGCCCTTTTATTTGGCTACTTCATGTGGTATGGTAACCATATGAAGCTGAATTAGCCCACCTGCCTGCGTTCTGTGTCGCAGGAAGGGATGTATGGACGACAAGGGTGCCGCTTGTATGTTTCTGGCTAGTAGAGAAACATACACCAGATCGTGTTGTTCGTCAGTTTGGGATGGTACAAGAAATCCCCCCATATGTTGATACTGACGACGCCCTTCATGACATAGACCTGAGGGGGAAGATTGAGGTGAATTGGAGGGAAAAACATTATGGCCATATCCAAGTGTGGAATACAAGAGCACGATCTCTATGTCATGGAGTACGACTAGAGGGTGATATGTTGCTTGCTCATCCATACTTTGATTGGTACGATAGGGTGACTTGGAGGTTCGTCGACCACACTACTGCGTCACTTCTTATTATGGTAATTGCTTCGACCTTTCTTTTCAAATTTTGTTGCGTATCACCATTTTTGCATGAAGCATATACTAATTGTATTTATTTACTTGCAGGTTGCCAGTCACAAGCAGTTGTTGATGCATCATGCAGTAGGTAGTTCTGAGTACAAGCAGATTACAGATGTACTTAAGGCAGTGGAACGCCTTCGCCGTATAACTGCCTAACTTCCCTTGGAATACACCGATGGGGCAAATCCAGAAGCGCCAGAAGATACTGGACGACCAAGCACGAGCTCAACTCGTGCCAGCCATAGCCATGGTCAGCGTGCTGCACCCCATCAGGTTGTCAGTAGGCTGGGTCCCCCTCCACCCCCATATGCATCTCCTGCGCTAGAGTTCCCTCCACCCCCACATGCATCTCCTGCCCCAGAGTTCCCTCCACCTCCACATGCATCTTCTTCCCCAGAGATCCCTCCACATATTGCTCATACAGTTCCTGACCTAGAGACCCCTCTACCCACTGCTCATGCATCTTCTCACCCCGAGATCCCTTCACACACCCCACGTACATTTTTTGACCCCACTCATCTTTCATTTACCCCGCCATCCTTTGATCTCGGCTATGATTTTAGTCAAACCCCTCCTGTCATGCACACTCAATCCCCCTCGTATAGCATTGGTCATATAGACCATGTACCACCCCATAGTTAGTCCATGTCATTCATGCCTACTCCTGGACTGCATACACATCCCATGACTACGAGCCTCACTCACATTTCATCTGCTACACCATCCTTCCCTGCAGTTGTAGGATCTTCAGTTGTTGGGAGTCAAGCAAAACAGCAAGATGTGCATGTTGAGAATGAGCAGGTAGTTGGGTTACAGTCACCCCCACAAGGTCGACCTAAACGCACAACAAAAGCACCTCCTTGTGGGACAGGTGGTCACAAAGCAGGACATAAGGCTGGCCCTACGGTATGACAAGTCATTTAATGCATGGAGCATATAGTATACTCTCTGTTATGGTTGGTATTAGAATTCATGTAATCCATTGTTTGGTTGTAACTCCATCTTTGATCATCTAGGACTACAAACTATAGAGATGTAGTTGTTTGTACAATTTCTTCCTCTACGCCGACTTCCGCATGCGGCTCCAAAGTGACGTACAACTCAAAATCTGCCCTTTGTTCCCATTTCTCCATCTTACTAAACATGAATTTCACATGTTTGTCCTCTGTTATCGCCATATATCTGTAATTAATGCATTGATTGAGGACTTCATATGGAGAACGGAAAGTAATATGTATGTCATGCAAAGCAGGATTTACTTGCAACTCTTCCATAATTTTTACTTTCAGCTCATTTAGGGTCTTTAGCTTACGGCATATCATCATATAGCAGCACTGGATACCCGGACCTTGAAATGAGAGTCCGTCATAAGGGTTGGCATTGCTAAGGGGTCCACCGTAGTATATATTTATATGGATCATTGTCAACCTATAATTCATCAAGTGCAATTGTGTTAGTGACAAATTTATAACGCTCAATCAACATCAATCACAAAACTTTGCGTATGAAATGCCAACAATACTAACCTCAACCAAATTTGCATATACTCACCTTTAGTAATCTTACAAAAATAGTCATTACCAATTTCATATTCTTTAAAAATTCCAAACATTCTAGGGGCATGACTTTCAAAACCCATTCAAATAAGTTATGATGAACAAAAATATTATATACCAACCAGTTATCCATTGAAATATCTATTACAAATCTTAAACAAATATATCTTGAAATAATTTATGGTAAAAAGACTACTATCTTAGGTATCAAACTCATAATCCATTTCATATCCATGATAAAGACCTAAAAGTACTAAATATTCCTAACAATTTATCACAATATTTAGTACTAAATATTCCCAATAATTAATCACAATATTAATTTTAAAAAAAAAACTTAGCATATTATCACAATATTTACACTAACAAACAAAACAAATATTCCCATATGTTGTAATAACATAATAATCACAATATTTGGTACTAAATATTCCCAATAATCACAATATTAATTTTTTTTTAAAAAAAACTTAGCAAATTATTTAATCACAATATTTACACTAACAAAAAAAAAATTCCCAATATGTTGTAATTTAATCACAATTATTTACTAAATATTCCCAATAATTAATCATAATATTACTAGTCATTATAGATATTTTTTCTTAAGTAGATTCATGATCTTATATATGTGTCCTAATATTAATTTCAAACAAAAAAAAACTAGCAAATAATCACAATATACTAATAAATAAATTAATCACAACACTAATAAATCAAAAAACAAAACTTTTCCTAATATGTTTTTCTTAAAAAAAAAACTAGCAAATAATCACAATATACTAACAAATAAATTAATCACAATATTTACACTAACAAATCAAAAAACAAAACTTTTCCTAATATGTTTTTCTTTAAAAAAAAAACTAGCAAATAATCACAATATACAAATAAATTAATCACTGTAAAAACATTACCTGAGAGTGTTGTGTGAGATGAGTGTTGTGTGAGATGAGTGTTGTGTGAGATGAGTGTTGTGTGAGATGAGTGTTGTGAGACGAGTGTTCTGTGTGTGCAAGTGAGTTTAGGAAAAAGATGTGAGAGTTTTTGAAGAGAGAATAAAACTGAGTTTGTTACTGAAGAAGCTGTGAGAGAGACCCCCACACGGTAAGGAGGAAAATAGGTCCCAGCTGGGACCCACGGCAACACGTGGAGGGCTGGGGACCATTCATGAAAATCGAGGGCTCTGGACTCGATTTGGGGTACGCCCACGTGGTTCTGAGACTGATGCTGCTGTGGGATGAGACTGATGCTGCTGTGGTGACAGACTGATGAGACTAGGAAATCGAGTTCCTTGAACTCGGTTTCTATGCATAGAAATCGAGTTCCTTAAACTCGTTTTCTAAGCATAGAAATCAAGTTCCTTAAACTCGGTTTCTAAGCATAGAAATCGAGTTCAAGGAACTCGATTTCTAAGCATAGAAAATCAAGCTTATAACTCGGTTTCCAGGCTTAGAAATCAAGTGCAATGAACTCGATTTTTGTTCTTGGAAACCGAGTCCAATGGACTCGATTTCTGGCCTACGTGATCTGGCACCTCAGCTGCTGGCAAAAATAATAAAATAACAACAGGGAGAAATCGAGTCCAGAGGACTCGAATTGCTAAAAACCAAATTAGTTTGAAACGTTTCCTAACTAATGATATTGTTTGGGTTTTATTGTTATTTTCTAAAAAATCCCCACAAATCATATTTATCCTTTTAGATTTTATTTTGGTTTCAGAGAAGAAAACTACATCCGGATTTGACTCACAAATTAGCTCCTTAAGAGCTCTAACTGTCGAGGCTCTGCCAGCACCCCGACAGTTCCACGCTATGGTCCTCATGGCGAGGTGGGGGGCATGATAAGGCCCGCCTCCTCGGCCATCGTAGAATTGCATGGTGAAAAATCAGGATTGGAATTAGTGGATTTAGGGGAACCATCTTTACTTTGCTTGAAACTTATGGCTCATGTAACTGCCTTTGCTCTGGCTTGGGCCTTAAGTGATTTTTTCCTATGAGGGCTAGCGTGTCTAGGTGAGAGAAGTAGAGTTATGTTTGTGTGAATGTGTTTCTGTTTTTGTTTTTTAGGGGAGGTTTGTGGGGAATTTGATGGGCTATATTGGATGGTCTTTCTTTTGTAACCTATCAGTGGGCTATGTGGGTTCTTTTTATTTGTAGGTTGGGATGTGGGCTTTTTTATGATTTTGGGTTTTGGGGAAGATGGTCCAGCCCAAGAGGTCTTGGATGGGCTCACAAGGGAAAGAGGGATGGAATTTTGGTCGGAACGGGGTTGGGAAGTAATTAGATTGGAACAGGGATTGAGACATATCAGGGATTTTGTCAGATCTACAGTGGCCTTTACCAAATAGGTCCCATCAATCTGCTGTAGGGTCTCCATCTCACACTGCTCAAGGACCTCCACTGGCTCATCTCTTATGCCTAGCTCTTCTCTGGTAATCATTGCATCCCAAGAATCCATGGTCGATTGAATCCAATCGGGTTGGCCATGAGTTACACAAGACTTTGAAACTGGTGGTGTACTTATCTGTAGCCGATTACCTTTAGTACATTTTGCCCTGTCTGGGTTGAGGAGTGTTTCCAAGTTGACGCCCAGTTGAAATTCGTCATTATCTGCTCGAAGCCATCTGCCAAAGAAGCTAAAGTTGACCTCTTCCCTTGGGAGGGTCTGAACCCCCTTATCTTGGCAATCACGTTGGTCATGGCCCAACATTCCACATCCAAAACAAAAATTACCCAGTTTTTCAAATTTGAAATTGATCCAAAGGTCTGGAAGTTGTTCCCGTTCTAAAGGGAAGCCAGGGACAAGAGGACAGCTAATATCCACCTCCACTCTAACACTTCTTTTCCATATCTCATATCCTGGGTCCACAAAGTCTGTTTCCAAGGCTCTACCCACCATGCTACCAATTTTAAGAACATTTTCTTCACTTCGTCTGTTGAGAGGAGGGCCATGGATCTGAATCCAGAACTCTGTGGTTGAAAAATCCACTTCTGATACACTAATATCGGAGTCGAAACGCTTCAGGATTAAATGTTCCCCCTTTACTGTCCAGGGTCTTCTGTCCCAAGCACGCCTCACATCTGCCTCATGCTTAAAGGAAAACACAAAAATGTTCTTGTCTACTAGCGAAACATCTATATCATTTATTACATTCCACGCTTTCACTAGGATTTCTTTTGACTAAATTTTTTGAGAAAGACTTGTTGGATAGGATCTTACCAATAAGGAGCTTTTTGAGGGATGACACCGTTAGAGAAGAAAAGGAGGAAGGTGATAACAAAGAAAAAACTGACAGGGATGGAGAGACCGAAACTTCACGAGGAAGATGAGGCGCTCACTAGGAGAAGGACATCACTAGGAAGAAACGAGAGGCACTGAGCCCATAAAAAAAAAAAAAAAGACGTAGCTTATTACAAATATAAAATTCAATACGTATGACAATAACAGAGAGAATATCCATTATATATATCGTAATAATCAATTATTTTACATTACATCATATATTATTTATCAATATCACATGACAAGATGACATCATTATATTACACAAGTACCGAACTGTTTTTTTTCCTTCCGAATTCTATTAAACACACAACAGTGTGTGTTTCAATGACTGAAAACGTTAGATGAATTTAAGAAGGCCGAGGCCTGCACGCGCGGTTGCCCGTGTTATAAGGGTCATCACAATGTTCGTCTGGCGGCTGAACTCCGTTCTTTGGCGGAAGACAGCTTGCATAGGTCTGAACCTTATCCCGCCCACATTCAGCCGCAGCTTTGTCATCCCTGAGAGTTCCCGGACTTATCTGAGCGCCCAGCATTCTTCTAATCTCCGAATCCATCAAAAACTCTGATTCCAAGTCATCTGCAATGAGGCAGCAGGCTGTGTCGTTGTTGTTGCTTTTGTTGTACAGTGCTGCTGCTGCAGTATTAGCACTTGAAGAAATTGTTTTTAGAAGAAATACCATTATGATCATCACTAGTGAGATACCCCTCTTTGCCCTAACTCCCACCATTCTTCTTCTTCTTCTTTCTTTTTTTAGTTCACTCTCTCTCCTTTCCTTTTCTTTCTTGGCAACTGAGCGTGGGTCGGGAGGGAGGCAATTAATACCGCTGGTGGTGAATGGTGAAGACCGAGGTTGAATTTGCTGGAGTGGAATGTCAAAATTGCCCTCCGCTCCTAGCCCTGGATGGCGTTTTATTGTCGGTAGCATCTTTGGGCCCGCGTGCCCATGATTTGTTTTATGATCCGGTCGTTATCGATGTATTATACTGTATACGGCTTAGGGTGTCAACTCGGGTTAGCATGTCGGGATCGTGTCGTGTCGAGGTAGGAGTATTCGACTAAATGGCTCAACCCTAACCCGATCCATTTAATAATCGTGTCATGATCCTTCAACCCTAACCCGACCTGTTAATAAGGCGGGTTGACCTGACCCAACCCATTTGACACGCTTAATAAACAAGTCATGTTGGGTTGACACGAATGTAACACAACCCATTTCAACCTGCATAATATTAAATATAACATCCATCTAGAAATAATTTTTTTTACATCCCAAAAAGCAGTGCATACACTTTAAATCTTCAACTCACATTCAAAATAATATAGTTCAACAAAAATATAGCATTCATCTAGAAATAAGTTCTTTACACTCCAAAATAAGTGCATACACTTCAACTCAAATTCAAAATAACAAAGTTTAACAAAAATAAAATAACATAGTTCAACAAAAATATAATATCCTTGGAACTTGCCAAATGCTAAGTATCAATATTGAAAGAATTTGAGCAAACAGTAGACTAATCTTGACTATGACCACGATTACCATCCATAGATTCTTTGTTGATGTCCAAATTCATAACATCTTCCACAAGCTCATCTAATTTGTGCAAGTTCTATGCCAAAAAAAGTATTAGTAGTTCTAAGGTCTGTAAAGTTTCAATTTCCAATTATATCCCTTGTAAATTTTTGTAATTACTCACTTTTCTTTTTAAATTTAAAATATATGTTGGATATAAAAGGTATTTGGAAAATCTAAAATAAAATAAATATTTATTTGTTATACGAGTTAAACGGGTTGTGTTAAATGGGTCATTTCGAGTTGACACAAATAAATTGGCGTGTCAAACGTGTCTATTGCGGGTTACGTGGGTTGACCCGCTTATGACACGTTTCTTATCGTGTTGCTTTCGGGTTGACCCGTTTATGACCCAAACCCATTAAGACCCAACCCTAACCCGAAAAAACCCGTGTCGGGTTCGTGTCGTGTTCGCGGGTTGGGTCGAACATTGACACCCCTCTATACCGTATAGAAGAGAGATTTTTCTTTTTGTTTCTTTTTTAAAGCAAAAAAGAGCGACTTAGTGTTCATTTGGATACTGCTTATTTTGTTGAAAATTGAAAATAATAAAAAATCATTTTTTGGTTACTGTTTACTTTTAAAATTACTGTTCACATGCCTATTTGCACTGTTCATGAGAGGCGCTAAGCTGAAAAAAAAAAAAAAAAAAAATGCAAACGCAGGAGAATCCAAACGAAGCTTTAGCGTTTGTTTGGCAAAAATTATTTTTGTCAACTTATTTTACTATTCAGCTTATTTTTGCTACTATTCATGTGGCTCACTGCACTTTTTGGTACTATTCATGATTTTCACTGTACTATTTCAGCTAACTTTTACTTTTATCTACCGTATTTTCAGTAAAAAACTTTCAGTTTCAGCAAAATAAATGGATCTCAAACAGACCCTTACTCTTTGAACTACTTACACTTATTAATAAGTTTATCAAACAAGCAACTTGTTTTGTAGAGAAAATAAAGAAATTTACTGCTATATCCAGGTAAAGTGCCCAAAAAAACTTAAATACCAAATTAATTGCTACCAAAATGTAAGAGTTAAAATGATATTCTCGTCTTTTTAATAAAAAAAACACAAATTATTTATATATACTGTGGGAGGGGGAGGATTTGAACATAAAATAGTGTCAAATGAGTCCGACCCGAGGAAGTGGAAGTTTCATCCACTCATCAGTTTTGGCCCAGTACATTGGTAAGAGTCTAAATATTGAAACCGAGAAAGCCGACCATCCGAAGAGTACATTCCTCGGAGGGCTTTGTGTTAGGGTCTGTGCCCTAAAATCTAATTTATTGGCATGTTATAAATAATTAAATTGTTTAATTATATGAGATTATTTGTAAATAAACTAATTGGACGTTATCAAAGTCCTTGAGATGCATTGTATGTGATTTATGTAATTTAGTTACAGAATATATAAATCACAAGTTCCTTATAAACTCAAAATATAGTTCATAACTAGTGATGAAATTGGGCGTTTCATTTACGAAGACTATAACACGTCAACTAAGATGATTTGTCTTGATCATGGAAGTGGAGACTTTTAGTTGATGTGTTGATATGTCTTAAGTGTGTAAGATATATTGAACTGAACCGCTGTGAGATTAATTATTCAATTAACAACTGTCACCTGAATAATTAATCTCACGTCTTTGAATTTTATAGACTCTTAATCCTGCGAGGATAGTGAACCCAATCATGAAATGTAGATTACTTTGATATATCAGGAGTGAGATCTAATTTAACGGTAAAAATCTCGGTATGTTGGGTAACCACATATAGTGTTGAAGGAACACATATTCTCAAGATGGAATCTATAGTCACTTTTGGTAGAGACACGAAATATTCCCTTGAGATAAGTTTAATGAAACTGGTTATTCAGGGCCGGCCACTTTAGTAAGAGTTACTAAAGTTTATATTTATTGAAATTAGATTTCATAAGTATGAATAGCTAAAAGATTAAACCAGGTACTTAAGGAATAAAATAGTTATTTACAAAGTGACAGTTTATTATGACTTTGTTCACTATGGATATTTCATGGAGGGGTCAAATGATATCATATTAGAGTCTTGGGAAATAATTTATTAATAAGACCTAGAGTGCAATTATATTTCCATAGTGGTACTTATTATATAATTAATGGTAACTTTAGGCTTGTCAAGAGTTGACAGATAAGTCTAAAGTTCATTGGAGCTTTATTAGTCCCTTTGGTCCCATCCCAAGCTACACACTTAAGCCCAATTGGGCTGGCCTAAAAAGGCTAACCCAATTCGATAATCAGTTATTTATTTAATAAGAGTTATTAAATAAAGTAACTGTCAAGACAGTTAAAACGTACGTATGATTAAAAAAAGAGAAAACAGTTTTTCTCTACAGAATCTTGGAAATACACTTTTCCAAAGGAAAATCAACGTACACAAGAACTGATTGATAGACCACTCATCTTGGGCACCATATGGAATTAGGATAAAGACTGAAGGTATTCTCAAGTTTTTGTTTTTGAATTTCACTGCATCAAGGTATGCTTTCTCTTCTTTGTTTTAGAATTCACGGTTACATGTTATCTCTCATGAATGAAGTAAATCCTTGTGTTGCTTCCGCTGTGGGTTTTGTATGAGATACAAAACCAGTTTTTCCAACACTTTGGACAAGCCACCTAGAACAAAAGACAAAATGCCAAAGAAAAAAGTAGAGACATGCAAGTAAAAAAGAAGTGAAATATCTAGGTGAAGTACCCATCACCTCCACATTCAATACATTGTACCAACTTTTCTAACCGCATTAGTGGCGGAATGACTCCTAAGCAGTGTCCTCATAGCTTGCAGCACATTCTACCACCTCTAGCAAAACCTTAATGGGACAAGTATCCAAATGAAGATTAGTGGTTGTACAAGTGGAGGGCTGGGATGTACCTCAAATAGATATATAAGGAAAGGGAGTTTCTCCAGAAAAGGGGACAAAGGAAAAATTGGAAAGAGAAATATAGACTTTGTGTATTATTATTCTGTAACCAAGACTTGAACATTATATGAATTAGCACTCCTTCGACTAACCTGAGGAAGAATTAATATCAAAATCTTCTTCTCTCCTATAAGTTACTTGATATTTTTCCATTAACTTAAAAGCTATACCATATAGGCATATGAAGGTTGACCTTGAAAACTCATTCTCTACAAATTGGTTGTACTGGGCTATCACATATTAACTCTCCATCTAACTTGAGTAATAATTTGATTTTTGCCCGCTTACATATACAATTTATCTCTATGTCATTTGACCCATCATAATTTAGTCAATAAATTGTAAGTATTACATTTGATTTCTAAGATTAATTTGAATTAAAATAAAATTGCTAGGATTCCATCCAAAATATCCATACAGCTTTTATTTTAATACAAATTTTAGGGGATCAAAATGTAGCAATTGAAAAGGTTTTTTTTTTTTTTTTTTTGGCTAAAAATTTTGTAATTTAATAATATTGTTCAGTCTCATTTATAATGGAAATTAGAGTTCAAATTTCTCTCCTCAACATATATATATACATATACGTATACATACACACAAGTGAGGGAAAATAAAAAGGCAAAAAAGGATGATCAGAAACGGAAGCCAAATGGTTAAGAAATGAGACAATTTGAAACGATTTTCTTTCCAAGCTCTTTTTTGGTTAGTTTTTGAATTTGAATTTTTTGGAGAAGGATGATAATAAATGAAAAATAAATACTTTGGCTCAATTTTCTCAGCAACAAAACATGAGGAATCAAAAATTGAAAATTAATCACAATCAGTCAGTCTCAGAAAAGGCATTATAGCATCTAAAGAAGTTTTTCAATTTTGCACAAGTTTCAGCAAAATATTAGTATTAGCTCTAATACATATAATGTTATTGCTGATTTAACGCTCATTCCTCAGGCTTTCAATACGAGTCACTTCTTTTGCTTTTTTTTTTTTTTTTTTTTTAATGAATATGAGAATTGAGAAACGACGTCGGTGAAAGATGAGCTTACAGGGAGATCGGAGGAGGTGGAGGAGGATGAGGAGGAGGAGGAGGAGGAAGAGGAAACGGCGTCGTCGCGAAAGAGGTGCATGACGCCACGGGTCTCTTCGATTCTAGGGTTTCCAGAGGAGAAAGGAAAGGCCTGTGTTAGAGATGAGAGTGAGGACGATATGGAAGTGGAGGTGGAGGTAGAGTCGCCGGAGATCATCGCTGGCGGTGGCCGCGATACCTCGTCGTTTGATGGTCCAGCCATATCTGTTACTGTGGTGGAAGTCGTCGGCATGGCTGGATGTAAGAGACCGGAATTTAGCTTACCTTTAGCGGGAGATGCATCATATAAATGGCTTTGTGTGGGATTTTTTTTTTTTTGTTTTTTTTATATTTACACGTAAATTTTTTTTTTTTTTTGGTACAACATGTAAAATTTTTTAAATAAATCACCAAAATTAATGGCTCAGCTAATGGAGTCTCTAGTGTCAGAGTTAGGTAGCTGCCGCCGACACTGGTCTCCAAAGTGGCTTCGGATACCAAACCACCTACAATGGCTGCCCCACCCACTCAACCCACAACATAGCCGCCAAATTGGAGGAAGGGGAGCCCTTTGTGTTTTAAAATGTTTTAGAACTTTTTATAAAAGATTTTATGGTTAACAAAAAATATTTTCAAAACAAACAAAGCATAGATAATCCAAAGTTAGGAGAAAGCCACTTACATGCTCGAATTTTCATAATATAGTAGCGTACAAATGTGCATCAACACTAGTAGTCAAAACCCCTGCCAATTTAGCATTTTACCTAACTATCCTTTGTATAAAAAATTATCCTTTGTACTATTTAAAAAAATCTCAAACAACATGTAAATGCCAAGCCAATTAGAAAATAAAGTAGAGTATTTAAGAGGGAAAAACAATTAGAAAATGGAGGCCACAAAGTTTGCATGCCTAAGGAGGGGTATGATCATATACAAGAAGATGTGTTTTGTATACATGGAATCCTCAATAATTTGATGATGCAAGTAGTAGGAGTAAACAGTTTAATAGCACAATAATTATCCATTTTACGGACTATAGTAAGAGTAGTGGCAAAGTCAATATTTGAAATTAAGGGGTAAAGTTTACCCACATTAAAGACAAGCACAACGCACACACATATATAATAATTAAGAGTAATTTGTAGAATAAAATATCACTCATGTGAATATTAAGCGTTATTTTTACGTTAGAAAACCCATAAAAGATAGCATATACATTTTATTATAGGTTTGAAATTTTAGAATTTAATTTGAAAACAATATCAACTTATGAAGATTATTATATAATTACATCCAATTTTTAATTTGTATAGCATATATGTTTTTGGGAGATCTACGAGTAGACAAAAAGAAAACGAGCATTCAATGTGATTAGATACACATAAAACGCATATAGAAAGTTTGAAACTTCGAAATGCCATAACTTTTGGCTCGGTCGTCTGTTTTGGACGCATTTTTTTTTCATTTCATATAACTTTTCGAGATCTATGCGCCCCAAACAGCCAAAGGCGGTTTGCCCCAATTTTTTCTCCAAATTCCACTTATTTTGAGAGAGATGGCATTTTAAAGTTTTTTTCCCTGAAATTTATTATGTTACAGGCTCTTTTTCTCTATAATGGTCTAGAAAAACGAATTTCTGGATAAATGATCCTAAATAACTATTGGTAAATATCACCACTGTATAATACTAAACATTTAAAAACGTATGCATTAAATAAGAAGAGTACAAATAAAATTATTGTAATATTCATTACGTGATGTATTTTTGGGTCAATTGGTTTGGTACTTTTGTGCCAAGTATTAAGTCAAGGGTTCGGTCCCCCATAAGGGCAATTGCATGAAATTTTAATTTTTTTAATGGAACATGTAATATATTTTTTGGTAGATCAAAATTTCATTTAACTTCTCCTCCTCCCATGATAATTGTCAACCGAATTGGGTCCCCCATAATGTGCGAATTTCCTTATAATAATTTAAGTAGTTTATAGCATTTTTGAAAAATACACAATTGAAAATATAATATATTTTAAGGTAACAGTTTTCATTTTTGTTAATTTCAAAACTTTCCAAACCAAATTGTATAATATTACCGTGAACTATTTACTTTTTTTTTTTTTTTTTTTTGAGAAAGAAAAATGGGAGTGTTTAAGGTTATATTAAACCCCCTAGCAGAGCACACACGCTTAGGGATGTGATGCCCACCAATGAAATCCTGCTGGTAGCGAGAATCGAACCTGAGCGTGTTAGGCAGAGCAAACGAACCATACCCAGCTGAGCCAAGCCCTCGCTGGCAACTATTTACTATTTAATTGTAACATATTTCTTTTTCTGCTGAATAATTGTAACATATTTCTTAAAATAAACATGATTTCACTTGTATGTAGGGCCAGCCATAACTATTTACTTTTCTAATTTTACTCATACTTTCTACTTTTTGTATATCTCGGAGACAGCGTGCAAAATTCTAAAGACGGAGCATCACAAGAGACCAACCCCAGCCGTTCAACTGTGCCACATCATGGAATTAATGGTAACAATTTATCTCACAATTTGTTTTGTATTAATTAATTTTCCTGAATATTTTTTTAGGAAAATAATTTTTTTGAATATATATATATATATATATATTCCCCTCTTGCATGACAATTTTATAATTAATGATCAAGTCTTTCGTTCCATGACAATTGTGCGGTGAATGTTCAAGGTCGTATCATGAATATCAGATCTGTTAGAGATATATTACACATATTAGCCCAATATAATAAGCCGAAGGTCACTCCTACTCGTACTAGTAGTCCAGGGTTTAGTTGCCTATATATACTCATGTGCGCACGCTCGCTCTGTGCGCACCCCTTTCTTTTTCTTCGCATTTTTTGTTGTTGGGCTGATCGTTTACGGCGGTCCTTTCATTCTAGCCCTCCACTTAACCGCTCTTTCTTTACTAAACACTTTACTTAGCCTCTTCTAATTTTATCTTAAGTTAGCACTTAAATTATTCTTCTACTTTTGGTGGGCCTTTTCATTGGTAGTGGTGCGTCTCGAAGAAACTGGGCTCGTCATGAGGAGTCCAAGTAGAAACTCTCGCCAATTGGACTGCTCCTTAGCTTGCAATCGAGGCCCACACTCAGGTCTACACAATACACATGCAAAAAAAAGAGGTGAACACAGGATTCTAGCAGGGCCCAGATTGATTCATCCAGTTTCATATATATGGACTCAGCATCAATGTCACTACTACGTACTACCCAATAGGACTACTTAGCATCGTAGATCTACTGAATGCATTAATTGAAGTACTGTTAAATAGACTTAATGAATTTTACTTTGTTCAATGTAAAAAAAAAAAAAAAGAAGAAGAAGAAGAAGAAGAAGAATTTACTTTGTTCAAATAAATTGTTTTATTAAAGAAAAAAAAAACTGTTTTTAAATAGGTATAAGAGTAAATTCGCATAAATCACAATCATTATTAGATTGTTTTAATTATGGCAGAGTGTCAGAAACTATCCCAAAGAGTGTTATTTAGTAATTTGAAAGCATAGTAACGTGATATTTCTTTTTCTCATATTCATAATGGGTTACACTAACTAAATTTATAATAAGATCCAATAGTGAATAATTTTCCCTATTTTCAATTTTTCAAATATATCCTGAATTATCATATAATTTTTTTAATCAAACGAATCATGAGATAATATATATTTGGCTGACATACATTGTTGACACCTAAAGTTTACTTAGGGAACGTTTTTAATTCTTAAAATTTCAAATGAATGCTATTGGTCCCTAAAACACCTTTAAATGAATATTGTGTGATTATAGATTACCTAATAATTATATAAAATTTTTATAAGACTACTAAAACACCAAGTATGATCTATGGAACTGAATATTGAGCAGTTGAGAAGTAACATGATAATGAAATATGTTTAGCGTAAATGATAATATTAAGATGGATTAGTGGAATATCAAGGAAAAATTGAATTTGATATAAAAAAATCACTAAAAGATATGTGTGGCCTCTATTAGGATAAAGATAAGTAGCTTAAGATATATGGTTTTATCATATGTAAAGGAAAACAATTTATTCACTAACTAATGAGAGAGAATGAGTTAATTCAAGTTAAAAAGAATGAAAGAAAGTAAATGAAGACTTAAAATAATATTAGTAGATATAGTTAAAAAAGAATAGTCAATTAAGGAGGTAACAAAGACTATATATGTGGCTTACCTTGATTACTCAATTCGAGATCATAGTTGATCCTAAAATTATGGGAAGAATTATTGTTTCTTTTGTTGTTCTTTACTATATTTTCAAATTTTATGAAAATTAAATCATTATTAAAATCTACTGAAAATTGAAATTGGGGGAGATTTCAAACCACAATTGCTTAGAGATCAAATTGGGGGAATATGAAATTGGAGCTCAAATAAGGGTTTGGGTTGCACCACGACCAAAAAAAAAAAAAAAAAAAAAAAAACCGAAATTAGCATTAAAAGAACAATATCATGCACAAAAACACTCGGGATAAATTTTTTTAAAACCAACACTATATGAATATAGCATTAAAAAAAAGTAGCTTATTATCAAAAAAAAAATTCAATGCGTATGACAAAAATAGAGAGAATATCCATTATATATTGCAATAATCAATAATTAAATTACATCATATATATTTTTGGATACAAGATAGAATTCTACTCTAGCTTAATTTAAGTGTATATATGTGTGAAGTTCCCTCCTGGAGACTTGAACCCCGGCCTTTGCCCCCCACACTTCACAAGCAATTATACTTGTGGAGTGACCATCGCACCAAGGGTGTGCGGTGGTAATTACATCATATATATTATTTATCGATATCACATGACAAGATGACATTATTAAATTAAATTACATAAGTACCGAACTTTTATTTTTCTTTTTTCTTTTCTTCCAAATACTATTAAACACACAGTGGGTTTCAATAACCGAAAACGTTAGATGAATTTAAGTAGGCTGAGGCCTGCACTTGCGGTTGCCACGCCAAAAATTGAAAGCGTTTAAAAGGATTCAAAATATTTGTCTCCATTAAAATTCCCAATTTCCTTTATTTATCAGGCCCATACACCATTGCATATAAAAGGCCAAGGATATGTTTTTTATTTTATTTTTTGATAAACAATACTATCTAAGACACACACATATAAGAGAAGGAGGATGAGATAAGGGAAAACACTCACACGTGAGCACCAAAACTGCATGCGGCAGTTTTGGTGTTACTACGGTACACATATCTAGCAATCAAATAATTTCGTACAATAAAAACTTTACACTGAATACGTTGTTACATCGAAACCCAATCACATCGCTACACACAAATTCAAACTCAATTTTTTTTAACTTTTGCCTAAGAGAATAGAAGTTTATATGCTCATAGGTTGGACATTGGGTTAAGCTTTAGGCATGTGTGATCTGGGCCCTCTTGTCCAAATAATAATAATAATAATAATTTTTATTATATTTTTTGAATTAGTAAGTCTATGTACAACATATATTTCTAAAACAGTGTATGTTCAATAATGTATATATTCATAGTCCCTCATTCATGAAAATATATATATATATATATATGTTAAGAAACTCTCCCAAAGAGAGAATATTTTGTGCATTAGTATTTGAGTCAAAGAGAGAGAAAGAAACATAGTTTAGTTCGCTGAGCACGGACTTTGTGTGCTTCTTTTCCGTGTTGTAGATAATTTTATCTTGAGAGGTAGACGTCAGTGAGTCTCAAAGCATCACAAATTGTGTGAGAGGCGAAATTTGCTTTAAGGAGATCGTGTCAAACACAAGATTTGATTTGTATCATTCATCTTTCATGGAATTGGTCAGTAAATTTTAAATGATCTTGCAGATTTCTTCTTATATATACAGTATCTATTTATTGTTTTTGTCTATTACATCTTTTTTGTGTTAATTGTTATTGCTTATAATTAGATATGTATGTCGTTCATTTTTGCTTAATCACAAAAGTAACAATACCATTATGATCATCACGAGTGAGATGCCCCTCTTTGCCTTAACTCCCACCATTCTTCTTCTTCTTCTTCTTCTTCTTTTTTTTATTTTATTTATTTATTTATTTTTAATTTAAGTTCACTCTCCTTTCTTTCTCTTTCTTGGCAACTGACTATGGGTCTCCTATAGGAATAGGAGGGAGGCAATTATTATATAGCTAGTGGTAAATATTGAAGATTGAGGATGAATTTGTTAGAGTGGAATGACAAAAGTGCCCTCTGCGATTTGTATGGAATCACGCTACTACCCCTAGATGGCGTTTTATTGTCGGTAGCATCTTTGGGCCAGCGTGCCCATGATTTGTTTTATGATCTGGTCGTTATCTATGTATTATACTGTATATAAAAGAGCAACTTACTCTTTGAACTACTTACTCTTATAAAGGTCTAAAAACATTTTACATAAAAGGATGACAAGCGATTCTCCAGTGAGGTCTCGAGAGGAAGACGGGGAGCTTCAAAGGAGCACCAAAAAGGTCAAAGAAAACCATTGTGGCAAACCAGTACAGGAATCCCACTCCTGTGGCACTGGGGGAGCGGGATTATTGTACAAAGATACACTTGTTGGGGAGCTACCCGGAGCTTTCGAGCAAGCTTTTGACTTCAACAATGAGATGGAATATGATGCCACATCCGATGATGAATTTGAGAACCTACCCCCAGGTGAAGTTGCTGTTAAACTCTTTGGGGAAAGAAAAAACAAAATTAGAGCTTCGTGGGCTAGCGCTTTGATTGTTAAAGTCTTTGGGAAAACAGTGGGTTTCCATTTCCTACACTCGAGACTGACCAGTATGTGGAAGCCTTCAGGGAAGATGGACTGCATCAACCTAGGACATGGCTTCTTCCTTATTAAGTTCTCCCTCAAAGAAGATCATACAAGAGTTTTTAAAGGTGGTCCATGGTTCGTTGGAGGCCATTACCTATCCATTAGAGGATGAGAGCCAAACTTTAGGCCAAAGACTACAAATCTCTCTTCTGTTGCTGTGTGGATTTGTTTGCCAGGTCTTTCCATTGAATACTACGAAATCTCGGTCCTAAGGGATATTGGAAAGCGATAGGGCCAGTCTTACGCATTGACATCCACACCGCTTCTGAGACCAGAGGATGCTTTGCGCAGTTATGTGTTTAGGTGAACTTTAACGATCCGATAGTTAAGCTTGTCAAGGCAGGTGGAATAGATCAACTTGTGCAGTATGAGGGCATCAGTTCCCTCTGTTTCTCTTATGGTCGTGTAGGACACAAATTAGAAAACTGCCCATACAGAACAAGGTTGCTAGAAAAAGATGACAAGGTGGAGACTAGAGTTGAAGATCCAATGAACCAAGAAGCGCGGGAAAATGTGGAGCCTGAATCAAACGCCTTTGGGCCTTGCACGAAAAAGGAAACCAAGCAGGAATGAGTCGAAAGAGTTTAGGCCTGAAGCCAATTCGGGACATCCTTCCCAAAGCCGAACAAAACCTATCAGGTCCTTGAGCTCACCAAGCCGAATCTTTTCAGTAGAGTTTGACCAAAATGTTAGGACTCCACGCAATAGCGACGTATTTGGAGTTAGTGTGATTTGTGCAGATTGCACTATCGCAGAGTCTGTATGGTCTAAGTCAAAGTCTATGCCATCTACCTCAAAGGGGAAGAAATCGGTGCCTAATCATAAAGGGAAAAAGAGCCTAATCTAATTTGGGCAAAAAGCGACTAGACAGAAAGGTACACCGAAATGGAAGATAGTCAAGCCAAAAGAGTCGGAGACCACTGCCTAGCAGGGTAATAGGGAGAGATTTGGCTTTTCCGAAGTGAGCATGAAGATAAAAGAATTCAAAGCTAGAGGATCCTCTGAGCCCGAGTTTGCTCATCCCAACCTCATATCGAACCGACCTGGTTTTATTTTGGAGAAGGCCGTAGCGGTGGATGATGTGGTTATGAGCATGGGTTCTTCTTCTGCCTCAGAGACAGACGACAACACCATGCAAAATTTCGCAATCCAGGAGCCTATTAGGCAATCGCTAGCTGAAATCTCACCCAACCATCATGAAGAGGGAGTTAATCAAACCTCTTCCATGGAGATTGAGATCAGAAACATATCCAAAACAGCCTTGAAGCGAATAGACCGTAAGCTTTGTCCCAAGAAAACGGGCAGAGAAGAAGTGGTTGACCCACCCGATGATCAAGATGATGAGGCTCTTGGGAACCCAACCAATGGCCAGGTGGTTGATCTAATCCCATTAGAGAGGGACATGCAGGTGGACAGGGGAGGTGATATTTCTAATCATCCTCACTAAATTGCCCTTATGCTTTCTTTAATGCTTAGATTAATAATGAATATGCTTATTTGGAATTGTAGGGGAGCTAATAACCCAACTTTTGTAATAATGTTAGTGACATGATCCGTAGGCATTATCCTACTATTATAATTATCACTGAAACTAAACTGAGTGGTGACAGAGCTAAAGGGATTATAGATAGACTCCCACTAGATAGAGCAACTGTAGCCAAATCTTTTGGGCGGTCTGGTAGTTTGTGGCTTCTCTAGGATTCTGACCAAGTAGAGTTAGCCGAATTATCGTCTACGGAGCAGGAGATCCACGCTATTGTTTCATTTACAAATAATTCCCCCTGGCTTCTCTCTGCTGTCTATGCTAGTCCAAGATTGGCTGAGCGAAGGCTTCTTTAGGATAATCTAGAAACTGTGGCTGGCCTCCATTCCCTACCTTGGGTCATCGCTGGTGATTTCAATGAAGTGCTTATGAGTGGAGATAAATTTGGGGGTAATGTAGTGAGTATAAGTAGAGCGCTTCGGTTCCAGGAATGCTTAGACATTTGCAAAATGATCGATATTGGATTCGCTGGGCCTCGCTTTACCTGGTCTAATCATAGACCCTTGTCCCAGCTCGTCCAAGAACGGATAGACAGAGTTTTTGTTAATCCTGGTTGGAACAACCTACACCCTGAAGCTGCCGTCCTTCATTTGGAGAAAACTTACTCAGACCACTGCCCAATTAAGTTGCTGTTTGATGGGCCTTAAGACTTCCAAACACCTAGACCCTTTAGATTCCAACCCATATGGCTCTCCCACCCCTCTTTCCCTGGAGTTGTTCGCGAAGCTTAGAGCAACCCGCCAACCTTGTAGCAAGCAGTAATGTCCTTCTCAGAGAAAGCAATTATTTGGAATAGAGTTCACTTTGAAAATTTGTTTCAGAGGAAGAAAAGAGTTCTTGCGAGACTTAAGGGCATTCAAGAGAGTCTGGCCACAAGCCCGAATACTTACCTAATCAATCTAGAGAAGATGCAAAGAAGTGAATTTTCGGAAGTAGCAAAACTTGAGGAAGAATTTTGGGCGATGAAATCCCGGATCCTTTGGCTAGTTAAGGGTGACATAAATACTACTTTTTACCATACTGCAGCCTTGGTGCGTAGAAGAAGAAACTGCATCCCGTGTATGAAAGACAAGATGGGGAACTGGATTAATGGGGACAGAGAAATTGCAGAGTTTATTAGAGGAGGATTCTCAAACCTATTCACTTCTAGCCTCAGCACCTCTCCCTTGGCAGAATGGAACTCCCCCTGCTGGCACACCTACCTAAACGAGGCGGATTCCATAAATTTAGACAGGCTGGTTACTGATGCTGAAATTAAAGCCAGCTTGTGGGCGCTCAAACCATTTAAAGCCCTTGGACCAGATGGCCTACACGCTGGCTTCTTCCAGCGTTTTTGGCTTATAGTAGTAGAATTTGTGAAAAAAGAGATCAAGCACATTCTATGGCGACCAAAATTATTGTGGCTCGGATTCGACCACTGTTGCCAGACTTTGTATCCCTCTTACAATCGGCCTTTGTCCCAAGGAGACAAGGGGTGGATAATGTGATTATCCTACAAGAGCTGATCTATTCTATGGCGAAGAAAAAAGGTCGAGATGGAGTGATGGCAATAAAGATGGATTTAGAGAAAGCGTATGATCGCTTGGAGTGGAGTTTTATTAGGGATACTCTGAACCTCTACAAATTTCCAAGCTAACTAGTCTCCTTGATTATGAGCTGCGTGTCTACATCCTCTATTTCCATCATTGTAATGGGGGAGCATTAGAGCCATTCTACCCTTCAAGAGGAATTCGGCAGGGAGACCCCTTATCCCTGTATCTTTTTATTTTATGCATGAAAGTCTGGAACTCTGTCAAAGCATCTTAGAGTGGTTTGGCTTTCTCCCATGTTTTTTTGTGTGTGGATGATCTCATGCTTTTCGCAAAAGCAGATAGGAAGAATTGCACTACTATTAGGGATGTTCTTGATTCCTTTTGCGAGCTTTGTGGGCAGAAAATTAGCAATGAAAATTCTAGGGTCTATTTTTCTTCGAATATTGATCCAGATAAGAGATCTGAGCTGTGTGAGATATTGGGATTTTGCTCCACTCCCACTCTTGGGAAATACTTGGGTTTTCCCATTAAGCATTCAGGTACTCCTCAAGAGTTTGGTTTCATCCTTGACCGTATTAAGAGCAAATTGGCTGGTTGGAAAGCAAACCTTTTGTGCTTTGCTGGCAGGGTAGTTCTGACATAATCGGTGACGTCGACCATCCCTAATTACATATGCAATGTGTGGCGCTCCCACCCAAAATCCTCCAAGGTATTGACAGGCTTAGTCGGAACTTTTTGTGGGGCTCTTTGGAAAGTAAGAAAAAACTTCATCTAATAGGTTGGGACAAGATCACAAAGTCTAAGGAAGAAGGGAGTCTTGGAATTCAAGCGGCAAAGCCGAAAAACAGTGCTCTGTTAGCAAAGCTTAACTGGAGGTTCCACTCTGAAAAATCCTCCCTTTGGGCCAGAGTTCTTGCCCAAAAATATCGCAAACAGAGAAGAGGTTCCAAAACCTAAGCAAATTCTATCTCGTGTTCCCCAACCTGAACTGCGCTTAAAAAAGGGAAAGATACATTCAATAAGGGATCTAAGTGGATACCTGGTAGGGACAGTGGGCTCTCCCTTTGGTTCGACAAGTGGTTGGACAAAGGAACGCTAAGAAGTCTTATATTGGGTCCACTTAATAAGGGTGAGGAGAACATCAGACTTATCGATATTGCTAGTTATTTTGGTTGGAATATGGAAAACATCTCCTTCTCTTTCCTAACCCCAATCCTTTTGGAGATAAAGGCCACTCCTCTTCCTTTCTCATTCCAAGGAGAAGATAGGATCACTTGGCACTATTCATCAAATGGTGAGTTCAAATTGAGAGAAGCATACCAACTAATAGTTAAGAAGGAAGAAGACTTGAGCAGACCTTCCTTTCTAGGTGCTTGAGAATGGAAAACTTCATCCCTTCCAAAAGTCAAGCATTTCCTATGGCAATGTTGCCATTCTAGCATAGCAGTGAGAGCAATCCTTAATGAGTGAGGTTTGGGCATCCCGCCTGTCTACCCTATTTGCAACACCGAGCCAAAGACCATAATCCATGCCTTAAGAGACTGTCTCAAGGCCCAGTGCTTTTGGAACTCCTTCTCGCCCCCTATATCGCAATCGCTCTTCTACGGGTTGCCATTAGTTGAATGGTTAAAAACCAATTACAGGAGCTCTCGACAATGTGGCATATCTGATATTGAGTGGGGTATAATGTTTCCCATGGCAGTTTGGATTCTTTGGCTTCACCGCAATAGCATTGTGTTTGGAAGATTAGGTCCACAGCGAAACCTCTTGGATGAGACTTTGGCAAGAGTAACAGAGGTTGCCTACCTTGGCATAAATGGGAAACAGACCCCAATTTGAAATAAAATTCAGGTGAAGTGGCTTCCTCCTCCGAGCAACTGGTTCAAGCTAAATTCTGATGGCTCGTCAATGGGTAACCCGGGCTTGGCAGGAGGTGGAGGGATTATCCGTGTAATGAGAATGGTGAATGGGTGAAAGGGTATGCCCGAGCCATTGGTATCACAACTAGTGTCGCGGCGGAGCTTTGGGCCTTACGGGATGGCATTCGGCTTTGCACAGCTCTCAAATTGCCAGCGGTGGAAATAGAGTTAGTCGCCAAGGTGGTTATTGATTTAGTGGGGAAAGAGTCTAGTAATCCTAACAGCATAGACGCTCTAGTAGCTGATTGCAAAGAAGGCCTGAAGAAGATTCCTTTTGTCAGAATCAAACATTGCTACAAAGAGGCCAATAAGTGTGTAGATAACTTAGCCAGATGGGGAGCCCTTCTGGGTCAAGATTTCATTGTTTTTATCCATCCTCCCCCAGAGGTTGAGCTGCTTCTTAGATTAGATGCCTTGGGCACCATGTATGACAGTTTTGTATCCTCTTCTCAAGAGGATCTTTAGTTTTTAATGAAATATCCCTTTTACCAAAAAAAAAAAAACCTTACTCTTATGAAAAGGAAAAAGAAAAAAAAGAAAAAAATAGTGACTTTGTCAAGCAGCTTGTTTTGCATAGAAAATAAAGAAATTTACTGCTATATCCAGGTAAAGTGGCCAAGAAAACTTAAATATCAAATTGATTGTTACCAAAATGTAATAGCTAAAATGATATTTTCATCTTTTTAATAAAGAAACATAGATTATTTATATATACAATTTAGGCAAAAACACTATTTTGGTCCCTACATTTTGAGGTCACAGTTAATTTGGTTCCTACAATTTAGTAGTAGTCAATTTGATCCATATTATTTTCAAATGAGAGATGCTACGTCTACAACATTTTTACAACAAATTACAGGTAGTTAGTTGTTATTGGTTCAAATTTGAAACTAACACTAAGATTACTTTTTTGCCCCAACAATAACAACCAGTAACAATCTGCCATTTAAGATTTGTTGTAAAAATGTTGTAGACATATCATTTCTCTTTTCAAATTGCAATTAATTTACTACTATTAACTTACTAACAGAAAATATGTACGTGACAAACGGTTTGTATTGTTGGCGCACATGTGGATAACATAATAATATAATATTAAATAATTAAATATTTAAAAAACTAAAAATATTAATTGAAAGAAAAAATGATTATTTTTTAGAAAAAACCTCAAAATTTTTTTTTTTTTTCCTTCTGTTTTCTTAAAACATTTTCTTAGCTGCTAACCATAATTCCCAGCAACACAACAATCTAAAACTAAACAATAATCACACAGTTATTAAAACTCAATTTTCTTTTACAATTATCTACTTTTATCTATCTTCCTAGCAACTTCACACAACCATCAAAAACCACCACAGTCAGATTCAATCATTTACAGCCACCATCAACATCCAAACCATTGAAGGTTGAACCACCCAAGACCGAAATCCTCAACCATCAGAAATCAGTTTTTCCATTTCTAATCCAACAAAACATTTAAAACAGCAAGGCATAGAACCGATCCCTATTGCCGATATCAAACGGACGAGACTGTTGTGTGTATAATTGAGATAAAGAATAGACAACGGGTGCTATTTGTAATTAAAAAAAAAAAGTAATAAAAAAAAAAAAAAAAAAAACTAATGCGAGTAGTTAATTCATTAATAAGTGCTTCCTTTATGAGAGGGTATCTTATAAAACCATCTCATAAGAACACACTCTCATCATATAGAAAAATGTTTTCCTTACACATAAATAAAAAGAATGGAAGCAAGAAATGCCATCCTTACTTTTTTTTTTTTTTTTTTTGAGTAAGTAAATGTGATCCTTGCCAATGGAGTACAAAACTATGACATCACAGAGCACATTAAGTAGCAACGATTAATGTCAGTAAGTAAAATAAGAGTAAATTTAGATACAATATTTTAAGTGTATTACCTTAAATTTAAACATTAGATGGTATTGACCAATAAAACATAATTAAGCATTGTTTTCTATTCTTAAGTCATTCCACCCACGTGTTTGCATTCATCTTTATTCTTTCTCACCTGGCCACCATAACGCATGCTTGTCTCTTCTTTTTAGAAGTCCTATCCCAAAGTTCTCGTGAATGTATTTTGGTCTTTTCCTATGTCTTGACTCTTGTGAAAAGTACCTGGGAAAAGGAAAGGGTGGGTGGGGGGTAGCCCGGTGGTCCTAGAATTATTCTATAGATGTTGAAGTAGCACAATGGAAGAAAACTATTACATGACCGCTTAGTTTAATCAGTCTCATAACTCAGCAAATTTTGATGGGTTCATGCACTGGCGCAAAACAGGTATCTTTTTAATTGGTTTGATGCCCCCATTGGTCCAATGCTTTTATTTTATGTCTAACTTATTAATTGACGGAAATTGAGGCTCATAATAAGTTGACGCTAAAGAGGCATTTTCTTGTTATGAGAGCAACTCGCCACGGAAAGAAAAAGCTTGGCGTAGTTGAACTTGAGCGCTACCTACCCTAGTGGGAAAGCATAGACTGCATAGTTTACCACTAGTTCACCATATAGAAAGGCATATATAATTATAAACCTCAATTGATCACCGGGATTCGCGGGGCTGATTGCTATTGTTGCGGTATACTAATACTATCAATAAAGAATATTTTATTAGTTAATGTCGTTTGTGTGAACAACTTGTGGGTTTTCCTTTCGACGAAGTATCACATGATATTGACTGGTCACAATCAGACACAAAACCAATTACATGCAATAATAAAAAGGAGCCTCGATCGTGTCAAGATGATTTCCACGAACTTACACAAAGCCTGAATGAGGTCTTGCAACAAAATACTTAAATACCTGATGTGCCGTATCTTGTCCTAGCTAGGGGCAGGGAGTATCCACTACCCAATCAAGGTGTCTCCCAGTAGCGGTCTGTTGCCACAGTTGCTAATGTGGTAGAAAGCGAGATAGGATACTAATTGCAATTGGAAGGCAGAGCACTCACAGCAATACATCTATATTGCTATATCGCTAAATTATAGCTCCTCAAACATCAAAATCTTGCTCCCGTAGTGGAGCTAAATCTATTTTTTTTAGCTCCACTGCTACAATGCACATCTATAGATAGATGTGCACTGTTCATGAGAGCTAAAAAATAATATATTATTTTATTCTGCATCGGAGATTAAATATATTATTTCATTCTCTCTCTCACTCTGTGTGCTTCTCTCTCTCTCTCTCAGTCACTTAGCTCTCATCCTCTCCCAAGACTCTCTCAATCTCTCAAGCTCTCATCCTCTCTCAGTCACTCTCCTCTCTCACCGTCACTCTCTTAATCTCCCTCATTCACCGCCGCCGGCCCGACCCAGCCATCCCAAGCCGCCGATCGCCTCACCGTCACTCTCCTCTCTCACCGTCACTCTCTCAATCTCCCTCATTCACTGCCGCCAGCCCGACCCAGCCATCTTAAGCCGCCGATTGCCTCACCGTCACTCTCCTCTCTCACCGTCACTCTCTCAAGCTCCCTCATTCACCGCTGCCGGCCCGACCCAGCCGGCCCAAGCCGCCAATCGCCTTAGACCCACGCCGCAGACCCACCCCTTTTGTCGACCCAGCTCGCCGATGTTGTGCTTGTTTGTGATTGGTGATTTTTTATTTTGTTTGTAATTGGTGATTTTGTTTGGTCTGGGTTGAGGAAAAAAATTGGAGATTGAGGTTTTTTTTTCCTGCTGTGGATTGCTGGTGGTGGTGGTGGTGGTGTTGGTGGTGGTTGTGGGTGTGGTTGTGGGTGTGGCTGATGGAAGAGGTGGTTGTGGTTGGTGCTGTGGATGTTTTTTGGGTAGTAGGATATATTATTTTATTGTAGTGGTTATATTATTTTATTGTGATGTTTATATTATTTTATTGTGTTGAAAGCTAAAATAGATCCATTGCTGCAGCATGTGTGTAGGTAAAATAGATAAAATAACTTTTGGTAGAGCTAAATTGCTAAATTTTTAGCTCCATTGCTGTGGATGCTCTAAGACACACTACAAGGAGCAAGAGGTTGAAGAATTGGAGGCCCTTAATAAAGTTCATCAAAATGGAACAATAGCTTGATGGATTTTTGTAGGCCCTAAAAGGAAAATTAACTGTAACTAGGGAATAATTAGTTCAACGGACTAGCATACGACCCCTTCATGCCATGGATCATGAAATGTCCTCTACTCTTCAAGTTTAAAATTCCCAAATTGGAGGGTTTTAACATAGTTCATAAAGGAATGGAAGAGAGAGAAATTGAATGAAATGAAATGTATTTAAGTTATTTTGTTTGGATGTTTTAAAATAATGGAATGTGATGATGTAGAAAATCGTCAGTTGAACTCTTCGTCAATATAGATGTATGACATTAGGTTAATAGCCGTGAAATCCTGCAAAAAGGAATAAGTAGACTTGGAATACATCAGTGTGGTGTGTGCCAAATAGTCTCTGACGAGCTAGTCAGTAAGATCAAAGCTCAATTGTACAAAGAAATCACTATTTAGCTAAAGAGTTGTTGTGCATATGTTACGTAGCTTTATTTTGATTCTTTATGCCTTAGAATGGGAGTAAATGTCTTTCTTTATGATTATGAATCCGTTGGTAATGAATGCTAGGATGTTATAAACTTCAATGATCTTTTGCCCATTGGTCCGTCAGTTACGCTTGTGCTTGTTTGTCATGTAAGCTGTTACTAGTGTCATTTATGGGGAGCTCTTTTAATGTTGGCTATACTCATCAATTGCATGGACGAATCTGGTTTATCTTTTCTTTCGTTATTGATGGTATTGATGAACTCAACTTCTCTGGATGACCTCATCCAAACCAACGAGACAGTATTGACAGATGGATTAACCAGGTGCCTCTGACGAAATAAGCCACATTACTGACGAAGGAAAAGAAGCCATTCAATGCAGTCAAATAAATGTCTCGGACGGTTACAGGGACAACTGTACAGGTCGTTGGAAGCCCATCAAAGCTCACATCATTGACCATGAGCGTTACCAAAAGAAGCATTAAACCACCATAACAGTCACAACGGCTAGGGGCTACGGGAATGTATATATACAACCCTCCCAGCACCAACATGAGGTACGAAAACACCTAAAAATACTTATTGTTACACTACTGTGTTAATTTATTCTTTTGCAAAGAGCTTCCTTATACTGACTTTGGCATCAGAGACGTTGTGGCAGGCACCACACTGGTGACCATTTTGAGGGAGCTATCTCACTATTTCCACAATCATAGATACGAGGGTTTGGTTCCATCTAGACGCATTTACTTCAATTGACAAATTTACACTTCATCAGTTTGGCGCCATCTGTGGGAACGACATTTTCGTACTCAGATTCGAAAACGTAGCTTCTATCAACTTCTATATTCAGATGGAGTCCAACCAGGATTCAACAGCCTTAGCTCAACAAGTCCAGGCTCTTGCGGCCACTGTTGAAGAGCTCACCAGGCAGAATCAGGAAATGAGACTACGGCTTCAACAGGAGGAGAATCGGTCCAAAGCCAACCAAGAGGATGAGGGAGATAGCCATAGAAGAAGTGACCGTCGAGGGCCTACTACTCCAGATGAACAGAACTCAGATCTTCTTCGAGAGATGAGGAAGGAGATGGACGAGCTGAGGAACGCCATTAAGGAGAAAACGGATCGGAGCCTGGATAGAATGGTTAGGGAAATAGACTCTCCTTTCACTACGGAGGTCCTGGAATGCTCAGTGCCATCGAAATTTCGGTTGCCTTAGTTTGAGCCGTTTGACAGACTTAAGGACCCCCCAGGATCACCTCAACACCTTCAAGATGACACTAGGCCTTCAACAACCTCCTAACGAAATACTGTGTCGTTCCTTCCCTACCACTCTCAAAGGAACTGCAAGGGAGTGGTTCATAAAGTTGCCAACTTCGTCCATCGACAGCTTCGAGCAGTTGAGCAACGCCTTTTTGCGCCATTTCGTCGAGGAACAATGCCCTAAGAGGCCAGCGGACCATTTGCTTACTATTAGACAAAGGGAGAAGGAAACCTTGAGGTCGTACGTGAAACGCTTTACTCGAGAAACCCTGGAGGTAGATGACGCTGACGACAAAGTGCAATTGATGACCTTTAAGGCAGGGCTGAAGTCCAGGGAGTTCGTGGTTTTACTCGCAAAGAATCCTCCTAAGATGATGGTAGAGATGCTCTTGAAGGCACAAAAGTACGTGAATGCTGAAGATGCATTAGCAGCCATAAGGGACGTAGAAAAGCGGGGAGACAAGGGAAGGAAGGAGGACGATCGTAGAGGACAAAAAAGGGAGCGTCCAAATTGTCGGACTAGTGACCGAGGCAAAAGGAAAGAAGAAAAAACACTTCGAACGGTAAAATTCACCCTTCTAGTTATGCTTGTTGACAAAATTTTGACGAAAATTAAGGATGAGCACTACCTCAAATGGCCAAGGCCATTACATTCATCGCCTAACGTCCGTGACAAGAAGAAGTACTGCCGGTTTCACAAGGATCATGGCCATCATGGCCACTACACAGAAGATTGCCAGGACCTAAAAGAGCAGATAGAGGAGTTGATACGGAAAGGAAAATTGCAAAAGTATGTGAAGAAAAGGGGAGTCTAGCAGGTTCAGGGGTGGTAACAAAAACCAGCGCGAGTCCTCGCCTAGAGACGAAGATAACATGTCCTAGCCTCCATAGAATGTGATTGGGGAGATAAAGACGATTGCAGGAGGGCCATTCACAGGCGGGTCATTCAGATCCCTCAGGAAAGCATGCCAGAGGCAGGTGAACAGTGTCCACATGATACCCCCATTTAAGCAGAGATGGACGGACCAGAACATGTCTTTCAACGAGGAAGATGCAAGGGGAGTGAAGCAGCCTCATAACAACTCCTTAGTCATAATGCTCACGATAGAAGGATTCAATACCAAGAGAATCCTCGTGGACAATGGAAGCTCCGCAGACATCATCTACCTTCCTACTTTCCAGCAGCTAAAGCTAGATCCAGGAAGACTACGCCTTTTTGACTCCCCCCTCATTAGTTTCAGTGGGGACAGGGTATATCCTAAGGGCATAGTGACGTTGACAGTAACAATGGGGACTTACCCAGATAGTTGACCCGTCAGTTAGACTTCTTGGTGGTAGACTGCCCCTTATCTTACAATGTGATTATTGGGAGGCCCACGCTCAACCGATGGAAGTCAGCCACGTCCACCTATTGCCTAAAGGTAAAATTCCCAACTGAGAACGGTGTCAGCGAGGTAAAAGGAGATCAGGTCCTAGCCAGAGAATGCTACCAGGCCGTATTAGTTGTAAAGGAGAACCATACATAGATGATCGAGGAGAAAGAAGAAGATAAAGTGGAAGCCCTAGAGACAGTGGAACTGGTCGAAGGAGAGGCAACCAAGATGACAAAAATAGGGACGACACTAAGTCCCGAGATGAGAACAAGGCTTGTCCAGTTCCTTAAAGAAAACTTGGACGTCTTCGCGTGGACTCACGAGGACATGCCAGGCATATCTCCAAAAGTCATTCAGCATAAGCTGAATGTGGACCTGGAGAGAAAGCCTGTCCAGCAAAGACAACGAGTCTTCGCCCTTGAACGGAACCAAGCAATTACAGACGAGGTTAACAAACTATTGTCAGCAGGCTTTATTCAGGAGGTTTACTATCCTGATTGGCTCGCAAACGTCGTCCTAGTGAAGAAAGCAAATGGGAAATGGAGAATGTGCGTGGACTTCACGGACCTGAACAAAGCTAGCCCGAAAAATAGCTTCCCTCTATCAAGGATAGACCAGCTAGTGGATTCTACAGCCGGGCATAAGTTACTGACATTCATGGATGCTTTCTCAAGATACAACCAGATAAAAATGGTTGAAGAAGATCAGGAGAAAACTGCTTTCATCACAAGTCAAAGGCTCTATTGCTATAAGGTAATGCCCTTCGGACTGAAGAATGCGGGAGCAACTTACCAGAGGTTAGTGAACAGAATGTTCAGCAAGCAGATTGGCAGGAATATGGAGGTGTACGTGGATGACATGCTCGTCAAGAGTAAATAGGAACTTGCCCATCTGGATGACCTAAAGGAGACGTTTGCCACCCTCAGACAATACCAGATGAAGTTGAATCCTAGCAAGTGTGCTTTTGGTGTAGCCTTGGGGAAATTCTTGGGATTCATGGTGTCCCAAAGGGGGATAGAAGCAAACCCGGAGAAGGTGCAGGCCATACTCAACATGACATCGCCCATGACCGTCAAAGAGGTCCAGAAGTTCACAGGAAGAATTGCAGCTCTCAATAGGTTCGTCTCTAGAGCGACGGACAAATGCTTGCCTTTCTTCAAGACACTGAAGCAAGCCTTTGCCTGGACTAACGAATGTGAAACAGCGTTTCGGGAACTCAAACGTTACCTGAGTAATCCACCCGTCTTGAGTCTATCCAAGGAAGGGGAAAACTTATATTTGTATTTGGCAGTATCAGCAACGGCCGTGAGCGCAGCCCTCATTCGAGAAAAGGAAAGGAAGCAACTCCCAGTTTACTACGTCAGTCAAGCTTTCCAAGGTGCTGAAGCTAAGTACTCAAGGATCAAAAAGATTGCATTCGCGTTAATAGTAGCCTCGCGTAAACTACGACCATACTTTTCGGCGAACCCTATCTTGGTGATGACGGATCAACCCATTAAGAAGTCCATGAACAAGCCTGAAGCAGCAGGGAGAATGGTCCAGTGGGCAATCGAACTCAGCCAATTCGACATTGAGTACCACCCCAGGACAGCCATTAAGGCGCAAGCCTTGGCAGACTTCATCGCCAAGTTCACCCTCCAAGGCGAAAATGGCTTCACCAACGAGATGGAACGGTGGACGATACAGACCGATGGTTCGTCAGCTCAAAGGAGGGGGGGACTAGGGGTCGTCATAACCACCCCTGATGGGGAAATGCTTAGATATGGAGTTCAACTGCAATTCCCGGCCACCAATAATGAGGCTGAGTACGAAGGAATACTGACAAGTTTAAGACTCGAGAAAGCACTAGGAGCAAAAACCCTGCTTATCCAGAATGATTCTAAATCGGTAATAGGTCAAATTCAGGAGGAATATGAAGCAATGGAGGAAAGAATGCAAAAATACCTCAGGCTGACGAAGCATCTAACCTAAGAATTTGATAGAGTAGAATTCATGCAGATCCCCAGAGGCCAGAACATGGTAGCTGATGAAGTTGCAAAACTAGCATCGTCAGAAAAAGGATCAATCAGCCCGGGCCTGGAGATGGAAGTCCAGAAACGCCCCAGCATCAAAGAAATCTCCACATTTGCAATCCTAAACACAGATAGCTGGATGTCACCGATCGTATCCTTTCTCCAGGATGGATAACTCCTGCAAGACGCCGAGGAAGCCAGGAGGGTCAGGAAGAGGGCTGCCAGATTCACGATCCTGAATGACACACTGTACAAAAGAGGTTTTTTCATGCCTTACCTGAAGTGTGTAGACGAAGAGGAAGCCAAGTATATTCTTGAAGAGATCCATGAAGGGGTTTATGGAGACCATGCAGGCCCCAGATCCCTGGTAAGTAAAGTTGTCAGAACAGGCTACTTCTGGCCCACGATGCAGGTAGATGCAAGGGAGCTCGTCAGGAAGTACGACAAGTGCTAGAGGTTTGGCAATGTCCATCGCCTTCCAGCCGAGAGATTGATGACGATATCCTCCTCCTAGCCATTTGCACAATGGAGAATTGACATCGTTGACCCACTATCTCAAGGTAAAGGACAGGTAAAATTCCTTCTAGTCACCAATGATTACTTTACAAAATGGGTCGAAGCAGAGGCATTAGCAACCATTACCAAAGCAAGAATTCAGGGCTTCGTGTGGAAGAATATAATTTGCAGGTTCGGGATTCGATGGATGATCATAACAGATAATGGACGGCAATTCGACAGCCAAGGCTTCAGGGATTTCTGTTCAAACCTAGGGATCAAGAACCAGTTCTCATCCCCTGGGCATCCACAAGCAAATGGACAGACATAGGTGATTAATCGGACGCTACTCAAGATTATTAAAACCAGGTTGGGCGACGCAAAGGGGGCCTAGCCAGAAGAATTGCCCAATGTCTTGTGGGCTTACAAGACTACGGCAAGGACGCCAACAGGGGAAACCCCCTTCAGACTCACTTATGGCACCGAAGAAGTAATCCTGGTTGAGGTAGGAGCAACCAGCATTAGGCGAGAAATGTTCCTGGAGGAGGGTAATGACGACCAGTTAAGAGTCAACCTAGACTGCCTAGACGAGGTTCGAGAAAAAACATCTCATAGGATGACGAAGTACCAGCAGAAGATGGCCGAATACTACAATAAGAGGGTGAAGCTCAGAAGACTTGACATAGGAGACCTCGTCCTGCGCAAAGTCACCCCAGCAACCAAGAACCCTACCCAAGGAAAACTCGGCCCCACATAGGAAGGGCCCTACCGGGTCGTCCATTACTCCCGCCAAGGCAGTTATCACCTGGAGACCATAGACGGACATAGACTTCCATGACCATGGAACATCGAGCACTTGAAAAAATACCACCAATAGATGTAACAGACAATTGTACTCATTCTTGAAAGCAATAAAAAGGACTATTCAGCCAATATTTTAATGCAAGCAGATCTAGTAGAGTGAAAGTCAAACATGAAATTAGCGAAATAACAAGATTCCGCTTAAACAAATGTAAGTTACTGACGATGCCAAAAATGACAAGATCCCTTAAATGGGTATAAGTCAAACATAAAATCGGCTAAGTAACAAGATTCCGCTTAGACGGATGTAAGTTACTGACGATGCCAAAAATGGTAAGATCCCTTAAATGGGTGTAAGTCAAACATAAAATCGGCTAAGTAACAAGATTCTGCTTAGACGGATGTAAGTTACTGATGAAGCCAATGACAAGATCCTTAAAAAGGTATAAGTCACCAAAAAAAAAAAAAAAACCAGCTAAGTAACTAGATTCTGCCTAGACGGATGTAAGTTACTAACGACAAGAACCTTGCAACAAACCTGTTCAATGTGCTACTCAAGTGCAGGCCTGAAGACAATGCTGCAAAGAGAGAGCATCTTTTGAAAAGGGTTCAATCAGTTCGCCAAATCCCTCAACAAGATCCCTTGAGAAGGTGTAAGACGCAGGAAAATGGTCAAGTGACAGAACCCGCATAGACGAGAGTAAGGTGTTGACGAAGACAAAGAAGGGTCACAACTGAAAACTTTGCTAAGTCCTAAATACTGACACAGAAAGAGAAACTAAAGTAACAAGAATCATAAGCAAGTAAGTATGTAACTACAAATTTAATTTAAGCCCGAGAATGACGGGCAGCCACCATTGTTTTTACATCGAAACTAAGGGCCCACAAACACTGGGCTAAAAACACTGTTCTCAAAGTAGATTAAAAATTGTTCTAAAATTAGACTTACAAAAAGCCCAAAACATCACAGGCACCCAAAAAAAAAAAAAAAAGGGAAATTATTTTACAAGTAACAGGGTCAGGCGTTGGCAATTGCGTCATCACCAGTTAGAGGAGGAAGAGCACTCTCGGGGGCATCACCATCAGGAGTAGTAGAGTTAGAAGCCTCGTCAACAGCCATCTCCTTGTCTACCTCCTCAAGGTCCAAGTTCTCCAGATCTACTCCGGAAGGGTGCTTAATGAAGTATATCATCAAAAGCTTAAACCCTTTGAAGTACCAGCTGAAGAGCATAGTATTGTACTCCTCAGTCTACTGGAAACCTTCGACGGCCTAACAGCTATAGTTTTGATCTTCTCCTTGGCAGCCAGGAGTTGCTCGTCCTTTTCCACAGTCAACTGCCGTTCAGCCCTGAGGTCGTCACTTAGAGTCTTGGCCTTTTCCTTGGCGAGGTTAGCTTCTCCCATAGCAGTTATCAACTCTTTCTTCAACTTTGAGTTTTCCGCCTCTAAGGCCGCCACCCGGGACACTGCGGACTCGACCTTAGCCTCCTGAGCAAGGTACTCTGAGGAAAGATGGAGGCTCCCCCAACACCTAAAAAAAAAAGAAAAAAAAAGAAGGAAAATGGAGTTTGCACGAGTGCATTACCTGGACGAGCTTGTGGAGATGACGACCCACAAGCTCACTGGGAGACAAGCCCGAGAATACCTTCATCTCGTCAGCAGTAAAAATCTCCTGAGCCCTAGCCATCGTGACCCCAGCATTGCCCTAGACATTGGACGAATGAGAGTCGGCCTTCTCCTTCTCCTTGTCACCAGTCCACTGCCTCTTCCGTTGAGGAGGGATTTCTTCAACCAAGGTGGTTGGGGAGGCCGTCCTCACCATCTTAATGCCAGGAGTAGCTGGGGTTGCAGGTGTGACGAAGGTACCCTTGTCCGTCACCTTTACATTTTTAGCCCCAAGATTGGACAGGGGCTCATTCTTTTTGGCCTTCATTCAGGCGTACATACTTTGATTGAACTTCATTGTCATTCCTAAAAAAAAAAACTCGTGAGTAAAGGTATATATACAAGAGTCAACAGTGACGAGATTAACACTTACTCTTTTTCTCCTCAATATCAACGTTTCGCAGGACGTAGGTAGACGGTTTCGGGCCTAGGCAATAGAAGGCGAGAGTCTGTGGGTCCACAAGATCGTCCCAGTCCTCAATTGTCTTCTCAACAAGTCCCTTGTACCTGCTTTTAAGCTTGAGCCGTCTCTTAACTGTAGGAGACAACAGGCGAGAGGGTTAGTGACGATACAAAAAACACAATGAAAATTATTGACGAAGAGAAATAATGACGCACCTAAATTCGAGGTACTCCACCGACGGAGCAGGCTTGGGAGATCACCCCAAATTTCGTTAGAGGGTATCTCCTAATCATCCCCAGACACAAAGAAGAACCGGGACTTCCAGTATCTGAAGGACGAAGGCAGATCCCGGATGATCCTAGTCCTCCTCTCCCACGGCACCAGCTCATAGTACCCGTGCTCCTTAGACATCTTTAAACGATACAGGTAGACGAGCTCGTCCATTCTGATCATATCACCGTCCGTAGCAGCCAACCATATCCCCATTAGGCTGACCACTATCCTCCATGAATTGGGCATAAGTTGCTCGGGAGCAATGCCAAAGTGGCTTAACAGCTCCATGAAAAATGGGTGGACGAGGAGCCTAAAACCACACAGGAAGGCAGCCTCGTAGAAGCATACCTCCCCAGGGAAGAAGTGGCAGGCTCGTTCCTCTTCACTAGGTAGACGAACCCTAACCCTATCCAGAAATTGGAACTTATCCTTAAACCTAGAGAGTGTGTTGGCGTTTAAGCCACACACCTCGTCAAAGGCATAAAAAGCCCTAACCTCCCGGGGAGCAGAAACAACAGTATCGGCCCCAGCCTCCACTAGACCATCATTAGAGGAAAACCCAATCTCTAATTCGCTCGATCTCACCTCAGACATAATCCCTTGGTCTCTCACCAAATTCTCGAATCAATCAATTGATTGACGAAGCAAAGACAGCAAATTAGCCAATGCAACGCTCAGACTATTACCCTCAAAAACAAAGTTCTCAAGATGTGGGAAAACCCCTAAAGACCCCCCTAAACGCGCAAAAAGAAAGGAAATTGAGGGACAAGCTATCCTAACCTCAGAGCCACTAACCATGGAAAAACTAGAAAACAAAGGGAAAAAGATAAATCCTAAAAACCCAGAAACCCAAAAACAAACACAAAAGGAAAAGGAGAGAAAATCAGAAATTCACCATAGTATATGTCTATGTCGAAGAGAAAAGAAACAGAAAGTGAGAAAAGAGACATACCTCAAAAGAAAATGTAGAAAGTTCTGCCACACACCAGTTCGGAGAAGAATCACAGAGAAAGATTGGAGAAGAAAACACTCAGAGTAATGATTGGAAGTTTGAAAAGGTGAAAGGGAAAAATGAGGAGAGGAGAAGTTTAAAAACCAAGGCTCAAAAAACTGAAATTCAGCGGGAAACCCAAGGGTCATACAATTGAAGCATTAACTCCACTAGTCAGAACATGCAACATGGCCACGACGCATGTGGCGCCGCCACTATGCAGTTAATGCGAAGCGAAATCCCAAGAGTCATATACAGCCCATAGACCTTTCATCTTTTGTGATCGTCATGACATGTCACGACGACCACAGAACCCGGGGGCAGCTGATGGTATTGACAAACTCAACTTCTCTAGACGACCTCATCCAAACCAACGAGGCAGTATTGATAGATGGATTAACCAGGTGCCTTTGACGAAATAAGCCACATTACCGACGAAGGAAAAGAAGCCATTCAATGCAGTCAAATAAATGCCTCGGACGGTTACAGGGACAGCTGTACAGACTGTTGGAAGCCCATCAAAGCTCACATCATTGACCATGAGGCGTTACCAAAAGAAGCATTAAACCACCATAACAGTCACAAAGCTAAGGGCTACGGGAATGTATATATACAACCCTCCCAGCACCAACATGAGATACAGAAACACCTAGAAATACTTATTATTATTCTACTGTATTAATTTATTCTTTTGCAAAGAGCTTCCTTATACTGACTTTGGCATCAGAGACGTTGTGGCAGGCACCACACTGGTGACCATTTTGAGGGAGCTATCTCACCATTTCCACAATCATAGATACGAGGGTTTGGCTCCATCTGGACGCACTTACTTCGACTGACGAATTTGCACTTCATCAGTTATAAATGGATGAATTTGGTTTTACTCCTCTTTAGAATGAAATAAAAATGAATGGAACGTAAGTAATCTTGTTTAAAAGTAATATTATAACAAAATTTCAATTATACCCCTATTATTCTCTACACATTTCATTCATTCCCACTTAAACTTCCAACCAAGGGAATTAAAAAAATGTTCTAAAATCATTATTTTCATTCATTTCCATTCCATTCTCTCTACCTAAACAGAGTTTAAAATAACTAAGGTCCAACTTGAACACCTTGAAATGTACAATGCCCTAATACATCTGTTCTAGACGAGATCATGCGTAGAATCTTCCCCACCATTCTAAAGGGCTCAATTTTGAAGGCCCAACTAAATTGCATTTTTCACAAATTTCAACTAAGTAATTGTTAGATATTTTATCGATGGGCAGTGCTATAGAAAAACTGACCACACACCTCTTTAATGTCCATTGAGAATCGAGGGAGTCACTCTGGAACTACATGAATCATTTTAACAATGAGATACTTCAAGTGAAGGAGGTAGATGGTTGCAGCATTGTGGCCCTAATTCCTACGAAATTCCTCATTTAAAATTAAAGAAATTATTAACTTTTTCATTAAAAAAGAAGAAGAGAGAATTATTTTTTTCCTCACAAAAAAGAAGAAGTTATTTTGTATGCTGAAAGACTCAATAGAACTAAGGAGTACACTAATATAAAAAGAAATTTACTAACAAAATGTCACCAAAGCATTCCTTAATTAACAATTAAAAAAAAAATTATGGAAAGAGAAAAAAACAGCTTTTTAAATTTCACATAAAAGTGGGGTATTAAAACTTTCCTAAAATAGTTTATTAACAAATTAATATCTTAAGTGCACCGTTAATCAAACTCTTAGGAAAAAAAAAAAAAAAAAAAGAGGAAAAAGGAAAAAAGAAAAAGAAATCGTTTTCCTATTATTAGAAAAATGGACCTCACACTTTCAAATGTCGTCTTGGGATACCGTTCTAATTATAAAATTCTCACGAAGAGTACTTATTACATCATTTTGATACATGTAGATGCTATAGCTCATGGTATAAACCAAGTGTAATGAAATTTGATCATTATTCTTAAACTTTCCGGTAAATGCACAAACACTTATTTGATGAGAAAATATCTCATGCGTCAGGTGTAGGGGTGTTCATCAAACTGCATTATTGTATCCAAACCGTCCGCAAAATGAAATAACCGCACCGTCTTGCAAATGGTAATGAACCACACCGCAATGCACTGCACCGCACTACATTGTATGGTGTGGAGTACGGTTTTATGATAAGAACACACTCCTTTCTCTCTCTGGAATGTCTCTAAACTCCTAAGAGAGACACAATCAACACACAAACATAGAACACAAGCTTGTTCTCATAAATTTAATCAAATCACAGAACAACAAAAGCAATAGCAGAAGAAGAAGAAGGAGAAGTAGAAGAAGCCTATCTGACCCACTAGGTCTCGTACTTGGTGGTGGGAAAGAGGATGAGCAACTCTCTCTACGTTTGAGTCTTTGAGACCTGATGGGAATGAGAGGTCCGAAACGTGTGCAGTAACCGGTAAAGATAGATAGGAAATATCAAATACATCCTATGGCTGTGTTTTTTTTTAATATAAAAAATGACAGCCAAAATGTTTTTAAAAAGAAAGGGATTAAGGTAAGTTTTTATTTTTTGAGAAATTTTTTAGATATTTAGCCAAATTCACCAAAAAAATTATAATAATCCAAAAAGAAGAATAAAAGTAGATTAAAGAAAGAATAATTAAAAAAAAAAAAAGATTGAGAAATAATTGAAAATCTGTTGAAAATTGTATTTTTAAAAATTGGTAAAAATACTATTTTGATTTCTAAACTTTATCAAAAGTTTGTTTGTCATCCCTAAATTTTAAGAAGTTCATTTTTTGTCCTTAAACTATCAAAAAGTTCATATTTTGTCCATAAACTATTGAAAAAGTTTTTTTTTTCATCCTTATTTTTGTTTAAACAATTGAAAAAATTCTTTACAAAGTTTAGAGATGAAAAAATGAACATTTTAAAGTTTAGGAACGAAAAACAAATTTTTGATAAAATTTAGAGATCAAAATAATATTTTACCTTTAAATAAATAAGTAAACTGTAAGCAAAAGATAAAAATAAATATTTATTCTCTAAAAAATATAAAAATGTACACGAAACTTCTTAACGAAATAATGCCAAACAAGTTTTTACCCAAATAAAAGTAAAAGGGGAAAGTAAAAACCCAACAACGGAAAATAATTGGTGACAACTGACAATAAGAAGCACCCTTCCCATTCCATCCCCAAGGGCCCCAACAACAATCTCCAAGCATCCCAAAAAAATCATTAAAAAAAAAGTAACAAACCCAACAAAAAATTCTATAAGCCCAAATTTTTCTTTTTATTTTGCTAGGTAATTGGTAACTGCGGGGGCTCGAACCCTCGAGCTAGCGGTTTCATGGTAAACCGGGTATCACTTGGGCCACAAGGCCCGGTGGTATTCTATTAGCCCAATTAACCAATCGGGACACTTCACATGCATTATTCGAAGCGTGAGGGCAATCCACCGCAAATTATCAACACATATTTCATGGGTAAAAAGAGTGGTGTGAGGGCAATCCATCGCAAATTATCGACGCATATTTCACGGGTAAAAAGAGTGAAGATTATCACCGCATGATTAAAGTAGTTCATGGGTAAAAAGAGAAGTAAAAAAAAAAAAAAAAAAATTACAAAATACAATGGGATGTGTGTGTCCATCGATCTTTTCTTTTCTTTTCTTTTTTTTCTTTTTTTTTGGGTACTGTCCATCGATCTTTCAGTTTTGCTTGTTGCAGTCCCATTAATTATAAATTAGGTGGTGGTGGTCTCTTTCTTTTGCATTTTCTCTCTCTTTCCCTTCTCACTTTAATCAATGCTTCCCTTCTTCTTTTAAATTAAATTATTTATATACAAAAATTTGGTGCGGAGAAAGTTAAAAGGACAATAATAATAACTAAGCAAAATAAATTTTTATTTTTATTTTTATTGGTGTTTCTTTTCGTTTCTAAAACGGAAACAACGCCTTTAGCATATATGATTAGATTTATGTATAAAATAAGCATGGATATTCAAACCTGTTATCTTCAAAATTGAGAATAAACTATGCTAAAGATTTTAAAGAACTCTTTGGAGAGAGTATAATTTAACAATTAACATTAAAATTGGCAAATACTATTTTAATATAATGTTATTAAATAGTAAATTAATTACCTCAATTTAATAGGACTTTATACATCAATTCTTTTAACATTCTCAAACTACCCTATTATAGTGTAAAAAAAAAAAAAAAAAAAAAAATACAAATCAAGAAAAATGCAAAAGTAAATTTACTAGGCATTTCAATATCGCAAGACAAGACAGCATTATCATTAAAACTAAAATAAGTACCGAAATTACATGCAGAGTTATTACAACACTAGTGATTACTGAATTAATTGCATCCCCAAATAGCTTGTGATTCAATTGATAACTCCTTCTGATTGCCGAAGTGGTGTTTAGAGGTTCAGTTGAATGGGATTCAAGCTGCGAGTTAATTAGCAGCATAGAAATGTATAGATTTCTATCAAAACCTATTGCAGCCGCGGTTGAAATCAGTCGGACTCCCTGGTACACAATTTTCGTGTTTTTTGATTTTGTTCGGGCGGGTAGAGCAGGAGCCAGAACCATACGACGTAGGAGGCTTAGTTCGCCCACACACCGCAGGATTCGGTTTTAAGGCATTTGGAGCGATTTTTTTTGATGGAGAAGCCAAAATTCTGCTAAAATCCGAATCCATCAAAAACTCTGTCTCCAAGTCATCTGCGATGAGGCCTGAGCCTGTGTAGTTGTCGTTGTTTAGTGAGCTAATACTAGCTCTACACGAACTTGTTTTGAGTAGAATCATCATCATCATCACTAGCAATGCTAGTGAGAGACCCCTCGCTGCACCAACTTCCATTAATTCCTTATAAATTATAGTTCACTGCCACTCTCTTTTTCTTTATTTCTCTTGGCTTGCAAAGCCTGTGCGAGTGGTAGCTGGGATTTATAGTGGGTGAAGACTGAAGACTACTATGTTGAATTCAGGGTTCGGAGTTGTTGCAGAATGACACAAGTGCCCCTGAAAAAATTTCAATGGAATGACGTGAATACCCCGGGATGGCGAATCCCATGTGTGGTGCACTGTGGTTGTCGGCAACATCACTGTTTCAAGCTCAAGAGGCAAATCATTTGGAAATTAAGGATGTGTTAACAGACACGGGGTGGGATTGGAATCGAATTCCTTTCGAGCTGCCTTCAGATGTTAGAGCTATGATTCAGGCCACCCCTATTTCTCTCACTAGCAGAGGAAGGGATAGGATTTCTTGGTTAGGAAATCCGAGAGGTACTTTTGATTTAAAGAGTGCCTATGGAGTTGCTATGGATGAGGATTCTGAGGTGACTACTAGTAGTGCTGGTTGGATTTGGAAACTAAAGACGCTGCCTCGTATTAAAACTTTCTTGTGGATGTGTTTTCATGGCAGTATCGGGGTTAAAGAATGTCTTGTGAGGAGAAGAGTGGTTGAGGAGGATTTGTGCCCCATATGCCAAAGGGAGCCGGAGTCAATTTTACATGCCTTGAGGGACTGTCAGAGGGTCAAGAATATATGGAGACAGCTAGGAGTTAAGGAGACAGACCGGGGTTTTTGGGTGAGCAGCTTACAGGAATGGCTGATAATGAATGGGAAAAACAACAAAAGACATATCCAAGGGAAGCCTCCATGGAATACTAGCTTTCCTTTTGCTGTTTGGAATGTGTGGAAGAGCAGAAATAATTTTGTTTTCAACAGGAAAGACCAGAACCCGAAGCTTACTTTGGAGATTGAGAACCAAGTTATGGAGTTCCTATGTTATGTTGCATCTCCAAGAAGTCCAGGCAGTAATGTGGTCATAGGTATCAGATGGGAGAAGCCATTAGCTGGGTGGAAAAAATTAAATACGGATGGATCATGTGTGGGAAGAACGGGCCAGGCTGGATGTGGAGGTATTATAAGAGATGAACAAGGGGATTGGGTAGCAGGTTTTGCGAGACATATTGGGGTAACTAACAGTTTTGTTGCGGAGTTATGGGGATTGAGAGATGGACTCATTATGTGTTGTTCTCTTAATATTCCATGTGTCATTGTTGAGATAGATGCTAAGGCGGTGGTGGATGTCTTACAAAACACAAGCTACGTGAATACTGTTGTCTCCCCTCTACTGGATGATTGCAGGCAGCTTGTGGCCCGATTCCATCAGATTCAGATCAAACATTGCTATCGTCAAGCTAATCGGTGTGCCGATTTGTTGGCAAAAATGGGCGTGGAGCAAGAGACAGATTTTGTTCATTTCCATGGTCCGCCTGTGGACATTTTGAATGTTTTTCATTTTGATAAGATTGGTTTGTATGTTAACAGAGTATGCCCTGATGTGGTTGTTTCTGTTTAGTTCTTAATGCATCGTCTTTCCTACCAAAAAAAAAAAAGAGTTTGGACTTGACTCTTAAAACAAAAAAATAAATAAATAAGTTTGGACTTTGGTGACTCCACGTGTAAGTACTTTTCAGATCGCCCACGCCTAACAAAACATTTTTGAGGTCCCATACAATTTTTGGGAATGATACCCTTATTTCCATTCGCTAGTCGCTACAAAATATATATATATATATATATAATAGTAATGTTCATCTTTTGATCCGTTTATTTTGTTTCTATTATTATTATTTTTTTAGTTTGACTCTGAATCAATTTATAATTATCTTTTTACCACTTATTATGTGACGACTATATATATTTGTGTATGTGTGTAATTTATGTAATGTAATTTTTTTAATGAATTATGTGACTTATTTAAGTAAAATATATGAATTATATTATAAATCGTAATGTATTATGTTGGAGAAGATAGTCCCTAAGTCACTTTAAAGCAAAACTTTATCCGAAGTCAAATGGTTATTTTTTATTTGCAACAAATGACCACAATCTCATTTGAATGATTTACTTTAGACAAAATTTTATTACTAATTTATTCCTTAAAAAATAATTTTATTACTAAGTTTAAATTTTTTTAAATTCTACTTTGTTGGGTTTAGATCCCTGTCAAAATACCGTATTTAACCAATTTTAAATCAAGTTGATTATCTATCTCTTATCTCCCAAAAAAAAAAAAAAAAAAATCCAAGTTGATTATTAAATCTATTGTGGAAGTTATAGATTAAACACATAATCATCAATATCATGCAAGTGCGGAAATTTAGAAGAGACTTGATATGATGACATAGGAATCCAATCAAATAAAATAGTTTCACAGGAAAAAACTAGGGGAACTTGACCTTATCAATCTTGAGTTGAATAGATTTACTATAAGATATAGATTTATAGTTAGAATAAAACTAAACAAAACTCTAAATCCCATAGATGTCTTTGATAGTAATCTGCTATAGCATGAACCTCCAGTCCACGACTCCAAGACCATCCTTGAAGGTTTTCTACAACGTATACCTCTAGTCTACGACTTCAAAATCTCACATGAAGGTTTAGATCTATCACTCTTGATGACTGGTATGCAACAACTTCTACAAACCAAATAGTCTCTTCAAATAATATCATTAGTAGAAGATATGAGAGAGTTTTGGGTACAGAAACCCTAGATATGGAATTGACACCACTAATTGAAAATTCGTATGTTCATAAATAGGTGAAAAAAAATAATATTGTTATGGCAAATCTTGAGAATACACTTAAGAGCTCATTTATTGAATTTTCGTTTTTCCTCCCTTATTGAATTAATGAACGTTTCTTTTCTCTCTCTCTCTCTCTCTGTTTTTGTTTTTCACATCCTATAGAGTCTCTTTCATAGTGTAGAATAAGTGGCATGAAACCCTAGTAGATTGGACAATGGGCTTGGGCTTGAAATCTGCAAAGTGATCTGATTTGCAATTTTTGATCAGTCAAACTTAAGTTTTGATAGGTCAAAATTTCCAGATTTGCACTTTAAATTGTAGAACTTTGCAGCATTCTTGTCTTCAAAAATCATTCACTAAAACTAATTACAAGACATGTTTTGTTCATGAATTTCCAACATAAATAAAACCTAATAATCTCCCCCACTAGTATTTCTTGACAAAACCAATTTACAAGTAATGCCCATGTACAATAAAATGCCCAAATACAACACAAATCCCAATTTAAGACTCCTAACCTAAAAGATGGAAGAATAGGCATAAGATCTTGATTAGAATGTATATGTCTTTTTCCTGAAAACACTCAAAAGAGAACATCAATGCATGTGTAGAAGTAAAGACAAATAAACAATATGAATCACAATGCTATAATGTGGGCACAAGGGAGTATGCCTCAGTTGAGTGGATTGTGGAGGAGAAAAATGGAGTCACCACCAAGATTAGGTTTAGGAACCATGTTGGGCCTTTTGAGCCAATCATTTACATGCATAGGCCATATTTGTGGGTTGGGAAGGTGTTAGGCACCCAAGACCTCCCCGGTTGTGGGCTGGCCTCCATTATGTGTTGCTAGGCCTTATTTAATTAAAAAGTTTATTAAGAGAGCTCTAATCTTTAACCTAAACATACGTCATGCACTTAAGGAAATAACACACGCAATATATTAAAGATCACATCACAATATAAAAGTAAACAAATAAAACATAGTCAAACATATACTAAAATGGAAAAGATAACAATTAAATCACACATAAGGAAAGATTATAAAATAAACCAAACATGGCAAAAATATACAAACAAACATGGAAAAATAATTAAACACAATAATTAACCTAAAACATAATAAAAAAGAATCAACCAACATGTGAAAAATGATTAAAACAAATAAAACCAAGATTTTGCCATAATCTGGGTTCGGGGTGCATACGCATACTCGATGATGCGTACACATCCTTTAGCATAGATCCGAAAAATTACATTTTTATTGATTTGATCATTCAAAGATATTAAAGCAAAAAATAAAACAAGTATGTTAGAACCCTAAACACTAAACTAACATAAAAGAAAATAAAACAAACATCAATATAAACAAATAAACATGAAACAAAACAAACAATTATACTAAACTAACATTAACTCAATAAACATGTCAAACTTTACATGGAGCTAAAATAATAAAACAAGAACAACTAAAACATATTATAAACAATCTAAAATCATATTAATACATGCCAAACATAATCATGAATATCAAACAAATCAAATAAAACAAATATAAAAACTATATTAAGAAACTCATTCAAATCCTATTAAACAAGGAAAAAGTTCATGAAAAGAACACTCACATTGTTTAAAATTATGAGTTTAGAGTTTGTTTAACCAACTCCTCAGTGCCTACAACACAAAGATTAAATTGATAAGACAAGAATAATCAAAAGAACACAGTAGATTAGGTAATCGCAACTCAAGAACAAACTTTAATTGAAAAAGGTTTGAAAACAATTTGGAGAATAAACTTTTTGCCTTAGTACTAAATAAAGAGAGATTTTTAATTTATAAAAAAAAAAAAAAAAAAAAAAAAAAAAAAAAAAAAAAACTTGCTAAGGTGTTGCCCTAGGGTTTTGAAAAGAGAAAATAGAGTTTTAGAGAAGATGGAGGCCAAAAATCACTTTCTCTAACTAGGGTTTTGATTGGAGACATAAGATAAAGTATTTATAAGTTAAAATTAAGGTTTTGGGGGCTTTTTAATGGTCTTTGGATGTTTCCAAGGGTCTAGGAGTTGGCCCACATCAAAGAATGATGTTTTAGGCCATTAAAAATGAAGTTCCTCTGCTAAGAAAATCGGCCTGTGTACGCATCTTTTGAGGGTGCACCCGTACCCTTGATTCATGCGTACGCATGCCCTAATTCCTGACAATTTTGATGGCCTGACTTCAAATGATCATAACTTACTCAATATAAATCCAAATTAGGCAAAATTTATATTCAAATTGAAGCTCAGGATGTTTATTTTCCTATGAAGCAAACCTCACGCAAAATTCTTTGTATATCTAAAGTTATGGTCAAAACAGTGAGCAAAGGTCATTTTTTAGTATAGATTTTAAAGCGATTTGAGTACTTTTGAGTTGCGATTACTTCCAAACTATTGTGAACTCTTTAATTACCCTTGGTTGACATTTGTTAAGCTCAAAAGTTATGGTCAAAACAATGAGCAAATGTCATTTTTCAATATCAATTTCAAAGCGATTTGAGCACTTTTGAGTTGCGATTACTTCCAAACTATTATGAACTCTTTAATTACCCTTGGTTGACATATGTCAAGCTCATCATTGGGGCCAGGGACAAAAATTTATTAATGGGTACAAAATGAGATGTCTACATATAACATAAAGATAAAATTGATTAAGCAATAAAGCATGCGAACCATAAAGCAAATAATTTGATACCAATTTGTTGAACACAACTTTGAAAATATAAACCATATGCAATGGGTACAACTACTCCAAAGTACATAAACATGTAAAGGTTACTAAAATAGCATTTATACACTAACAACAAATAGCAGACATGCAAACTAACTCCCCTTAATTTAGATACATCAAAAAATTTTCTTTTCTTCCCCTTAGAAAAAAAACTTCATCTCCTCCTAAATGAAAACAATTAAAGACATTTGAATAGGTTTCCCAAACTTCTCAATTTCTCTCCCCCTTTTTGTCACATATTGCCAAAGACAACTCAATCAAAGAGTAAATAGAAAACATACACAAAGTAGATTGAGAGAAATGAGACACAATCAAGGAAACCCAAAAGAAATAAGTTCTATAGAAAATAAAGGAAACTTCTTCTATGAAGAGCATAGGTTTTAAAAACAGCTTTCTTCCCTTATTAAAAAAAAAAAAAAAAAACAAAACAAAACAAAAAACAATTTTTGGGAAAAACAGTTTGGGGAAAATTTAGGAGGTGAGGAAAAATAAAGATTAACATGCCAAAAAAAAAAAAAAAAACAAAACAAGTAAGAACTCACATAAATTTTCAATATATGTAAACTTGACACTGTGACCTATGTACAAATGCATGCAGACAATTTTAGGTACAACCAATTTAAACTATACAATAAAGATTTGTTTTCATGTGTCAAGGTGTTTTGAACTCAAATCATCTTCAAGAGTAGAGAAAAAGTTATGAACACCAATTGTATCAAAATTCTAATGTTTTCAAGTCAATCAATGATGTAAAGTTGTAATTTACAACTATGTTTTTGTTGGCTTTTATTCCGTGCCAAATTTGATTGTAATTATGTTCAATCTTTTGTATCCTGTATTTTATGTGGGATTTATTTGTAAGGGTTGTGTGAGAGAGAGGGTGTGTGTGAAGACTCAAAGCAATTGAAGACTTAAGCTATTTTCGCGGGTATCTCGCGAGTAAGCTTCCCGTGAAGTGATGCATGTGTTCTGCACATGACTGGAATGCGAAGAGTCAGGACAGGATGGAGACAGCTGGTTTTCGCGAGTGTCTCGCGGGTAAGGCCTTCCTGCGAGATACGCGTGAAACATTCTGTTTTGCTGAACTATCATTTCTGATACACACTATCTGTACCCACACTATATATACCCACATTACCCACAGATGTTGAGGAGTGCTTCAGAGAGAAAACCCTAGCCACAAACCTTGAGAGTTAGAGATTGTTATAACCACAATTCTCTACACAATTCATTGTGGTTTTTCCTCAACTCCTACCTCTCCATTTCCATACACTTGAGAAGTTGATAGCCCAAACACTTACCACACCATTTTAGAGTGTCCAGTGAGGTTTTGGTACTACTGGAAAGCATTGGAAGAATCCAAGTTTTGGCGGATGCAATCAGGCATATTGCGGGATCCGGAAAGCTAGACAAGACATGGTTCCGAAAAAACCTTGTTGGAGTAGGAGTTTGGAGGGCTTAGGTGCATCGGGTAGATTAGGCTTGGAGGGTCTCTTGCTAACCCATGTATCTCAACTGATTGTCTAGTGGATCGATTACTGCTTGGAGGGCGGTAGAGAGGTTTTACGCCGAGTACTTCGATTTCTTCTTCGATAACACATCGGCGTGTTATCTTGTGTTTGCATTCTTCTTCCCTACTCTTTTAGCTTTCATATTACTGCTGTGTTTTATTGAATATGGCTTAGAGTAGTTATTTTATTTATCTGCTCGTATTTACTCTATTCTGCACTTAATATAAGTTAGAGTAAAATCTATCAAGTCGTAATTTTAATTTGGGGGTCTAAACAGCTCTTGTGTTTTAACACATTTTCGAGCTTTCAAATGATATTTGTGTTAGGATTAGTACCCTTAAATCCTATTGTATGATGCTATGTATGACATTATGTATGACTTAATGTTGTAATTAATAAAATTGTTTTATTATTATCTAAAATAATGATAACATGAATATTTGAACATTATCATATAGTTCATGAGATGCATAGTATGTGATTTATGTGAAAAGTCACAGAAGATATAAATCACAAGTTCTTTGTAAACTCAGAATTATAGTTCGTAGTCGGTGATGAAATTGGGCATTTCATCTGCGAAGACTATAACATATCAACTAAGATGATTTGTCTTGATCATGGAAGTAGAGACTTCTAGTTGGTATGTTGATATGTTTTAAGAGTTAAGACATATTGAACTGGACCGCTGTGAGATTTATTATTCTCCTAACGACTGTCAAATGAATAATAAATCTCACGACTTCTATTTGCATGAACTCTTAATCTTCAGAGAATAATGGACCTGATCATGAGATGTAGGTTGTTTTGATATATCAGGAGTGAGATTTAAAGTCACGATCAAAATCTCAGTATGTTGGGCAGCCACATTTAGTGTTGATGGAACATATATTCTCAAGATGAAATTCATAATCTCTTAACAGAGATATAAAATATTCTCTTGAGATAAGTTTAATGAGTTTTGTTATTCAGAATGTTAGGCTTAACTACTTTAGTAAGGAGTTACTAAAGTATATATTTATGAAATTGGATTTCATAAATATATGATGAATAGCTTAAAGGATTAAACCGGGCACTCAAGGATTAAGATGTAGTAATCTTCAAAGTGGCAGTCGACATTCATAACTTTGTATTACTATGAATATTTTATGAAGGAGTTGCATGTATAATAAAGTCTTAGGATATAATTTATTAATAAGGCCTAAAGTGCAATTATATTTATATAGTAGTATTAAATATAATTAATGGTAACTTTGGATTTGTCAAGAGTTGACAGAAAAGCCCAAGGCCTATTGGAGTTAGTGTCTTATTGGTCCCTTTTGGGCCCAATCCAAGCCACACACTAAAGCCCAATTGAAAAGGCCCAATAAGCCAGCCCAATTAGATAATCAGTTAGTTATAAAGGGAGAAACATACATAATTTTATTTTAAGAGAGACATCATTGTGAAATGGTGTGTATGTGTAAGTGAAGCCACTCAATTATTCTCCCTTGGAAACTGATTGAGAGACCACACTTTTTGGGCGAAAAGTGGAATTGGAGTGAAGATTAAAAGTGTTCCCAAGTACTTATAATCTTTTGTTTTGAATTTCACCGCACCAAGGTATGCTATCTTGTTCTTAAATTCTGAAATTTATATAGTGCATGTTATCAATCATGAATGAAATAGATCCATGTTTGTTGCTTCCGCTGTGTGTTTTGTATAAGGTACAAAACCAGATTTTCCAACAATTAGTATCAGAGCCAGGTTTATTCAATATCATGATTGTATAGCATGTGATTGGATTTTAGAATAAAAGAAAAATGGTTTCTTGATGATATCGTGTTAATTGCCTTGGATGTAGAATCCGTATATTATATTATATATATAATATGGGTTTACATGCAAATTTTTTATAAAGGTAATTAACATTTTATAAGCAATTAACGTTTTTGCACCACTTGGTTTGGAGTGCAAATTCTTGATGGAAAGCATTAACGTTATATTGATAACATTGATATATCAATGTATATTGCTAACATTGATGTATCATTCTTTTGTTTTCTTTGAATGCGTTGATATATATATTATTATTTATATGGATTCATATGCATTCAAATTATTGATATAAGGAAGTGATACAATGTTTCTAGCATGTCTTATATGCCTTGGATCCGTATATTAAAGTGTGTTTCATATGTTGCAATTTATATAGAGATACATGGATATATATATGCTATCTTGTTAATGCTAGGATTATGAAATTTATATCTAATGAGATTAGGATCATGTTTTCAAGGTTTCTAGCATTATTATGGTTCTTGATCTTAAAAACCTTTAATTTAAAATATCTAGTGGGAGAGAGATATAAGGGTTGGATCTCACGGCCTCCATTGTCTGTTCATAGTAGTATGAAATGTATACTTCGTCTTTGCTTTGAGCTTAGCATTCCATGCAGAGAGTATTTATTTCATGGTGCTACAAGATTGAACTACCTGGTTTATAGTGGTTTGATCAAACACCTTGTCTTGGTTTTGAGCTTTGCATTCCATGTGGAGGGTGTTTTGTATCATGGTACTACAAAATAAACCTATTAAGGGAGATGAAATGTGGCTACACATGATTCTAGATAATGGTATACACTAGACTAAGTATTATAGTATCATCTATGCTGAGTTCTTACTATTATTACTTTGAGGCTAAATGTAAAATGACATATTATTAGTATTTGATAAGAGTTATCATGATAGCATTAATAATGAGAATAGTTCTCAATCAATCATAGTATTTAATATTCACTCTATGCTGAGGGATATTGAATATGGGATTGGGTTGTCGTTGCATATTTTATATTATAGTTTTATTAAGGTTCTATACTATATGTTTATATGCTAAATTAATAATGTCTAGTTTACTTATTATATTCATGTTTGTTATTTTCAGATTTAAAACCATGGCGTCATTTAGCCCACTTGTTGCTATTCTTAATTAAAACAAACTGACTGGATCCAACTATGTTGACTGGAAAAGAAATTTGGATATTGTTCTTACTGCTGAAGAGCATAAATATGTGCTTACTCAACCATGTCCTAGCTTTCCATCATTAGATGCTCCTTTTGAGGAAAAACAGCGATATGATTGTTGGCAGAAATCTAATGAAATGGCTAAGTGCTATATCCTAGCATCTATTTCAAATGTTCTACAGCATCAAATGCAGGATGTAGAACTAGCTTCAGACATAATGCTAAGTCTGAAGGAGATGTTTGGTGAGCAAGGTCGTTTTACAAGGCAAGAAACTATGAGGCAGATTTATAATACCAAAATGGCTGAAGGTACTTCAGTGAGGGAGCATTGTCTTAGGATGATCTTTAATCTGAATACATTGAAAGTTTTAGGTGCCGATATTGATGGAGAATCTTAAGTGGATATGATACTCCGTTCACTACCAGAATCATTCAAGGCTTAACTATAATATAAACAAAAAGGTTTATACATTGTTTGAATTGATGAATGAGTTGGTAGCGGCGGAAGGCATCCTTGGTACTTCTAGTGTTGATGTCAATATGGTTGAATCTTCTACTTCTCAATCTAAGTCGAAAGGCAAGGGTAAAAAGAAGAAGAATAAGAAGGACTTCGTCAAGTAAGATGGTAAACAAGTTGCCTTAGGAGTTGCCAACAAAGGAAAGAAAACCAAAGGAAAGTGTTTCCATTGTGGTGAGAAAGGACATTAGAAAAGGAACTGTCCAATATTTAAGGCTGCTAAGAATAAAGGTATGAAAAGTACATTCCTTCTTGAAACATGTTTAGTACAGAATCTCACGGATTCCTGGTGTGTGGATTCAGGTTGTACTAATCATAGCTGCAAATCTTTGCAGGGGTTTCAAGAGACCAGAAAACTGAATGAAGGGGAAATGTTTCTTACCTTGGCTGATGGGAGCAGGATTCCAGTTGTAGCTATTGGAGTGTTTAATTTTTGTTTTGAATCTAGAGTTTTAATATTGGAAAACTATTTGTATGTACCTGATGTTCCTAGGAATTTAATTTCTACAACTTATTTAGGTAAACATAGATATTATGTTATCCTAAAAGACAATGTTGTAATAAAGAAGGATAAAATGTTTATCTGTTCTAGTAATATTGTAGATGGCCTTTATATTTTAACTCCTGATAAGCATGAATTATACAATTCTGAATTAGATAATAACTCTCATGTAAAATCATTAAAGAGAAAGTTTCCTTCTACAAGTGATGCATATCTTTGGCACTTGTGTTTGGGTCATATTAATTCAAACAGAATTCAAAGACTTATCAAAGATGGGCTCTTAGGGCCCATGGACTTTGATGGTTTTCCAGTTTGTGAATCTTGTTTGGAGGGCAAAATGACCAAACGACCTTTTAATGCAAAAGGTAGAAGAGCTCAAGAGTTGTTAGAACTAGTACATTCAGATGTATGTGGTCCTATGTCAATCCAAGCAAGAGGTGGTTATGAGTATTTCATTACCTTCACTGATGATTACTCTAGATTTGGTTATGTGTACCTAATGAAACGAAAGTCCGAAACTTTTGAAAAGTTCAAAGAGTTTAGGGCTAAAGTTGAGAATCAATTAGGTAAACGCATAAAGGCCATCCGATCTGATCGAGATGGTGAATACCTTCTTAGAAATTTCAAGGATTACTTGACTGAACATGGGATTATATCCCAATTGATTGCACCTGGAACTCTACAACAAAATGGTGTAGCAGAAAGAAGGAATATGACTTTTTTAGATATGGTTAGATCCATGTTGAGTTATTTAACTCAACCAATTTCTTTTTGGGGATATGCCTTAAGTACTGCAATGTATCTTCTTAATTTAGTACCTTTGAAAACTGTTCCTAAGACACCTGTAGAGTTATGGACTGGGCGTAAGCCTAGTATGAGACATCTCCATATTTGGGGTTGTCCAGCCATGTGTTAAAAGGAAAGTCTGACAAGTTACAATCTAAAACAGAAGTGGTATTCTTTGTAGGGTATCCAAAAGGAACTGTTGGAGGTTTATTCTATAGTCATAAGGATAATAAAGTGTTTGTTAGCACAAATGCCAAATTCTTGGAAAATGACTATATGAATGATTATACTCCTAGAAGTAGAGTTGTTTTGGCTGAAATGAATGAACTTGTAATAGAACAACCAATACATGAAACTAGATATAATGTGGATGTATTAGATACACCACAAGACATTACTCATGAGATGACTAGTACACAATGCCTCGTCGTAGTGGGAGAATTGTTCGGCCTCCTATAAGATTTATAGGTTTGGGAGAAACTTATGAAACTATCCCAGAAGAGGCTGAATCAAATCCCTACACTTATGAAGAGGCAATGAATGATATAGATGCACATCATTGGGTCTAAGCTATGAAATCTGAATTAGATTCAATGTATTCCAATTATGTTTGGGATCTTGTAAAGGCGCCTAACGGCATTAAACCTGTTGGTTGCAAATGGGTTTACAAGAGGAAGAGAGGGATAGATGGAAAGGTTGAGACCTTTAAAGTAAGGCTAGTGGCGAAAGGGTATACACAAAAAGAAGGTATTGACTATGATGAAACTTTTTCACCAGTAGCCATGCTTAAATCTATCAGAATTCTCTTATCCATTGCTGCTCATTATGATTATGAGATTTGACAAATGGATGTCAAGACTGCATTTCTTAATGGCAATCTTAAAGAAGAAATCTATATGATGCAACCGAAAGGTTTTATAGCAAAGAACCAAGAGCATATGGTATGCAAGTTGAAAAGGTCCATTTATGGACTTAAGTAAGCATCTAGGTCATGGAACATCAGATTTGATCAAGCAATTAAATCATTTAGTTTTGAACAAAATCTTGATGAACCATGTGTGTACAAAAGACATCGAGATAAAGTAGTAATGTTCCTAGTGCTTTATGTTGATGATATTCTACTCATTGGAAATAATGTGGGGGTAATGTCATCAGTAAAGGTTTGGTTGTCAAGCCAATTTGAAATGAAAGACTTGGGTGAAGCTAATTTTATTCTAGGGATCAAGTTTTGGCGAGATTGCAAGAATAAGATGTTAGGTTTATCACAAACTGGGTATATAGATAAGGTTCTAGAACGATTTAGCATACAAAACTCCAATAAAGGATTACTTCCTTTTAGACATGGAGTTCCTCTGTCTGATGACCAAAGGCCTAAGACCTTGAGGAAGAAAATGTAATGAGACGAGTTCCTTATGCTTCTACAGTTGGAAGTCTAATGTATGTCATGCTATGTACTAGACCAGATATCTATTATTCAGTTGGCATGGTCAGCCAATATCAATCAAATCCAGGACTTAAACATTGGCAGGCTGTAAAGCATATTCTCAAATATCTACGGAGAATGAGAGATTATATGCTTGTTTACCATAGTGAGGATTTGATTCCCATTGGTTATACAGATTCAGATTTTCAGTCAGATCTTGATTTCAGAAAGTCCACTTTAGGCTGTGTGTTCACCTTGGGAGGTGAAGCCATAAGTTGGAGGAGCAATCTTGTATTGCGGACTCTACCATGGAAGCTGAATATGTTGCTGCTTGTGAGGCAGCAAAGGAAGCTGTTTGGCTTAAAAAATTCCTTTCTAATTTTGGTGTTGTGAGAATAGAGCAAGTTCCCATCACATTATTTTGCGACAATAGTGGAGCGGTTGCATAATCCAAAGATCCAAGGAATCATAAGAAAGGAAAGGACATTGAGAGAAAGTACCGCATTATTCGAGACATTGTTGCTCGAGGAGATGTAGTAGTAGCAAAGATTGATAGTGCAAGTAATCTAGTGGATCCCTTTACCAAAACCTTACCCTAAAGGACTTTTGAGTCACATTTGGAGGGAATGAGAGTTAGATTAGTGCACAATAGTCTTTAGGGCAAGTGGGAGATTGTTAGGATTAGTACCCTTAAATCCTTTGTATGATGCTATGTATGACATTATGTATGACTTAATGTTGTAATTAATAAAGTTATTTTATTATTATCTAAAATAATAATAACACGAATATTTGGACATTATTATATAGTCCATGAGATGCATAGTATGTGATTTATGTGAAAAGTTACAGAAGATATAAATTACAAGTTCTTTGTAAACTCAGAATTATAGTTCATAGTAGGTGATGAAATTTGGCATTTCATCTGCGAGGACTATAACATATCAATTAAGATGATTTGTCTTAATTATGGAAGTTGAGACTTTTAGTTGGTATGTTGTTATGTTTTAAGAGTTAAAACATATTGAACTAGACCGTTGTGAGATTTATTATTCTCCTAATGACTGTCAAATGAATAATAAATCTCGCGACTTCTATTTGCATGAACTCTTAATCCTAAGAGAATAATGGACCTGATCATGAGGTGTAGGTTGCTTTGATATATCAGGAGTGAGATCTAAAGTCACGATCAAAATCTCAGTATGTTGGGCAGTCACATTTAGTGTTGATAGAACATATATTCTCAAGATGGAATTCATAATTTCTTAACGGAGATATAAAATATTCCCATTGAGATAAGTTTAATGGGTTTGGTTATTCAGAGTGTTAGGCCTAACTACTTTAGTAAGGAGTTACTAAATCTCAGTATGTTGGGCAGTTACATTTAGTATTGATGAAACATATATTCTCAAGATGGAATTCATAATCTCTTAATGGAGATATAAAATATTCCTTTGAGATAAGTTTAATGGGTTTGGTTATTCAGAGTGTTAGGCCTAACTACTTTAGTAAGGAGTTACTAAAGTATATATTTATGAAATTGGATTTCATAAATATATGATGAATAACTTAAATGATTAAACCGGACACTCAAGGATTAAGATGTAGTAATCTTCAAAGTGGCAGTCTACATTCATGACTTTGTATTAGTACTAATATTTTATGAAGGGGTTGCATGTATAATAAAGTCTTGGAATATAATTTATTAATAAGGCCTAGAGTGCAATTATATTTATATAGTGGTATTAAATATAATTAATGGTAACTTTGGACTTGTCAAGAGTTGACAGAAAAGCCCAAGGCCCATTGGAGCTAGTGTCTTATTGGTCCCTTTTAGTTCCACTCCAAGCCACACACTAAAGCCCAATTGGAAAGGCCCAATAGGCTAGCCCAATTAGATAATCAGTTAGTTATAAAGGGAGAAACATACAGAATTTTATTTTAAGAGAGACATCATTGTGAAATGGTGTGTATGTGTGAGTGAAGCCACTCAATTATTCTCCCTTGGTAACTGATTGAGAGACCACACTTCTCGGGCAAAAAGTGGAATTGGAGTGAAGATTAAAAGTGTTCCCAAGTACTTATAATATTTTGTTTTGAATTTCACCACACCTAGGTATACTATCTTGTTCTTAAATTCTGAAATTTACATAGTGCATGTTATCAATCATGAATGAAATAGATCCATGTTTGTTGCTTCCGTTGTGTGTTTTGTATGAGATACAAAACCATATTTTCCAACAATATGAACTTGGATCAATTTTTGTTCCCCACTTTTTCTCTCTATGCACACAGTTTTTTTTTAAAAAGAGATTTTATTTGCATTTGCATATTTATTATCCACCTTATCTCTCCAAAAAAATATTCTTTTAAAATTTGTAGCAGGTCACACATCAAGATTATCATGTACTAATATATACAGAACTCAAGATATGATCAAGTAGTTGAATAATCAAATCAATACCTAGTGTAGCAAAGTGTATGCGTGTAGTGTGTAGTCTGTGAAATCATTTAATGAGCAAATGTTAAAACCTATGAGAGGTAACATTGCAAAAAATACAAGATAATCACTTGAGCTATATCATAATGGCTTGATGGGTGCTATCACCTTCGAGGTATATTCTATAACTCTTGCATCTTTTAAATGGCCTCTGGCAATCGTAAAGACATGTGCGTAAAAAATAAAGCTTTCTAGCAAAGGCACAGTCAAGGGCATACAAGTATTTTGTTTTACCCTTCTTTTTCTAAACTTTTGTGTATCCCTTAATTTGCAAGGATTTTTCTTTTTAGCATTAGGATATTTTTGATTGGTGGACATCAATGGTGAGATGATTATTTATGCATTTCTCTTAAGAATTTTTTAGTCTTTCCTGTCAAATTGGGTGATATTTGATTCAAGTAATTTAATCATAAATTTTAGTCACAAATCACACAGAGACCTACTCTTGGTTAACTAACTCAATAAGTGCATAAACAGTGCTTAACAAAGATGTAAATAGTACAAAACACGCAATATCAATTTCTTAATTAATCAATTAATACATTTACAAGATAGCAAATACTAATACAAAATTAGAGGTAGTCATTTTCATTATCTTTTCAACATGTGTAAAGAATACATAATTTTTTTTAACTCATATTAATACTTGACTTTAAAACTCAAGGTTTCCAATGAATATTTAAAACTTAAAAATAGAGAGTTTAATAATAAGTAACAAGTGTGCATATACTAAAGTAGAAAATATAGTGCACTAATGACTTCTATACAATTGATACCACAATTTGTATTTATCTTAAAATAGTCATGCACTAAGTTATGAAACATACACTTTCAAGTTTCTTCACAATGTCAAGCATATTCTAAGTCAAAGGAGATAAACTAGAATTCATGTAATACACCTCAAGAAAAATTAAACAAGACATAAAATAAAATATTTTTGCCTTTTTGAATTTTTTGAAATAATCGAACAAACTAAAATAAAACAAACCAAAAATAGAAAATAAACATATCCACAAATAATTGTAAGAATTGAATCAAGAACAAAGTAAACAACACTTACTTCAGAAAATCTTTTCTCACCCACACAACACGTCTTTGGATTTGTAGATGAAAAAGCATGAAAAACAAGGTGTATTTGTAAGGAAACAAAATTCTTTTAAGAGAGATAGAAATCCTGAAATTTTCTTTCACAAGCCAATAATCTTAAATTTTTCATAAGCATACCAAAGAATTTTTCTGAACTTGTGGCAGGAGGTATATGATCATATATTGTAGACAGAAACACAGAATACTTAAATTTTAATTTGTGACTGTTATAACAAATGTTATCAGAAATATCACAAAAGTGACAAACAATAACATATTTAGGAACATCAGTATTTCTAAAATGAGATCTAGTTACATGTTTTGGTTCTTGTCTTAGCAAAGAACAATTTGGTCAAATCTGACCAACAACACTACAATGGTGATAGGTTGGCACAAAATTAGATTTCTTTTGCAATTTAATAGTAGGTTTAAACATAGGTTTAGAAACTTCTACACAAACATTAGATTTTTTTTTTACATTTGTCTAACCTAGCAAAATTAGTATTTTCTTTGTGATTCTTCTTAAAATGAGGAATTAACCTTTGTGATCTTTAGACTTAATGGGAGAAAAAACTGATTTGTTATCAACAGTAGGCTTGGATGATGGGGCTTGAATTAACATTCTATTATCAAAAGTTTAAATTTATTTGAGATAAAACTCTATTATACCTGTGTTTTAAGAAATCTGAAAATTTTCTTTGATTAAAATTATATTACCAAAATTTTCAAGTAATTCAAAATTTATTTGAATTATTTTGATTATATATTATAATTTGTGTTTTAATATAATAAAACTTACACATGTTTGCACTAGCTGACTTAATATAGGTGTGTATTACACGTAAAATTAATGCATTTTTGACATGTTACTCATTATTTATTATAATTGTTAACTTATTTGAAGTGAAACTTTATTAAAGTTTCAAATTGGCTCACTAATTATTAAGATGGTTTGGATGATATTAGTAAAATAATTCATTTTATTTTCAATTTCATTTTAACATATGGTTTTTAAAATTATGGTGTCATATATAATTCCAAGTCTGAAAAAATATTAGGGTCAAAATTGTAATAATAATAAGTTAATAACTATGGGAATTGGGACCCGGCATTGGTTCACGTTGTTGTCGCCCTCTTACGTTTTTGTCATTGAACATGAACAACTTGAAGGAACGGGTGCGAGTAATTGGATTCATCAATACGTGCTTCCCCACGCATATAGTAACTGACAGAAAGTAAAATGAAAAGCTTCCATCAAACAATTTTTTTAGGTGAAATATTTATATATGATTTGTAATGGGACTTGCTTTTTAATTTTGGAGAGAGAGAGCAGTGGGGAAGAGTGGTGGATTTTTCTGGCTGAAAGTGCAATACGGCCCTTAATGGTGCAGACTTGTCATGCTTGGAGGAACGGACTTCTCACTGACTTGTTTTTTAGGTTGTGTTAGGTTCAACCAAAATATTTTTCGACCATAAAACATTTTTAGGTGGATTGAAAATATTTTTCAGAAATAAAATTATTTTCAAATGTTTGATTGTGCTCTTAAAAATACTTTGAAAAATATTTTCAAGTGTTTAGTTGAATTTATGAAAATACTATGAAAAATATGTTTTCTACTTTTCACATTTTCTTATCTCTCAAGCGCAAATATAATAAAAAAAATGAAAATTTTAGATAAAAAATTGTGATCAGGGGACCTTTGGTGATGGTTGGCCATCAAATACCGGAGACATTAGTGGGTGATGGTGGTTGGGTGGCGCAGGCGATGAGGGGTGGAGGTTCAATTGATAAGTTTTGGATGAGGCAGATAAGTCAAGAGATGTGATAGTATTTTGCAATGCTTTGATTAACGAAATTGTACTGAATACAAAATTTTATCATTGAAATATTGAAATTTGTCTAGCAAAACTATGCAAAGTAAATATTGATAATGAATTGTATCAAGATTGCATGGGTTAAAGAATTAAAGGTACATATTAATTTTAGTAATGTACAAAAAAAAGTGCACTAATTCAAGTTAATTAAGAAAAATAGCATCTGAGTGCTTAGAGGCTTTTTTATTTTTTTGGTAAATGTTAATAATTTGCATCCATTATAATTTAAGATTACTACATCCAATCACAAAAATACCTATGGGTGTGATGAGTGTTATACATTTGTAGAAGAAATAATTTTTTCATCGCACCCCTTGGTATTTTTGTGATTGAAAAATATAGTAATTCCAAATTATAATTAATGCAAATTATTAACATTTATATAAAAAAAAAAAAAAATAGAAACGCCTTTGAGCCCGCGCGTGAACTCACCCCCAAACTTAAAGGGAAAAAACATTTTCCCCCTTTGACATTCATTTAACTAAACTCTGTTAAATTGATTTTAAAATACGTTGTGTACTAACCCACCCTTTGGTTAAGAACATATTTCCAAAATTACCCTCCACTTATCTTTAAAAGTTTTACAAAACCCAAAATTTCAGTAGTCATCCCTTCCCGCCCATCCTTTCCTGCTTCTTTGAAAACCTAGATTGATGTTGAGGACATTTATTTACAAATTCACAGTAACACATACACCTTAACTCGTCCCCCATGACCTCTCATCCCATGGCCCAACAATGAATCCATAGTGAATACGACAAAAGCTGAATACCCAGGTAAATGTCGACAAAGCCCTCAAAATTTCTTGTATTTTAGCACAACTGAGCCATGGATTTTTGGAATTTATGTGTAGATAGATTGTAATGTGCACAAATGGTATAATATTTTAAAAAATTTGTAAAGCTTTCATTTTGTTTGAAAAAGCTCAATTTTTCTTTTTTGTTGTTAATGGGTTTACTTCAAAGTTCAAAGACATTTCCATTGATAGATTTTGTTTGAAAATGCTTGATTTGTTTGTTACACAATGCTTTGGATATTTGCTCATGCTCTATTATCTTATTTCTTCTCCATTTTTTTCGAAGAGATATTCGTTGAATGTCCTAAACCAAAACTTTGAAATTAATATTGTAGGGATGATAGGCCCAGTAGTGTATATTGGGCCGTGGGCCCTATCTGAGGACATCAAATAGTCTGAAGACAGGTAGATGTCATCGCGAAAGTCCATATTAGTGAATGAAGACAGGGGTCTGGTCCTGAGGGTTCAGGAAAGAGGTTCGAGGATAAATGACACCTCGGCTTGTCAGAGCAGAGGTTAGAAGGGCGGGCCTGCCATCAAGAGTAGTGTTCTGGGCAGTTCTACTGGTAAGGATAATCATCAGGAAGGGATAAGGCAACGAAAAGGTAAGAAATATCTAAGGGAAAGCTCTCTGTAACTAACTCTCTGGCCGCATTAATGTGGAGGTGATACCTGAACAGTGATATTTAGCCTTACAGCTATCTCTAAAAACTTCAAGAGGGTGCTGATGGAACAAGGATAAGGGTTAGCCATCTAATCAACATGTGGATGGCTGAGATGGAGCAAAGAAGGGCAATATAAAGAAGGAAAATCCCATTGTTGAGGGGGATCGGAGAATTGATAGAAAAACACCGTAGCAACAAGAACTGGACTTGTAATCAAATTCAAAAGAAATATATAAAAGAACTAATCTCCTTGGATTGTGCTGAGGACGATTTTCTTTGGGTAAAACCAGTTTATCTTTGTTTTCTTGTCATCTGGATCCACTATAATTGTTATCTAACTCATTAGAGCCCAGTTTTCTAACCCACTCTCTACAAATTCATTGTATTGGGCTCTTTAGGCCTGGATCTTTTTACCTTTTGGGGCTTAGGAACCAAATTGTGTCCTTACAATTGGCGCTGTCTATGGGAATTAACTTATGCTTTAGTGAGATAAACGTGCAGTCATGGTGGGCTCTGAGCCAAACTAGGAGGAATCTATAGGGTCCCAACGTCAAGATCATTTTCTCAATCTTAAGCAAAAAAGGGACCGGGAGGTTAGTTTGCATACCACCCATACTAGTAGGAGCCAATCTCGAAGTGGGAGTCACGTCTCTCATGAAGAGAATACTAGAAGCATGCAACTGAAGATTAACCGTTTGCGAAGGAGGTTGCACCGCGAACGACGGAGAAGGACTTCTTCAAATTCTTATTTTTCTTCTGATGATGATAGAGATGGCAGTTATAGGCCCAGGTCAAGGACTCCCCCCAGTGAGTCTTTCTCGTGTGATGAGGATCACCACCATAAGCGTAGAAATAAAAGCTCGTCTTACAAAGGTCTAGGGAATGACGCTATGAGCAGGGCGTTAAACCAAATTTCCAAATCACCTTTCACACACAAAATTGAAGGGGGAAAACTTCCTCGGTGGTTTACTCAGCCAACATTCATCATGTACAATGGTTGAACAGACCCTTTAAAGCATATGAGCCACTTCAACCAGAGAATGACTGTTCACTCCAAGAATGATGCCTTGATGTGTAAGGTGTTCCCATCCAGTTTAGAGCCTGTGGCAATGAGATGGTTTAATGGCTTGGGAGCAGGTTCTATTAATTCCTTTAAGGAACTCACCAGGCGTTCGGATCTCGTTTTGTTACTTGTAGCAGAGTTCCTTGGCCATTGGACTCTTTGTTGTCCATGACCATGCGAGAGGGGGAGACCCTGAAAACATACTCTGACAGATACTGGGAGATGTTCAATGAGATTGATGAGAATTTCGATGATGTAGCTATAAGGACTTTCAAGGTCTGCCTGCCCGTCGAGCATGATTTGAGAAAATATTTGACAAGGAAGCTTGTTAGAATTGTGCGTTAGCTCATGGATCGTATTGATAAGTACAAGCGGGCAGAGGAGGACCAACAGCAAGGGAAGGGGAAGGCTAAGGTTATCCCTCAGGATAGGAAGGATTTTAGGTCGAACAGATACAACAATAGCCGGCCTCGAAAAGACTTTGCTGGAAAATTTGGGTCTATTGCTACTCAGGTGGTTGGCACAGTATTCCAGGAGCTAGTACATCAAGTTTTGGAAAAAAATTAAGAATGAGCCATACTTTAAATGACCAAATAAGATGGGAGGAAACCCTATGAAGCGCAACCAAAGCCTTTATTGCCAATACCACCAGGAGCGAGGACACACCACAGAAGATTCAGAACTTTGTGGAGTCATTCGGAACAGCCGGTCAGAGATGGAAAGTTAATGCAATTTTTATATCAGCCTAATAGGCAAGGAGGCTAGGCAGGATTGGGCTCTCAGAGAGATGCTCATTCAAGAACACCTTTGGGCACAATTAATGTTATTCTGGCTGCTTCAGGGAGAACTAGTTCTCATCTCTCCCGGGTGATGTCCATAGCTCGGCCACTCGCAGGGGACTCCTCCCCTGAGCCGAAGAGGGCTAGGATGGAGGTCTGCCCAGCGTTGAGTTTCTCTGATGAAGACAAGGTTGGAATCATACAGCCACATGACAATGCTTTAGTGGTCACCCTTAGGATAGGGGGGTATGATGTGAAGAGAGTGTTGGTAGATCAGGGCAGTGGGGCAGAGATCATGTACCCTGATTTGTACAAGTGGCTAAAATTGAAGCCTGAGGATTTGATTATGATTCACCTTTGTTAGGTTTTGATGGGAAAATTGTTATTTCGAAGGGTCAGATTAGACTACTAGTACAAGCAAGTTCAGAAGTGGTGGAGGTGGACTTCATTGTAGTGGATGCTTACTCCCTCTACACTGCCATTGTGGCAAGACCTTGGCTTCCTGCCCTAAGGGCCGTCTCTTCCACCTTGCATCTAAAAGTGAAGCATTCATCCGTGGACCAGATTGAAGAGTTGGTTGGGAGCTAGTCTGTGGTTAGGCAGTGCTTGGTGGCCGCAATTAGGCATCAGGCTGAAGATGAGTCCTGGGCCTTTGCTGAGTGGGGCTTATAGCAATTAAGGATGCTAGTGTTATCTTCAGATGCGGTGTTAGAAGGGGCAAAGTGTGAGGAATTGGAGAATGTGGTTATAGGTGATGATAATGAGAAGTTTTTCCAAGCCAGAGCTCAATTGCCCCCTCAAGAGAAGGAAGAGCTAATAGTGTTCATTAGGGAGAATATTGATGTATTTTCATGGAGCACTTATAAAACTCTTGGGGTGGATCCAAACTTCATTTTTCATCATTTAAATATCAACCCAACTACCATCCCTAAAAAGCAACCACCTCGGCGCTCATCTAAAGAGCATTCTGATGCTGTGAAGGAAGAGGTGATCAAGCTTAAGTAGGCTAGGGCTATTAAGGAAGTGTTCTACCTTGAGTGGTTGGCCAATATGGTGGTGGTGAAGAAGAAAAATGGGAAGTGGCGGGTATGTGTAGATTTCACAGATTTGAATAAAGCTTTCCCTAAGAACCCCTTCCCCATGCCTCAAATAGATTAGTTAGTGGATGCAACTGTAGGCCATCATCGGATGAGTTTCTTAGATGCCTTTCAAGGATACCATCAGATACCATTAGCTTTGGATGATCAAAAGAAGACAGCTTTCGTTACACCTACTAGAAATTACCACTACAAGGTGATGCCTTTTGGTTTGAAGAATGTAGGGTCCACCTATCAGAGGATGATGACTAGGATGTTCAAGCCACAATTAGGAAAAAATATTGAGGTTTATATAGATGATATAGTGGTGAAAAGTAGGGAAGAGTTTGAGCACGTTGGTGACCTGGGAGATATCTTTAAAATATTAAGGAAACAAAAAAACTGTGCCTTAATGCTTCCAAGTACTCTTTTGGTGTTAGTTCAGGAAAATGTTTTGGTTATATGGTCACTCATCATGGAATTGAAGTCAACCTTGATCAGATTAAGGCAATTAACAGTTTGTAGCCATCTCGAAATCTCAAAAAAGTCCAGAGATTAATAGGAATGACTGCCGCCTTGAATCGATTTATCTCTCGGTTAGCAGACAGGTGTAGACCTTTCTTCCAGTTGTTGAATAAGTGGAAGAGATTTGAATGGACCGAAGAGTGTGTCCTGGCCTTCCAGCAGCTAAAGGAATACCTTTCTCGACCACCCATTATGTCTAGGCCCAAAGTGGTTGAGGTTTTGTTTGCTTACATTGTTGTGGCTTATCATGCGGTGAGCTTAGTACTGATATGAGTTGATAATGGTGTGCAGAGGCCAATTTATTATGTGAGCAAGTTGTTGCATGAAGCAGAAGTTCGTTAATTACCACTAGAGATGGTTATCTTGGTAGTGGTACATGCTACATGTAAACTCCCCCACTACTTCCAAGCTCATATAGTTGTGGTTTTAACCCAACTCCCTCTTCAATAAATAATCGAAAGGCTGATTACATAGGAAGAATTGCCAAATGGGGTACGATCTTAGGGGTTTTTGATATCAAGTATATGTTTCGCACCTCTATTAAAGGCCAAGTCTTTGCTGATTTGGTGGCCGAATTTGCTGAATCCCCACTGGAAGAGGAGGGAGAGAAGCAAAACATGGATGGAAAATCAGTTGGTGTGGTTTCCCTACAAGAGCCTTTATCCTGGAGGGTATACGTTGATGGTGTAGCAAATCAAAGAGGATCTGGAGTGGGGCTAGTTGTAGTATCTCCTGAAAGGATCGTTATTGAGAAATCTTTAAAGTTGGGTTTCTCGGCCCCAAACAATGAGGCTAAATATGAGGCTCTATTGGTAGGAATGGCTATAGTTTAGAAAATGGGAGAAAAAACAATGGAGGTATTTTTAGATTCGAGGTTGGTTGTAGGCCAGGTGAAAGGAAAGTTGGAGGCTAGGGATGTGAGAATGCAGGAGTATTTGAATCAGGTTAGACATTTGCAATTAGGGTTTAAGTATTTCACCTTACTGCAAATCCTTGGAGTAGAAATACACACGCTGATTCTCTTGCTACTTTCGTAACCTCCTAGGTGCAGAGCTTACCTCGGGTTATTCTTGTAGAGGATTTATGTAAACCTACTGAGATAAAGAGGGAGAAGATCTAGATTCGTCAAATTAGGGTGGGACCTAGCTGGATGAATTTAATTGTGCTATTCCTTAAGGATGATATTTTGCCCGAGGAGAAAGGGGAAGCTGATAAAGTGCGAAGGAAAGCTCCTCGTTTCTGGTTGTCCGAGGATCAAAAGTTATGCACGCGCTCTTTTTCAGGACCCTATTTGTTATGCGTTCATCCTGAGGCAGTGGAACTACTCTTAGAAGAGTTACATGAAGGGATTTGTGGAAATCATACCGAAGGCAGATCACTGTCTCACAGGGCCCTTACTCAAAGGTATTAGTGGCTACGTATGCAAAAGGAAGCATAAGAGTATGTGAAGAAGTTTAGAGATTCGCTCCAAACATTCATCAACTAAGGGGTGTCCTTATCCTCTGTCCAGTTCCTGGCCTTTTGCTTAGTGAGGATTGGATATTATGGGGCCCTTCCCTAAGGCAGCAGGGAATAGGAGGTGGCTCTTGGTCGGCACTAATTACTTCACTAAATGGGTTGAAGCTGAGCCACTGGCAAACATTAGGGATGTGGATGCTAAAATGTTTGTGTGGAAAAATATTGTCACTCAGTTTGGGATTCCTCACACCCTCATCTCGGACAACAGACTTCAGTTTGATAGTAAGGCTTTCAGAAGGTATTGTTGTGAATTAGGTATCAAGAATAGGTATTCAACTCCAACTTACCCACAAGGGAATGGACAAGCCGAGACTGTCAATAAAGTCATAGTAAATGGACTTAAAAAGAGGTTGGATGATGCCAAGGATAAATGGGTGGAAGAGTTGCCACATGTTCTTTGGACATATCGCACTACCCCTCATAGATCAACAGGGGAAACCCCTTTTTCAATGACTTATGGGGCCAAGGCTATAATTCCTCTAGAGACTAGATTCCTAATGCTGAGGATGAGCTCGTTCACTTTGAACAGCAATGACAGATTATTAGAAAGGAGCTTAGATTTGATTGAAGAGCGAAAAGAAAATGCCATGGTTCAATTGGCGTATTATCAGCAGAAACTCAAGCAGGGGTACGACTAAAATGTGAGGGTAAGACCATTAGCACTTGGAGACTTGGTATTAAGAAAGGTTTTGGGTACTGCAAAAAACCTAGCATGGGGAAAGTTAGGGCCCAATTGGGAAGGACCATACAGTATCACCTTGGTGGCTGGAATAGGTGCATATTACCTAAAAGATCTAGATGAAAATGTTGTACCACGCCTTTGGAATGTAAATAACCTGCGAAGGTAATATTATTAATGAAAGGCATTTCTGCCATATTTTTATTTATTACATTATGTGTTACATTTATTATTTGTTTTAGTATTAAACAGAACCTTGGTCATGCTTGGATCTTTGGACCATATACCTTGGGTAAATTAATACTTTTTATTATTTACTTTAAGTATCAAACAGAACATTGGTAATGCTTGACTCCTCGGACCACATTCCTTGGGAAAATTGGCATTTCCTATTATTTGTTTAAGTATTAAACAGAACTTTGGTCATGCCTAGATCCTCGGACCACATACCATGGGTAAATTAATACTTTTTATTATTTGTTTAAGTATTAAACAGAACCTTGGTGATGCTTGGATCCTCGGACCACATACCTTGGGTAAATTAATACTTCTTATTATTTATTTAAGTATCAAACAGAACATTGGTCATGCCTGGTTCCTCGGACCACATACCTTAGGTAAATTGGTATTTCCTATTATTTGTTTAAGTATTAAACAGAACCTTGGTCATGCCTGGATCCTTGGACCACATATCTTGGATAAATTAATACTTCTTATTATTTACTTAAGTATCAAACAGAACCTTGGTTATGCTTGGCTCTTCGGACCACATACCTTGGGTAAGTTGTCACACCCCGAACCCAACCATAAAGATAGACACATGACAACGGCCGCACGCTTATAAAGTACTCACCCTACAAGTATGCAAGGCCTTCTTAGCACTAAAAATTATCCTTAAAAATTTCATCAATAAATTCAAAATACCTTAAAATTTCTTTATAAATAGATCTCCAATAATTTAAAGGAACAATTCCAAACCTCATGTACATAATGCCAATTGACCAAAAGATATAAGACCATTACAAGACCATCTAATCCCAAACTTACTAAGCTTCTTTCATGCTCACAACACAATAACAAAACTCCCAAAACTTGATATTCTTCACAATCTAAAACTGGATGGGGAAAAGGGGGTGAGTTAACAACTCAATAAGTAACCAAAGTCCTAATAAGTTCTATCAAGCAATAGATTTGTAAAGTATAAGATGTAATATGTGTTTTCAAAAGTTATAATATACTATGTGTTTTCAAAATAACTGAAGAAGTTTCATAGTCTTAAAATAATAAGTTGCACATAGGTCACATACTTTAATCTTACAAATATATCATAGATGGTTTAGAAAATAGTCAGTTTTCCATATATCAAAAGCTATAACTTACAATAGGTTCCAAAAACACATAAGTAGTTTTAGTGAATCAAAATAGTTCAAATACTCAAATATTTCCAAAATCACATATGTAGTTTTAAGGACTCAAAATAGTCAAATATTCAAATGTAATTCATATTCTTAACAATCTATGACTATGGTCACGCTATATCCCCGTGACTGGGCATCAGAGTACTAATGAATAACCCTCATTGGCTGGGTATCAGAATACCAATGAATAACCCCTATTGGTTTGGGTATCAGAGTACCAATGAATAATCCCCATTGGCTGGGTATCAGAGTACCAATAAACAACCTCCATTGGTTGGGGTATCAGAGTACCAATGAATAACCCCACATTGGTTTGGGTATTAGAATCAATTCATAGTCAGATTGTCCATAATCATATATATGAAATCATAGTTTCTAACAAAAATATATCTTATTCAAATACATATATATAATCATATATTCAATATTCAAATATATTTGTGATATTTCTATATTCTTTACTTTAAATCAATATAGCTAAAAGAAAAATTAAATTAAATAAATCTTATATTCAATGCTCATATATATTTGTGAAAATTCTTTATTCTTTACTTTGAATTAGTATTGATGGTGTTATAAAATGAGCCTAACTTAAATCTCGTCCATACGGCTTGTCCAAGGGAGGAATGAGAAATCAGACTATATAGAGCACGCCCGTTAGTGATAAGCTCGTCCGTCCAAAAAGAAGGGTTGGACAAGCTCTTTACATTCTGAGCGTGCCCCTCAAAGGCAAGCCTTGAACAACCCCCACATTCCTACCGAGCACAAGAACCGAGGTTCATTACTACAAACCATTTCCAATAACGGTTATGGAAAACAAGACCAAACGATGTAACTTCCATAGTGGTTATGGAAGTTACCACCAAGTCTTCCGAGCTTCTCAATGTTAGGGGAAGTTATTAGATAAATAACTATTTCCATAAACCTATATAAACACTTATCTCTGACAATTAAAGGTAAGTTCTTACTTCCTAAAAACACAACCCCCAGAAGTTTGGAATTCCATATTTTTGGAAGAGAGAAACTAACTTCATCATCGGAGAATTTGTGGCCGGTCAACCCCGGTCTCCTCTGATCTTTGTTTTCTTCTTTTTCAGGCCCTTCGAATTATCAAAGTCCCCACCATCCAACTTACTGATTTTCTGAGAGTTATCAATCTCAAACCAAAATTCCATATATTCATAATATATATTTCATTTACTTCCTACTGCTAATAGTTCCCTAGGAATAAAGCCTATATAATACACTATACCCATAGCCATATATGGTCAAAAGTCAATCTGAAAACACCACCTAGATCTATCTTCTATGCGTGTGCTCTCTTTCACTCTCTCTTTTTTCTTTTTTTTTTTCTTTTTAATTTATTTGTCAGAGACTTCAAGTCCACACCATGACTTTTCCTATTCACCAAATCCACAATTTAGTACAACTTCTTAGGGCAGAATCTCGTGCAAAACCGGACTCACCATGCCTCACCTTGTGCAACTTCCATATACACTTACACGCATGACACAACAGTGGGCATAGGAAAAAAAAATTCACAATACCGAGGCAGAAAAATCTGCAGGTACAACGTCCAGTTTACCAAAAAATAAGTCTAAACTTTTATACGTTTGCATCATTATAACTCTTAAATAGTTTCCCTATTGGCCAGAATACTTGCATAAAAAAAATACTCTAATTCCAAATAAATCTTAGATTTAACAAGAAAGAGGTTCCTAAGTTCTTACCTCAAGTGTATAGTCAAACCTTCTCTACTTGAGTATTTTAGGTAGTCTCCTCTATCAAAATATCTCTCTATATACATTTACTTAATATGCTTATATATAGCTAGGGTTTCAACCTTATTTTCTAAAAAATCCCTTATAATTATAAATTATAAATTATAAAATTGACCCCACAATAGATTTACTTAAATACCATTCCCTTTTTTTTTTTTTTTTTTTTTTTTTTTTTTCGGGTATTACATAAGTTAACACTCTTCATTATTTGTTTAAGTGTTAAATAGAATCATGGCTTTGTCTGGTTTCTCAGACCACATATCTGGGGTAAGTTAACATTTCTTTGATTATGAGAATACTAAACAGAACCTCGGCCAAGTTAGGTTCCTTGAATCACATGCCTTAGGTAAATTAGTACTCAGCCCAGCCATGCTGAATAGCAAGGACTCTCATTGTAGTAACTTAATCAAAAGGACACTCTTGAGCATCAGTTAAAGCATTTGCAAGTATATTCATGATCAGTTCATGAGCTAATTGTCATCTACAATTCCTTAAATTTACTGTTAAGTGGAGGGTTATGTGGAGTCCTAGAAGGATAGATGCTCCACCATTCTCTGAAATTAAAGGAAGGTCCAGTGGTATGCAGGGTCCTTTGAGTTAACTCTGCTTAAAGTATGTTTTTGAAGTTAAGGGTATATTTTGTTGAGATTGTAAATTTAGAATGTTTAGCCTATCCTATTGCTGATTATGTGGGATGTAGTAACTAAATTTTCATTTATGCAGATAACTAAATGAAGCTACATCTCATTTTCACATTGATTAAGTGTGAAGTAAAACATAAACTATGTTAGGATTCATACAAACACCACAAGTGTAAAGGAAAAGCTTATAATTGTCATTAAAATGAGCCTTACAAAAGGTAAAATACTTACAACTTTGAAAATTCAGGCAGTCATTACATACAAAAAAAAGGGGGAAAAACAAAAGCAACATGCTAAGACAAAAGGTGTATAAACTCCAGCCTAAGTCATAATTGATCTTGAGAGTAGGGTTATCTTTCGCTGAGGGCTTGCTGGGTTTAGCAGCTGCAGTTGTTGTAGAGGTTGGACCCTTTCCCTTGGGATCATCTTTTATGGGCATTGGGAGGGTTGCTAAGACGATCTCAAAGTTAGAGGAGGCCTCATTACCCTTGGAGGGATCCTTGGGCGCAGTTTTAGGTTTGGTGGCATCAGGAAGCACCCCCTTAATTGTGTCCTCCTCCCTTACAGGTACCTCGGCCTGTTTTGCCTCCTTGGAAGGGTTGTTGGGGGAAGGGATGACCTCCTTAGGGTTGCCCTTGCGAGGATTAGTCTCCTTGGAAGCAGTTTCAACTTGGGAACTTAGAGAGACTGAGGTTCGGATTGCAAGGGGGTAGTGCACATTCTCAGCTCTTCTAAGTGCAGAGGAGGCCTTAACCCCAGTCTGTTTGAGGGCCTTATTTCACACCTGGAGGTAATAGATTATGCACATACCAGAGACTTCAGCCTTAATTGCATCCTCAGTCTCGGCTACCCCCACCTCGTAGCCATCCTGTTTAGCTTTTTCTGCGGCCTTCTCGGCCTCCTCCAACTTCTTCTTAAGGACCACAATTTGTTCCTTGGCAGCGGTTAGCTGGTCCTCGGTCTGGCGAAGTTGCCTTCGTTGACCTTCCGCTTGTCTCTCAGCCCCTTCTAGGGCAGCTTCAGCGCTCTTTTTGTCCTTGTCTGCCTCGGTTAGCTTTTTATTTAGCTCCTGGATCCTTTTCTCGGCCACATTAAAGGCATCCATGGCCGCAATGCACCTCCCCTCCTCATCCTTCATTTGTCTATGGGAGCTGTTCACCAGCTTCTCGGCCTTGTAAGCAGCTTGGACAGCCTTTAAAAAAAAGAAAAAAGAAAAAAAAAGAAAAAGAAAAAAAGTAATAAGTCATAATAAATAAAATGAAATAAAAATATATATGTACATGTAGTGATTAGTCAAAGTGATTGTTAAAGCACTTCCTAGGGTAAGATCCTTCTTCAAGCTAAGAAACACCTCGTGCTTCTTCATTACCTGAGGTTAGCCATGTGATTAGGCAACAGAAGGGCCTACTCCAAAGCATTGGCCACATACCTTGCCTTCCCTTATTGAAAATCCTTTATGAAGGCAACAGTTGGCAGTGGGGCCCCATCCAGCACTAAGGGATGGTTCCAAGCAAGGGCTTTGCTCTGGCGATCACGCCCCCTCTCTGCCACAGGTCCTTCACTTGGGGCTCTGGTATGGGCGGTTTTAGCTGCTTTGTCCCCCTTTTGGGGCTCAATATCCTTAGAGGGGAAGCCTTTTCCTTCCTCTATTACTTCCTTTCCCTTCTGGTCTTGCTTCCTTTTCTTGTTGTTTGGGTCGGTTAGGGGAACCTGACTAGAAGGGGGAGTGGGGGGTTTGGCTTGGATTGCCTTCTCGGGCGTGTTGCCTCTTGCATGGGAATCCAGTAGATCCAGGGGGCTCGATCTGGTTTTGCGCTATAATACCATAGCGTTAGGAGTTGTTGGAGCTTCCTGAGTATGGCTCACTTGGGCGGGGGGAAGATGACTGAAGTCCTCGGCCGGAGCTTCTGGGAATTAGGGATGGATGAAGACTTCAAAATCGTCTTCAGACTCAGAGACTTCAACTATATCCTCCTTGATGGTTGGCTGGGAGGTTATGGCTCCTTCCTCGGCAGTGCATTGGAATGGAAATTCTATCTGTTGCACACCTTCTAAAACGGGGCTGGAGACAAGGAAGCTAGGGACTGCGACGTTGATTTGGTGTAGAAGCGGGTCTCTCGCCTTGATCACACACTTAGACGCCTGGAAGCTGGATGAGAGTGGATTGTAGCGGAGGATGATGTGCGCCACTCTTAATTGCCCGTTGGTATGAACGAAAATTTCGGACTTAAGTATCTTCGTCATATCAGGCACGTTGACAAGGTTTAGGTTTGGGATGGTAGAATGTTTATCTACAAAACCATCAAAAACCAAAAACATTGTTAGGAAATGGAACAGGTAAAGTTAAGGGATAATTTGCAAATAAAAATAAAGGAAATAAACATGAAAACATTAGTAATGAAAGGGTTAGTGTTAGAGCAATGAACCTATACCTAAGTACCCCACCTGGTGTACCTTCTCGTGTTGGGCAGTGAAGTCCGTCATGCCTTCCCCTGAGATGATTAAGAAATCCTTGTCCATACCCTCATTGGACTCAGGGAGACATGAGATAAGCCTGACCTCGGGGACTCTGGTTTTTAGATAGTACCCTTGCCCTGTTAGTTTGTGGAGATTGTAAATCCAGTTGACATTATGGTGGGATAGGCTTACGTTCATCCTCTCATTAAGGGCGTCTACACTGCCTAAAATCCTAAACACATTGGGGGCACACTGGGTGGGGGAAATCCTATGGGCTATTAAATAATCCCTAGTTACTCTACCCATAGGGATTCTCATCCCTCCCTCTATAAAAGCAATCATAGGGATTACAACTTCTCCCACTTGCCTTTGGGATTGCCATTCCCCTTATTTACAGTACCTAATCGAAACCCCTTGGGGGATTCGATATTGAGCTTTGAAACTTTTTATACCTTCTGGGGAGTCTACTAGGTAAGCAAATCTACCCATGTTTGAGAAAGGTTGGAGGTGGAAGGAAGGCGAGGAGAAATTAAAAGAGCCGAGGAAGAAAGGACTTTAAATAAAGGAAAATAGAAGAGAAAATAAGCGAAAATACTAAAAAGACTTATGGAAGGAGGGAAGGGCTCCTCGGACTAGCTCTTGATACTTGAGAGTGCAAAAAGTGAAGCAGTCAGGCCCTAAAGCAACATATATATGAAAAGGAAAGGCAAGCGGGAAAACTCTTGCTCGCATTCCCATAAAATCTCCAGCCATTGGATCCGCATCGCACCATAGAACGTGGGGAACATGGAGCCGTAGAAATTTAATTAAGGCATGTCCCGGATGCCAAAGCGTTAGGAGCGTGCGTTGGGTAGTTGAAAAGATACCTACGTAGATAGAGGTGACGTATGATAAGAGTAGGATAATTGTGGTAGATATCAAAATCCTCCTTTTTTCCCGAGGAGCAACAGAGGAGAATTTCGAGAGGCTATTGTAGGGATGATAGGCCTAGTAGTGTATATTGGGCCGTGGGCCCTATTCGAGGACATCTAATAATTCGAAGACAGGTAGACGTCATCGTGGAAGTCCATATTAGTGAATGAAGACAGGGGTCTGGTCTTGAGGGTTTAGGAAAGAGGTCCGAGGAAAAATGACACCTTGACTTGTCAGAGCAAAGGTTAGAAGGGCGGGATTGCCATCAAGAGCAGCGTTCTGGGTAGTTCTACTGGTAAGGATAATCATCAGGAAGGGATAAGGCAACGAAAAGGTAAGAAATATCTAAGAGAAAGCTGCTGCCACCGCATTTAATGCTCTGTAGCTAACTCTCTGGCCCCATTAATGTGGAAGTGATACTTGAACAGTGATATTCAGCCTTACAGCTATCTCTAAAAACTTCAAGAGGGTGCTGATGGGACAAGGATAAGGGTTAGCCATTTGATCAACACGTGGATGGCTGAGATGGAGCAAAGAAGGGCAATATAAAGAAGGAAAATCCCATTGTTGAGGGGGATTGGAGAATTGATAGAAAAATATTGTAGCAACAAGAACTGGACTTGTAATCAAATTCAAAAGAAATATATACAAGAACTAATCTCCTCGGATTGTGTCGAGGACAATTTTCTTTGGGTAAAACCAGTTTATCTTTGTTTTCTTGTCATCTGGACCTACTATAATTGTTATCCAACTCATTAGAGCCTAGTTTTCTAATCCACTCTCTACAAATTCATTGTATTGGGCTCTTTGGGCCTATATCCTTTTACCTTTTGGGCTTAAAAACCAAATTGTGTCCTTACAAATATAACTAATCAAAAAAAAAATTTGAGAAGAAGTTCAAGTATTTAGGAAAAGCCCAAACTATTTCCCTTGTGTCTATAATGCTTGAAAGGTAATTTGCAATTCAATAAGCGGATGCTATTTGTCAATACTTCAGCCAAAGTGACAATACTTGGCAGTAAAGGAGTAAATGTAAAAATGAGTTGGACAGCAGAAGCCATTAGCCATTGACACCTCACTTGACTTGCATGAAGAAAAATAATTAATTTGAACTTCTAGATTTTCTCTTGTACTCTGAATATTTAAAACTAGCTTAATACATCTATAAATAGATATCTTGTGTAATGAAAATGTGGTCTAACAAAATAAATTGAAATGAAATAAAAGAGCAACACAACAACACTTTGATAAACATATATACATGCACCTATGTAAATTCTATGGCATCTGACATTTCTAGCAAGGAAAAAAGAATTACACATGGTGCAGCGAGATAGTGACCAAGGAAGAAAGGGAAGACAAGTTTTGAAAACCGACCTTGTAGGAGTGCAAAAATTGCTAGTGATTGTTAGACACTTTGATAGCTTTTTGTGTTTGCAAGTGGAGTGCAAACTTGTTTTGGAACTTTTTTTTTTTTTTTTTTTTTTTTTTTTTAATGTAATGTTGATAACTATGATTTAAGTGAATTTGCTATAGTGATTTTTCTCAAATTTATTGGCTATATGCTTGTCCAAAGTCACTATATTGACCCAAAGTGTTGGTGAAAGGTGCGATTAAAAAATCTAAGAGGATCATCAAACTTTAACAATATCAATTGGAAAGGTGCTAGAAGAGACTAAAAAATCCGCTTAAGCAACATGTTTTATAATACGCTCTTTTCATTTTTTATATTACGTGAATACTCTATTTACTAACCTTGGTTAAACTTAAGACTCTGCAAAAGCTTACCGGCACCGACTTAACCGATCGGCACCGATCATTCTGTACCGCAGTTGCAACCGACTGATAGTACCGATGCCGGCGAGCGGAGCACGAATGGATTTCCGATGCTGGTGCAGTGAAGACGTTGGAGAAGAATATCTGAAATTGACCTATAGCTGAACTGAACCGATACACAGAGTAACACGTTATAAATTTTAATGGTTTTCCAACAGCATCGATTTCCTAGGATTTCTTTTAATTTTGTTAAGAAAACGTTGTCATTTCACTTGTTATTAAAAATTAAAAAATAAAATAAAAAAAAAAGAAGCAAAACGGCGTCGTTTTATGCTAGGGTTTTTTGAATTTTGCCTAGTATAAATTTATTATTATTCTCCACTGCTGGCCTTAACTCTCTCTCTCGCTCTTGCCTCTTGGCTCGGCTGGCCTCCCTTTGCCCTCTCAAGTCATCATCAGATGCCTCCCTCAGTCCTCACCAGTCAAGCAGTTGCCGCCAGCCACTCCTCCCAATCCACGGCAAATCACTGGTAACCCCCTCTCCGCTCTCACCTCTCACCCTTAAGGCTTAAGTTCTTAAGACTCTCTCAGCTGTTAGATTCCTGAGTTGGACCTTTCCCACTTGTATAAAAAATTAGAAGTATACAAATTTTCCAATGTAAAGTACATACAAATGCATGGCCTAGAAAAATTATTTTTTTGTTTGTTTAATGGATGGGTGTTTGGATTGTACTTTTGTTTCTGTTTGATGAGGACTAAATGTTCAAATGGATTGGGTTGTATGGATTATATATATATCTATGCCATTTATTTGTTTTAGCAGCAACAAATATATGTGGCAGTCACCCAATGATCAAGATATTACTTAGTGATGCTACTTTTATTAACATAATAATGAGCCATTATGTGGTGTTGGGGGAAAAAAATCATTTTATTGGTGTCAATACGCATTACCTTGCTTTTGATCTTTTTTTAATGCGGTGTTGGGGGAAAAAAATCATTTTGTTAGAGCTTTACTATGCTTTTGATGTGTGAACTGTAAATAGTTTTTCAAGTGAACATTTTGCTTGAGATCTTGAACATGTTATGTATTGGGCTTGAAAGCCCAATTTTTTTATTAAAAAGAAAAACAAATTTTTTAATGTTTCAAATCAACCAAACCGATTAAATCGACTGCAAGAAATCGCACCGCTACAAGTTGGAAAACTGATCCTAAGCGGTATGCATTGGTTCTAATTATGAGAAAACCGATTCATATCGATTCGGTGATAAATTTGGAAGAAAACCGAACCGACCGAATCGCACACACCCCTAGTTAAACTTTGATAAAGAGAATCTTTTAAAAAGTTGGAATATTCCGTTACTAAAATTAACAAAAGGGGGGAGTGTTATTTTTTTTCAAATCTTAAGGGAGGAGAGTGTTTTTTCATTTTAAGTTTGGAGATGAATGTCATTTTTCCAAATTTTAAGAGAAGAGAGTGTAATTTGCCCTAAATATAAAAAAATAAATAAATTAAAAGTACTTTCTAAAAAAAAGTAAAAGTAAAATTTAATTTAACCAAAAAATAATAAATGTTGTTGACAGCTTTTTATATTTCCCATAAAAGTTGTATTAAAACTTTCTTATTATGGTTTATTAACAATTACCTTAAAGATACCCCTTAATGTTACCATTTTTTTAATAATAAAACCTATGCTACCCCACGTCCCCACTTCCCAGGTAAATCAATCATTAAATGAATGAATGAGACCCTGACCTTGAGTCGGTTTGTCAAATTGTAATGGCTATACGGTAAAGCTAGTAGGAAAACTTTGGTTGCAACTGTTTGATTTTGAAGAAAAATGTGACAGATGAAAAATAAAGATGATATAAATTTATAATTATGTTTTTATTAAATAAAATAAAAAATACATAAAAACAACACATTTTTTTAGCAAAAGAATTGTGCATATGCAAGCGGTCAAAAAAATAAAAGAGCAACGGGATGAAAAAAAAAAAGCCCTGGGCATGGACGAAACAAATGTGCATAATGCAAATGGGCATTTTCATTAGCCCAGTCCCAATTGTTTTTCCCTCCACCCCTGTTTTCTTTCTATTTTGGAAAAAAACTTTTTAGTGGGTTTGGAAAAAAAACACTTAGGCCCATAATCTCTTTTCCCTCTCCCCTTTCAACCAAATACTTTTTAAATACTTTTTCCTACTTATTTTCTCTCATTTTTCTCTTCCATAATCTCTAAAATTCACTCTACCAAATACACCCTCAAAGTGAACAAAGAAAGAGTCTGACAAATTCACGGTAAAGCCAGTATCAAGTAAAACTGTAAAACACATAAAGTGAAGAAAGAAAGAGAAAGTAGATTAGCCAAAAAAAAAATGAAAAAGGTAAAGCAAGAAGCAAGATTTTAGAAAAGTTCCAAACCTGATGATTGAGGAAGCGGACTCAACTCACCGGCGAAGAAGGTACAGAATACAGCTAAAAAAAACTTTTTTTTGAAAAAATCACTATTCGTTCAAACAAATTTCAGATTTGAGATTAAAACTTTTTTGTCTTTTTATTTTAGTTTTTTTTTTTTTTTTGGGAGAGATATTTTTCAGCGTCTATGTGTTGGACATTAATGAGTTTTTTTTTGGTTAAACAAAAAATGGCAGTTAGCTAAGTTAAGCTTGCATCCGGGCAAAGCGCTCAGGTTAAGATCTGTGGGCCAACCCTTATAGATGACCACCAATGAAGAATTGCTGGCAGTGGGACTCGAATTTAAGTGGATAAAACAAAGTGTCCAACCCTTACCAATTGAACCATCCCCAGTTGGCAACATCAATGAGTTGTACACTTGAGAAAAACAAAAATGAAACAATTAATCCCACATTCAATGAAATGAAAATTTTTATTTTTAGCTTTGGGTTTTCATTGATTAAAAAATTACTTTTATTAATTGGCTAATTTTTAGGGTTTAATTAATAAAGAGGCATCTAGACTAAAATTTGATTACACTTTTTATTGATTGGTTAATTTTAATTTTAATTTTTTGGTTTAATCAATAATAATACATTCACAAATAAAGAGATATTTCTATTGACTAAAATTTTGGCATCTTATTTCACTTGGGGGACTCAGGCGGTTGCTTAGCTTGGCTAGTGCCTAGAGCCAGCCCTGACTGGAACCCACGAACCAATCTAGTGCTAGATGTCCACTCTTGTGACAAAATTTCCAAATAGGTCTTAAGCCATCTTGCTTACTTTTTCCAAAATTAGTTTGAGTTTGAGAGATGTTCATTGACCAGAAATTTGGATTGTAGCTAGAAATGTTTCTACTTTTCCCCTTCTGATTTGAATTTCGACTACATCCTCGCCCATATGGTTAATTTCCATGAGATGGATGAGTTTCAAATATGTCGTTCGAGGATACCACCATTGCCATCATGTTCTTTATCTTTGTAGCTCTCAAAATCTTTCAGAGATTGTTGTTCTTCTGCATGTAAAAGAACTTGAAGTTCTTCATATCATATATATGTGATTTTCTCGTTCTTAGTCCTCAAGAACAAAATCACATGCTCTCTAGGCCACCCTGTGAGAATGTTATGGAGTGGTTGCATGGGCGGTCCACATGTACCTCAGGGGTTCAAATGAACCCCCTGATTTGCAATATATAGATAAAGTATTTTTTTTTTCCAATTTTTTTTGAGAGAATTTCAACATATGACATTCGTTCCTGATAATAGCTGTTTATTATCAGACCAAAACACCAATCTATTTTGGTGTAGGTATAGATTGAACTCTAGATCTCTTATTCAACCATCAGAAACTTTAGTAGTTGAGCTAACTGGAACAAATTATTTTTTTCTAATTTAATTTACCTTTAAATATATTTTTGCAAGTTTTTTGCACATCTAGTTAAATCTTGCAAAATTTGTTCATAGGTTAGACTGGCTTAAAATCAAAAAATATCATAGATAAGCATGTCTCAAAGCCAAAATAGCAACACAAATCACAGATCATAGACCACTCTTTCTCTCATAAATCTCATTTCATTTCTCTTCTCCACTATATCTTCGAATCTAAGAGTAAAGAGTGAGTGTCCCTCTTTTTATTATAAATTTATATTATATTTGTGTATATGAGTGTGTGCCTGATACAAATTTGAGATTACATGCATTTTTTATTATTTATTTTTTGTTATAATGTTATTTGTGTAAATTGTGATGTGCGTAAATATGTGCATGTATGGTACAAATATAATATAATTTTATATAATTTAATAATTAGGAAATACAGAGGGTTTGTTACTTGTGTGAATTTTTATCATGTTATAACAATTTTTTGTTATAAAGTTAGTATTCAAGCAAAAAAACAAAAAGCAAAGTTAATGATTTCTCAAACATTTCATTGCTTAAGTAGACAATTAGTGTATTATTTATGTATGGATGAGTACAACCGTGTGAGTCAATAATTAATACAGTTCAAGTGAGTTGAGTTTTGTCATTTAGATTAAAATATTTTTATAAAAAGAATGACAAATAGAGATAATGATAATTACACAAAAAAAAAAAAAAAAATCATACAAACTGAAAAAAAATAAATTGTCACACCTACCACATTAACAATAGATAATTACAAATTTTTTTTTTTAATATATATATACAAGATAGAATTTCTATTCTAGCTTAATCTAAGTGTATATGTGTGTGAAGCTCCCTCCTAGGAACTTGAACCTCGATCTCTTGCCTCTCACACCCCACAAGCACTTATACTTGTGGAGTGACCATCGCACCAAGGGTGTGTGGTGGTAACAATAGATAATTACAACTAATAATGAACTATTATGTAACAATTTCAAATATAAAAATTCATAAAAGGAAATTATAATATTTCATGTATTTGTGTGTGTGTTTTTTTTGTTTGTGTTGATAACTCAATATATTCAAATTATATTTTTTTTATTAAATTTTGTTTAATTTAACTTTCTTAATGAACTTTGAAAAAACTTTCTAGAGCGGTCACTATGGTTTGGTCATATTCAATCATGAAGGATACTGCATCAAGCTTATCCCTTGCTTCCCTGAGCTTCTTGATGTTCAATCTTGACGTTCAAAATATTTATACCTTGAATTTGGAGTGTATCAAGATTCAAGGATTTTTCACTCTTTGATAAGAATTCAGTCTAATCACATTTGACAAGGCTAATTAAGGGAGAAAGAATGGAGTTTATGAGTGTGTGGAGATTTTTAGCTGTAGTTAGCTAATAGTAATAAGTAGAATATTCAGTATTCTCTTCTGCAGTAGCTTTTCCAGAACAATGTTGTAGAATCTAAGAGGGATATTTGTAAGTTCCATCCATAGTATATAATTGGTGTGATCAAAGCTTCACAGTCATGAAATGTTTGATAGAACTTAGAAGTATATGACTCATATATATCATGACATGTACAGGGTCTAAGATAGTTTGAGGCCTAAGGCGAAAATTTTAAAGAGGCCTTTTACATCTAAATATCACTTAAATAATATTTAATTTTTTTTATTATATATATTTTTATTTCAAATCTATTATTAATTATATTTATTAATATGACTAATTCACCCAAAGTGAGTTAATGATACTTACTATATAGGTTTTATAAACTAGCATATCACCAATTAAAAAAAAGTTATTTAAACATTCATTTATTATACTGTTTAAGTGACACCAATCATATGACTATCACATCACTAGTTTATAAGTTTTTTGATGTAAAATTTGTATTAACTTTAGCATTTTTCATTCACTTAATGGAGATTAGGTTGCATTTCTATTAATTCTTTTTTTTTTTTGTGTGTGGAGAAAATGCTAAACTTACTATAAATTTTATTACAAAAAGCTTACAAACTGATGTAGTAATGAGGTGACATTTCAACAAAAGAATAAATAAGTATTGAATTACTTCATGTGATTAGTGACATATCAATTTATAGGACTTATGTAATAAAACTTGTAATATACTTCCATAACTCTAATATTTTAGGCCTTGGAAAAAAATTTATACCTAACTTACATTTTTTCTTTAATTAAAAAAAAAAAAAAAAAAAAAAAAAACCCTTAGTGCCCCCATATTTGGGGGCTTTCCATGTTAGGGGCCTTAGGCCATGGCCTAAATGGCCTGGGCCTTAGGCCATGGCCTAAATGGCCTGGTACGGCCTTGGGAAGGTGTTAGACTCCCAAAATTGCCCAACCCTAAGGTTGGTTTCTCATCATTGTGTCTTATGTCTTAACCCTATTAAAGGCACACTCAATACTTATATCTAACTCACACACACACACACACACTAACATACATCTAACAATCAACATGGCATCAAACATCCCTAACTATACATCTATTGTGGCATCCCCTAGCATTCATCTAGCATGACATCTCACATCATCCTAGCATTCATCTATCATGCTTCTCATGGCATCAAGGCATTTATCACAACATAAACCCTAATCATCATACATCTAAGCATGCTGTTAGAAACCCATGGGTAGAACTGACCCTTGAAAATCGGCTTGGAAGGGGAAGGTGTTCAAGAGCTTATAAACACATAGTTAAGCATAAACTTAATCCATGTGGGACACTAGGATTGTAACATATGTGGAACATGTTAAGAACATATGTTATATAGAATTGGCTAATCTTTTGACAAAATGCACTTTACTTGTAATTGGGTAGATTTAGGATGTGTTTAATACTTCAAGGAACAAGAGTTCAAGTCTAAGTATTGAAACCATACAAATCTGTCCAAGAATCAAGTGAAGAAGTGATGTTCACTAAATCTCGACAGATATCTCGACAGATGTATCTATCGAGGTTTAATATTCGAAGCTTGACAGATAGCTCGACAGCTGTATCTATCGAGAATTATGAAATTCAGATTTCCAGATCTGTTTTTCACGTATATCCAAGTTATTTGTATAGGGTTTCTTTTCTCACAACCCTAGACATATATAAGGATTTTTTCAAGGGTCGTCTCAGTTGATGCAATTTGATGCAAAGGTATTATTAATGCATATTGTGACCGGAGACAATTTGCCCTAGTTCATCTTTCTCTTGAAGAAGTTGCTGCGTTTGTACGCCATAAGATTTTGTAACTAAGGAGCTTCTTGATCTTCATCGTGTGGATGAACTGAAGAACTTTGTAGTCAACATCTTGCCATGGCCTAAATGGCCTGGGCCTTAGGCCATGGCCTAAATGGCCTAGGCCTAGGGCTGGCCCTGGACACGTAGTTCACGACTTCCATCAATAATTCATAGGCGTAAATGCACTTTTAATCCCTACATTTTGACTTTTTTTCATTTTAGTCCCTAAATTTTATTTTTACCACTTTTAGTCCCTAAACCAATTAACACTCTTCATTTTAGTCCTTGAAGCCCCATTTCGTCACCAATTAACGGGGAAACTGACGGAATCAATAAAATAATAATAAAAATTTACTGTAGCACTGACACATCAACATATAAATTTAAAAAATTAATTTATTAAATAAAAAAATAAAAACAGAATTAAAAAATCATGTTCAAACCTTGCCCAGAATAAAAACATGTGTTCTTTCCCATTAATCATGTTTTTCATTTTCTTCCCAGCTTCCCAGCAAACCTTACCCAGAAATTTAAAAAATCAATATTTTTGTTTCTCTTCTTGCATTTTCTTAGCAACCAAACATGCAAGACACACAATAATCTTCAAATGAGAACAAAACCCAACAATCACAAAAATACAGCTCTCCTACAAAATCAATCTCCAACTAAGAACCAAACTCAAATCTCCAATAAAACAACCAAACCCATAAACCCAACAACCAAACCGATCTCCAACAAAGTAAACCTTAACCTTCAAACCCATAAATCTTCTTGGGAAACAAATACAAAAAATCTAGATTGGTTGAATTGTGAGAGAGAGAAAATGAATCGTTGATAAAGATCGGGTCAGATACCCACAGGAAAACCCACACGAAACCACACCCAAACCAAACCAGATCGAGCTCCACGGATTACCACCCTAAGAAAATTTCACAGCGCCACGCCGATCTGCCAAAACCCACCACTGATGTGCCACGATCTCCACCACAAACCCACTCGATCTTCACCCACAAATAAAACAAATACCCATTTGATCCTCCACGCCACGCCGATCCCCGTGAGAGACCCATCACGATCCTCAACGCCGATCAACGCCCACGCCATGCCAGGCCACCACCAGACCACCACACCCACGACCACCACGATCCACCACCGAAACTCAGCTCCAAACCCACGGCCAAAACCAATTAGTAAACCCATCACCACCCACAACCAAATCCGTGGAGCACCACCCTCATGTATCCAAGTACCACCACTTGACCATCAAACCAAAAGCAAAACCATGTTAAAAAAAAAAACCATCAAACCAAACCAGACTTTCATATATACCAACAAACCCAGAGAAAAAAAAAAAAAAAAAAAAAAACCCATTAACGGAGCCATCGGAGCCAATCACAACGCCACGCCGATCTGCCAAAACCCACCACCGATGTGCCATGATCTCCACCACAAACCCACTCAATCTTCACCCACAAACAAAACAAATACCCACTCGATCCTCCACGCCACGCCGATCCCCGTGAGAGACCCATCACGATCTCAACGCCCACGCTAGGCCACCACCAGACCACCACACCCACAGCCACCACGATCCACCACCGAAACTCAGCTCCAAAGTAAACCCATCACTACCCACAACCAAATCTGTGGAGCTTCGTTGGTGCTTACCCATAGTTTTGGTTTGGGTGTGGTTTCGTGGGTCTTAATTCTGTTTTTTTTTATTTATTTAATAAATTAATTTTTTAAATTTATATGTTGATGTGTCAGTGCTACAGTAAATTTTTATTATTATTTTATTGATTCCGTCAGTTTTCTCGTTAATTGGTGACAGAATGGGGCTTTAAGTACTAAAATGAAGGGCGTTAATTGGTTTAGAAACTAAAAGTGGTAAAAATAAAATGTAAGGACTAAAATGGAAAAAAGTCAAAATGTAGGGACTAAAAGTGCATTTACGCCTAACTCATATTAAATTCACGACTTGCAGGCTTGTAGTATAATACGCAACCATGGTATGACTTGCAGGATATCCATTGCTTGATTAGAACTGGGCAATGGCGAAGCCACATTGAGACCCAAGGGGGCCTTGGCCCCCCAAAATTTTTGGAAAACAAATAAGGAAATATATATATATTTTTTATAATTATCCTAATTAATTTGAAATTTTTAAAGAACCCTTATCATTTTGGCCCCCCATACCCGATAATATGCATATATAAATTTAAGAAAGTTTAAAAATAATTATAACTTTCATTTAAATAGAATACAATCCAATTAGTGATATATATATATGTGTGTGTGTGTGTCAAAAAATTACAATAATTAGACACTTAGCATCTTTAAAATGAACACATAAGTATTTTAACAATTACCTCAACAAATAAAAGGGAAAAATATTTTAATTTTCATCCCATTGCGTCAACACATTGCTTAACTTGCACCCTGGTAGTAGAAAATTGGATGGTTAAAGGCTTTGTTGATCCACTGCACCACCAAGTCCCCACTTGCAGAACATTTTGATTAGTGCTCACACAGGTGACTCTCTCTCTCTCTCTCTCTCTCTCTCTCTCTCTCTCTCTCTCTCTCTCTCTCTCTCTCCATTTGCCTTCTTCTTTTTTCTTTCTAGTTCTTCTCTCCTTTAGGCTACACTTCTGCAGTTTTGTGATTTACAATGTAAAAACTAACAAAACTTCCATGTAAATGTGTGAATAATAATGGCAAACTAGACTAAACAAGACAGACAAAGTTCCCCAAGTTTTCATGTAGGCCCTTGTGTGGCGTTATGGCTGTGCCCCTGATCGAATTTGTTACCCACTTTCCCAATTACCAAGTGATGTACCTTTCTTTACATTTGTTTTCTTTTAATTTTCCTTATAATATATTATTTGTTATTACAATAATCAATATATTTTATAAATGTACTTGGTTAAAATATACTACTATATAACATTTAATTTATTGATAAAATAATATAACATATTAATATGTATTTAGTTGTTGTTTATTAGATTTTTTTATGGGTCGAAATTTGAATGATTGTTTGTCTTTTATTTAGCAATCTCTAAATTATTAGTATTTTTTTAGTATATTTTCTTTAAAAAAATCTTAGTCATTTTATTTAATTAGTATAATTTATTTTGATAAATCTAAGTTCATAGGTAAGTTTGGGACTATTGACACATTCTTGAAATGTATATTGATTATTAAATTGTATTATACGTTACAATTCTAGATTTCATACATAAAAATGAAAAAAAAATAAAAAAATAAATTGTCTAATTTTATATATACCCTCATCAAAGATAAATTTTTGATTCCGCCGCTGGCACCGAGTTTTAGAATAGCTTGGACGAGTTGTAGTTTAAGACAATGCCTTTATAGCCATATAGAACCCTCCCCTCTGCATTAATCCACTCTCTCCAGTCCCCACTTCTCTCTCCTTCGTTGGGTTTGCATTGCAAGTTGCAACAATGAGTAGAGCCAGCAAAAAATATCTCAATCTTGAAAACCTATTGAGTTTCAGCCCTCTCTATATCTCCCTCTTTTTCTACTACCTATCAATCCCCAGTGAATCATCGGTCTTTTACAGCCCAGTTGAGAACACAGCCCTTGACTGTGGCTCCTCCGGCAACACTTCCGCATTAGATGGGCGGATTTGGGTTGGAGACATCAAGTCAGAGTATTCTCCATTAGAACCCCATAATTTATCAGTTACCTCTATTGCCTTGGACCTTCAAGTCCCCTACAAAACAGTACGTTTCTCGCGCTCTGAATTCACCTATATCTTTTCAGTGACTTCCGGCCCAAAGTTCATCCGTTTGCACTTTTACCCAGATTCATACCCAGAATTTGACAGCTCTAATGCCTTCTTCTCTGTCAAAGCTGGACCCTTTACCCTACTAAACAACTTTAGTGCTGCCCTTACTGCTAAGGCTCTTCACTCAAAAAGCATTTCAATTTTAAAGGAGTTCTGTGTAAATGTTGGGAGTGAGAAAAGGCTGAACATAACTTTTACTCCAAGTCCAGATTCATATGCTTTTATCAACGGAATAGAAGTCGTGTCAATGCCTTCCGATCTTAATTACACTGCAGCTGGAAGTAGAGAGGTAAAATTTATTGGCCAGGAGCAAAAATACCTCATCGACGAGAATAAGGCAATGGAGACGGGGTACCGTGTGAACGTTGGTGGAGGGGCCATCTCACCCGCTGACGACACTGGTATGTACCGGAGCTGGTCTGATGATAATGATTACTTGGTTGTGGCTGGGAGTAGTGTTCTACCTGTTAACCTGTCTATTCCCTTAAATTTCACCATAATTCCTAATTACACCGCACCAGAGCAACTGTACCGAACTGCCCGGACAATGGGTATGGACAAAAGCATTAACAAGGAATACAGACTTACGTGGGAGTTTCAAGTGGATTCAGGCTTTCTTTACATGGTGAGGCTTCATTTTTGCGAGTTTCAACCAGAGTTTTTCGATAACTATCAGAGAATCTTTTATATCTACATAGCCAATCAAACCGCGGAGAAACATGCAGATGTAATCCAGTGGACTGGTGGACCTGGGATTCCAATATCTAAGGACTATGTTGTGCAAATGTTCGGCAATGAAAGTCAGAAGAAAATGAACCTTTCCATCGCACTGCAAGTCGATCCAAACGATTGGGAGACTGTTCACAACGATGCTATAAATCTTCAAAATCAGCTCTACCGATAACAATCTCGCCGGACCCAATCCAGGCCCAGCTCCGACGTCACCTTCACCACCATCAATACAACCACCAACTAGGAGGAAGATTAACAGGACGCCGATAATAATTGGCATAGTTTCGGGTGTAGTCTCCGGCATAGTCTTAATCTCAATTGTCGGTTTCTTCATTTTCCGGAGGTGCAAGAAAGTCAAGGAAGGAAACTTCGGTGATGGGAGTACTTGGTGGGGCCTATCTACTTTGGATGCGACCAAGTCAACAAAGACTCCGGGGTCAACAACACTGCCCTCTGATTTGTGTCGTTACTTTTCACTGGCTGAGATTAAAGCAGCTACCAACAACTTTGATAATGTTTTCATTATTGGGGTTGGTGGGTTTGGTAACGTGTATAAAGGTTACATTGATGGATGGGCCAAGGGCAACCCCGTTGCCATCAAACGATTGAAGCCTGGGTCTCAACAAGGGGCCCACGAGTTCGAGACCGAGATTGAGATGTTGTCTCAACTCCGCCACGTGCATCTTGTCTCCCTTATTGGGTATTGTAATGATGGCAATGAGATGATCCTCGTATATGATTATATGGCCCGTGGGACCCTTCGCGACCATCTCTACAACACCAATAATTCACCACTTTCCTGGAAAAAACGGATGGAGATTTGTATTGGAGCGGCACATGGGTTGAACTACCTTCACACAGGGGCAAAGCACATGATCATTCATCGTGATGTGAAGACCACAAATATCTTATTGGATGAGGAATGGACCGCCAAGGTGTGTGATTTTGGGTTGTCAAAATTGGGCCCTACTAGCTTGTCCAAGGCCCACGTCAGCACAGCGGTGAAGGGTAGTTTCGGATATGTGGATCCAGAATATTATCTACGACAGCAACTGACTGAAAAGTCTGATGTGTATTCTTTCGGTGTGGTGTTGTGTGAAGTATTATGTGCAAAGCCACCCATTACACGTACGGTAACAAAGGAGTCTGTCAACTTAGTGGAGTGGGTCAAACGATGCTGTCGCGATGGAAAGCTTGATGAAATTGTTGATCCATTTTTGAAGGGTACAATTGCAATTGAATGTTTGAAGAAATTTGTTGAGATCGCTACAAATTGTTTGCTTGACAATGGAACCGAACGTCCATCGATGAACGATGTGGTGTGGGGCTTGGAGTTTACATTGCAATTGCAAGAGAATGCAGGAAATGAAAAGGTTTCGCCTCTTCAATTTGAAATTGAGATGATGGATGCTGAGAAAGCTTTCATCCCTAAGTCCATTGTAGATGATAGCGGCGACATATTTAGTAGTAGCGATGGACAAATGTCAAGTACAAATAGCAGCAGCAAGGTCACCATTACAACCAAGGAAGACCAAAGTTTTGCTAGTTTGGATTCGGATGGATTAATGTCTGTTGGGGCAGTGTTTTCTGAGATTTATATTCCCAAAGGTCGATAAAAGAAGGTGCTAACTGAATTTTTAGTGTGTCTTATTTAGAGCCACGTTGTAGATTTAAACTAGGTTTGGAAGTAAGTCAATTTTTTTTTTTGCTGAATAGTCATTTTATTTCACTTACGGAGTAAGATGATAGTTGATATGCATATGTTTGATAAAATTACTACTTTTAAATAAGAATATAATTATTGGCGTTCTTCTAATTTTTACTTCATGATCAGTGTTAAGAACACCTTTGTTTGGTAAAAGTTTGTTGTTTTGATTACTAGCAGGGTGTTTGTTACTGTTGAGTTTTCAGTATTTAAACAATATTACACGTATTTTTATATACTTTTTCACCCACACGTATTTTCACAAAACAACAACAACGTTATTAGAAATCTCGTATTAAACGGCCCTAGGTGTGAGCAACTCAATACTTTAGTAGTAAGCTCTATTCATCCTTAAAGAACCAATGATGTTGAGGTCCAAATTATAAATAATTATTTCAAACATCTCACACAAATAACTAGGGATGGAGTTAGGATTGTTTTTGTTTGAGTGGGCTAAATTGTGGTGCTAATATATTAGTAAAGAATCAAGATAAACCATCACACACATGCATAAACACATATACAGATATAAAAAACTTTAATATTTTGATACTAGAGTAGGTCATAATTTATACTGTATACAAAACTATCAACTTTGACATACATATATTCGCTAGATAATATTTTTAGGAGAATTTATCTTCTTTTCAACTCCAATGAGCATACAAAAAATTGTTTAATTTGATATTAAACATATATAAAAAATGAATTTGAGAAAACAAAAACTACCTTGTCTGTATAACTACTAGACCAATTGATAAATTCTATTATTTCTTAAGAGTATCATTGGACTATAATATAAATATATGTATATTCGCTAGATAATATTTTTAGGAGAATTTATCTTCTTTTCAATTCCAATGAGTATACTAAAAATTGTCTAATTTGATATTAAACATATATAAAAAATGAATTTGAGAAAATAAAAACTATCTTGTCTGTATAACTACTAGGCCAATTGATAAATTCTATTGTTTTTTAAGACTATCATTGGACTATAACTTAAATAAATGGGAGGGGGGAAACTTCTATTTTTGTAGCTAAATATTTAAAAATTTTAATAACTATACATAATATAAAAGAGTTTTTTTTTTTTTTTTTTTTTTTAATATTTTTTTTTTAGAGGGGCCATGCCCCCAAGCTTAGCTGTAGCTTTGCTCTTGCATACAACACCTCTCTTACAATTTGCATGTGGGTGTCACACACTTATAAGGGTCATGTATTTTAAAAATAATGATGTATCTGGAAGAAGTATATAAGATATTCTTTTCAAAATTGGTGGTTCAACTAGTAAAAACTGGGAATTGGACATTTTTTGGTTCTTTGACGGTTCTAGTTTTTAAAACTATATAATTTTTTTTTTTAATAATTGTTTTTTTTTTTGAGAAACTTTTTTAATAATTGTTGATGTGTCATATTGTAACTTATGAATAATAAAAATAGTATTAGTGGTGTCACCTTGTGAAAGTGATGTTGCACTAATCACAAATCAAACACCAGAACAAATTGTGAAAATAAATTGTGAATTTTTTTGTGCCTTTATCATGGCTCTCTGCAAATTTGTTACCTATTTTAGTTCTCTGCTAGTTTGAATAAATTCCCAATTTGCTACGTAAAGGTTTAAAAAGAAAAAAAAAAAGAAGAAAAAAAAAATTCAGAATGGGGGGCGGGGGGGGGGGGGTGTGGGGGGAAGAGGTGAGAAATATAGAGTAGAATATATTAGAATAAAATAGAGTAATAACAAAGAGGACCAAATTATACTAATTTTATGTAAATTTGAAGAGCTTATCTCCTCCAAATGATAATGGATTGGTTTCCACCAATCCTATGACCACAAAAACCACATCCATGACTAATTTGGGTTGGCGCCTATTCCACTAGGCATACTGGCTTAACTTTCAATCCACCTAGGCACTACTAGTTTGAGTTAGGCCTTCTTTAGTTCTATACCCGTGTTACTACATTACAATCGTTTTTTTACTTCCAATAATTTTTTTTTTTTGTTGAGAAAGTACTTCCAATAATTGATGTTTTGTCTCATGCGAAAAAAAATAAAATAAAATCCAACAATGGACTATAAACGGTGTTGTTGTTGTTGTTGTTATTTTTTTTTAATATTATTATTATTTTTAAAAAAGGACATCAATAAACGGTGTTGTTGAAAGAACGAAATATGCGTATGAGTTTGGGAGAAAATAATTTCCACAAATTAACATAGGTGTTTGTGCATTTACCATAAATTCTAAGAATCATGATCAAACTACGTAATTTAGACTAATGAATATCGACATTTTATCAAAATGATGCGATAAGCCTCATTCCTAGGAATTTTCTCCGTAGAAAGACATCCCAAGACAACGATATTTGAAAGTGTAATGTCGCCAAAGGCCTTGTAACTGAATTGACACCTCCCTATGCACAAAGTGCTTGGGGGTCTAGAGGGGAAAATGTTTGAGCTGCAGGGTTAATTGGCAGCATGTTGTAATTATTTCTAAAAAAAAAAAAAAAAGTGTAACGTCCATTCTTTTAATATTAGGAAAATGATATTCTGCATTGAGGAAGACTTGGGTACCCAAAAAATTCTATTTTGTTTGGTGTTTGATGAGTCCAAAAAAACTCATTAAGGTCGTCCATTAATATAGACGACCTTGCATCATTAGTAGGCCATCAAAGATAACCGCTCAACACATTCAATAACGACCATCAAAAGTCTTAAACTCTCATCAAGACAAAGAACATTACAATTAAGGTAATAATAATCCTAATTTATGTACAACAGCTACCTAAGTCACCTATAAAATGGACATTCTGTCTCACTTACTAAGGTACGTACGTCAAAAACTACTACAAAACACTATCTATATACGAAAGATATGGGCGGATACTAATTTAAGTATCAGAGACTCCCTCACCAGGCACAACTCGGTGGTTTCTTCAATTAACTCTCTTTATCTTGCAGGTCCTACAAGATCGTCAAGAGCTCTAGATTAGACGAGTGACCCAACTGACGATTTTGACATCATCAACGTTCCCAAAAAATATACTTAGGTGTCTTTATTTCCCTTAAAATTTGGGGTTATTTTTAATTTGGACTTTCACATGAGTTTCAAAATTTTCAATTTTAATAATTTAAGTTTAATTATGTACTTTTCATATTGTCAACCATTTATGTTATTATTCTAGTGATGTGTCTTAATAGATGGCACTTATTTATCATTTAACTTTCCAATTACTTAGCATAATGAACTTATATGGTTGACAAGTCTTAATGGATGACACTTATTTGTCACTTAACTATCAGATTGCCAGTAAAAATAGATGCCATGGTTAATATAAAAAGGAAATCAAACATAAAGGGAAAAGATAAAAAAAATTCCAAACTTTAAAAGTCAAATATATATATATTGAAAAACAAACTAATTGCTAAACACACACACTTTAATTATCCTCTTTCACCAAGTTCAAAAATATTCTTTAGAAAGAGAAAGAACTCTTTACTTCTTAATGATGCTTTAAAAAAAAAAAAAATTACTTATAAACATGCATCATATATCCAATCTAATTTAGTTGGAAGATAAACATCACTATGTTTATTACCGGATAAAGATAAGGATTCTTTGAAAATGTTAATTATATTATATATGAAGGAAAATTTGAGGGAGATTAGAATGACGTGTGTTCTAAGATCCCTCCTATTCATAGGTAAGTATACCCCCTGTCATGGAGAGTCACAACCCTAGGAAGAGTTCTGTTAAAGAACTACAATCCTTCTCCAAACAATAAATTGTATTATAAAACAAACCATCAATTCATAGGTGTAATATTAATTTAAGAAAATGAAAGCATCAAAAATGAAATTTCGACCTTTTGTTTTAGGAAAATCTAAAAACACAAGAGTGAATAGTGCACATATATAGCGACAAAGTTAAAAAGATGCCAAGAGATTGCATGAATTGATACAACTCACACAACCATAAGAAGATGATGAGGTGACGAAGGAATAGATAGGAAAAAACAAACAAATTTCTTAACCTAGGGGGAATGATATCAACGTTGGGGGGCATCATCCTCAAACCACACAAAATAGGATTTCCAGTTCGTGGTTCTCACAACACCAAAAAGTTCAAAAACACTTGATATTATCTCTTTAATTATTATTTTTTTAATTATAAAATTTGATAACTATGATAGCTATAATAGACATTTATCATAATAAATATTTATTACAATTGTATTTATATGTGAAACTATTTATTTTACCCCCCCCACACACACATATATATATGAGATTAAAATTCTATAAGGACGTAGTGTAAAACTCATGTTTTACCCCTCCAATCCCAACATGCCACATCATCTTATCATATATTTAAGAATAAATACAATCACACTCAATCAATTATAATACCCATATATAAATCCAACTAAATTGAAAATTTATTAAGATGTTATTAGGTGTGGTAGGATGTATTGAATTTTAAGTAAAATGCGGATGTGACAATCACTTATTGGATGGTGTAAAACATGAGTTTTACACCCCGTCCTTATAGAATTTAATCTATATATAAATATATATATATATATATTTATATCAAGATTCAAATGAAGGATGTAGTTATGAGATTATAAAATTAAAACTTGATTAAAAAATTTATATTAAAATAATGACATGAAAAAATATTAAATTTCAAAGTTTATGTAGCAACATTCAAAAATGTAAACAAAAAGTAAAATGATTTAATTTTATATATAGAGATTAATTTCATTAAACTTCTATTAGATATTCTCTCATTATCAATCATTCTGATTTGTTCTTTCAATGAACTAATTATCTTTTTTCCTTATTAGTCATTAATAAAGTACATAAAAAGTACCATCAATCTCTATGTACCGATTTTATTTGTAAATCATAATATATAAGTCCTTTTAAAAAAAAAAAAATCATACCTATCATTTTAAATTCGTATTCCCATTTAAATTGTCTATAAATATTAAGTATAATAAAAATCAATTGAATTTAATTAAAGTTTTGCCAATAGAAGAAAAGAAGAAGAAGAAGAAGAAGATATGTGATTGCATAACACTGGTTATAAGATTAGTTAATTACTTATTTAAAGTAAAAATAATACTATTTTGAGAAACTTTTATAAAAATCAATTGAATTTAATTAAAGTTTTGCCAATAGAAGAAAAGAAGAAGAAGAAGAAGATAACGGTGCATAACACTGGTTATAGATTAGTTAATTACTTATTTTAAAGTAAAAATAATACTATTTTGAGAAACTTTTATTGGAAATTTTCTCAGAAAGTGTAATTTCCAACCTTCCATTCTAAAAATGTGATAGAAATGGTGAAATTCGAATTTTGTAAAACATTTTTGGATGAAAATTTGTGAAAGCAGCATTGTTATCAAATAAAGGCAAAAAATCTATCTTAATTCAGTTATTGAGTGGAAAGATTTTTTTTTTTTTTGGTTGAAGAAACCAAAAAAAAAAAAGAAGGATGGCATTGCCAGAAAGATGAGAATTACGGGGACAAAAATGTTGGCAATAGGAATACAGTTAGGTTCGGCCCATTGACAAATTTCTTAGATTTCTTCACTGTGCATGGTTGGGTTAGTCCTTCATAGGCGCACGGCCCCCCTTGTTTTAACTGGACCTGGCCCATTTCTTATTCCAGTCAAGTCAAGTGCCATACTCTCTTTCATGCTATAGTCATTTGAAATTTATTTTTGCTCATCATTCTGCTAGGATAAAAACTATTACACAGATGCTGTTACATATACACTGTTACACATGTATTTTTTGAACTGAAGTCATGAGTTGAAAACACAAATTTCGTTTTAAAATCTTGTTTTCATCTCATAATTTTAGTTCAAAAAATTAGTGTGTAATTAACAAACTCTACCCTTCATGTTATGCTACGTCCTCATGATGGTTAGCCACTGATATCTTCTTCATTGTCTCTGGTTGTTGGATCTTTCCTATGATGAGTCAGTGGTGAATTTTGCAATTAAATATATTTTTCAATTAGCAAAAAAAAAAAATATATATATATAAAATAAAAGAAAGCAAAAACAAAGGAACACCTGCATGTATGGATATTGTCGGTCACATAATACTAATAGTCTCTCTCTCTCAAAGTTGGCAATGTTGCACATCATATTAATTGACTACATCCACTTGCTGGCAATGTCAACAAAAACATAATCGGTTCCCTTTCTGCCACCAGATCGAAGTGAAAGAGTTTAACTTTACTTGCGGCGGCCTGTGCGTTTGTATTGTTAGGAAATAGGAATGAATCATTAGGAAAATAATGGAAACATATTATTGAAGAGTCCGATCTCGCAAATCATAAACATATTCCAAATTGAAATGAAAATAATTACGTCATACCCAGTTTGATTTCTTTGTGGAAACGTCAAACATGTGAGGGAAAGCGATGATCATGAAATCTTGTTCTTTTGGGTCATTATGAAATGTATCGGACTTCCTTTTTGTTCCCACTTTTAGTAGAAGAAAGGTTCCTTGGTTTGGAGTCTAATGAAAGCATATTGTTATTAGAAGAGCACCTTATCTCTTATCACAATGTAGATGTAAACAAGTCTAAATTGGGTCTAGAACAGCTTGAGTACAGAAAAGAGTTAAAAGAGTCAAAAACATCAGTCTTTACACTCCAAAACACGTTGAAATAATCCAATGTAATGAGGTACCGTTCCCACTTCATATACAGAAACTCATCAGATCAGAACATGCGTATAGCCTTTTTCTTTTTCCAATTGAAAAAGTTGGTCACTAGACCTAAAAAAGTGGCATGTAAAGACAAGAGAACCTTTTTTGAGCTTTGAAATTGAAACCCATACCTTTTTGAATGAGAGCTGTTTGTGGCAATGTGTTTGATAAAACAGTGCTTCGTGGATGCTTCATGTGCAAACTGCATAGTGGTTGAGAATGAAAAGTGAGGTAGAGAAGCAAAGGGGAATAAGGCAGTGATGACAAACATGATGATGAATAATGATGTAATCACAAAACCAAAATGATAAACAAACTAGGGGACCCTTTAGTTTTAGAACTATATTTTTCTTTACTATGAATCATGTTTATATACGCAAACGACAATATATTAATGAAACAATAAAAAGTATAGAAATTTATGATAGTTTTAAGTGTTTAACAATAGGTTTGCCGTTTGCGAATCTAAAAAACTCATTTCTCTCGGCTGGGCCATAGACATTTACTAATTAATTAATTAATTTTTATGACCTCATTTTTTGAAGAAGCGGGCAATATTGGTTGAGTTAGCCAACTATAATTGCGAACAACTTCCATACAGGTTCCTTTAGAAAAAAGAAACTTACGTAAAGGTTTCAATTTTGGGACCAAAATCTTCTTTCATAAGATTTAATTATTGAAACCCAAAAATATTTATATACAAAAATTGCATATTACTGATAATATTTCTTTTTCATCTGATTTGAAATTTTATGACCTTAGAGCAAAAGTCAGCCTCGAGATCAATTGAAGAAATATATTGGGCCTGATTGAATTGGTTTTCAAAAAACAAAAATGAAAAATGTACAAAACGTGTGTCTAGTCTAGATAGACATTTAAAAAAAAAAAAAAAAAAAAAAAAAAAATTCTAGGAAACATTTTCTTAAAACTATTACTCAAATCTATCTTCCGATCCTTAATAATAATAATAAAAAGCTGTAATTCAAAAATCACTTAGAAGAAAAATTGTAGGAACATCAAAATGATGTTCTTGGCTATTTCTAAGATATTGCTCCTGAAAATATTGGCTTGAAATAAAAAAAACCGGAGTTAAAGTTTTGAGTCTTTTGACTCACTATATCAGGTAGCAATTGCTAGGATCTGTCCTTCATTGTCAATGCTAGACACATAATACAGGCAAAAAGTACTACTATCTTGAGGAAATTACAAATTTCAACACGTAATTTTGGATATTTGTATATTACTTAGGTAATTCAATTAACTGAAGAAAATATGGATGTTTTGAAGCAATTTGGACTATTTTTGTTAAAATCTTGAAAAACAATATGTTTCTCAATGTGGCTTCATCACAATTATTGAAGCTTTATATTTGCATTTTCACTCAATTTACCGCCACTATTTCATTTCATTGACAAGCGCAGTTCCTGCAAATGATCATTAATTAGTTCCATTTACATTATCTTAAATAGCCTTCTACATGACTTAATTGTTTTAAAACAATTAAGTTATATAATTATAATAAATTCCTGTTTTTTCTTGTAATTAATGAAAATATTGATGATGAAAATAATAAAAATTGAAAATTTTGTCAAATTGTTTCCGGCTTGGGAAAGTAGGATGCTTTTCTTTAGGTAGAGAAAGGAATATAGATAATAAAAAAAAATAAAAAAATAAAAAAAACAAATTTCATTATCAACATCAAATACAAATGAAACCCAACAAAAAATAAATGAAAACAAAAAATACAATACATCTCTCATATTTCTAGCTATATTGACATAAATTCATCAATGTCCAAACTCTCTGGAATTTCAAACTTCAGCAAGTTGCTGCAGTGGCTGTCTCTTTCATCTTCAGTGCTGCTATTAATGAATGTGGATGATGAATTTAAAGGAGTAGGGCTAGATTTTGGTGTTGATACAACAGAATCAAAGGAGGAGAAGTTCTGATAGCTATTGTTTAGTGATTGAAAATTTGGATTTTCTGCTAAATCGGGAACTATAGGATTAGAGCCACAATACATATAGTTTGGCTGGCAAACGAAATCTTCATTTAGGTTTGAAGCTATTGAATTTTCTTGGGAATTACCAAAAGTTGCTACCTTTGACAAAAATCCTTCCACATTGGCTTGCATGAGTTGGTTTGACTCCTCGGATGAAAATCCTTCTTGTATTGGGGCTTGATATTGATTGGGTTGTAATGGCTGTACTTGGTTTTGCAATAAGAAGTTGCAAAGTTGGTTTTCTTGGAGATTTTGTGGAAAGGGTACTTGACTTTCTTGTTTTAGAGATAAGATAGTTGTGGCCAGCCTTAACAGTTCTGGATTCATGAGGGCTTGTGTACCTAACAGGTTTGACATATTAAAAATTGACTGGTTACACAAAGTTGAGCTGAGGATGGATGACAGGTCAAGAAGATCTAGGCGAGGAGCATGAGTCACAGGATCAATTCCCATTCTTAGCAGCCTTTTTCTAATGTGGGTGTTCCAGTAATTCTTGATTTCATTGTCAGTTCTTCCAGGCAAGCGAGCTGCTATGGCTGACCATCTGAGTTTGGAAAAAAGAAGAAATTATTAGAAGGTACAAAGCAACAAATCTAATGAAGATGGAGGAGAAAAAGAAAATATATAGAACATGAGCAACTGTTATGCTTCTTATTAATAAAAATGCAATATGAGGTTTATCTGAAAAAAAAAATCAAATAAAACTTAGTGGAGAGTAATAATCATACTTGTTTCCTAAGATACTGTGTAGTTGGATGATTGTCTCTTCTTCCTCGAATGAAAATCTTCCTCTCTTTATATCAGGCCTCAGATAGTTAGTCCAACGAAGACGGCAACTCTTTCCACATCTTTGCAGCCCTGTACAAGTAAAACATTAGAACCAAAAACAATTCATATGATGAACCATCAAAATATTGAAGCCTAAAAACAAGAAAGTGATGAAAAAAGTTTAACATACCAGCATTCTTTGGAAGGTTTCTCCAATTGCCTGGTCCATGGAGCTGAATATAGTTGATGAGCTTATGATCTTCCTCTGGAGTCCATGGACCTTTCTTGAGTCCAGCTTTGTCACAACAAGGTGCTCTTCCCATTGGTGCTGTTATGTAATACAGGTAGTACGGATGTAAAAGAGTTTCTAAGATAGTAGTGAACAAATTAAGGTTATAACTTATCAAAGATTGAAAGTGGCTTCTGAAACAAAAAGTGCACTTGTGGTTGATCCTAGTGGCTGTGGATGACCTCCATATATATAGTAAAGGGAGAAGTTTGAGCTATACATGGAAGTCAAAAGGATTTGGTGCCGCCCTCATGCCACGTGTCTTTCTCGTTACGTAGTATAATACATGTATGTAGATGTCATGTATAACACTTTGGGCACATATTATTCAATTCAATGGCACATATAGTTTATCATGTGTCTCATTGTTCACAATAAACAGACAATATGATTGCCATGCATGTATTTTATGTATGTTAGATTGTTATCCATCATGCATGAATATAAGTTGACACGTATCCTGATAATGGGAGCGATTATTGCGTGAAGATGCAAAAGAAAGTTAATTGTTTGACTAGGATCACAGTGAGAAATGAAAACTAAGTTTGGGTTTGACCTTTTAATTTCCTTTCAAGTTGGAGAGATTGTTCCACAGTAATTTCATTCATTGATTCAAAATTTTTCTCTTCTTTTTTCTCTATCCATTTTTGTTGGGATGAAATAACGTGCACACAATTTTTATCATTAACAAGTCTAAAGTTAAGAGCGATTACGATTTTAACTTTCAAGTCTAATCACAAATTGAATGTTGGTCTACATCAAATTGATTATGTTAGCTTTACCCATAGTACTAATCACTGATTAGGAAGAATAAAATTGTTGTATGCTTTCGAGAATATATTATTTAGAGATTATCCAATGATTTGATTAATTGATTCAAGTTCTGACTTGAATCTTGCAGATACGTCGATTCGATCAAATGAACATGAAATTGATAAATTCCATTAATTGTTAAGAACCTGGTAAATACAAAATTTTAGTGTTATATTACTAGGTTAATGCTTGAATATTAATACTCCTAATAAATAAGAAATTATTTTTGAATCCTACAAATATAAAAAATCTGTTACTGAATACTGATTAGCTGACACAGTGAGCAATATATGATAGTTTGTTGGTAGTATAGGAGACGGGTCATAGTTTAAGTCCTATTTCTATGCGGAACGTACCACAAGATCATACAAAACACTTACTTGATGTATTATTTTAAGACATATATACGATGTCGATCACTTGGATCCTGTTTGCACAGAAACTGCACGTAAATCACACAAAGGAACTAAAATCATATATTTTTCTGGGGTTTTGATTCTTTCACATTCATAAAGTACAATTATTAGTTTATATTTTTTGTTTATGTAAATTGTACACATATACATGAACAGTGTACAATATTGTATACTATTTATGCAAATATGTACAATATTGTACACATTTATTTAATTTACAATGTAAAATTTATATGAATAGTAAAATATAAACTAATAAGATTTCTTTTTGAAAATGTGAACATTCTCAGGTTAATTATGAATTTACATGTGAAATGGTAAATATAACCTAATGTGAAAGAATATTTAGCCTATCTGCCTTGGCCTACCCCAAAACAAACAAAAGAACTCATTTCTCTTCCTTTTAATTATCTTCTTTCCATTCCCACCCCCTTCCCCCAAGTCAGACATACAATGCAAAACATGAGCTAAAATCAGGTACTATTTATTATCCCTACACCCTACTCCTTCCTCCATTTTCCTTTACTTTACTAACTTTAATAATTGTTTAATAAGTGAATATGATGAAGTGTCACTCCTTTAACACATGTCTGCCTATAAGCCGCAAGCTTTCCAAGCTGGAACCTTTTTGAATTGCGCCACTACCATCGAGCCACGTTGCAACTAGTCATGAAATGTGTCCTTTCTACCACCCAACAATAAAAGTCAACCAGCCTCTCTCTCTTTCTCTCTCTAATCTCAACTAAAGCTATCTCACTTTGACAATTGTCCCTTGCAGAAAACAAGCATGTTGCTTTATCTGCGGAAGCATAGAAGCCTTACACTCCATCTGGGAAACCAAATTCAAAGTCATTGGAAATCAGGTGCTGCATCTCATCCACCTCTATCTAACAAAACAGGTATTGGTCAAATACTATTATATTCAGTGACCGGCTCTATAGAGATAAGCCTTACGGTAAAAATGGTGTTGTTTAATTACTTCTTCTTCTTTCTTTTTTTCTGACTAATGGTATTGTTTGCTTGCTTATCCTGCATTTGACCTTCTGTTATTGCTTCCAGAAACACTCTAGTAGACCACAAATACCAGGGACGAAAACAGAGTTTCAATTTTTGGGGCAAAGCATGTTCCAAAATTTTCTTAAAGTTTAAGAATAAAAAGTATATTAAGATTTACAAATAAATTAATAATATAAAAAAATAAAAATAACATCCCCTCAGTGTTAACAAAATAAAAAACTGAAATAGTTGTTTTTCAACACATTTCTAATTAATCAACGATCTATCAAAGATTCAAAATAGAACTTAGAAATCTTTTAAATCCTGAAAATCATATATATTGATTATGTGCTAAATTTCCCAATGATTTCCGTTTCAATGTAAAAATTCAGCTAGTCCCTTGAAAAGCAATTTTTTTTAGCTTTTGTTGCAAAACCTAATTTGATCAATATTAATGGCTGAAAATACTCATTTAATAATGAGGAAGAAATAGCAGAAGAATAAGCACAAGTACAAACACTCATAATGAAGTTGGTTATTTCTATCGGCAATCATTTGGCATAATTTTTTTTAAATGATTAATAAAAAAAAACATATATGTTTATCAAATCTAGCTACGACGTCCCTATTATTAATGGGCCATTAACATATATATATATATATATATATATATATATATATATGCATATTCAAAAAGAATAAAATATTTTAGAAAATATATAAAAGAGTAGCACTGCTTGAAGGTCATTAATCTCTTATTTCTTTGTTGGTCCTTAATTCATCCTCGTGAGGATTTTTATTTACTAAAGGATTTTAGCAGTATAAAATACTAAAAACATTACGCAATTGTTAAGAAAATGTTTTATGATAAAAACTCTTTCTCTCTCTCTCTCAACGGACTACCTTTTTGGACTATAACTGAATTGTTGGGGTTAGGTATGTTTTTGGAGCCAAATTGTAAATATTTATATAAATATAAATTATAAAATATGTTGGGGTTTTTGGTGTCCCTCCCAAAACAACAGGCGTGTCTCATTTATACAGTTTAGATATTGCATTCTAAATATTATAAGCACATGTTTTCAAAAACACAACATACGTACATAATATATATAGACACTAATATTAATTATACAAGTACTAAGTATATATGAAGCAAATCCTAATCTTTAACATGCTAAGTATATATGAAGCAAATCCTAATCTTTAACATGCATGCCTCCCTGTTTGGTGTACAGAAGACATCCATCTCTCTTTCAAATATCATCTATAAGACTTTAAAACTGTTATGGCTACGACGACACATATATGGGTGCATTTGAAAATATATAAATAATTCAGTAGAGATTATGATTCTCTTTCTTCATTTTCGTGGCTGCTATACCACCTCTAGAGCTTCGTGTGGAAAGTAATTCATGCAATGTTTCGTCAAAATAATTGCTATTTTAAGTATTTAATAAAGAATTTGATACATGCTTACATAGCAATGCCAATTGAGGTAATTACTTGTCGCAAATCTAAGGTTTGATCGTGCATGGCTTATCCTATATTCCTATATAGTCATCAACGTCTGTAAAGTTGACTTAATTTATTTTATAAAATCGTGGTAGTTATATATTTGTTAATTTGTTGTTGTGAGGTGTCCAAAACTCGAACAAACTTTGAATATTACTGCTTTTGTTTAATATGAACATGGCGTATCAATGTAAGAGTTCACATACTATTAAGATTCATAAGATACGTGATCTTAGTATAATAGTATGTAAGTTCTTCATGCACATTTTATATACGACGTAGGTGGTATACAAAGATTTAAAATCCAAAGTTGTACGACAAAATCTCTAATGTGTAAAAACTAATAAGAGAATTATATAGTTGAGAAGAAAACCCAACTTGGCTATCCTGTCAGTTGTTGGATAAATGTAAAGAGTGACACGTGGTGTAGTATTGTGGAGCTGATTTCTGGCTTGAATGGCAAATTTACACGTAGAGTTGTTGGTGACAGTATTGGCGGCGCGTGGCGATCCTCAGCCATCATGCTGCCCCTTGATATAGTGTTAGGGATATTATCTTGTGTTTGATGATAAGCTTATAGGTTAATAGGTGTATTATGAGGCCAAAATGGGCAATTTTCCTTTTTGCTCAAAAAATGTAGCAAAATATCCATGTTTTGAAACTATCTAGCAAAATGTCCCTGTTTTGAAACTCGATTTTTAGAAAATCGAGTTTCAATGTAAAACTTGATTTGATGAAAATCGAGTTATTTAGAAAAATTCACATGGAACTCGAGTTGCATAAATTTTTTTTTTTTTTTAATTTGATTGCCTATAACTCGATTTTTAGAAAATTGAGTTTCAAAACAGAGGTATTTTGCTAAATAATTTCAGAACAGAGACATTTTGCTACATCTTTTGGGCGAAAGGGGCAAAAGCCCATTTTTGCCTGTATTATGATATAGTAAATATATATTCCAACGATGGTAAGTGCAACTGTGCAATCCCTCATTACACAAAAAATCTCTAATAAGTAATGAAAACTTCAAAAATTGGTAAATAATAATAATAATAATACAACACTGCTAAGTAGAACTTGCTAATTAAGGTATGAGAAAAAAAATACTTGAAAGGTGAACAAACTCTTCCTTTCTCTTTATCGAAATTGAAATAGGAATCAATAGTTTTTCATTCAAATTCATTGATCCCAACATTCATAACAAAAAGATATTTAAACATAAGAAAAGTCTTCATTCAAAGTAGTCAGCTTAGACCCCAAAATGCATTTGAGCTAGCCTTATTGCATTTGGCACTTCAAATGATTTCAGTATTAGTTGATAGAACAGGAACATAGAAATAGACGAGGGTTCTATCATATATCATATATGAAAGTCGACCACTGTCAATTTTACTTTCAAAAGAAACTTTTCAATGTTATATTATAGATAGAAATGCCATTTTGGTCCTTATATTTTCTGCTAATTTCTATTTTCATTGCTACTTTTTAACTTTTCATATTTTGGTCCCCAAAAATGAAAAATCATTCACAATTTAATTTCTATTGTCATCTCACTAACAAAAATAGCCTAGGTGGCAGATAGAGTGCATAACATACTTAATTTTGACATGGCCATTAAAATAATATTAAAAAAATTATCTGACTTTTAAAAAATGTCATGTCAACATTTTAATAAATAAAAAAGCCATCGGAAAATTAAAAACAAATAAATTTTTTAAAAAAACCTACAATCTAATTAAATAAAAAAAAAAATTTCTTTTCATAATTTTTTTGGGAATAACATTCATGTTGAACAGTCATGTTATTTATGTCTTTCTCCAAAGAACAACTTTGGGTACTGAAAGCTCAAATAGTGTGAAAACACTATTACTTGTTTAGATTCCCAAATAAAAACTAACGGCTAGATTGCTTTTACCCTATTTAACTAAGTGCAGAATAAGAGTAAGTGTAATGCAATAAAACTAGAACAACTCTCTAAAGCATAAGCATATAGAATAAACAATAAAAGTAAAGCTTAAAGAGTAAGGGAAGAAAGATGCAAATACAAGATAACACCAAGGCGTATTATTTAAGAGGAAACCGAAGTACTCGACGAAAAATCTCTCCGCAGCCGTCTAAGCCGAAATCGATCCACTAGTGAATAAAGTTAGAGTACATGAATATCAAAAAGACCCTCCAAGCCTAATCTACCAAATGTACTTGAACCTTCTAAGTTCCAGCTACCAACGAGCTTCATTGAGTTATTTCTTCACTAGCTATCCGGATCCTACAATTAGCTCCAAATTGCATCCATCATTCAATAGCTTCTTCCAATGCTTCCCACACTGCCGAATCTTCTCTTTAACACTCAAAATGGGTGAGATAAGTGTTTGGACTTAGGACTTCTCAAGGATTTGTAATTAGAGAGGTATGAGTAGAGGAAAACTAAGAGAAATTGTGTAGATGATTGTGGGTTTACAATCTCTAATTCTCAAGTGTATTGTTAGAGTTTTCTCTCTTAAAAGCTCATTACAATTTCGTGGGTAATGTGGGCTTATATAGTGTTGGTAAAGAAATAAGAAAAACACATTTCAAAAAGGTTCAGGTAGTGGTTTTGCGGGTCACTTGCGACTTGGCCTGAGTTGCAAAGTGACTCGCAAAATACAGCCTGTCAAAAACTGTTCAAATTCTAGCATGTGCTTCTCACGTGGCCTTCCGCAGGTTGTTCACTCGCAAGCCAGTCGCGAACTTCACTTTCTTCACAAATCTTCACCAAACTCTCACACCCAACCCTTACATTAAATCTCAAAAAAATACAAGGAAATGATTGAACAAAATACAATCAAATTTGACACGGAATTAAAGCTAACAAAAGTATAGTCGTAAATCACAATTTTACCGTTACCTTAAAATTAAAAATTTAAGCTTTTCTTTTCTTTTCTTTTTTTTTTTTTTTTTTTTGCATTTACTTAGCAACCAAATATGCAAAAACACATACAAACCATGATCAAAACCAAATCAAGACATACCCAACCACTCATGATCAAACTGGACAAATTCTAACATAATCAACAAATTCATTTTAAACAAATAATCAAACCCAGAAAAATTACTCGGACCCAGAAATCCCACACTTGCAAACCCACAAAATCATTGAAATAAACTGACCCACTATCCCAACCAGGTGCTAAAACAAAGGGCTCCTAAACTGCCAACTTCTAATGTTATAATAACGTAACATTTATTCAAATAACAAAATAATCTAACTTAAAACAACTCTTCTTAATTCGCATTACAATGGAGTTAAAAAAGCACAACAATATTCATGTTTCTTGTTGAAGTGGCATTTTTTAAATGCCAAATAATTTTTTTAATATTATTTTAATGATCATATCACATTTAGTGTGTCAGTGGAGCACTTCATCTGCTACGTATGCAATTTTCGTTGGAAAAATAATGGTAGAGACTAAATTGAGAACGATTTTTCAATTTAGGAGACCAAAATAGGAAGATAAAAAATATAGGGACCAAAATGCGAATCAGCCAAAAATGTAAAGACCAAAATGCTATTTTCGCCTATATTATAAGTAGTAGTACAATCTCTTGAAGTATGTATCTAAAACTAATCTTATATGTTCAATCCTAGTTAAAGTTGTTATATAAATTTAATCTAGGTTCATTCTATCTAATTTCTCTTTAAATGCAAGTAAAATAATTCTATAATTACTTGGAGTACAACCAAAGTAATTGTATTCTCACTTGTAGTTCTAGTACTGCTAGTTTAGTTAGTTTGTGATTTAACCTAACATAAATAGCTATCAATATATTCATTTTAATACATGGAGCCTAATTGTAAATATGTAGCCACTAAGGGCTTCTCGCTATGGATGTTTACCTATTAGGCTGAACTACGTTAAATTTCCTATATTTTCATCTTCTTACTTTCTCATGCACTGATTTATCATTTGACCAAAGTTATCTCTTATCTTTTCTAGTTTGGTTTCAAACTTTGTTTTATCTTTTCTAACATGGTATCAGAGCCCATCTCATGTGACTTCCATTAATTATCAATCCTAGTTGTTTGTGGCTTTCGCTTATCCAATAATCGTATTCAGGATCCTTTGTATCAACACTACTACCAGCCACTTTATAGGGTCCATCACAGTTTATTTCTTATCATGGATAGTGTCTAGATCAGATTTTTTTTTATTAATTTTTATAATGCATTCTATATGATTTTAACTACATGGGCACATGGTTCTATTTTTACACTTGGGCACTTGGTTTTCAGCTTTCCTTAAAATCAAGCATTTTCTATCAATTTTCTTTCTAGTCATACATCTTCATCTTCATATATGCTACGCGTCTAATTAGTTGCCTCTAAAAGTATGACATGCATTGTTCTTAATTAGCATTCAAGCCTAGAGCATTGTACTTATCTGGCCATAATTCCAATCTTTTATCTGCACTTCATTTAATTGGGTGGCCAGCTTGGTGAACAAGTGAAAGTGTGCGCAAAACAATATTAGAAAAGCCTTTGTTAGTCTAGGAGCCTACTATAAATAATCATAAATGCATGACTTCATTGTTTAGCATTCACATCTGAAATGTAAAAAAAAAAAAAAAAAAAAAAAAACATTTTGCATCACTAAAACTAACTTTATTGTATTTTACATAACCATTTCAACAATACACTTTACAACCCATTAATCATATTAAAATAATGTTACTTTATAAAATAAAAAAAATAAAAAAATAAAAACAGAGAGAGAGGACATAGAGTATGGGAGAGGAGAGAGGAAGAGAGAAATAAAAAAATAGAAAAGAATGATATGCATAAACTACAGTGCTTATGTAAAAATAGATGATTTTGTAGTATTATGTAAAAATTTGAATTGTGATGCATAACTTAATGTAGGTGTGTTTTTGGTGATTTTATGCTACAATATAATCTAAACTATATTTATATGCATTTTGTATAATTGGATGTGAGTGCTCTACTTAGACCTTAATTGTAAAAAGTTAATCATCAAGGGAATATCTACTGAAATGTAGGTCTAGGCTCAATCACATTTATTCCGTGTTTTTTTTTCTTCATATTTTTAAATATTTTTTCATGAATCTCATTATGGTGTCAAAATTATGTCATATCTTTTCTAAATTGGTATGGGAGTTATGTTTTATTCTTTGTTATATAAGTAACGAGTGGATTTATAGTGGCCACATTGTATTTACAAAGATTTTGGTGGCATGTGAATTTAATGAATGGTAGGAATGGATATGCAAGGACCATATATAATATTGTTGCAATTAGAAAAATGACCACATATAATGCCTTATCCCCTTTTTTTTTTTTTTTTTTCTTCTTTTTATTAAGATACAATAAAAGTGTAACCCATGATATCTACTTTATGATAATTGCTCTTTATTATAAAGATAAGACATCAATTAATTTTTTTGTATATACAAGATTTGAACCATAAATTTTTTATTCGATGATAAGAAATTTCACCAATTAAGTTAGTTAGAACCAATGCCTTATTGGTTACTACCCAACACATCTTAAAAAGCATACGTTGTTGTGTGTTTTTTATTTGTGAAAAAATTAAATTAAATTGGAGACAATCATCCAAATTAGCTTTATATTTTTCAATAAAATCATTATTGGCAAGAAGGGAAAAAGAAGGCTTAATTCATATATCAATCACAAGTCACAACTTCACCTTTTTTTTTTCCTTCTCTTGTAACTATCATATTTCTAATCTTTTAAAAATCTATTTAACATTTAAATAAATAAATAAACAAATAATCTTCTATTTAGCTTGCTCATGATAAATATTCGTGAATCTTTTCCAAACTTAGAACAACTGATGGAAGACTGTAAATTACCAAATTACTTGGATTGAAATACTTTTTCAAACGGATCCAATCCTCATATAAATAAATAAATAAATAACCAATCCAAGTATTGAAAAAATAAAAAATAAAACCTATGAGAATCCATCAACATAACAAAAATCAATTAGAGGGGTCGAGTTCATTACCAGGCATGACCTACACACCTCTTTTTAAGATGAAATGGCAGTTCAACTGCCGCTTTCGTGAAAAGATGAAATTGTCTGTTGAATTGTTGATTTCAAATGTGGTACAGTCTCTTCACGTGTTAATTTAACGCTGAAATTAGCTCTTCAAGTGCCCATTTTAGCATTGTTCCTCTAAATTTTATTTTCTTTGAAACCCTCAACAAAATGTTAAAAACTTAAAATTTAATCAATATTCCGCCAAAACCATCGTGCATGGAAGATGTTAATAACATTCCCATTAATTTTAGTATTTATCAAGTTAGTGTTGTAAAATAGCGGAAGCTCAAATTACCAAGATTGATTGTGAAAATATTTCAAGCTTAAGAAAGATCTCCAAACAAACAATAGGAACGAAGAAAATTAATCCAAAAGAAAATAGACACAAAACATTAAGATTTACGTGGTTCGGCAATAACTTACATCCACGAGCAACGACGAACAAATTTCACTATATCAAATTTTGGGATAATACAAATTAGTGTAAAGACACTCTCACAAACCCAAATCCCAAATACACCCAAATAGCTCTCTCTCACAAATACAAAACAAAGAACCAAAGGTTCACAAATACCAAATATGAATTGCATACAAACCAAAGAGAGAGCCACAAAGCAAATCCAAAAGTTGCAATGCACCAAGAGAGAGCAAATCACCAAACTGCAAAACCAAAACCAAGCGGCAACAAAACCTCTCTCACAATTCCAAATTGCAACCCACAAATATCAAATAACCAAACCAAGAGAGAGCCTCTTTTTCTCACACCCTTTCATCTCTTTCTCTCTAATTTTCTGTAGTAGCACTATGCTTATATAAGAGACTTGAGTAGGTTAGAATATTCAAAACCAAGAAGGACTAGACTTTTTTTCCATACACAAAAGGAGAATCACTCATATTCTAAATAGAACTTAAAATCAAGTGGTAAACAAGACTTCTAATAAAATTTGACAACTTCAAATAACACTATAACAGTAACCCAAAATGAATAAAATTTCTTCCTTATCCAAATCCAACAAGGAGTCGAACTCCTAATTCAAGCCATATTCTACGGTTAGACTAATCCAAATTGAAACTTTTCGTATATTAATAGCTTCCCCTTCACTTACTAATAACAGAAAAACAAATTAAAGCAAACCTTCTGCCCAAGGACAATATGGAACAATCATTGAGCAAGAGAACAGAGGAACAAATCAGTTTCCAAGAAAAGTAACAAACCACAATTGAAAAGAAAGGAACTGATTTATTTAGATAAACACAAAATACGCTTGCAAGACATATGACTCAGATAACATTGCTACATGCAGCTGTGTAGCTAGACATAAGCGTCCATATCAATGGAGAAAATTTAGGCTTTGTTCAAATATAGAACTGAAAGTGTCCATTGCAGACTTGGTTAGCAACAATCCAATCTCGATGCCATCTTTCTCATTTCCACACTCAGCAAGAGAAATGTTCATTGGACGGGTCACTACTTCGGCTTTCTTTGGTCTCCCCCACCCAAAATCACTCTCATAAAAGCCCAAACTTGGTGACCCACTAACAGTGCAAAGACGCCCAATTTTTAACAGATTCATTAAATCAGAAATCCATCTCTCAGCACCTTTTAATGGTTCACTTTGTATCATAGAAATTGTTTTTTCTATAGCTCTTGCTGCTACAACCACACCATTTTCTGGCAATAGCTCACTCTTCTTGGCTGCTGAAACGGAAAGAGCTAAGCAGTTTCCAAAGTACGTCATGGGCACTGGAACCTCGAGGCGTTCTCGGCAGTCAGCTGGAAAGACAAAGTGGTAAATCTCATCAACATCATTGGAACTAATAGCTCCAATTTGATCTTGAGTCTTGATCAAGCAAACCCATATGAAAGCACATGTTACCACAAATCTTGATAAATGTTGTGGGGTTGAACCATTTTCATTCTTGCTCTGAGCGAACAGCCACTTTTTTAGGCTTTGGATTTGTGCTCGACTTAGTACAAATGTTGCCTGGACATGGTCTAAAGGAAGAGCATTGGTGTTACCTAGAATAGAATCTTTCCATGTTGATCTCAATCCGAAATACTCATTCATCAAAATGGCCTCCACACCATTTATGTCTTTGATCACATCCCTATCATAGTATGGTAGGAACTTTTCAAGACGAGTCATGATCGATTCTCCTCTGGCACTTACAATTGACGCCCATGATTTCATGAAATTGAGAGAGGTCCATCCATCAACTACGTGCAGATTTGTAATTCCAATGCAAATGCCAGAGTTGGGAAAAATGGTAATTTTTAAGGCTAGAAGAGGGAACACAAATGTTTCATTGGAAATTTGAACTGGTGATAACTTTGGAACAAGATGATCTAATTCTATGATATCTCGCGGATGGTTCCCAATAAGGTGGTTGAAGTTGTTTGTGGACTCTACAATGGTTAATGGGATTGAGTCACCATTTTCGTATAGGATATAAGGTTTGGTGGGAGGTGGGGGGCACAAGAGATTTCCAACAAGTGGGTAGAAGTGTTGGAGAGTGAGGGAGAGAGAGTGTTTGAGAGTGGGGAGGATAGTTTGTGTGAAATATTGTGTAGGGTTGGAGAACTCGTAGAAGTAAAGGCATTCCACGTGAATATCACCAACCCATGGTATGTCAAAGAATGTGAGTGGAAGAGAGGTTGTGGGAACTGAGCCAGGAGGCGGAGAAATCTGGCAATGTTCAAGAACCTTATGTGTGCAAGTTGAAGCCATGGCACTGTCTTTTTCCCTTACTAATTCTTTGATGATAGCCCTTCTTTTATAGTCCATTTTGAAGTATTTTTAAAGCAATTTATGAAAAAGATACATTCCTAACTCTTAAATACAGCGCTTCTCTTACGATGCGTACAATTGAAATTTGATGATTCCACCCCAACTCTAGTGAAATAATAGCTCCAATATGATCTATATCGCCAACAATGTAATACTTTGCTAATTCCTTTTGTACGATGCATTTAAATTACAATCTAAGGTTTAATTCAAAGCAACTAATATATTTGGAACACGTTGGTCACTGCAGTTGGCAAACTAGGCCTAACCAATCCAATTTACAGGCGAAATTAAAAGATCACCAAACTCAATAAATATAGGACATTTTCCCCCAAAAATTGAAGTTGAATCCTCTCAAGAAGGGTAGCAGGTTTTTATGGGTGAAAATCATCGGAATCCCAATTTTTCTTGATAGTTAGGTTTTCTAGCTATTAGATGTAAAGAAATTAATTGCCACAATTTACAGCCCAAAGTTAAAGCATTGGTATTAACTCACCAAATTCTCTCTATTTCAGGGTAAGAACCTTTTTTTTTTTTTTTTTTTTTTTTAGCTAACTAATTTTTTTATATAACTCATATCCGATTTCCTATTATGAATCTTATTTCATTTAAATATCATTTTTTTAAAATTGTTATTATTTCTCTCAATTTTCAATATATTCACTTTTCGTTATCACAGTTATCAAGATATAAAAACTATAAAATACTGATTTTGAGAATAAACAATGCTAAAATAGGTAAGGATAGGTAGTTAGATGTGTGTTGTTGTTGTTTTTTTTTTTTTTTTTTTTTTTTAATATTTGCTTCCCTATTTTCTCCTCTTACTGTATTTTAGAGAATCTGATACCAGTCCTCTTAGAAGAGCTTCTAAACACATAAAATCTAAAATTTAGATTCATATAAAGTAGCCACCTAAACATTTATAATCAAGATCTTTTCATTTTTGGTGCTAGTGAATGAGCACATTTGGGGAATAGATTCCTAACAAAAGGGATGGGCATAACACAAAAGAAAGTTTTATATATATATATATATATATATATATATATGATATGTGTATCATCTCTTTCATTATGTCACACAACTATGAGGCCAACAAACTATGAAGAGTATGATGTACATATCAAGTACATAAGATAATTATTAATTAGCGCCATACATGGCAATCATTATTGGCTATTATAATGTGTATTACCATTTTTTTATGGTTAACTACCTCTTTACAATTTTATCTTTTTGATAGTTGGCCATAATAATAGTAGCTACAAATTTCATTATCACTAGTTATTCAAAAAATAAAAAATTTATTATGTAAAAGACATGCAACACTCCCCTCACATAAAGATGGGATCAACCCTGTGTAATAGAAGACATATACTTGTTATATTATATCCTCACTTAGTCAATAGCTATAATATCAATTTTAATGGGTTGGTATGAGTCAGTTTTACCGTAAACCAACCACTTCAATCAAACCAATTAGGTGAAACCGCACAATTAATATTGTAAGAACCTAATTATGTGTGCAAGCCATGGCCACGTATCTTAAATACAACCCTTCTTTGATGTAATGAAAGCCCTTCTCTTAAAGTCCAATTTGGCAATGTTCAAGGACATATGTGTGCAAACCATGGCCACAAATTGTTTTTCCCTTACTCTTTGATGAAATGAAAGCCCTTCTCTTAAAGTCCAATTTGAAGAAATTTTTTGTAAAAAAAATTAATAAAAAAGAGACCATCCCTAACTCTTAATAAATACAAGGAGACCTCTTTTCCCCCCTATCTATTTATTATGTGTATGGAGATGTTGGGTTTCCTTATCTCATAAAAATGTGATGCAAAGCTATGGGGTCCATGAGGGCTTTGAGAAATTTCCTACATTTTTGCATTTATTCTTTGCGAATGACCTGATATTATTTGCCAGAGCAAGACTTAGATATAGTACTTAGGTGTTGTTCCTTAAGTTCCCATTTTAAAATTCAGCCATGTGGATTTTTTCTCATAGGATAGAAGTGTATTTTTTAATTAAGTAGCCATATGATTGAATCTTAAGGGAGGAATCTAAGGAACAGCACCTAAAATATTGTACCTAAATTTTGTCTTATTTGCCAAAGCAAACATGAAAAATTGCTGCAACGAGAAAGAAGCCCTTGACTCGTTTTGTGAACTCTCTGGCTAGAAAGTAAGTCTTAATAAGTCAAAAGTTTATTTTTCCCCCAACATCAACCATGAGTTTCGTAGCGAGATGTGTCAACATTACCTAAATAAATAAATAAAAACCAGATGTAGTAAATAAATAAAAACCAGGTGTAGTGAGTAACCTAACGTGTTTGCTAAAAAAATCCCTCTAACCCACCCCTAGGATGCATGTAGAAGCCTTCAGTATAAAATAAATTTTTTTTTTTTTAATCCCTAACATAAGGCGGTTAGACACAACAGTGACGCCCAATGCTAATGATCCACGGCGATCGATCTGCTAATGATGCTGATTTTGGCATAATATCTCTCTCTCTCTCTGGAAACAAAAAAGAAAAACAAAATAAAAACCTTCTACACTTTTCAACAAATTATTATTAGCAAGGAAAAAAAAAGCTTAATTCAAATCAATCACAAATCACAATTTAGCTTGCGCATGAGAAACATTTATGAATCATTTCCATACTTGGAATAACTTTAGACTGTAAATTATCAAATTACTTGGATTGAAATGAATGCCGATATGATCTCAATGCTGATATGAATGCCGGCCAAGACTTTTCTATTCGATGTTCTTACATGCAGTTACTAATTAATATCGTACGTTGACAATGTAATACTTTGCTAATTCCTTTTGTCTGATGCATTAAATTACAATCTACTGCTTAATTCAAAGCAACTAATATATTTGCAAGTTGCAACACGTTGGTCACCGCAGTGGCAAGCTAGGCCTAACCAACCCAATTTACAAGCAAAATTAAAAGATCACCAAACTCAATAAATACAACACATTTTCCCCAAAAATTGAAGTTCCCTAGTTTTCTAGGCCTGAACTTAGGGAGAAATTATAAGATCTACATGGTGGACAAATGATGTGGTCCACCATTCCACTAAATAACTTCCACCTGTTTAAAATTGCTAATTAGAAAAAAATTTTAAACATAAATTAATTACTGACTCAGCAATTTTAAACAAGTGGAAGTTTTTTAATGGAATGGTGGACAAGTGACGTGGTCCACCAGAGGACTCTATAATTTCTCGAACTCAGGTGACACTGAGCCCCATCTCAAGAATACCGCTTGCAGGTTTTTGTGTGAAAATCATCAGAATCCCAATTTCGCTTCACAGTTAGGTTTTCTATTAGATGTAAACAAATTAATTGCTGCAATCTACACCCCAATGTTAATTGCTGCAATCTACATCCCAAAGTTAGAGCATTTATTTCTCCAAAAAAAAAGGTTAGAGCATTGGTATCAACTCACCAAAAATTTTCTTCTTATTTTAGGATAAGAACCTACTTTTTTATTTTAGCTAACCATTTTTATTTTTAACTCATATCCAATTTCTTATTCTAAATCTTATTTAATTTTTAAAAACCATTTTTTTGTTATTATTTCTCTCAATTTTAAATACATCAAATTTTCTTTATCACAGTTACTAAGACTCAAAAACAATAAATTACTGAATGCAAATATAGGTAAGGATTTAAACCACCTCTATTAAGCCCCTCAGTGATGGGAGAGAAGTTGTTCCTCTACTTAGCAGTATCCAATACTGCAGTAAGTTCGGCACTGATCAGAGAAGAAGGGAACGTTTAGAAGCCAGTTTTACTAGTCAGACATTCCAAGGAGCAGAAGCAAGTTACCCAAGGATGGAGAAGATAGCTTTCGCATTATTGGTCGCCTCCAGAAAGCTCCGTCCTTATTTCCAAGCACAACCCCATCGTCATCATGACAGACTAGCCCATAAGAAAGACGATGAACAAGATAGATGCAGCAGGACGACTCATTCAATGGGCAATTGAATTAGGCCAGTTTGACATCGAATATCGGCCTCGAGTAACAATCAAAGCCCAAGTACTAGTGGACTTCATTGTAGAATTTTACCCCTACGAGGAAGAAGAACCCCCCATGGAAATATGGACGGTCCAAACAGATGGGTCAGCCACGAAAAGTGGGAGGAGCAGGAGTAGTTCTTATACCTCTAGAAGGAGAAACACTGAAGTATGCAGTCAGGTTACAGTTCACAGCAACAAATAACGAGGTAGAGTACGAAGCATTGCTAACAAGGCTGAGTCTAGCAAAGGCTCTAGGAGCAAGGAACCTTATCATCCAAGCTGATTCTCAACTAATAATTGAACAAGTGAAGGGCGATTATGAAGCCAAAGAAGAAAGGATGCAAAAGTACTTAAAGATCGTCCAACGACTCTCACAGCACTTTGACAGTCTAGACTTTGTGCAAATCCCTCGAGCCAAAAATTTAGAAGCTAACTTTCTAGCAAGATTAGCCTCATCGGACGATTGCAATGCGACCTTTGAACTATGTGTAGAGATAAGGGGCAGCTAAGCACAGAAGGAGAGCAAGTTATGAAGATAAAAAAGCAAGACGAGTGGATGATTCCCATCGTCCGTTACTTGAAAGAAGGATGGCTCTCCGAAGATAAGACGGAGGCAAGGAAGATACAGATTAAGGTAGCTCGCTTCATCATTATTGTCAACGTGCTGTACAGACGAGGGTATTAACTCCCATATCTAAGATGCGCCAGTTCAGAAGAAGCAGATTATGTGCTTCGCGAGATACATGAGGGAACCTATGGAAACCACGCTAGGGAAAGATCCTTAGCAAGAAAGGCGCTCAGAGCAGGATATTACTGGCCAACCCTACAGAAAGACGCATACAACATCGTCAGAGCATGCGACAAGTGTCAACGCTTCGCAAATGTCCAGACGAGACTAGGAGAGACGATGACACCCATCTCCTCACTATGGCCCTTCGCTCAATGGGGAATTGATATTATGGGTCCATTCCCTTTAGGGAAGAAGTAACTCAGATTTCTAATAGTCGTAATTGATTACTTCACAAAATGGGTAGAAGCAGAGCTAGTGACGACGATAACAGAGGCTAAAGTCACAAGCTTTGTGTGGAAAAACATCATTTGTAGGTTTGGAGTCCCACATGTCATAATATCAGACAATGGAAAGCAATTTGACAACCCCAAGTTTCAAAAATTTTGCCAAGACTTAGAAGTCAAGAATCACTATTCTTCTCCAAAACACCCTCAGGTCAACGACCAGACAGAAGTGACAAATAGAAGCTTGCTCCAAATTATCAAAACTAGGCTTGAGGGGGCAAAGGGGGCATGGCCTGAAGAACTACAAAATTTCCTTTGGGCATATAGGACGACCACAAGAGTTCCAACAGGAGAAACACCATTCAGACTGACATTTGGCACTGAGGTCGTCATACCGGTGGAAGTAGGACTGACGAGCTACCGAGTCAAAACATATGAAAACCAGAAAAATCAGCAGGAGCTTAACAGTAATCTGGACCTAATTGACGAAGTCAAAGAAGAAGCTATGAAGCGAATGGCCAAGCACAAGGAAGCAATGACCAAATACTATAACAGAAAGGTTAAGGTGAGAAGGTTCAACACAGGAGACCTCGTCCTTAGGAAGGTGTCACAGGCAAAAAAGGACCCATCCCAAGGAAAACTTGGAATGGGAAGGCCCCTACGAGGTAATCCGTTATTCCAGAGAAGGCTCCTACTACCTGAAGTCTTTAGATGGCCAGGAGCTACCTCGACCATGGAACATAGAACACTTGAAGAAATACTACCAGTAAGGAATGCTCTACATTTCAAGTTGCCTAACCTTCACATCAGTATGTATGACAAACATTACTTTCTTCATTTATAAGATCAATAATACATGAAAGCATTATCTATGCGTATTTATCAATGATTATCCATGATTTGCCATGTACAATACGTATTTGTCAATGATTACCTATGATCTATCACTATCAAAATGTGTGCAACGCTAAGGAGTCGTCCTTAGGAGACGTCTCAAGGACCTCCGTCAATGATTACCCATGATCTATCACTATCAAAAGCTATTCACGCACAGTAAACGGCACCATAGCCATTGAAGTTGTTGATACGCAACTACCAAAGTCGACTAAATCAGAGTTGTTTAAACGCAACCAATATAATCGTCATTCAAGACCAAAAAAAAAAAAAAATGGTTAACCTAGAAGACGCTCTAATACCACGACTCTAAGTCACGAGTAGAGCGCAAAATCGTCATTCAAATATGACTCAATAAAAAGATGTTCAAAGATTGCTAAAAAATACTAAGTTGTTTAAACACAACTAAGATCGTCATTCAAACATGACTCAATAAAAAGCTGTTCAAACACAGCTAAAAAATACTAAGTTGTTCAAACACAACTAAGATCGTCATTCAAACATGACCCAATAAGAAGCTATTCAAACACAGCTAAAAAATACTAAGTTGTTCAAATACAACTGAGATCATCATTCAAACATGACCCAATAAAAAGCTGTTCAAACACATCTAAAAAATACTAAGTTGTTCAAACACAACTAAGATCGTCATTCAAACATGACTCAATAAAAAGCTGTTCAAATACAGCTAAAAAATACCAAGTTGTTCAAACACAACTAAGACCGTCATTCGAATATGACTCAATAAAAAGCTGTTCATATACAAGCTAAGTACGAAAAAGCTGCTCAAGTGCAAGCTAAACATAAAGGTTGTCTCAACTAACATCATCACAAAGGGTTGTCCAAGCATAAAGGAGTTGTCTACTACAGCTAATAGCAGGAAATCCATAAACCTATCTACCATCGTCAAAGGAATTGTTTAGTTGCCCAAAACAACGAGCCCAAAGAGAGATATTGTTCTTGCCTTCCAAAGAAATTAAGAAATAAAAGAGGTAGAAAAAAATAAAAGATTACTGCTCATCAGAGACAAGGTCTGCAGAGGTTACAACAGTGGCCTCCTTCATTCCTTTAGCAACGTCTATGGCTTCCTCTATCACATTCTCCGTTATAGCCTCAGAAGGACGATTAGACATAAGCTCTTTTTCAACGTCGTCAACAGCTAAGCCAGAAAGGTCCAAGCTAGGGTGATGCTTTGCCATACACTTCATAAGGAGATCAAAGCCCTCCACGTAGTACTTGCATAATTTGTCAGAGTACTCGTCAGAGTCTTTAAAATCATGTACCGCCGTGGCCCCAACATTCTGTAGCTTCAGCTCCAGGTCACCAATCTGCTAGTCCTTCAGCTTGCAGAAGTCTTTCTCCACTTGCAGGCTTTTCTCCAAGGTTGCCACACGCTCCTTGTCATTCTCAGCTTCAGTAGCAAGGATGGCAACCTTATTCTTAAACGTCTCATTCTCGACGGATAAAGACTTGATCAAAGGCTCGGACGTAGCCACCTTCTTTTCCAAGTCCAAGAACTTCCCAGAGACAAACAGAGACTCCCCCAAAGCCTACAGAGAACCTTCCTTAACAGAAATAAAGCAAAGGAAAAGAAGAAGTAAAAACGACCTAAAACACTTACCTGCACAAGCTTCTGAACGTGAGACGACATCACCTCGCTAGATGACTTCGCCATCAAAGGGCTCAGATCGTCCACAGAAAGAGCCTCGTGGGCCTTCAAAGCTACCGCATCAGCATGGTCCCAAAAGGTAGGAAGGAAAGATTTACCACCAGATTTCTTCTTCTTCCTAATCTCCTCTCTACCAGAGGCAATCATCTCTAATGACAAAGTGGGAGAGGCAGGGCGATTGGTAGAAGGAGGCGTTTTCGTGGGATCTTTCTTAACAACGTCACCAGCATTCTTCTTGGACAAAAGGGCACTGACGGTTCCACCCTTGGCCTTCTTCTCTTGAATTTCAGTTAATTTCAGCTTACTAAACCTAGTCGTCATTCCTGAAAGGACGAAGAAAAGGTTAAAAAAAAAAAAAAGAGATAAGAAGAAGACAAAAGGAAAAGAAGCACTTACTCTTTTTCACAACTTCCAAACCTTAATAGACGGTTCCGAGCCCAAGAAATGAAGAAATAAAGATTGAGGAGAGACGAGCTCGTCAAAATCCTTGACGGTCTCCAAATATTCCCTTACTCTTTCAACACGCAGCTGGTACCTCTTCTTCAGATGAGGACGCTGAGCAACTGTAAAACAAGAATACGAGTAAGTCACCTATCACCGCCGTCACTCCTAGAAAAAGGGAAAAACAACTAAAAGACAAGGAAGACGCACCAGACACGGGAACTCCCCAACTATGAAAAAACTTGGGGGCTTCGTCCAAGTCCTCACCAGGGACGAACTCCCAACCACTTCCAGAGATAAAAAAGAAATTCGGCTTCCAGTTTTGGAGAGATGAGAGGTAATCAAGGATTAACCTAGAAGCCCTATCCCATGGTTTAAACTCATAGTAGCCGGGGTCCTTAGACTTCCTCAAATGATAAAAATGAAGGAATTCATCCCTCTTAATGACATCACCCTAATTGGCAGACATCCATACCACCATGCAAGAAACAAGGATCCGCCAAGAGTTAGGCACCAACTGTGCCGAAGCAAGATACAAATAGGAAAAAGTTCCCTAACAAAGGGATGAACAAGGAAACGAAGGCCACTAGTAAAATCGGCCTCATAGAAACAAACCTCATCAGCATATGAGTGACAAGCTCTTTCTTCGTCACTCGAGATCCTAATTTTTATAGAGCCAGGGAACTGAAATCTATCCCTGATCTGCTTCTCGTCCTTTTCGGAGAGAGAACACGATATGTTCCAGGACTTATAGGGGGTAGAAACAGAAGTGGCCTCCGAGACCACACAATCATCAGACGAGGATAACCCCGTCTCCAGGTCACTAGACCTTACCTCGGACATCCTCAACAGCCTAGCTACCTCAGCAGAACGGGAAACTAAAGGAAATAAGGAAGAAATGACAAAAGTATACAGGCAGTCCTTCCCTATGAAGGAATTGATCCTCTTAAGACGCTCCCCCTCTACGGACTCAAGTAAACTACCTAAATGAGCAAAAAAGAAAGCTATGGAAGGACAATCCGCTCTAACGGCAGAATAATTTACCATGGAGGAATCAGAAAAAAAGAAGAAGCACGAAGGACTTACCAGGAATCGCAGAACAGAGAAAGGAACCTTGAAGGAGAGACAAACCCTATAACGGAAAACTAAATAAGGAAAAATACAGGAGGAAAGGAGGAGGGAAAAATGCAAAACAAGCAGCTAAAACTCACGCGGGAAAATCGAGACATGTACGCACGTCGAGCACATCCCAACCGTACACGTAGCGCCCAACCACTCAGACATCAAGTCGTCATGAATGCGCAATACACAGAATACGAAGCGTCGGATGAACTTGTTCTTATCTCGTCTAAAAGACGAGAAAACGAACAAAGGGGGCAGTTGATGAACCAGAAAATTATGGTCGTCATTACATGAAGATCGCCATTCACCCAGAGAAGACGCTACGCATTTATTACGCACATTGATGACAAAACGTAACGGACGAAGCAATGGTCACAGAATGAGCTGTGATCTCCAGACAAAAATTCTGTAACGCACTAGCCGTTGAGCATAAATGAGGCACATAACTATAAAAGAGAAGACAACAAAAGTTAAAGGTACACACAAATACTCTACGAAATTACTCTCATCTCATTTTCTCTCTAGAATCTTTCTCCCTTATTGACTTAAGCATCGGAAGCGGTTTGGCTGACGCCACATCGGCATGTTACTCTTCCCCTCAGTTCATTTTGTAGGATTCTCGCCTATAGAGACGACCCCATTCACAGCATCGTCCATCTGCTATGACGAGGAGCTCAACTGTTGAGTAAAAGAAAATATTTTTTCCTAAGTCAGAAGAAGATAATATTTATAGGAGCTATGCATTGTGTGAGAGAGAGATTGTTTTCCATTTTTTTTTTTTTTGGAAAACAACCTATAGAAAATAAGCTTTATTTTTATAAGAGTTTTCCGTTGACTAAAGATAATTTTCCATTGACTAATCTTTTTTATACTACCAAACACTGAAAAATGTGGAAAACTATCTTTATAAAAGGTTTTCCAGCAAAACAAACAGAGCATAGATATTGTACGCGCCAAAAATGAGGCTACTAAGCTGGACCTCACTTGGGCTCACAACTTACTTGTATAGTGGGCTTGGATTTCCTACTTTGGGTCGTTCTCGACACAGAGATTCAATGAGATCACTTTTCTCTCTCTCTTTGTGTTGCTTACCTTTTCTCTATTCTTTCTATCTTTCTTTCAAACTTTCTTTCAAAGTTCCCCCCTTCCCTTTCTCTAGCTTCTCCTATTTATAGCCAATTATTAGTGGGAGGATTATGATTACTTTCAAAACAAGTGCAATGAGAGGTCCAATGTCGTTAATTGTAAGTGGGCGTTTAGGTAAGAGTGACTTTGGAAATGGCTCCCACTTCAGCAACTGTGCTCGACGGCGATATTCCCTAAGGCACTGCCGGGCGCACAAAGGGTGGTGTGACCGAACAACCGCAACCTTGCTCGAGGACGACTTGCCGAGCAAGAACCACGTGGCAAGGCAGGATGCGAGCTAGCGTCGGCTGCCTGCTCCTCAGGCCTTTGAACAACACTCAGCTTGGGCTCGTAGCTTTTGTGGGTTCGGGCCGGGATCCTGGGCAGAGCAGAGGTTGGTCCCCTAGGCCATACTATTGATCCATAGTCCAAGGCCCAAATGGGCTTGAATATCTCGGGGCCGTATAGATATCTATATAAAATCAACGATACAATAGCTAGCCCTAGTGATTGGAATTGGATATGGAAAATTCCATGTGTACACAAAGTTCAAATTTTCATATGGAAATGTTGCCATAATCGTCTCCCTACCATATTCTTTTTAGCAAATATCCACCATGATATTGACCCTACTTGTCCTCGATGCAGTCATGTTGAAACAACTTCACATGTTATTAGATATTGTCCTTGGGCTAAAGAATTTTGGATAAATTTGCTAGGACAAAGAGAAATTTCATTTTTTCACTCTCCTTTGGTTAAAAGAAAATATCACCAATACAAACCTTGTAGGGCCTTCTTTTACACTCTGGAACATTATATTTGCTTATGGTCTTTGGCACCTCTGGCTTGCTCGTAATGATAGGATTTTTCGTCCTCCTTTAGCTTCTCTCCATCAATGCATTTACAAAACAACTAGCCTCAGAATTTTTCTATTTAGCACACTCCTCTATTCTTACAAAAACTAAAATCACCACACATATTTCATGACAGCCCCCACAGATTAGTGTGCAGATTGTACTGTTCATATATATTAATTACAATTTACAAATTATCCAATGCATTTCATTTTATAGATACAACCGTGCATGTTGGGATAGGGCCGGCTCTATAGTATAGCCAATGAGGCTGTTCTCTAAAGCCTCCAAAATTTAACCAATAGGCAATAGGGTAACTTAAACTCTATTAGTTAAATCTAAATATTAGCAAATAAATAAAATTATATTTTTTTATCAAATGACAAAAAAAAAAAAAATATATATATATATATATACACACTATGTCCATAACATTTTTCACAACAAATCTTAAGTGTCAAATTGTTACTGGTTGTTATTGGTAAACAAAAAGTAATTTCAGTGGTAGGTAGAACTAGTAACAACTTAAGATTTGTTGTGAAAATGTTATGAATGTAGCACTTCCCTTTTAGATCCATCACATTTTTACTTACTACTATCAATCTGTCACATCAACAAGTGTGAAAATTTTTGTCAATTTTTTTGTCTATAGAGTTTCTCAAAAAAAAAAAAAAAAAAAAAAAATTCTACGTGCTTAATTAATAATTTTGCATCTAAAACAAGTGAATAAAGTTTAAGTAATATTAATTTTTTTAACAAAAAAAGTCATATATAAATATATAAAAGGCCTTAATTCAGCTTTCGCCCGAGACCCCAAATGCATATCAAGCCGCCCCTTGTTGGAATGATCAATTAATGGTGAATAAATTCTTCTAGTTGTTGAAAGAGAGCAAGTATAATTTGTCTTCCTTCCAGCAATTCCTGCAGAATAATTATTTTATAAGCAAAGTCGATGTGCTATGTAATAACATAAGCTGAGTAACCATGGTGTGAGGCAATCTAAGAATAAAAAACAATTTGATCCAAAAAATCCTACTAAGTAAGATTATGTTCTAAGCACATTGAATCAAACACAATATGATCAAAACACAAAACAGATACAAACAAAATAAATATACAATATATCTTGAATGTGTAGATAATTAGTTTTGCAACCGATAACAAATCCAAATTTGATGGTAAAATGGTCATTTAACATGTTCGAGAGTAAAGGTCAGTTTGTACCACTAAAAGACTCAAAATCCAATTTAAGACATGAACAAAATCTTTAATGATCTGTAGGTCACTTCTCAGGTGGAAAAATGAGATCATTTTATTGAAAGATCATGCAAAATCAACTTTTCTTGGATTATACAAATTCAAAGAAAGGATAAACATCAATGCATGGAATGACTAATGTGGGACACACGTTAAGTTATGGACCTATTGGTTTTGGGTTCATGAATCACATTGACATAGCTGATCTATTATTATCTCATTTAATATTTGGTCCCCACTTAACTCCCCTACTCCCTAGCCTAAACTTAGAATGCAAGGCATTAAAACATTGGGCCAATCCGTGATATATGAGAGAAAGGAGTTTTCAATTTTCAAAACACATTAATCATTCTGCTTTAGAAATTCCAAAATACAAATTTGTCAATTCTCAAAACTAATGGGCCATATCTTGGTGTGGATGCCAGAGAACAATAATTATGGAGCCGCCCATGACCCTTGTGCTCCAATGACACTTTTTTATCGTATTAAACCTATTTTGTAGTTGGGTCCTAATAATATCTTTTTGAAATATTTATTAATGGATAATGTAGGGCAACAAATTGTGCACTCAAGTCCAAAGCATGCAGGACTTGGGCCCAATAAGTCCGCTGCAATAAATTTGTAGAGAGTGGGTTAAAGAATTAGGTCCGAATGGCGAGGACTACGTTCAACATATTCTTAAACACGAACTAAAAAGCTGATCAAAGGTCCAAAACATATCGAGATAATTTGGTATAAATAAGTTTTCTTTAGGTCCGAGGAGACATCATGTTATGTAATTCACGTTCTAGTTCTCTTTCTCTTTTCTTTTCTTTTCGGTCTCCTTCTTTTAGCCCAAAAAATCCCCCCCCCCTCCACAATGGAGGGGGAGTTACACTATATAATCGTCTTCTAATCATCCTAACCCTACACTTGTCATTCATCTAAGGCGTCCCTTGATACTTGTCCCATCAGATCTTTTCTTTGGCTTCCCTGTGAGAGGTAATAGTCTTGGTAGCACTGTTCAGAGGTCTTCTCCACATTAATGCGGCCAGAAAAGTAGTTGCAGGTATTCAATGTGGTGGTAGCAGCCTTTCTTCAGATATTTTGGGGATCTTTTCCTTCCCAGTAAGTTCACAAAGGTCATTTCTGTCATTAGGGATTCCAGGAGGATTACTTCAATCACTGGGATTCATCCTTGAACCGAACTCTTCTAATCCGAGGACTATACCCTCCTCGGACAGAATCGCTGCTTCCTATGTGCGAATCTTCTGAAAGTAGAATGTTTAATAAATGCCACACTGTTCGGCCCATGAGTCTTCCTCGGATTAAGCCCACAGCCCAAGATGCGTGACTCTTGGTTAATTGTCCCCACAATAGCCCCTAAAAACTTCAATTTTTCCCTCCCATCCGAGGAGAAAAGGTGAGGTTTTGACTTTCAAGAGATAAAAACAGGTGATATTTAATTCACACGTGCGGGGATATGACTTAATTGCGTTTCATGATTACCTCTGACGCTTCGCAATCCCCGAAGCATTTATTAATTACTTCAGGAGGCGTCTTGTCTCCCACATCCAACGGTCGATGCGCGGATCTAACGGCTGATATTTTCCTTAAAATTATGAGCGGGATAATTTCCCCTCTCTCTCTCTCTCTATTAATATAAAGTCTTGAGGGGTCATTTATCTTCTTCTTCAAAGAAACTTCAAGCGCTCCAGAGAACTCTAACGCTCCTGCCTTTAAAAAACGCCAAACTCCCAAATCTCTGTCGTTATTTCTCGTGAGAGGTCTTCGAAGGTCTTCTCAGAAAGCTTTCAGATACTAGCGTTTGTAATCCCGTAAGTTGGTTTAGTTTTTATATTAGAATTTGCTTGTCGGACTATCTCCTCGGCCTCCATATTTGTTTCCTTACCCTCAAAATCACCTATTCTGTCTTTAGGTTGTAAAAAATGGGTAGATTTGAGCGTCTAGTAGATTCCCCAGCCAAAATAGAAACCTTTAAGCAGAAATATAATATACCCCAGGAGGTTGGCCTGAGGTATTGTTCCTCAGAAGAAATCGTTATACCTAGAGAAGCAGGAGAAGTGGTCATTCCTATAATAGCCTTCATAGAAGGGGGAATGACCCTTCCAATGGGTAGAATAACCCGAGAGTACCTTATAAATCATAGGTTATGCCCTCATCAATGCGCACCCAACATGTTTAGGATTCTTGGGTGTATCGATGCTCTAGACCAGCATCTTCATTTGGGCCTCACCTGGCACTATGTGGTTCACCTGTACGAGTGCCACTCGCAGGCCGACGGAGGATTTTATCTCAAGTCCAGGTCGTCCGTTGTGAGGCTCACCTCGTGTCTCCCCAAGTCAAACAAAGGGATGAAAGATGACTACCTCATCGCTTCAGAGGCATGGCACGATGGTCGACCCTGCCCAACTCGGGAGAGAGAGACAGGTGGGATACCCTAGAGTTAGATCCCTTGACATAGGATTTAGTTTTTATCCTCCATCCATGTTTTCCCATTGTAATCTCTTTTGACAATAGATTCTCATTGTTTTAATCGCACCTGACCTTCTGGTTACTTTTGCAGATAGGACACTGGTTGCTCCTCGGCTAAGTCACACCAACGTGGTTGCTCTTAACTATCTTCTTAGGTCAGAAATCTTTGTGAACGAGGATCGACAATTACAAGCTGTTCACCTCGTCCTAGATTTTGAACCCATTTCGAGGGTTTTTCAGGAAGTTGGAAACGCTATCAGAGCTGGTGATCGTCGGATTAACCGTATCGACGTGTCAAAACCTGACTTTTTTGGCCCGAGACGATCTTCCTCCTGTCATTCTGCCAGTCTCTCAAATCCCTCCTCAACTTGTGCTTCCATTACAACAAGTCCCTCTCGGAGCTGAAGCCGCAGAAGAAGAGGAAATTGCTTCTTCACGGGCGTCCTTAGATGAGGAGATAGATCAGTTCCATTTTGAAGGAGAAGAAGGTAGACCAGAGAGGCCCGTGCAGCTCTCGGATTCTGAGGACGACGCCGACAGACTCTCCGCAGCTATCCAACCAACATTAATTATTTCCCGAGTAGATTCAAGCTCGGAAGAACAAGGAGAAATGAGTCCGAAAGAAAGGCCAACTTTGAAAGGCTTGGTAGCTAATAGAGGCAAGAAAGGAGCCTCGAAAGGCCCATCTCAGGCTTTGGCTCCTACCAATCTACCCCCTCCGCCTCCTCTTCCTGCTGATCTTGGACTTCGCGCCATCCCTGACTTGAAGCAGAAGAGACCAATGCAAGAGATCGAAGAAGGTGAGGTGATTCCTCCAAAGAGCTCCAAACAGCAGAAGACTAAAGACCCAAGGGAAAATAAGGCAAGCTCTATTGATAGCAGAGAAGATGCTGAGGTGCGTAGACAACAGCGTTTCTGGGCCCCTCGGATTGAGTTGGATGGGGCTCAAATTCCCTGGGATGCCACAATCAGGGAGTCCCAGAGAGGTCACTCAGCCCATCTAGCCCAAGTTTTAGAGCAACCCCTCTTGCTCCCACGGGATATGGAGGCCCTTAGGCGCACCAGGCAGCCCGAGCTCTTCATGTCCTTGAAGAAGGATCTCGCCTTGGTAAGCTAGATTTACTTAGTGATTTAAACGTTATAAAGTTATTGATCTTATCAGTATTATTATACTTGCCTTTACATACATGTCTTCTTTGCTACTGTTATGCAGGTCACTCAACAAGTCTACGTGGCCGAAGAGTGGGTTCGAAATGCTCAAAATAGATGTGAGGCTGAGTCCCACTCTCGCCGTGAAATTGAGAAGACTCTTGGGAGCCTGAAAGAGGAGAAAATGCAGTTAACCGAGAAGCTGAAGATTTCAGAGTGAGAATGCTCAAGTGCCAAGGCTGGGCTAAAAAATGTTGAGGCCCAGGTCGAAGACCAGAGAAAACAGCTTTATACGACCCAGCTAAATTTGGCTACTGAGAAAGCAGCAGTGCTAAGCCTGAAAGCTGAATTGCAGAAAGCTAAGGAGGTAGCACTAAAAGCGATGGAAGCTGCTAAGTCTGCGGAGGAGGCGGCATACGAACGCGGGGTAGGGGAAACGGAGGAGAGGTTGACTGAGGAGGTGGCTGAGGTGTGCAGGGAGTATTGCACGGAGACTTGGATGGAAGCACTTAATCGTGTAGGGGTTCCTGCTGATTCGGAGCTGAGGAGATCTGAGAACGTGTTTTTCCCTGAACATATCAGGGAAATTCCGACCAGCCCTTTGATGGCCATTAGCCTACCCCTCCCTCCTCCTGAGCAGATAGCTACTATAAGTGCCCCTGTCGGAGCTGCTAAGGCCTCCAAGGGAGTCGTTAAAGATAAGTCCGCCGAGGATTCCCTTACCATCAAGGACGTTGTTTCTCAGGCCAAGGCAGTTGAGAAAAAGTCTGATGCTGAGGGTGCCAAGATCAAGGCTATATGTCCCGAGAAGGACTCTCAATCTTTGAAGAAGTAGCTGTAAAAACTTTTTTTTTTGTTTAAGTGTAGCTCCTTTTAAGTGTAGGCCCCCCCTTCTTTTTGTTTAAGTGTAGCTTCTGCAAACACTTATGATGTACTTATTTTATTTTTGATTAAAGAATAGACTTGTCTTTCTTACCTTTTGCATTTATACTTTTGTCATTTGCTTTTGTTAAAATTTGAGATGGCTTCCTATTTATTTGCTAAGGCTTTTTAAAAAAATATATATATATTTATAACGGATGACCTCCTCATGTTCTTATTTTAAGGCTCGACGTTTTCGTAATGAAGAATAACAGCAAGGACTTGTTATAACTTAAGTTCCAATGAATGCATTATATAAAGAAAAATACTAGGAAATTAATTCAATTGTGCATGGTCAGAGGGCCTTGCAATAACTTAAAATTTATTAGATCATGCTAATGAAATGTTATTATTTAGTAACCCAAAGGTGTGTTAACTTTCCCAAAGCATCTGGTCCAAGGACATCAGGCATGACTAAGGTTCTGTTCAAACACTATTATAATAAACCTAAGTGTAGTAATTTCCCCAAAGCATCTGGTCCGAGGACATCAGGCATGACTAAGGTTCTATTCAAACACTATTATAATAAACATAAGTGTAATAATTTCCCCAAAGCATCTGGTCCGAGGACATTAGGCATGACTAAGGTTCTGTTCAAACACTTTTATAATAAACACAAGTGTAGTAATTTCCCCAAAGCATCTGGTCCGAGGACATCAGGCATGACTAAGGTTCTGTTCAAACACTTTTATAATAAACATAAGCTACTTCTTAACACAACACACGAGTTTAATGATAAAGGAAATTCTTATTAGTAATAATACCTTTTCAGGTTATTTACATTCCAAGGACGAGGTATTACACGTTCGTCTAAATCTTCTAAGAAGTATGCCCCTATACCTGCTTCCGAGGTGATGCGATATGGTCCTTCCCAATTGGGCCCTAGCTTTCCCCACGCTGGGTTTTTTGCAGTGCCCAGAACTTTCCTCAAGACCAAGTCACCAGGTGCTAGTGGCCTTAGCTTTACTTTAGTATCGTATCCTTACTTAAGTTTGTGTTGGTAGTACGCCAATTGGACCAGTGCACTTTCCCTTCTCTCCTCAACGAAATCTAAGCTTCTTTCCAGCAGATTATCATTATTATTTGAACTGAACGAACTGCTTTTTAGCTTTGGAAACCCAGTTTCCAAAGGAATGACAGCTTCGACACCATAAGTCATCGAAAAGGGGGTTTCCCCCGTTGACCTACGAGGTGTGGTTCGATAGGCCCACAGGACATGCGGCAGTTCTTCCACCCATCTCCCTTTCGCATCATCTAACCTCTTCTTCAGTCCGTTTACTATGACTTTGTTAACGACCTCGGCTTGTCCATTCCCTTGGGGGTAAGCTGGGGTGGAATATCTATTCGTTATTCCTAATTCGCCGCAGTATCTCCTGAAGGCCTTACTGTCGAACTGAAGACCATTGTCCGAGATAATAGTACGAGGGACCCCGAACCGAGTAACGATGTTCTTCCAAATAAATTTCTTAGCGTCCACATCCCTGATATTTGATAAAGGCTCGGCTTTAACCCACTTTGTAAAATAGTCAGTGCCGACCAGCAAATATCTCTTGTTTCCTGCTGCTTTGGGGAAAGGCCCGACAATATCCAAGCCCTATTGAGCAAACGGCCAGGGACTGGTTAGCGGATTAAGGATCCCCCCTGGTTGGTGTATGTTTGGTGCGAATCGCTGGCATTGGTCGCACTTCTTTACGTACTCGTGTGCTTCTCTTTGCATGTTTGGCCACTAGTAGCCTTGCGTGATGGCCCTAAGAGATAAAAACCTGCCTCCAGTGTGGCTCCCACAAATCCCCTCGTGTAACTCTTCTAGGATGACCTCTGTCGCTTCAGGATGAATACATAGTAGATATGGTCCGGCAAAAGAGCGCTTGTATAATTTTCGATCTTCGGACAACCAGAAGTGAGGTGCCTTTCTTCGTATTTTTTCTGCCTCCAATTTATTTTCCGGTAAGAGGTCTTCCATCAAAAACGATATGATGGGATCCATCCAGCTAGGTTCCACTCAGATATGACAAATCTGGGTTAACTTTCCCCCTGCCTCCGTGGGCTTGTACAAGTCTTCTACGAGGATAATTCGAGGTAGGCTCTGCGCCGAGGAGGTTGCAAGTGTAGCCAGAGAATCTGCATGCGAGTTGCTGCTTCTGGGGATGTGCAGTAGACTGAATGACTCAAATTTTAACCGCAACTGTTTAACCTGACTTAAATACTTCTGCATTCTTTCATCCCTTGCCTCTAATTCGCCCTTCACTTGACCAACGACTAATTTGGAGTCTGAAAATATTTTTACTTCTTTTCCCCCTAGCCTTTGAACCATATTCATTCCTTCCAGCAGAGTTTCGTACTCGGCCTCATTATTGGTGGCTAAGAAACCCAACCTCAACGATTTCTCTATTGTTAGTTGTTCAGGAGAGATTAGGACCAATCCCAATCCAGAACCTCTTTGGTTTGCTGCACCGTCGACGTACACTTTCCAGCATGGGGGTTCTTGGAGCGAGATGACGCCAACCGATTTTTCATCCATGTGCTGCGGTGCTGGCACATTCTCTAACGAGGCTTCAGCAAATTCGGCCACCAGGTCTGCAAGGATCTGACCCTTGACAGAGGTGCGAGGCATGTACTTGATATCAAAAGCCCCTAGAATTGTACCCCATTTAGCTATCAGAATTGTACCCCATTTAGCTATCCTGCTTGTATAGTCAGCACTTCGGAGTACAGCCCTAATCGGAAGTTGAGTTAAGACGATGACAGTGTGTGCCTGAAAATAGTGGGGGAGCTTCCGCGTACCATGGACCACAGCCAAGATGGCCTTTTCCAATGGTAAATAGCGCACCTCGGCTTCATGTAACGATTTGCTAACGTAGTAAACCGGCCGTTGCACACCACCGTCAACTCGAATTAACACCAAACTTACAGCGTGGGGAGCAACAGCTATATAGGCGAATAAAACCTCATCCTCCTGAGGACTGGACATGATGGGAGGCCGAGAAAGATATTCCTTAAGCTGCTGGAAGGCCTTAGAGCACTCCTCGGGCCACTCAAATCCCTTCTACTTTTTCATTAAGAGGAAGAAGGGCCGACATCTGTCTGCTGAACGAGAGATAAACCGATTTAAAGCGGCAATCATTCCAGTAAGTTTCTGAACCTCTTTGGGATTACGAGAAGAGTGTAAATTGTTAATCGCCTTAATTTGATCGGAATTGACTTCGATTCCTCTGTGTGTTACCATGTATCCTAGGAATTTGCTCGATCCCACACCAAACGAGCACTTGGACGCATTTAGGCGCAACTTGTGTTTCCTCAAGATTTCAAAGATGCTTCCGAGGTCATCAACATGCTTGGATACCACCTTGCTTTTCACCACCATATCGTCTATGTAGACCTCAGTGCTCCTCCCTAATTGAGGCTCGAACATTCTCGTCATCATCCTTTGATAGGTTGATCCAGCGTTTTTTAGACCGAAAGGCATCACCTTGTAATGGTAGTTTCCGATGGGGGTGACAAAGGCAGTCCTCTCATGGTCTTCCAAGGCTAAAGGTATTTGGTGATATCCTTGGAAGGCATCCAAGAAGCTCATCCGAGGATGTCCCACCGTTGCGTCCACCAACTGATCTATTCGTGGCATGGGGAATGGATCTTTTGGGCAAGCCTTATTTAGATCAATAAAGTCCACGCACACTTGCCACTTGCCACTTTTTTTCTTTACCACCACAGTATTAGCCAGCCACTCAGGGTAAAACACCTCCTTGATAGCTCCTAGTTGCTTAAGCTTTCTCACCTCTTCCTTAACGGCATCAGCATGCTCCTTGGATGGGCGTCGAGGTGGTTGCTTTTTCGGAGTAATGGACGAGTTAACATTTAAGTGATGACAGATAAAGGTTGGATCCACCCCCGGGGCCTCATAAGCGCTCCAGGCGAATACATCGACGTTCTTCTTAAGAAATTCTATTAACTCCTCTCTCTCGCGAGGCGGCAACTGGGACCCCACTTGGAAATATTTCTCCAGATCATCCTCTATAATGATCCTCTCTAAGTCATCACATTTTGCCTCCTCGGAATGCCCATCGATAGGCAACTCTAGAGTTTTTAATTGCTATGAGCCTCCCTCCGCGGCTATCGGCGATTCAGCTTCAGGTTGATGGGATATGGCCGCCATCAGGCATTGTCTAGCCATGGATTGGTTTCCAAGGATTTCTCTAACCTGACCCTTGGAAGGGTACTTCACCCTTTGATGCAGAGTGGAGGAGACAGCCCCTAGAGTGTGAAGCCAAGGTCTAGCCACGATAGCCGTATACGGAGAATAAACGTCCACCACAATAAAGTCAACCTCTACCACCTCAGGATCGGTTTGTACAGGTAGCCTAATCTGACATTTTGGCATAACGGTTCTTCCCTCGAAACTAACCAGGGGGGAGTCATAGGCGGTTAGATCTTTGGACTTTAACCCCAAACCTCTAAACAGGTCGGGATACATCACCTCCACGGCACTCCCTTGGTCCACCAACACCCTCTGTACATCATACCCACTTATCCTAAGCGTAATCACCAAGGCATCGTCGTGGGGTTGGATAGTTCCGACCTTGTCCTCGTCTGAGAAACCCAAAGTTGGTTGTGTTTCCATCTTGATTCTTTTTTACTCAAGCTTACTATCCTCGGCGAGTGACCGAGCCACAGACATCACTTTGTATGGACAGGATCCTGTTCTTCCGGGGGCAGCGAAAATGACGTTTATCGTTCCTAGGGGGGGCCTGAGGAAGCTCCTATTCTGGAATCGAACCCAGTCTGTCCTGCTTGGCTACTGGAATGATGCAACAGATTCTTCAATTTTCCTTCTCGGACCAGCTGATCCAAATGGTCCCATAAATTCCTGCAATCTTCAGTAGTATGTCCTTGATCCTGATGATATTGGCAGTAGAGGCTTTGGTTGCGTCTCATAGCGTTCCCAGCCATTTTGTTCGGCCATTTAAAGAACGACTCGTTCTTAATTTTTTCCAAAACCTGATGAACTGGTTCTCGGAATACTACATTGACAGCTTGGGTGTTGGAGGAATCTGACTGCCCGGCGAAGTCTCTCCGAGGCCGATTGTTACTGAATCAGTCCGACCTGAAATCCCTACACTCCTGAGCGTTAACCTTTGTTTTACCCTTTCCTTGCTGTTGGTCTTCTTCAACCGTTTTGTACTTGCTTATTAGGTCCATAAGCTGACGCACATTGGTGACAGGTTTACCAGTGAGGGACTTCCTTAATCCATGCTCGGCAGGCAAGCCGCCCTTAAAAGTACTGATGGCCACGTCCTCAAAGTCACCATCTATTTCGTTATACGTCTCCCAATATCTGTCCGAGTACATTTTCAGGGTTTCCCCCTCCCGCATGGACAAAGACAATAAAGAATCCAAAGGGCGAGACACCCTACTGCATGTGATAAAACTAGAGCCAAAAGCCTGCGTAAGTTCCTTAAAGGAATTTATGGAGTTAGATTTCAACCCATCGAACCACCTCATGGCCACGGGCCCCAAACTGGAGGGAAAGACTTTACACATCAAAGCCTCGTCCCTAGAGTAGACAGCCATTTTCTGGTTGAATTGGCTTACGTGCTCTACTGGATCCGTTCGGCCGTAGTAAGTGGTGAAAGTGGGTTGATGGAATCGCTGAGGAAATTCTGCCCTTTCGATGCGACGCGTAAAGGGGGATCTAGAGATTTGATTCAACGCCTTGCTCATGGCATCATTTTCCAGCCCCTTGAGAGGGGGACTCTTACGTTTCCGCTTATGAACATTTTCCTCGTCACAGGAAAAAGGCTCGCACGATGGTGTCCTAGGACCGCATCTGTACGTAACATCATCTTCATCATTTGAAGAAACGCCAGAACTAGAAGGAGCTTGTCGTTGGTGTGCATGGCGTAGCTCCCGCTTTAAATCATCAATTTTCCTTTGCATGGCCCTGTTACTCCGCTCCTGAGGGAAGTGATTCCCCATTTGCGGGTGACTTCCGCTAGTCTGTGTGGCATGTGGGCTACCCTCCCTATCTCTTCTACGCTCAAGATTGTGGAAGGCATCCTGTCGATGGGAGCCCCTAGATTCCTGCTGATGGGGACCTGATCCTACCATGGTGAAACGTCGCGCTCACTATTACACAAATTCTTCCCACAGACGGCGCCAATTGTAGGGCAACAAATTGTGCACTCAAGTCCAAAGCATGCAGGACTTGGGCCCAATAAGTCCGCTACAATAAATTTGTAGAGAGTGGGTTAAAGAATTAGGTCCGAATGGCGAGGACTACGTTCAACCTATTCTTAAACACGAACTAAAAAGCTGATCAAAGGCCCAAAACATATCGAGATAATTTGGTATAAATAAGTTTTCTTTAGGTCCGAGGAGACATCATGTTATGTAATTCGCGTTCTAGTTCTCTTTCTCTTTTCTTTTCTTTTCGGTCTCCTTCTTTTAGCCCAAAAAATCCCCCCCTCCACAATGGAGGGGGAGTTACACTATATAATCGTCTTCTAATTATCCTAACCCTACACTTGTCATTCATATAAGGCGTCCCTTGATACTTGTCCCATCAGATCTTTTCTTTGGCTTCCTTGTGAGAGGTAATAGTCTTGGTAGCACTGTTCAGAGGTCTTCTCCACATTAATACGGCCAGAAAAGTAGTTGCAGGTATTCAATGTGGTGGTAGCAGCCTTTCTTCAGATATTTTGGGGATCTTTTCCTTCCCAGTAAGTTCACAAAGGTCATTTCTGTCATTGGGGATTCCAGGAGGATTACTTCAATCACTGGGATTCATCCTTGAACCGAACTTTTCTAATCCGAGGACTATACCCTCCTCGGACAGAATCGCCGCTTCCTATGTGCGAATCTTCTGAAAGTAGAATGTTTAATAAATGCCACACTGTTCGGCCCATGAGTCTTCCTCGGATTAAGCCCACAGCCCAAGATGCGTGACTCTTGGTTAATTGTCCCCACAGATAATTTTAGGAAAATTTTAATACCACTTTTATAGAAAACATAAAAAGCTATAATAAAAATAAATTACCTTTTTTCTTTTCCCATGAAAATTTTCTAAAAATATTTCATAAACAAATGTCCTTAGGGTATCCATTAACTTTTTCCTTTGTAGTTTAATTGGTATTTCTTGACGCTTTCAACAGAAGACATTCAGGGTTTAAATCATTCATTTCCCATTGTTACTATCTAATTTACCAAAAAAAAAAAAAAACTTAAAGCAAAAAAAAAGAAAAAGAAAGTATGTAGTTCAAATCCTGTTTGGGAGCACATAAATATAACCAAAAAGAGCCAACTGTATGAATTTAAATTATATATTACTAGGTTGTAACTCATGCTTACACATGAATCATTCAATAGTAGTGATGTTGGGGTGATCTTACATAAGTGAGTGAGGTGATCATCTTGGTTTTCATGTTGAGTCTGACACCAAAATTAAGAAAATTAAATTAGACACATGGTGCAAAATTATACATAAATTAGAAACTAATTTAAATTCAATTGAGATTCTGATTGTGATTAAAGTTTAATATAATATATTCTATGTGCTTCAAGTTTAAATTCATAATTTTTGTTCTAAGTGTGTTTCAATGAAAATCCTTATATGAAAATAGCTTTATGCATTTTCTTGTATTTAGTAGTATCAAAAAAATGAGTAAAATGAAAACTCTTTTAACTTTCTTTATTTAACTTGACATGAGATAGAGTTGTTTTTCGCTAAAATTTTATGAGAAACAACTCCATCTCATGCAAAGTTAAATTAAGGGAAGTCAAGAGGATAGTTTTTCAACTCATTTTAAGGCTACTACTACCACCGCTCACCCTTAGCGCAATGGTCGCTCCACAAGTATTAAGTGCTTGTGAAGTGTGAGGGATAAGGGTCGGAATTCAAGTCTCCAAGATAGAGCTTCACATACATATACATTTAGATTAAAATAGAGTAAAATTTATATCTTGTATAAAAAAAAATGGCTACTTACTAAATATATGAAAATAAAATATTTTTCTAGAAAAAACTTTTCTGAAAATGATTCATTTTTTAGAAGAAAAAAATAGTTACTATATTTCATAAAATAGTTTTCTAAAAAACATTTTTTAGAAAATGATTCATTTTTTAGAAAATGTTAATATTGAAACAAAGTTAGCGCATAGTATTTTAAGTTTATTTCATATTTTACCTATGGCACGTTCAACTAAGATGATGGAATTTCTCAAAAAAAAAAAAAAAAAAAAAAAAAGAAAAAAGAAAAAAGAAAAAAGAAAAAAGAAGAAGATGATTGAGGTCGATAATTTAATATGGTCCATAACATTTAATTTTATTTCCATTTTTTTTTCCTTCTCTTGTGGTTATGATCATAAAAGTGGAGAACCTTGGTGAATTATGTAATATATTTATTTCATTAAGTTATCAAAAGGAATCAAAACATCAACATCAAGGGACACTTGGTTTTGGATAAAAGAAAGCACCTCCTCCATCCTAAGTTCCTAACAACCAAGTCCGAAACGTATGAGCCTGCCTGGCAAACTTTATGGGATAATATATTCATTTCTCTCCATAAAATTATAATGAAAATCTCACATCGCTCAAATCTTCTTAATAGTGACTTAGCTTTTGCAATTTCATTTCCCAGCCACAAATCATCTAAATCATCTTTCTACAACACCACCAGAATATGCTTGGAGTCTCCCAAAAATTTTTTTTCGACAGCCAGTGACCAGTGACCACTACCAACTTATTATGGAGTAATTATATTGAAAGGAAGAGAATGATAAAATGATAATATTTATCTTTTGATTTTTTATTATTTTGTTGACATGTAAAAAAAAAATACAGATCATATCAGATTAAGAGGAGCCTTAAAAAATCGAAGGACATATAATTTACAACCCGTTTTTGACCCAAATCAAGTCGGGTCGAACCATTGAATTCTATCAACCCGGACCTGTCAGGTTAGGTCCAAAACCAAGATCGTATCAAATTTCACCATGTCCAACAAAATCAATGGCAAAAGAACACCAAACCCATCGTACTCCATAGAGCACTTGACTTTGCCTAGCAGCCCGACAAGACTTGCCAAGTGGAAATCCGACGTGTCACTCTGAATCTTTCAGCATTTCAATAATTGGATTTGGACGTTGAAGGAAGCACCAGCACTGGCATAGAAGATCCCACGTTTTCCATGTGGAAATCCGACGTGTCACTCTGAATCTTTCACCATTTCAATCATTGGATTTGGACATTGAAGGAAGCACCAGCACTGGCACAGAAGATCCCACGTTTTTATTTTTTTTTAATAAACAGTAAATTTATTATTACGTAAAAAGAGTAACATTAATGTTTTAACCAGAATTTATAATATATTATATAACCAAAATTCAACTATAAAAAGATGCAGAAGATTCCACGTAAATACACACGTATATAATTTGTTATAAATATATTATTAAAATATCGTGGATCTTAGCATTTTTTTAAAATGTTTTTATATTCAATTTCGCTTTTTCTTTTCCTGCGTCTAAAATTTGGCAAAAAAAATTATGTACTGTTAATATCCGAATCAGTCAACGCAGACCTCTGGATCCCGCATCCTCTTCCTCTCAATCGTTCCTCTTTCGTGCATAAAAACAAAATACAGCCATTATTTTATGAACGGTTTTCATTTCACAACTATAAATATTCTCTGGATCTGAGTTCTGAATTCCAAGCGATCCGAATTCCGATTCTCGAGAATTTGTTTTCCAGGTACTTCGGACTTTCTTGTTTTAATCAAAATTTCATTTCTATAATTTGAAAGAATGGAATTCCTTTGCTTTCTCAATCTGTGTTATTGAGTATTGTTTGGTTGCTGAGAATGTTAATGAATCCGCTTTAGCTTTTATATGTTTTGGATTCCGTTCAAACGTAACGTGTTCGTTGAATTTACTGAATGAGATTGCTTTAAAGCTGGTCGCGCAAGACTACGAATAGTATAATTGGTAATACATTTTTTGATGTGGCATATTCACTTTTTGTAGCTTTCAAACTATGATTCTATGTCCTCAAGAATATTCTTTGGTATTCTTATTGTTTTTTTTAATCAAATTTTCTAAAAATATTCATCTTTAATATTAAATTTTGCTAAGAAATTGCTTAATTAGTTATCTTTTTTTCCTTTAAGCCTAACTGATGTTAACGGACACGATTACCGTTCAAATTCCCCCTTCTCTATTACTGTAACTATTGAATTATCCCCCCAAAAAAAAAAAAAAAAAAAAAAAAATGAAAGTTATCGTTTTTTTGTTGTATTTGAGATGAGTATGATTCGTAATTTCGTATTGAAATTTTGATAAGGTTTACATTGTTTTGAAATTTCAGTTAAGAAATAAAGATTTGATTCTTTGGCTGTATTTGATAAACACATGAATTGGTGGTATGGGCGATATTTCTTGTGTTTCTTGTAGATAAAAGAAGAAAAATATTTATTTCTTGGTCCCTGAAATTAACAAACAATGATTAAGTGATATGCAGTTAGAGGCAGTAATGGCGGTTGCTGATTCCGAGTCTGTGTTATTAAAGGACTTCGAAATCCCTACTTATATACTTGTAAGTGAAGGGAAGGTTGAGAAAGTTCCTGAAGAGCCTAAGTGTCCGGTGATAGTGTTCATCAATTCCAAGAGTGGTGGTCAGCTGGGTGGGGATCTTCTTGTGACATTTCGTAAGCTTCTCAATGAAAAGCAGGTAAATTTAGTCGTGTGTGAAATGTGGTAGATTTCTTTTATTTAAGCATCTATTTTTCTCATGAGGGCTGACTTTAAAAGTAACTAATTTTCAGGTTTTTGATCTGGGGGAAGAGGCTCCTGATAAGGTGCTGCGCCGAATCTATGTCAATTTAGAAAAGCTCAAGAGTAGTGGAGATGAATTAGCTGTTAAGATTCAGGAGAGATTGAAATTAATTGTGAGTTGAGTAGTTTTGGATGCTTTCTGATGCATATGTTTCCATTATATGTACTTGTTCATTTTACAATGTATTATTTGCGGCAACCTTGTATGCGGTTTCCCTTTAATATTTCTGACTGTTATTTCCCTTTTAGGTTGCAGGTGGTGATGGAACAGCTGGCTGGCTTCTTGGAGTTGTTTCTGATCTAAAATTATCTCATTCACCACCAATAGCTACGGTTCCCTTGGGAACAGGAAATAATCTTCCATTTTCTTTTGGATGGGTAGGAAATGACTTATCATATTAGCCTTTATGACTTAAAACTACCTATAAAAAGTTGTAATGGCTAGATGAGCCATCTTCATTTTCAAGCTCAATATGCTGTAGTTTTTTTTAATAAAAGCTATTTAATTTTGCATGCAATTATCTAATTTGAAAGCTTGTATTTGTCTTGATCCATTCCATTTTACTATTTTGGATAAAGCATTTGACATTAGTCAAGCATCTCAAAGACAGCATGCGAGCATGTATGTTGCTGTAGTATCTGGAAGATTTTTTTTACTTTACTAATGTAGCCTCTGAGCTTGAAGATATGTTGCCATCTATATTTTACGCAACATCCACTTTTGAAGATTGTGATTATATTGCTACCAAGAAGTTTCTCCATTTTAATATGTAAGCAGTATATGCATCGATGATTTGAATTGGGTAATGTGTATTTGCTTTTATAGGGAAAGAAGAACCCCGGGACAGACGATAATTCTGTGAAATTATTTTTGGGTGAAGTAATGAAAGCCAAGGAAATGCAAATAGACAGGTTATGAAGCTGGCTTGATCTCTTCTTTTAAAGCATAGCTTATAAAATTTTCATGAGTTGCTGCTTAGTGCCTAGATCTATTTGTGTTATACCATTTCCTTGGTGATTTATTCTTCATATATTTTATTTTGGGTAAATATACTTTTGTTCCTTGAAATATAGATTAAGTTCGATTTTGGTCCCGCAAATTTTTAAATGGTGACAATTTTGTCCCTCTAATTTTCTATCAAGTTTTTGCTATGTGGCTAATGGCATGCTAAGGTGGCTTCTGATATAGTAATTTAAATTGCTTCTTTTTTGGACACTATAGTCCCACACATGTGCTTCCCCTTCCCTGCCCCAAAGCCTGTTTAGTAGGACTGAGAACTTCATGGCTGCTTACAAGCCCACACATGTGCTTCCCCTTCCCTGCCCCAAAGCCTGTTTAGTAGGACTAAGAACTCCATGGCTGCTTACAAGCCCACACAAACTCCATTAATGCTGAAATCTGAGGGTGGTGAAACTTCATTCATTTGAGCCATAGTCATCACTCCACTACCACTTTGCTAAAAAATTACAAGTAGACAATCAACCAATGCAATTCCCAAACAACCATACCCCCACAATCCCCATTAACGCTAAAATCCAAAATCTTTCTCAAAACCAAGCCCCAAGCATCACCACTGTCAAATCAACCTTCATGGCCAGCCAACATGCTATCCAGTCTCAGCCATGAGCCACCACACACTACACTAGTCCAAATCAAGCTGGCACCACCAAACTTCCCTGGCCACCAGTCACCAGTCAACCCTTCTTGTGGAGTACCTTGGAAGAGGGGCTCAAATATTCTTTGGTGGAGTGGGATAAGGTTTGTTCACTTATTACTGAATGAGGTTTGGGGATTAGGAAGATAGGAAGCTTTTTTTTATAATTTTTTTATGACATAGGAGAACTTCACTCAAATTAGTTGCATGTTGCAGAGCATATTGCACAACAATCTTCATTGTTAATCAAACTTCTACGAGCAATTGACCCTACCTGCCAGAACTAGTTACCGAGTAATTCAGGGGCTTTTCACCCTTGACGGGCTAAGCAATTTATCCTCATGCCCATAGGGAGCTTTAATCAAGCCTTAATGAGGAAATAATTATGGTGCTTTGGGAATGAAGATATGCACGTATGGCGTAGGGTGATAGCTTCAAAGTATGGGGTGGAAGGAAAACCAAATTGTGGGGCTCATGGGCTTAGCTTTTGGTGTAGTATAGAGCAGGATGGATAGATTCCTCTGGCATGTGTCCTTTGTGGTAGGAGTTGGCACATGATTAAGGTTTTGGTATGCTCAGGTGACAAAAATACCTCAGTTTTAGCATGTTTGGATAGCCAATTGGATAGGGCGGACTGAGTTTGAATGTGTAATTTCATAGAAACTTTCATGATTGGGAGTTAGAGTTGGTGAATTCCTTTCTAGAACTTATTTACTCAGGTGCCTAGGGGAAGAGGGATGTGATAGGATGAGATGGCAGTTGAATGGGAGTGAAAAGTTTGATGTTCATTCTTATTAAAAGGCTATCTAACTTACTTATGCTGTTTCATTCTCTTGGAAGAGTATCTGGTGTGTCAAGGCCCCAGTGAGGGTGCCCTTCTTTGTTTGAACGGCAGATTGGGGAAATATTACTACCTATGCCAGCCTTATCAAGAAGAATTTATCTTTAGCTGGCTGGTGTTGTATATGTCAGTGTAGAGGGGAAATGGTGGTCTATTTGTTGCTCCATTGTGATGTTGTATATGTTTTGTGGAGTGTAGTCTTTAGGGTGTTCGGGGTTCATTGGGTGTTGCCGAAGATGATAGCATACCTACTGTTTGGGTGGAAGAATTGGTTTGGGATGCACTCTTCACATGTTTGGAATATGACTGATATGTTTGATGTAGATAGTGTGGGGGGACGTAATAGCTACAGTTTTTAGGATATCGAGAGACCAGTGGATTAGTTGGAATCCTTGTTGATTCAAACTTTGTTTGATGGGTATCACACATGGGGTTTTACACACTGTAACTTTATCCTTGAGTTCCAAGATTCACTTCACCTTTTTGTATACTTCTTTGTAATTTTTTTAGTTACTTACTTACTTTAAGGTCATTGTGAACATGAAGTAATATATTCTCTAAATATAATGCCATTACTTATAATAAAAAATAAATAAAAAAAACCACAAGAGAGAGGTCTTGTGATCTTAGTGATTTGTGGCAGTGTTTGGTTTTTGTTGAATGGGTTTCATGGGCTTTGTGTGGTGAGGCTTTGGAGTTGTGGTGGTGAGCTTTTTCTTGCCGGTGGATTTCTGGTGAGGAATTTGGGTGTTCATGGTGGCTGGAGAAGAAAGGAAAAAGGAGAATTTAAAGAAGAAGAAGGAAGTGAAAAGAAGGACAAAGAGGAATGACCAAGAAAAAAAAAGAAAAAAATTAAACTAAACTAGAGCCACATCAAATAAAAAGTTCCAAATCAGCAGCCCATTAAGGGATGTGTGCATAAAATTGACAGAAAATTACAAAGGCACTAAATTGTCACCTTCTAAAAATTCAAGGAACCAAAATCGAACTTACCCCAATTTTCAAGGGCCAAAAGTATAATTTACCCTTATAGCGTTAACTCCCTGGAAGATGCTCTATCAAAGTATCAATTCCTAGATGATATAGTCTTTATCCTTTCAACTTTACTCTTCTAACTCTAGAGTTTCACACAAAAGTGATATAAAACTGAAATGATGCTAAACTTTTTAACGTTACATACTTTCCTTGTGATGTACATCTTAGATGAAATGAAGGCAATGTACTTTTGAGGAGCTTCCCTTCTTTGGCATAGTAATCTTTAGCTTATTATGAACTATGTTATCTACATTTCTTAGCAAGAGTGATTACTGTAGCTTGAGGTTATTCCTTCTTTAGTATACCATAAATAAGTTGGAGCTTGGTTGAAATTCCAATACCAGTTTGTGCATATTGTCAAAGAATTTTTGGGCACTCATGGATATGTGTGAGGTCGGCGAAAGTTGGGAGGGATGCACCTTTCCTCTTAAGGTCTTTTTATTTAGTGCCTGAATCTTAAACTGCCATTGTGCAGCTGTGCTCCTTTGTTCCGAACATTTTATGGCTGTGCTACTTAATTTAACTGCCATTGTGCGTCTGTGCTGCTTAATTTAACTGCCATTGTGCATCTGTGTTCCGGTAGTACTTGGTGCTTCACAAGGCACTTATCATTTACATGTGGAGTTGTGGACAATGGATATTGATAGCCTAGTTCAATCTTGTTACAACAGCTATCCATCAGTTTTTCTTTCCTTTGTCTTCCCCCTTATCATCCCCCAAGATATGGTTATTGAATTTGTTTATTGTAATCCAGCTGGCATATTATCATGAGGATGAAGACTCCAAAAGAAGGTTCCTGTGATCCCATTGCACCTCTTGAGCTACCACACTCTCTGCATGCATTTCATCGTTGCTCTGAGGCTGATGAACTGAATGTGGTACCAATCTAAACTTATATGCACTCTAAACAAAATGTATCTGTGACCCTGTGTGGCTTCTAAATTTAGATACTGTATCTTGCATGCAAGAAGTTTTTTTTTAAAGCCCTCTTTTTCTAAATCGTAAACTAGTTTTTTTTTTTTTTTTTTGGTCCTAATAATACTTCAAAATTTTCACAAATATGTTTGAATATATCCATTTCTTTTTTCTGAATGGCTGGTTGTCTCCCTGGTCTATTCCCAAGTCATTCTGTACAAAGACCCAAGCTTCCATTTTTAGGGATGAACAAATCTATGACAATCATGCCAAAAAAAAAAAAAAGAAGGGTAAATTTCATTCATGTGGCATGATACATGACATTGAAGTTAAAGGCAGAAAAAAGGAAGAGAGAGAGAGAGAGAGAGAAATTTACTGCTCTGTTCAATGGTCATAGGGGGTGGCAATATTGAAGGTGGATGTAAGTCTCCATGACAGTATGCAATGTTAGCTTTGTGATCTACAGAGATAATATGATAGATTCGCCGATTTTCTGGAAAATGCCTAGGCCTAATGATACAACTATTATTTATTTGTAACCGCTAAGATTTGACCCAAAAAAAAGCTTCGGGTAGCAGAACTGGAACTTATCATTAAAAAAAAAAGGTAGCAAAACTGGAACTTCTAATTAATATACCTGATTATGATTTTCAGTGATTTACACAACTGATTTAGTCATGCTATCTTTAAAGAGTCTGCCCAGTTGGTTTCAGGTGGCAAATTTTTATATGAAGAATTTGGAACAAAATATTTTAACTTTTGTGTGGCAATTATAATTGGTTGTTTTACCTGACTATTTATAATTTGACACTTTTGTTTTAGATTCTCAAATGAAACCTTCCTCAAACCCAATTGATCAGTATGTAATTACTTCTTCTGAACACATCAGTCTCCATCTCTGCTAAATCGTAAATAAGCACTCCCAACCCAAATTCTGAAGTAGTTGTATAGAGAAGAAACAATAACCATAACGATAACATTAATGTTTTGTCCTGCTTGACATTCCTTCAGTGAAAGCTGTCTCCTTTTAGTATATACTGCATTTTTTTGACCATGCTTATGTCTGACATCTCCTCAGGAAGGTTGCCACACATTTCGTGGGGGATTTTGGAACTACTTTAGCATGGGTAAGAGTATGAGTCCTGAACAAACTTAAGCTGATACTTTGCAAGCTGTTAAACTAAATGTTTAAGTTACCTAAGTATGATTGTCTTTAGAGTGTATTACAGTTTATGATATTCTTTGCATTACCTTTTCCTTTTGTCCTGTTATCCTCTGGTTTTTAAACCAGCTTTTGGCCTCCTTCAGCGGCACTTTGTTTGACTGGTCTAGGGCGTGGGGACTCACCTCTAGTGATTCTCTTCCTATGTTCCTTAGCTCCCTCCTTTGTACTTAGTATCTTTCCTTTTCTTTATCTTTACACTCTTTCTTTTCCCTTTGTATTTTTCTCTCTGCCTTATGTTTTTATGCATAAGGTAGTGTTTTTGAATATAATCTTTATTACCTATCAAAAAAAAATATACTTAACATTTAAACTTTTAAACCAATACAAATCTGATATTGGAGAAATAAATCTTACCATTTAATAGGAGCCTAGTTATTCAAACATCCATATAAATTATGGCCAATAATTGAAAAATTAAATTCTTTTGTGCGCATTGATTTGAAATTTCTAGTTATTGATTGTTGTTTATCATTAGTATCCTATCAAAAAGAGATTAGGAACTAAGATTGATACTTCTATTTATTTCTTTTTTTCACTTGATTTCATAATTAATATCTTTTAGCTTATTTCTTGCGACTCTTTATGAATCCATCTGGTTTTGGAATAACATGTTATTTGTCGTCTGTAGGAATGGATGCTCAAGTTTCATATGCTTTTCATTCTGAGCGAAAGTTGCATCCTGAAAAATTTAAAAACCAGTTAATTAATCAGGTATTGCTATTGTTCCTGGACCATTTATGCTTATTTGTACTCTTCTATGGAGATATATTGAGACCTGTTTGAATTTTGGAGTACACATAACTGTTCTTAAATATCTTGATGGAGGACTTTGATAAGCAAACTTGTCAGAGGTGAAATAGTGTAGTAATTTTGCAAAGAAGAATGTGATACGTGTAGCACAGATGTTCCTGGAATGTACACAGTTGTTATGTATAATTGCATTGACTAGCTATAAGATAGTATGTATAATGCTTGTATTGATTAGCTACAAGACAGTATGTATATTGCAGTGGCATTCTTATGCTTCTCATAATCATATATATAGTTTCCCTTGCTGGTCAATATAGTATAATCATACATAAAAAATATGGACATTGAATCACTTTTCACATAGTGACAGTCAGGTAGACTTTTTTGGATCTTCGAGGACTAATTGAGATAATCAGTAGTGTAGTGACAAAATTGAAATTTGACTCATAGTTCAGGGACGAAAATCATATTTTGACCAAAAATTGTATTTGTTGGAAGCAAATGCTACTTACTGCCTCCCTTTTCTTTAACCCTTTATCTAACTTTTATTCTTATTTCAATCCTCAAAATTAGAGTACTTATGCAAAGCTTGGATGTACGCAAGGATGGTTTTGTGCTTCTCTTTTTCATCCTGCTTCCCGGTGAGTACAAAGATATGACCCTTTAAACAAGTCAATACTATTATTTTCTTGTTCTTTTTTATATTATCGTCCCACTAGTCACTATAGATTAGCACCATTGGCCTTTGGGCCAAACGGCATTTCTACCCCCATAAGTATGGTGGGGTGGAGGGTGAGGGTGGGGATTCAGTGCCCGTGTATTTACCTCTCAAAATGAAGAACTAGTTGCCATTGGTTGTCTTAGTTTAACTCTCTCTTTTTTTTTTTTTTTTTTTTGGTAGAAACTTTTCTAGGATGGATTAATATCAGTTCATGAATATTTTCAATTGCGCAACATGAGCCACTTTATGTTATCAACATATTACTAATGCACCAATGAGCTCCAACTCAAATGACACATCCTTTCTTTGTAAAAACAAGGTGGAGGGTGAGGTTGTGGGTTTGAGACCCACTGGGTGCCTAAATTTATTGGTAAAAAAAATCAACATATTACTAAAGTATTCTGATTGAACTTCTTTATTTATTTATTTGTTTGTTTTGATAAGTGATCAAGAATTTTATTACTAAAAAAATAGAGGTCAACTAAAGAATTATAGGATAACCCCCCCCCCCCCCAAAAAAAAAAAAAGTACAACATTCAATCATTAAACACAAGCAAAAAAGAAAAAGAAAAAGAAAAGACTTAATCTCAATTAGGGGTGTCCACTGATCGGTCCCGGGTTGGGTTTGTGGTTTGTGCCCAACCCGGACTCGACCCGACCACTTCGGGTGGGGGAGAACGGAACCAAAAGAAGATTCTTACTGGAATGAGGCGAAGACAATGAAATCTGGCCGGAATATTGATGTGGACGGCAAAGGAACCTTCAAATGGGCGGAGAACTCGCTGGAAAAAGGGTGGAAGAGAAGGTTTTCAGACGGGTTGGATTTGTCCAGTTTCCAGCTCTCTCACCCATCACTTGAACCGACTTCGTCAGGTCTACACCTTTCAGAACTGCCACTGACTGACAGGCTCATCGGATTGGTTGGATGACAATGGGTTGGTCGGTTTCTTCGGGTTCGGTTCTTATTGGACAGGCCTAATCTCAATAATAGATCTCCATGCATTCAAAGGTTCGGTTATTACGTTCTCTCCAAATTGCTCACATAAGACAGTAAGCCTTCGTTCGGATAGTGCTGAAATGCGTCTGCGTTTCACGTTTGTTTGTTTGTTTTTTTGGAGAATAGCGTTTCACGTTTTCAGATGTGGCTACAATGCTTTTTCAGCAAAATTATGCTTTTCCAGTGGGTCCCGTGCACTGTTCACGAGACCCGCAAGTACTTTATTAAAAAAAAATAAAAAAAAAAATAAAAAAATAAAAAACTGGGTCCCACAGTATTATTCACACATTTAAAAATTATTTTGCTACAGTGTTTTCAGTTTTCAGTTTTTAGCAAAATAAGCGGTATCCAAACACATCCTAAGGACTCACATCCAAATGATGAATTTTGTCATATCTTAACATGGGTTTCAACATGTATATTCCCTAAGGGGTTGCACAATTGGTTAGGGATCACACCTCATGAAGCGTAGGCCACTAGTTTTAATCTTCCCTTCCCACTTTCCTTGGGCCCAAAACTTACTTAAAAAATAAAGAGTCAGTGTGTATCTATGCTTGCTAATTATTTTCTAAAATATCAGATGTAATAATATTATAATTTTAATAGCTTAATTAAAGCGTGTGTTATTAACAAATATATTGAATTAAATTTACTAATTTTTACTTTTGTTTTCAACAAGATAATTTAAGAAAATGCTATGGAAGCAACAATTACTTTTCGGTGATTTGGGATTTATATTCTGCATTTCATTAAGAAGAAAAAAGACTTCTATTTCATTACTAGTTCTTTATTTGCAATGTGTCTTTTTATTTTCTTTTCTTAATACTGCATATTATTGTATGCCATATGTTACTGTAAAATTTTCTGATATCTAGCTTGTGCACTTAATAAACTTCCAAATTATACTAAAGCGGGATTCTTATGCACTTTCCTAGAATTCAGTGTTTGATGAAGGGGAGGAGAGGAAAGTAGAGGGAAGGGGAAGGGGAGATGTTTTTAAAGGGAGAGAGAAATGGTTTGAGGAGATTTGGAGGGATAAGATGCCCCTCCAAACCCCAAATTTTAAATTCCCCCAAATTGGGGGAATTTTGAGGGGGAGGGATTCCACCTATATTAAAATATATATATATATATATATATCAAATTTTTTGCTCTTAGTATGACCATTTATAAATATTTCTTTAAATTAAAGAAAAAGTGTATAATTTTCAATTTATATGACGTTGTATTATTTCCTCTCCTTTCTGTTTTATTTTTGAAAACATCCAAACAAAGGGGAGGGATATCTATTCTGCTCACCCTACATAATTGCACGTTGTATCCATTCCCCTTCCCTCTCCTCTCCCCTTTCCTTCCCCCTTGTAGCTTCTACTCTCGTCTCCCACCACACTTCCAAACACACTTTAAGAGTTTCCAAAGGGGATGTCATATATGCACCTATCAAGTTTATGAACATAACTCCTTAAGTCTTATTAATTATGGATTCTGGGAAAAAAATCATAGAGAAAAAAGAAATAAATAAAGAAAAAAAAAATTTTGACGGAGGGACCATTTTTTTTGGGAAATTCATATCCGGAAAGCCAATTCTTTAGCTTAACACTTGCTATATACAATTGATCACAATTTTGACTTTCCATCAATTATTATTTCATGTAAGCTTACATCAACGGACCATATATTATCCATATTTTCCATATATTATGGATCTTTATAAAATTTGGTAATTCATTCAAAAGATGCATACTGTGCATAAGCCTTCGCAAAACCAACTACCAAAATGTTTAGACAGAATTTATTCCTTATATAAGAGATATAAACACTTATAATTATAAATAAGTCTAGAGACAATATTTTTCACAATTGCTAACATTGCTTGTTGTGATTGGTGCATAATAAAAGTGGTGTTAGTAATGAACCAAAATAAAAATGATGTTTCTTCTAAATAAAAAATTATAAAAATGATGTTGCTCCAATTACAACAAGTCATGTTAGTGGTTGTGAAAAAAGTTGTATAAACTTTTGTGTCCCTAGCATTGCTAATTGATTAGCATTCCTACTTATATTTGCTTCTTTTTTCTCCAAAAAATATTTGCTTCTTTTTATATATACATTTAATCATCATGGAAGTTGAAGAAAAATAATCTTTGATAGCCAGTCTTACTATAATGCGTTAAGAGGGTCTTCTTTTGTCATCTTTCCCTCGGGTTTCCTTTTTTGTTTGGACTGTGGCATGAAGGAAGATACTCGCTGGTGACAATCTGAGGTGAAGAGGTGTTTCTATTGTGGATTGGTGTTGTATGTGTCGGCATAGTGAGGAGATAGTGGATCATCTTTTGATTCATTGTGAGAAGGCTTATCAGTTGTGATGTTTTTTCTTTAGATCATTCGGGGTTTTGTGGGTTTTACCTAAAAGGGTGCTAGATCTTTTCTTTGGATAAAGGAATTGGTTGGGGAAGCTTTCATCTGGCATTTGAAATTTGACACTATTGTGCTTGATGTGGTGTATTAGGAGTGAGCGCAATAATTGCACGTTTGAGGATGTGGAAAGTTCAGGGAATCGGCTGTTTGCCATGTTTATTGGTACTTTGTTTGATTGGTCTCGGGCTTGGGGACTCACATCTAGTGATCTCCTTCAGATGTTTATAGACTCTTTTTTTTATGTACGCAGTTTTTTTGTTCTTTTCTCTTTGTAATTTCTGGCTGCTTTGTGTCTTTTTGCATGAAATAGTCTTTTTTTGGGTAAAATTTTACTAATAAAAAAAAATAAAAATTTGTTTGTTACGATGCATGAACAATTACCACTATGCAATGGAAGGTAAGGATTTCAGCCTGTATTACCTGCTTTTGTTAGCAGTTTTTAGTAAATTGCAAATGTTATTCTTTCAATACAGGAACATAGCACAACTTGCAAAAGTAAAGGTTATGAGGAAACATGGTTCCTGGCAAGAACTCCACATACATCACAGGTAAATCACTGTGTTTATTTTTTGAACTAATTTAGTTTAGTTTTCGTGTTCCCAGTTTTATGCTGGTTGCTGCTTATAGACTACTTGGACAGTATATTATCGATCCCTTAAACAGAAAAAGATCATGCATTTATATGTGATTTGAATGTAATCTCAGCTATGTGTAAACAATGTAAAATTACATGACTGTAATATTAAAAATTTGTGCTTAGATGTTATTGGCTGTTGTCTTGCAGGTGACAAAATCACATCTGCTTCCTTGTATTAAACGTTAAAAAAGAACATACATAGCATGCAAAAGTTTTTCATTAGCCATTCTCATGTGTTAATGTCTGACTGCAATCTGTTTATCTAAGGTGTGAGATTATTCATCATCTATTTTATTTTATTTTTACATATGCCTCGGTGGGTTTTAAACCCATAGACAACCTTCATCATGTTTTTATGGGAGGAGGAAGTACGGTTTGAACTATTGCTCATTGGGGCTCTACATTATCTGTTTGTTGCTGACATTGTAGAATCCAATGCTTTAGTATGAGGTCCTAATTTCTTACCTTTTCCATGTATAAGTTTTTTGAAAGCATTAATCTATAGTGCAACATCCTTTACCTGTAATGCTCCTGTCGATAATTCCTTGATTTCTTACTCTTTTTTTAGGGGGGAAGGGGGGGAGAATCAATTGAGTTCTTGCCTTCTTGGTTACTAAAAAAAAAAAAAATGCAGCTACTAAATTTTTTCTGTCACTTCTTTGATCATGAGATGGTTCATGTGCTATCATAATGAGATAGATTGTTCAAGTTCAAGTTTCAATATTATAACCCTTTTTTATTTTTTGTTAAAAATACAGTATCCGGTCTATTATATGCCTGAACTTGCCTAGCTTTTCTGGTGGACTAAATCCTTGGGGAACGCCAAATAGCAAGAAACAGCGTGATGTTGCTCACTGCATTTAATCTTCTTTTTGCAAATCTATGTGTTGATCTTGAATCATTTCACACAAGTTGTTTCTGCTTACACAGTTCTAATTTTATATCCTGATGGAATATGATTTACAGAGAGAGTTGACTCCACCATTTGTAGATGATGGCCTTCTTGAGATTGTGGGGTTTAGAGATGCTTGGCATGGGCTTGTTTTGCTCGCTCCAAATGGACATGGAACTCGTCTTGCACAGGTAAGAAATCAACTGTTAAAGTGCTAGCCTCAATTTATTGGTAGAAAATTTTGTAGTTTTCCGGTGAACTAAAAGACAAATCTCACAAAAGGGCCTGCACAAGGAATTGCATAACTTTGGATATGGTCATAATCCATATATGCATTTGGCAGTCTATGGCTAAGAGGTTCACCATCTTGGTGTTCCAGAAAAGTCCAAAAACATTGGAAGTTTTATGTCATGGTAATGAGGTAGACAACTCTATTTTTGGTAGGTAAATGCAACTCACACCTCTATATGGGATTGAACCTATTGGCAGAGACACTAGTTAGAAGACCATGGCCTTTTTTTTTTTTTATAAATTTTTATCTTGGTCCTTCGGAGAACAGATTTCTGAGTAGTTCTCCCATCTCCGGTGGGTTAAGCATACAACCTTCCCTTGTGAACAGATTGAGTGGTACTTTTTGGTTACAAGGTTTGGTTGTATCAGAGAATGACTTCACTAACCTACCATTTGACATATATTATTTTGAATTACTCAATGAAAGGATGACTGAAAACCAACTCACCAATTGAATGACCCAGTATATAATTGTTTTTATGATTTTTGGCATTAGGCACGTCGAATCCGCTTTGAGTTTCACAAAGGTGCATGTGATCATACGTTCATGAGGATTGATGGGGAACCCTGGAAACAACCTCTCCCAGTTGATGATGACACTGTTGTGGTAGAAATCTCTCACCTTGGCCAAGTAAACATGCTTGCCACCCATGATTGTAGGTCCAAAAGTATTAATGATCCCAAAACAACACCTAGCCATCACAATGACGAGGAAGAGGATGGCAATGAAGAAGACTCTACAGAAGACCGAGAAGAGTTTAGGAAGTTTGGTGCAGCAGATACATTTAAGATCCCTGATGAGATTGATGTTTCCCATCTTAGTTAAATCATTTCCTCCAAGCAATAGTTTGTCCTGTTGCTGGAGTTCCAATATAGTTTTGGGTTTCAGCACTTCTATGATTGCTTGGTCTTAATCCGATCAAGTTGATATTGAAGCTTAACTTCCGTTGGTAATCTTAGTAGTCATATTCTGGAGGAAGGTTGGGGAACATTTTAGTTTACATTAGCTTAGAAGAATTATTGCTAAACAATTAGTGATTTTTCATTATTAAGTACTGATTCTTGGTAGTTATTTTCTGTATTTGCAATTATATGTACTGGGTGCATACGTGTGGATTTAGTCCTATAGGATTCAGGGGGGAAAAACAATTGTTGTAGTGAATAAATGTGAACTGGTCTACCTCAAAAAATAAAAGATAAAAATTGTGTACTGGTGATTTTTTCTTTTTTTAAACAATTGAATCAGGCTTAGATATTCAGTTTGTAACATTCTCATCGATAATTTTCCTCTCTCATGCTACATCCAGCCTAATAAATAAAAGTCAAATTAGAGAATTTGCAAAAAAGAAAAATAAAAAGAAAAATAGTAATAATTTACACAATTTAATTAGAGTTTGTTTAGAGAAAATCAAACCTAAGTTAAATACCGAGTTGTTTCAACCCTCCAAAGTTGAAGGTAAGTTATTTAGGAAATATTTATAACGCAAAAAAACCAGATAATAAAATAAATATTAGAGTGATGACATGGATAAATATGAGTTTTTAAAAGTTTAATGGCAACGATTAAAGAAGTATAAAAAAAAAGTTTCAAGTCTTCCCTAAAAAATTTCATAAAACTTGCTGCTTGGAACAAACACAAAAAGCAGAAAGAGTGCTCAGCCACTTAATGCAAATAGTCACCCTTCGAAGAAAATAAGAAAGGGAAGAGTAGAGTTGAGAAATAGGTCGGGTTATGCGGGTTTAGTTTTGACCCGATCAGATGTGAACTTGTTAGTTGAAGGCCGAATGCCAACTCGATATGAAATCAGTTAAACAAGCAAAAATTGGACGCCAAATAGATTTGATATATGTATTAGCGTTTCAAATTTTGTGACACTAATAAACAATGTTTATAACTGATTAAAAAAAATAATGTTTAAAAAACTAGACCTAGCAAATGGGTTTGGTAGGATAGGTTTCGGTTCATCTGGTTGGGTAAAAGTCAAATTGGTTACAGATTATTAAATTATTGGATTAAAACAAATTGTCCTATGAACCTTGCTCATTGTTTGATGGGTCGGATCTATCAATCAGGTATGATACATATGAGCCCTGATGCAATAAAAAAATTTCGTATAAAGATGAAACTTATCCCAATACATGTTAATGAGGTTGGAATGATACAAGAATATTATTATTTTTATTAAATATAACTAATAAACAAATTTATACAATAAAAGTTTTTTTTTTTTTTGGGTGGATGACAACCATTTCTGTATTAATAAAGTGTTGGAAGATTTTGAAAGAACCATTATTGCTTAACCATCATATTGTTGGAGATTCAAGTTGAAAAAATGATACAAGAACATGAACGGAAAAATATAAAGTTAGAATATGGAGTAAGATTCAAGAACTTGAAAACATGACACAGAAAAAGACTTACAAACTTGAATGGAAGAATTAAAAACTTGAACACGTGACACATGGTTGTCCAATATGAAAGCCTAGAATACTACAACTAATAGGAGTAAGATATGAAGCATCTAAAAGACAATTTGACAATGATCCAGCTCAACAATTATAACTTATCAATGCATTTGAACTAAGCCCTACAACACATTTTCATTCCAAGTTACTCCAACTTCCATCCTAACCTGATGTGTTCTAAAAATGATCTTTAGACATACTATAAATCTTATTTTCAAAACCAATACATCAATTGATTACTGCAATTTCTTTCTTTACTTGTTTTCCTATTCTATTTTAATTTCATTCCCTCTTGTAGTTGAAGGTTATCCTATACCACACCATTACCTTTGATTTAGTGGTGGACTCATGTAATAGTAATTTATTACCGATGGATTTATTGTTCTAAATAGCTTTAACAGGATTCCTCTAACATTTTCCTACTTGTATTGGACTTTTTTTTATATGCATTTATATTTTGAATTTTACACTACACCCATTAATAACAAACAAGATGGATTTTCTTTCAAAGCTGTAAAGGAGAAATTTGATGCAATTAATCATCATCAAGTTGCATGTGATGAAAATAATATGATTCCCTTCAACTCAAACTCCAAATCGAAGAATAATGGTGTAGAATCAATGCTCATGGTAGTTAGGAGCCTGGATGAAACAATTGTAGGGTTTTAATTTCCTCCAATATTTCACATGAAAATTTATATTAAAAATAAAATGGTATTTATATATATATATATATATATATTTATATAATCATACATCTTGGGCTGTGGGCTTGGTCCGAGGACCTTACGGTCCGAGCAGAGCTGCATTTATTAAACGTTCTATTTTAAAAGATTCATAAGTAGGAAACGAAAGGAAGTTAATCCGAGGAGGATTTCGTCCTCGGATGAGAGGAGTATAGTTCAAGTGTGTATCCCAGCGATTGAAGTGACCTTCCTGGAAGCTCCGATGATAGAGATGGCCCAAGTGAACTTACTGGAAAGGAAGGGATCTAAAAATATCTGAAAAAAAGCTGCTACCACCACATTAAATGCCCTGCAGCTACTTTTTAGGCTGCATTTATGTGGAGAAGACCTCTGAACAGTGCTACCTAAGCTATTACAGCTCACAGGGAAGCCAAAGAAGATGTCTGATGGGACAAGTACTCAAGTAATGTCCTAGATGAGTGACAAGTGTAAGGTTAGGATGACTAGAAGGGGACTATATAATGTAACAGACCCTCCATGAGAAGGGGGTCGAAGGGGGGTGAAAGAATTTGAATTATATGATACTAAGCCATCTCGGATTGAACGAAGAATACATTTGTCCAAAGTTATCACAATACGTTTTTCCCTTCTCTTTTGACTTTTTGATTTGTTTCTTAGAACATGTTAAACGCTGTCCACGCCATTCATACCTAATTCTTTAACCCACTCTCTACAAATTTATTGTATGGGGCTTATTGGGCCAAAGTCCTACACGTTTTGGGCATAAAACTACAATTTGTGACCCTACATATATATATATATATATATATATATATAATTCAATAGTTAAGAGTGAAGGAATTTGAACTCTTGATGATGCCGGTTAAACTACAATGTAGTATTTTATATGCTTTGATCACATGAAAAGGTATCCAAAGTAGGTTGTTTTTCATGAGTAATGGAATTCATAATAATTGTCTAGCATACAACATGCAACTTTACTTTTTATGTGTGAGTTACAAAAACAAAAACAAAAACAAAATACGAGAAGGAAATTTGATATTTTTTTTTTTTTGGAGAGAGAATGATGAGGCTAGATCAAAAAATGAACACTAAAATGTGTTTTTTTTTCCTTCCCCTAGCCTCATCATTCTCTTGGCTATATCAGTAGCTTGCAAATGCATAACATTGATGGACAAACATGTAAACTTCAAATTGGAATGAACAGAAAATTTTGACATTAAACTAGAAAGAAGAAAAAAAAAAGGGGGGGGGGGGGGGCCTTGGAGCACCCACATAGCAGTGTGTGATTAGCCTAGTATTAATACTACAAATAGATTGAAGTAATCATGTAGTGACAATACAAGAGAGATTTCTCTTAGCATAATGTTGCTAAGATCATTTTAGGTACCTAATCAATAATTATAGTAAATTCAATTATTTGTAGTCAATTTAAATTGGCTTCAGATTAGATAATTTATGAATCTAGTAAAATGTTCTTGAGACCAACCCTCTATGAACACTCCTTATTTCATGTCTAAAAATCTATAAATATAAGAATTTTGTATTTGATAGACCTTTTCAGCCTACACCAATCAATTGGGATTGTGAAGAAACAATATAAAAGTGCATTCATAACGAAGTGGAACCTAAGATTTCCCTCAACTCAACAAATCCTACTTTAAAATTAAGTGCTCACCTACCAAAAAAATAAACACATAATAATTAATTAATTAAATTGTCAAGTGCTTATTCAATTAAATAAGAAATATATATAACGTCGTCGTAAAAGAATTTCTTATGATTATTAATAATAATAAATCTAAGTTGAGAAATGCCACTAATACCCTAGCAAATAATGATTTGTTTCATTTTCAAACATTGCAACGTGTCTATCGTTTATCTCAAAAAAAAAAAAAAAAAAAAAACATTGCAACGTGTAGATGACTTGCAACTTGGTGTTGTGATCCTGCATTTTAAAACACATGACCCTTAGACACTTGCCAATTCTCTTTGGCGACCACCTTACCTTGTATGTAGCAATTGTTGCAAACAATGATACAGCAAATCCTCTCCCATATTAAGATTGCTTAGAATACAAAGAAAAATCTACATAGCAAAATAGAAAAAAAAAAAAAAAAATCAATAATATAATTTGTGGGGAGTGGAAGAGTCCCCATCCAAGCCTTAAGTCCAAGAAGTAAATGGGCCGCGGGGAACGAATTGGGCCTAGCCTATATGATAGAAAGAAGGCCCAGGGGACAATGGGCTGTGAAAGAAAGGAAGCTAGACCATCCTAAGTACTACAGAAGAAGAGAGCAACGCAAGAAAGTTGTTCCCATGGAGAGAGTATGGAACTAGCCTTACCCGAGGAATGGTGCTAGAATGATCCACGTATGGATTTCAGGATATGCCTGGAACCATGGGAAACTTCCAGAACACACAAGAAGGTTGAAGATTTTTGCCTCCGCATTAATGATGGGGTTCTTACCTAAACTTTGCCGCATTGAATGCATATGAGACAGCCTGAACAATACAAACAACCCCCAAAAGTCAGACTTCTAGGATAAGGATAGGGAGGAAACTGATAAAGTAAATGAAAATATTCCTGAGAATCTGACTGGCAACAAGACAGCTGTAGAGATAAGAGTAAGGAATGTCACTATAAAAGGAGGGAGGGAGGCAAATGAATGGGGAGGAGCTGGAAAAAAGAAAAAAGAGATAAAGGGGAACAATCTGAAAGAAAGAAAGAGAGAAAGTGTGCGTAACACCACGGGAATGAGAGAATTTCCTGTTGTAACATCTGAGTAGAAATTGAAATACATGTGGTCAAAGAAATCAACTGTTTGAGTTTCCCATTGTGGAGTGTTTATTCCCTATTGTTTATTTATAATTAGTTGTGTGAGACATTATAGTGGTGATCCGTGAAGAACACCTCAGTGGTCAGTATTTGTCCGCCCACATAATTCTTTTATGATGATGATGGTATATATATTATGTATGGGACTCAACAATGTCAATGATACCAAAATATTAAGACACTATATGAAGGTTGGAATCTAGAGATTGAAAATTCACACACTTTAGTAAATTACTGTGTAAGTGGGGATATTCTTGACACCTACACTTTTATACATAGATTCCATAGAATATATTCACACACTTGTTATGGTTAAATTGTAAAGGAGTACATTTCTCTCTAAGGAATGGGTAGATCTCTCTCAAACAAAAAGTTGAGATGTGCATATGGTTTCTTTAGTCTTATAAGCTCAGCTCACACTCTATCCATGTCGTAGAAGCAGAGGGTGGAAGTCTTAACTTATATGATAAAGCTGAAAAAGCAAATCAAGAAAAAAACAAAATATTTATTATTTGCATGCCAATCGTGACCTACTAGGCGGCAAGTAGGTCGCGACTTTCCTAGCTCACTTAATCTATCTGCCATGTGTCACTTGCGGGCTGGTAGGTCGCATTGAGGTCACTTGTAGGTCACAAAATTCAGTTTTGAGACCAAGTTTGACTAGGCTTAATTACATTTTACCCAAATACTTTTTTTTCCCCATAAAATCAAAGAAAAAATACATAAAACTTTGTCACTAAATTAAGCCAACAAAAGCATGGACTTAACGTAAGTAAATCTAAAATTAAAGCTCCAAAAGTCTACTCTTTCAAATAACATTAAGGAGGCCATGAATAGTTTTGCAAAACAATCATCATCATCACCCAAAACAATGCATACCCATTCACCAGAACACTCAAAAGAAAAAAAAAAGTACTAGAAAAAAAAAAAAAAACCTTGTAATTAACTATAAAATTAATATTTGAAACAAAAATAAGACACATCATTGTTGTAGTGGCCATTGAATGAGCCAAAGGAGGAAGGAAGGATTGCATAAAAGGGGAGAGGAATGAAGAAGAAGAATGAAGTTAAAAATAAAAAATTAAAAAAAAATAAAAAATTATCGAGAATTTTAAATGTATATATATATTTTAAGAAATGAAAAATCTAGGAATAATGTGAGTTTTTATAACAAAAACAAAAGACAATTTGAAATATGCATGCTTTCAAATTTTTAGTGCTCTTAATGCAAATAGTCACGCTTTTAAGGAAAGAAGAGAGGGAAAAATAGATTTGAAAAACAAGTCAGGTTAGGGTTTGACCCAATCAAATGAGAGTCTAATAGCTGAACGTTGAATGCCAACTCAATATACAATTACTTAAATAAGCAAAAAATGGATGAGAAGTAGATTAAGAGATTATATTAATCAATTTGATATATGCACGCTTTCAATTTTTTTGACATAAATATGTAATGTCTATAATACTAGACTTAGCAAATGGGGGGAGGATAGGTTTGAGTATGATTTCGTTGAGTAAAATTCAAATTGGTTAAAGATCATTAAATGTTTGGAGTAAAACAAGTTGTTATTCCAATGACCATTACCTCACAAGTCAAAAATCAATAAACGAATTCTGTACAACAAATAAAACTTATCCTAATAGTATATTTTTTTTCATGTTTTTTGTATTAAAAAAAAAAAAGTTAACATGTTTTATAATTTCTTCTTTCTCAATTCTTTCAATAAAACACTAAAAAATAAAAAGTTGAATAATACATAAATTATTGAAAATTTATAGTTAGGTAAATTAATCCTAAATCTACTAGTTTAATGATTCTAAAAATGAATAAAACAACATGCATTTATATGTTATACATAAAAAATGGAATAAAGTTACATCACCTAGAAAACCATTAAGTGTGTGTGTTGATGCCCACTTTGGCAAGGAGGCCCAATAATAGGAAGAAGCCCAACAATATGGGAGGGAATAAAGAAGAAAAATTAGCAAATTGAGAAGAAAACCATTAACCCCGAATGGTAGGAATAATGGACTATAGGCCTGTAAAATAGCAAAAGGGCCTCAAAGAAAGCAAGCGGACCCAAAGAAGCCCGAAGAAAGAAGTAGTAAACTCATGGACATTATGAGAAATGGAAAGCAAGCAAGAATGGGCCGAAGGAACCCAAAGGAAGGAATTAAGTAAATAGAGGTTGGTGGAAAAGCCTATAAGCTCCGAAAGTAAAGGATATGGTAACTTAGGCCGGGGTAGCCCAAAAGACTTAGCAAAAGTCCATGGGAATGAAGGATTGGAATGGGCAAGGGATGCCCAAGGAAATGAAACGAGTAGAGGATGCCTAAAAGCATAAAATGGGCCAAGGGAGCTCGAAAGTGATGAAATGGGCCAATGAAGCCCAAAACAGCATGAATACAAGCCTAATGATAGTACTGGGCCACTGGAATTGAGTAGAAGGAAAGCATACAGCAGGCCCAAAAGAGGTCCAGTAAGCACAAGTCAAATAATAACATGGCAAGAACAACGGGGTAGCATGGCAGGAGTGTCAATCGACCCGCAAAGAGGTTAAGGGATAGATTGAAAAAGGAAAGGCCCACAACCAAGCAAGACCCAGCCCGGGAAAGAAGTAAGACATAAAAAATGAAAGTCCAGAGACTCATCCACACCACAAAAGGTCAAGAATGAGTAGCAGAACATGCAGACAAGCCCTCAGGTCATGACAAATGCATGAACAGCAGACAAGCCATTGACACACATGGAAGTGGAGCACACACGAGGCTCAAGCACCACCAACTTGTACCCAGCCAATACAGGAGTGGTGGGCCATGGGTCAGAGGTAAGAGAGGGTATGGTCTAGCGGTGGGGAGAAGGGGAAAGCCTATTCTGGGATTCCCGCTCCAGTTCTTTAGGGGGAAATGTCTTACTGGGATGACATACCACCCATCATGGTAGGCAGTATAAAAAAGGGACTTAACTGTGCACAATGGAGGTAGGACGGGGGAGAACGGAGGAGAACAAAGAAAAAGGGAAGAAAAACACAAGAGATAAAAAAGTTAAAAAAAAAGTAATAAAATGAGTGAAAGATAAGAGGGAAAGCAAGAAACTTAGAGAGGAAAAAAGGAACCAAAAAGGGAAAACAGAGAGTGAGCAAGAGTGTGATAGTAGGCATGCACCAATAGGCTGTTCTTTTCTCTCCCTTTAAAAGCCTACTCTCTAGTGAGGATTAAGGAATTTATGGAAAAGCCATCTAGGCCCATTCTCTCAAAGTGGGCAATTTCTATGGCAGGACGTCCTAGTGAGATTGCCCACATTGAAAGGTGGTTCCCTTCTTGGACTTGACTCCGTTGAGAAATCAAGCACAACAGACTAACCATCATTCCTTTTATTTTATTGATCAAGCATTAATATTATTTCCTTTTCTTTTTATCATTGTTATTAACTCATTTCTAATGCATTTATATCATCGCATTATCTCCTCCTTTACTAAGATCATGATTTAGCTTTTTTTTTTTTTTTTTTTTTTTTTTTTTTTTCTGGCTGATAATAAACATATTCTTCTTATTATTGTCATATTACACTTGCCTGCCATAACTTTTTGTAATAGTTTCCTCCGCCATGGGCACGTGTCCAAGGTCTTAGCAAAGAGGTTCTAGCTTGTGCACAAACTGGCTCGAGGTGAGTTGCAATCAAGCCAGTCCTGACTCTTCTACCCAGAATCATTAGGCCGTAACGTGGTAGGAGACAGCCCAGCCTACAGTTGCAAAAGAGGCCTACCACAGTGTGCATATGGATGAAGCTTTTGTTGAAAACTTATTTACTTTTTTTTTTTTTTAGAGAGTTTCAACCTATAGCGTCCACTCCTGATAATAGCTCTTTATCATCAGACCAAGACACCAATCAGTTTTTTGGTGTAGGCGGGAATTGAACCCTAGATCTCTTATTTAACTATCAGAGACTTTACCAATTAAGCTAACTGGAACCCACAAAAACTCATTTACTTATATTGCAAAGTATAGCTATACTTTAAAAAAAGAATTGAGACTTTAGAAAGGTATAAATAAGTAAATGAACTAAATATTCAAAAGAAAAACACTAATACAAACTGACATGGTAGAGCTTTAAGACTAAAAATATAATGTTTTAGGTAAAAATATAGTTAGGAAAAATGTATAATGGACTTATATGAAAAGGTACTCAAAGTCATTGCAACAGTATATCTAATATTGAAAGGACAAAATTTAGGTTTAGTACCTTAGGTGCTGTTTCTTAATTTCACCTCTTAAGATTTAGTCATGTGGCTATTTAACTAAAAAATACACTTCCATCTCATAAGAAAAAATCCACATAGTAGAATCTTAAAAAGAGAACCTAAGGAATAGCATATAAGTACTGTACCTAAGTATTGCTCATATTGAAAATACTGTTGTGACAGACCTCCTAGGATAGTGTGCTATGATGTCCCACGCTACACTATTTTCACCATGTAGCTTACCTAATAAGCAGGTATTACAAACCATTAACCAATCAAACACAACTCAACCTTTCTATTGAAGCTTCTAACGACCTTGGAGGTGTGTCTATATATATAGATATATATATATATATATATATATATTGGTGAAGTTATATATATATATAAATATATATATATTGGTGAAGTTGAATTATTAAGGGACGAAAAGTATTAATTGGCTTTGTGTAATGTGTGGTTGACCACTTAAATAATAAAGCTCTATATATTATCTCTTTCTAAATTTTCTATATTTCTCCTTCTTATTATTATTAATTTTTTTTTACAACAAATACTTAAATTTGACAACCGCACATCAAATTTGCTTAGGTCAAGTCAAATAAGTTATATATAAAAACAAATCGGACTAAACTAGTTGCTATTTCTATTACTCTTACCCTTTTTTCATGCAAGTTTGGACGGTTTAATGAGTTCAGGTTTAGGTTATGTTTAGTAATTATTTTTGTTTTAAGTTTTCAAAAACTTGTTTTCATAAAAATAAAAATTAAAAGAATCGGGAAAAAAAATGTTTTATTGTGTTTTCAAAGTTAAAAACATTTTTGGTTAGTTTAAAACAATTAAGAGTGAGCATTTTATGGACCTATTAAATAAGTGATAAACCAATGTTGTGAATTTCACTATAGTATTTGTTCCAATTTGTCTATTAGAATGAAATATAGAGCTTGTTGATACTGTATTTTGTTTGATCATTATTAGCATGCCAAAATTCAAGCTTAAGCCCTAATTTTTTTTTTTTAAATTGTGTTTTTATGATAAGAAATTACATGAAAAAATTCTATTTGTCCCGATCTGATATTGGATAAACCATTTTAATGATCCAAGAGTTCAAAATCCCAAAATTGACCAACGTCAGCTAACCTGAACCAGAACTAGTCAAAACGTTGACTAAAGATCTGACTATCTGATCAAGAATTTTTTTTATCTTCTTAAAGATCATGAAATTACCTTTAAAAAAACAGTTTACAGACCAAAATTAGAGTTGAAAAGGATAAAATATCATAAAAATATCAAAATCCTAATTAAAAATAATATTTCATTCCAAGTCAAAATGCATATTTTAGGGCTTTTCCGTGCAATAAACTGTACAAATACAACCAAAACGGGTGCAAACGACCTAGATCGCATTAAAACATGATAGATTAGCTACTCTACAAAAAAAGGGCTTGATGATATCCCCTTCGAATTAGGAGGAATTAATTTTCTAAGAAAAGTGTTACATAAATTTTTATACTACGTCATCTCCTTTCTGGGTGTAATATCTCAGTGACTGTAACTCCAAATTGGATGAGGCCAGAACCTTTGGAAACTATACATCTAAAACTTTTCAAAAATGTCTAGTTTGAAGAAATCCGAACTCCTGAATACCTCCAAAAAGTAGCATGAAACTAGGTTGAAAAAGGGAAAAATCATAAAACTATGAAATGAATAATGGAGGAGTTTCTAAAAGAAACGATGAGATGGCAGTAGGATACCATTAAGGTGTGCACCTCAATTTTGTATAAATACACCCCTCCTCTGGCGGTCCTCTTGGAATTTTTGGGGAAAATTATATTTTATTCCCTAAATTATACTTCATTTTACACTTACACTCATAAACTATGAGAATGCACACTTTACCTAACACTTGCCCTCTTAAACTATGAGAGCGCTCACTTAACCGCTTAAACTATTACTCGTATAACACTTTACATCCCATCCCATGGGTAATAGTTTAGAGAAATAAGTGTGCATTCTTATAGTTTAGGAGGGTAAGTATAAAATGGGTCACAATTTAAGGGGGTAAGGTGTAGTTTCCCCAAATTTTCATACACAAAAATTCCCTACCTTATCCAACCTCTCTAGGATTCTCACTAGGCATATTTTCCCTCTCTAGAATAGATACCAAACCCATAAATTCCAGCCCCTTTTTTCTCCCAAAAACCCATAAGTAAGCCTCCAAAGTTCTTTGCTAGAGCTAGGGTAGTGTAGCTACTACTCTATTCCCTTTTCTCTTTCCATTTTTTTTGCATATACATTCCTTTTACGTCTTCTTTTGTATATACATTCTAAATCTACAAAGTTCATTTATTTTATATTCTCTTTTATTATTCTAGATCTTTAATACATTCTCTTTAATTCCCTTGCTCTTTACAATTATGTCATTTACTTTCCTTGCTCTTTACATTCATGTCATTTATTTTCCTTGCTATTCACTTTTCAAATCATTTACTTTTCTTGTCGTTTAAATTATTATCTTTATTTTCGTGCTAAAAAAAATTATTATCTTTATTTTCTTGTTTGAAGGTAGTGTTTTCCTTTATACGTGTTCATGGGTATATGCTAACTGTGAAGGTTTCTACCTTTTGCACATAGACATATAAATCCCACAGATTTAAAGGAAAAACTAACCTTACATCTTGGTGAATTTTTATATTCTAAATCAATATGGTGAGCGGTGGCTTATCTTTCCCTATATTTTAATTAAAAAATAGTAGTAGTAGTATATATATAGTACTAATTTAAGCAATTTCATTCAATAAAATTACATTTTTTCTCCTTAACAATATCATTGATCATTTTAAGAGAAATGCTACAACTAAAAAACCTTTTACAACATTTTTTAAAACTATTGAGGTAGCAAATTCTTACTGGTTTGTATTTGGGCCTAACAATTACATCACTTTTTTTACTTACTGATAACCACTCATCACAAAACAATTTGGAAAATGGTTTGTAGATCTAGTATTTTCCTTATTTTAAAGGCCATAAATAAATTTATAGATCTAAAATCTAAAAATATATACAAGCCCAAAAAAATTAGCCTAAGAACAAAAATTACCGATAGCGAAGCTAAAAAAAAAAATTACGACCAATCAACCAATTTTATAAATAAAAATAAAAATAAAAATAAAAACTTGGCCATTTAAAAAATTTTAAACAAAATAATTTTTTCCTTACCTACAAAAGACGCACTCTACACACACAAACAAAAATAATTAAAGAAAACCCTTGCTAGTTAAGTAGCAAAGCCAAAAGTCAAAGCCACCACACACAGCCAACAACAAAGCCGTCTCCCCTAACTCCAAGTCTTGGCTCCGTCCCTGTTTGTGCACCACCATTTTGGTTTACTATGAGTATAAAGATTTAATTAAGATTGGTCTTCCTAGTCTAACCCTATACTAGGCGTTTGATTTGCTGTGATATGTCCTTGATGTGATACACATTACGATGATATGTCATTGAAGTTTTTGGTTTATTTTCTTTTTTCTAACATTACAATAATTTAAAACTATAAAATATATCACATCATCTTAATCTCATCACCTTCCTAAACAATGTAATGTTGTATTCTTATATTGAGATTACATTAATATAATATTACAATAACATAATATTACGGCGTAATATAACATCATAGCAAACTAGACGCCCCCTAAATCAATATGATGGGTGAAGGTTTATCCTTGTGCACCACTATATTTGATTTGCTATGTGTATAGATGTTTATTCAAGGAAGACTTATAAATATATATATATATATATATATATATGAGTTAGGTTTGAGTTACACCTTATGTAACTCTAAGTAGTGTTACACCATCCAATAACTTGTTATATAATTCGTATTTTAAGAATCCCACCGTTGAATTACATGTTCTATATGTGCTTAACAAGCATGCCAATTGGATGTTATTTACCATGTGATCCATAAACTCATCTTTTATGTAATATTTTAAATTACAAAAACTTGAATTTAAACAATTGATTGATGACATGACTATTGATCTTTGATCACCGTAAAATTTTGCAAGCATGGAGAGTATATGAATATAATGTAATCCTATGGTAGATTTCTCAAAATTTGCATCTAATAATAAGTTATTAAGTGTTGTGATATCGTTTAGAGTTACACTAGGTGTAACTTGAACCCAACTCTCTTTCTCTATATATATATATGAAATTTACGGATTTTCTTGCCATCCACGAGGACCCCAACGTAAAGCTAGAAAAACCCAATTCAAAACCAATGTCCAAAAAAAAAAAAAAAAAAGATAGAAAGAAATGAGTGAGAGAGAAAGACCATTACAAATATTCTTGAAAAAAACAAACAAACAAACAAACAAACGAGAAGTACTCAAAAAGTTAAAATCAAATTATAGTGGTCACAAGAATGCATAGTCACACCCTTTCTGCTAAAGTCTGTTATAGCTGGATTTGAGGTTAGCTGAGCATCCTTAGGAATGGAATGGATTAGAGAAGTTAGGGAAGAGATGAGGAAGAAATAGTTTGTTCTTATTGCCTGAAGATTCAATACAGTCAATAGCTATTTATACAAGTCTACAAGGCTTACTGCACCACTAACTAACTACTGCCAGCTATAGTAACTAACTCTACCAGTTGTTCACCCCATACTAGCTAACTAACTGCCATACAACTGTAATACCAGCTACTCATGATCAAACTGAATCAATCTTCCTAATTACAATAATCATGATCAAACTTAGCTGGGCTCCTAACAATTACCCCTCCTTTAAAGCACCTTGCCCACAAGATGAGGGAATTGTTGCTGAAGCTGATACAGATTCTCCCAAGTAGCATTATCTTTAGTTCCTCCCTGCCATTGGATGAGCACTTGTGTGATAGTTCTATTTCTGAGCTAATGGGACCTCTCTTGCAGAACAGCAACTGGCCCTGGATTAAGAATACCTTCTGAGTTCATTGCTGGAAGAGTAGAACATGGTGTCACCTGCTGTCCAAGCTTAGCCTTAAGGCATGAAACATGAAATACAGGATGAATTTGAGAGCCAGGAGGTAGATCTAGCTTGTAGGCAACTGCCCCTATCTTCTGTAGCACTTGGAATGGATCATAAAACCTTGGAGACAGCTTATTAAAGGTCTTATGGGAAATGGACTTTTGCCTATAAGGCTGTAATCTCAAGTACACCCAATCCCCAACCGAGAATGAACTTTCTGACCTGTGCTTATCAGCATGAAACTTCATTCTTTCCTGAGCACTGACAAGATTGGACCTGAGTAAGGAGAATAGTTTCAGTCTAGACTTCAATTGAGCATCTACAGCCTCAACTTTAGTTGTGCCAGGTATATAATCAAGCAGTCTTGGAGGTGGGTAGCCATATAAGGCTTCAAAGGGAGTGAGTTTAGTAGCAGTATGGAAATTGGTATTAAACCAATATTCTGCTAATGGAAGCCACTCCACCCAGCTATGAGGCTTGTCAGCTGCATAAGTCCTAAGATGGTGCTCTAAGCTTTTATTCACCACTTCAGTTTGGCCATCTGTTTGAGGATGATAAGTAGAGGACATGGCCAATTTCACTCCTTGCAACTTCATCAATGCAGTCCAGAAATGTGAAGTGAAAATTGGATCTCTATCACTCACAATTGAAGAAGGCATTCCATGAAGCTTGAAGACAAACTACATGTATAAGGCTGCTACCTTTGAGGTTGTATAAGGATGTGTTAGTGGAATGAAATGTACATATTTAGAGAACCTATCTACCACTACCAAAATGACATCCTTCTGCTGAGATTTAGGTAAACCCTCCACAAAGTCCATGCTAATGTCAAGCCATGGTCTTGCTGGAATAGGTAAGGGCTACAGTAAACCAGCTGATTTACAAGTCTCAGTCTTATCCTTTTGGTAAGTATCACACTCTTGAATGTGCTTCTTCAAATCTTTCTTCATTCCTGGGCAGTAGAAGTTTTGTTGGAGTCTGTGTAAGGACTTCAAGTATCCCAAATGTCCCCCTAAGGGTCCATTATGGATCTGCTGCAACACAGTGGTTTTAAGGTCACCTTGAGATCCCAAATAGAGCCTTCCTTTGTACAACAAAAAGCCATTTTGCAAAGAGAAGCCTTTGGAAGCTTGTTTCCCTTCTTGTAATGACTGAAGTAATCCTTGCACCACCTGATCAGATTCATAACTAGCTTTCAAATCTGCAAGCCATGTAGGAGTAGGAAAGGAAATGATACAACAAGTGCTCATTGGCCCAAAACATGTATCATCAGCAACCTGTAATAAGCTAGCATCTTCTTCGAAAGTGTCTATGTCCCTCCTAGACAAAGCACCTACCACCTTGTTCTCCTTGCCCTTCTTATATTCCACTATGAAATCATAGCCCAGCAACTTGGTGATCCATCTCTGTTGTGTTGGTGTACCAATTCTTTGCTCCAGCAAGTACTTCAAACTTTATTGGTCAGTCTTAATGTTGAAAGTTTTGCCCTATAGATAAGTCCTCCATTTCCTGACTGCAGTCACCAAGGCTAGCAATTCTTTTTCGTAAGTAGATAAAGAAAGACTTCTACCCTTCAAGGCTTGACTATGAAAGGCAATGGGTCTCTGATCTTGCATTAGGATAGCACCTAAGCCTTGGCCAGAAGCATCACATTCAATGGTAAATGGCTTGTTAAAATCTAGTAAAGCCAGCACTGGAGGATTGGAGACAGCTAACTTGAGTTGAACAAAAGAGTGTTCAGCCTCTTCAGACCATGAAAAAGAATCTTTCTTCAGCAAGGCTATTAATGGAGCTGCAATTTGGCCATAACCCTGTACAAACTTCCCATAATACCCAATGAGACCAAGAAATCCCCTCAAGGCCTTAACATCAATAGGGGTAGGCCATTGCTGCATGGCAGTAGTCTTTTTAGGTTCAGCCTTCACACCTTCACCAGAAATAAGATGTCCAAGGTATTCTACCTCCATACAAGCAAACATACATTTGGATTTCTTTGCATGCAAATGATGTTTAGCTAATGTACTCAAAAGAATTCTAAGGTGGTTAACATGATCAGCCAAAGACTGACTGTACACCAAAATGTCATCAAAAAAGACAAGTACAAACCTCCTAAGATATGGCTTAGAGATATCATTCATCAAGGACTGAAAAGTAGAAGGGGCATTAGTCAAGCCAAAGGGCATGACCAAGAACTCATAATGCCCTTCATGAGTCCTAAAAAGCTGTCTTAGGAATGTCTTCCGCCATCATTCTAATTTGGTAATAACCAGACCTTAAGTTCAATTTAGAAAAAAGACAAGCACCATGGAGTTCATCTAACAAATTATATATGACAGGTATTAGGTATTTATCTTTAATTGTCTCATGATTAAGTGCTCTATAGTCTATGCACATTCGCCGAGAGCCATCTGCTTTCCTAACTAACAAAACAGGAGATGCAAAACGACTTTGGCTATTCCTGATTAAACCAACCTTCAGTAATTCCTTGACAATCTTTTATATTTCAGTTTTTTGGTAGTATGGATACCTATAGGGTCTCTGACAGATGGGTTGTGCTCCATTCTTCAAGTTGATCTAGTGCTCATGCCCTCTTAAGGGAGGTAATCCAACTGGTGTATCAAAAACTCCACTGAATTCCTACAACAGGGCTTCAATCTCTGCTAGATAAACACTCTGTTGGGCACCTGCAGTAGGCCCTTGCATTGCAATGTGAACTAACAATCTCTTCTTGAGTGGTTCTTTTAAGAAATTGTCACCATCTTGTAAATTGGAACCTGTAGCCTTCATACCTTGTAACAGAACTTGATGACCACAGTACATAAAGGACATAGTTAAGAGCTTAAAGTCCCAACTAATAACCCCAAGAGTACTGAGCCATTGTGTGCCTAAGACCAAATCACAGCCACCCAAAGACAGGACATGCAATTGAACATAAAAATTTTAGCCTTGTATCACTACTAAAACATCACTACAAAGACCATGAGTTTGGATAATGGTTCCATTAGCTACTTTTACATCAAGAACTTGAGTAGTATCAATAGGAACGTGCAATTTAGAATGCAAGGACACATCAATGAAATTGTGGGTACTTCCAGAGTCTAAACGAATTACTAACCCTTATTTTTCTATTCTGCCTTTAACCTTCATGGTTCTTGGAGTAGGATTGCCTATAAGAGCATACAAGGTATTTCTGCTTCCTCTACACGACTATCCTGTAAAACTGCTTCTGCTTCTAACTCACCATTTAATTCTGTAATCTGAACCCCTTGGTTAAATTCTGGACCAAAATCTAACCCTTCCAACAAAAACAGCTTAGCCCCCTTACACTTATGATTTTGAGACCATTTATCATCACAGTTGTAACATAGCCCTTTCTTCCTTCTTTCTTCCACTTGAGCAGGAGAAAGCCTCTTAATTGGTAGCTTGATCTTGGTTTCATTGCCAGTAGTCAATTTAGGGGCCCCAAGAATAGAAGGTTTGATTTGTTCTTGAACATTCTTGGAATTCTTCTTGTTTGCTAACAAATATTCTTCTTGAATCTTAACCAACCCAAAAGCTGCATTTAAGGTAGATGGATTCAACATCTTCACTGGCAGCTTGATGTCATCCTTTAATCCACTTAGAAAACAACTGAGCTTGTGCCTTGGAGACAATTCCCTGATTCTATTGGATAAGGCCTCAAATTCTGACTTGTAAGCAACTACTGTTGTTGATTGCCTCAATCTTGTTAAAGCTTCCATTGGATCGTCATAAGTTGTAGTCCCAAACCTGATTTGTAGTGCTTCAACCAAGGTTTCCCAATCTTCAAACAACCCAGTGTCTTCACCTTCTTGAAACCACACTAATGCCTCCCCATCCATATGGAATGAAGCTAGTAACAATTACTCATTGAGAGGAGTGTTGTAATGCTTGAAATATTGATTGGCTTTATAAACCCACCCAGTAGGCTACTCTCTTGAAAATCGTGGAAATTCCAATCTCAAGGGTTTGGAGATAGCAAGAACTGTTGAAGTGTTTGATTGAAATTCATGGTTTCTTGTGGTCTATTGCCTAGTTGCTTCTAAAGAATTCATCTTTTGCAAGATTGCACTGAGTTGCTGATTCATTTCATTTAGCGTGCGAGTATGGATGCTGGTGATCTTGTGGATTTCCTTAATATTTTTGGCTTGGTGATCTGAGGTTGTGCGAAGAGAAGCAATGGACTCATTGAGGATAGCATGGGATTGTGTTTCTACCATTTGACTTGCAGGATGATCATGCTCTGATACCAATTGCTAAAGTCTGTTATAGCTGGATTCGAGGTCAGCTGGCCTCCTTAGGAATGGAATGGATTAGAGAAGTTAGGGAAGAGATGAGGAAGAAATAGTTTGTTCTTATTGCCTGAAGATTCAATACAATCAATAGCTTTTTTTTTTTTTTTTTGATAGGTAATAAGACTTTTATTGAAAAAAAATTGAACATCATGTTCACGATGGTGAATACTTTGAACAATGAAACAAATACAAGAAGATCAAGAGCTAAAAGAAATAGAAACTAAAAAAATCAGCTACAGCAGTACAATTCGTACACCCCCAAATACGAGCCCAAAGAAACAGAGTACAAAAAATTAAACATTTTAGATGTTCCAAAGTTCTCTTGTCTTCAAAAATGCGGGCATTACGTTCCTGCCAGACTAACCACATTAAACATGCCGGGACCATGTTCCAAATGATTGAAAGATGCTTTCCAAACTAGTTTCTCCAAATAAAGAAAAAAGATTTCACTGACCTTGGCATTACCTATTGAATCCCAAACACTGCAAAAACTTCACACCATAAGGCATGAGAGAACTTACAATGAAGAAGAAGGTGGTCCACTGATTCCCCATCACAACAACACAAGCAACACCTATTAACCAAAAACTGACCTTTCTTAATAAGGTTGTCAATAGTGAGTATCCCATCATTAGCTGCTGTCCATAAGAAGAAAGACACCCGTTTAGGCACCTTAGTACGCCATATACACTCCCATGGGAAGGCATCAGTGGTAGGACTAGATAATAGCTTATAAAAAGAGCGCACATCAAAAACACCAGATGTAGTCAATCTTCAGACCAGCTAATCATCCCCTTCACCCCTCGGCATAGAGGAATAAATAAACTCAAAGAATGAGTAGACAATGGTTGCTTGCCAATCTTAAGGACCATGATGGAACAATAAATTCCAACTCCTACCTCCTTCTGAATTTGATACAACCAAGTCAGAGACCCATGCTTCTTTAGAAACAGAACAATCATACATGGAAGGGAAGAGTTCCTTCAAAGGAGTAGGCCCACACCATGGGTCATGCCAAAAACTAACACGGCTACCCTCCCCCACGTTAAACAAAATCTGGCTAAAGAACTTCTTCGTTCCTTCTTTAATACTCCTCCACATCCCACACCCGTGAGCACCTCTCACCCCTCTAGTGCACCAACCTCCTCTTGCCTCTCTATATTTGTCTGCTATAACCTGACGCCATAATCTATGATTTTCTTTCCCAAACCACCACAACCACTTCCCAAGCAAAGCCTTGTTAAACAGCTCAACTCTCCGGATTCCCAAACCACCACATTCAACTGGCAAGCATACCTTATCCCAAGCAACTAAAGAATATTTAAAAACATCCTCTGAGGCCCCCCAAAGGAAATTCCTCTGAATTCTTTCAATTCTTGCAGCCATAGCTTGAGGGATAGTAAACAACGATAAAAAGTAGGTGGAAGACTCGATAGGGTACTTTTTAACAAAATAAGCCTACCTCTTTTCGACAGATACAACATTTTCCATCCAGCCAACCGTTTCTCCATTTTTTCAATAATAGGATTCCAAATTGATGAATCCTTATAGTGTGCCCCAAGAGGCACGCCCAAATATCTCATAGGCAGAGTGCCCACCTTGCAGCAAAGGATACGAGCCAAACCATTCAAATCCCCAACATTGCCAACAGGAACAATCTCACTCTTGCCTACATTAACTTTCAGGCCTGTAATAGCTTCAAAGAAGATCAGCACCATCCGCACGTATAATAACTGGTCCCTAGAAGCATCACAAAACAATATAGTATCATCAGCAAAAAGAAGGTGAGAAATATGGATACCCTCATGTCTATGGGACCCCGCTTTAAATCCACAAAGAAAACCACCATTTTCTGTCCTCTTCAACAGTCTACTTAACACTTCCATAATCATAAGAAATAAAAGTGAAGACAAAGGATCCCCTTGGCGAAGACCACGAGAACTACCAAAAAAACCTACAGGAGATCCATTAACCAGAACAGAGAATTTAACTGTAGAGATGCACGCCTTAATCCACCTACTCCACCTTGCCCCAAAGCCCATCCTTTCCATAAGGTAAAATAGTGCATTCCAGTTCACATGATCATAAGCCTTCTCAATATCCAGCTTTATTATAACACTAGGAATACCACTCTTCAACCTGCTGTCTAAGCATTCATTAGCAATAAGAACCGAATCAAGGATTTGTCTCCCTCCTACAAAAGAATTTTGAGAGTCGGATATCAATTTATCCAAAACTCCTCGAAGCCTATGAGCCAACACCTTAGCCAACAATTTATAAAGGCTGCCCACAAGACTAATAGGGAGAAAGTCTTTGATATTTACTGCATTAGTCTTCTTGGGGATCAAACAAAGAAACGTGGCATTAAGAGATTTCTCAAAAACACACTGCCTGTGAAAATCTTTGAAGAAAGCCAATATATCCCCTTCTAAAACACTCCAGCATTTCTGAAAGAACGCCATAGTAAACCCATCTGGCCCAAGGGCCTTATCGCCTTCCACCTCCTTAAGAGCCTCAATAATCTCCTCATTCTCAAACTCTCTCCCCAATATAGACCTCTCAATTTCGTCTAGACAAGCGAACTCTAACCCATCAATAGTAGGTCTCCAAGTTTCCGGTTCCTGATATAATCTCTTGTAAAAATCCACCACCTGATCTGTAACATCTGACTCCTCCTTAAAGAGAACGCCATCCACCTCCACACCCCTAATCTGATTGGTTCGCCTATGGGAATTGGCAATTCTATGAAAGAACCATGTGTTGTTATCACCTTCTTTGATAAAAAGAGCCTTGGACTTCTGCCTCCAAGAAATCTCTTCCAAGGAAGCCAGAAAATCTATATCTGATTTAACCACCAACCTTCTAGCCCTATCCTCTTGAGTCAACACCTGCATCTCTTCTCTCATGTCAATGTCTAAGAGCTCGGTCAAAAGACTCTTTTTCCTAAAAGCTACATCTCCAAAAACATGCTTGTTCCAATGTTTCAAATCCCTTTTAAGGGCTTTCAACTTACAAGCTAGAACGTAACTTGGAGGTCCTATGAAATGATAACCATTCCACCAATGACGAACCTTATCCACAAAACCCTCCACCTTTAACCACATATTTTCAAATCTAAAAGGGCTCTTCCCCTTCGACATACCACCTGCCTCCACTAGCAAAGGACAATGATCCGACACCACCCTAGGGAGAGTTCTTTGAGTCACATCTAAGAAATGCTCTTCCCAATCTGCTGTCATCAAAACTCTATCAAGTCTGGACATAGAAGGACTATCAGAGTCTCGAAACCAAGTATATTCACCTCCTACCAAAGGCAAATCAATTAGCGAATGTTTAGCAATGAAATCCGAGAATTTAAACATAACTGGACTAAAAGAGATACAACCAAATCTCTCAGTCAGGTAACGGATAACATTGAAATCTCCCAACAAGCACCAAGCCCCAGCCCACCGTGATCTCACTAAGTCTAATTCTGCCCACATAGCATCCCTAAGACTTCTATCAGTCAATCCATACACCCCTGAACAAATCCATTCAAAGCCATCTGACATACCCTTCAACACAACAGAAATTGAAAAACTTCCAACCACTAAATCTACTCTCTCAAAAACCCTTCTATCCCACATCAGAATGACACCCCCAGCTGTATGTATAGCGTCTAAGGCCCCCCAGTCTACAAAAGGGCTACCCTAGAGACTTTTAACCAAGCTAGAGCTAGTGCTGTCTAGTTCAGATTCTTGAACACATACGATATCACACTTCCATTCCCGTAAAAGATTCTTCACAACATCTCTCTTATGAGGATTATTCAAACCCCTCACATTCCATGACAGCATTTTTAAATTCATTTACCAACAGACAAACCCAAACTAGAGGATTTCAAACTGCCTCTAGAATTTCTACCAGAATGCCCATCGTAATTAATAGATGAAAACAAATTTCTTAACTCCCTCATCCCCTTTTGTTTTGAATTGCTTACCCGACGAGTAGTAACAGCAGTTGCTTACTGCTCCCAAACCCTCTCAAGTTTTTGAAAAAAATCAATACACTGTCTCTCACAACAATCAATTGGGAAACCCACATAAGTACTAAAATCTCTAATCATCCTACTCACCCATTCTGAAGGCTCCAAAACCTCTTCCACTGAAACCCCATCCGAACCATCTTCCATAGAGACGAGATCAAGAGAACCATTTGGGTCCCACAGAGCCAAAGGTATAATGACCTCAGGGTTAACAGCCTCCTCACCCTTACTCGAAGGCAAAGAAGCATCCCAAATCAGTCTAGGAACCTCAGAGTCAGCCAAACCACAACCCACCTTAAAAATAGGAAAATTCAAGTCCGAACCCACCCTCACTTGGCTCTAAACCTGAACTGGACACCCAGAATTTTCAACAGTTGTCGAGCGAGCTCCAAGAACTGTATCGGCAACCAAAAACCCAGCCCCTTGGTCCACGATTTGATCAGCGACAACAGGGGAGTGTGCCGGTTCTCTATCGACACTCAAGCCTGCCTCCACAACAATGCTGTGATCATCTAAACCCGAAACACGATAGTCGGGCTTCGTATCGGTCACGAGTGGGTCGCTCAGTCTCTCGCCGGAGCTCTGGAACTCCCCTGACTCTTCCTTGTGAGTCGGTTCCTCATCGGACTTCATATCGACTACAGAGGAGCCACCCAGTCCCTCGCCGGAGCTTGGGATCTCCCCTTCCTTGTCCTCGTGTGTTCTCGATCCTTCCCCAATCACCCACTCAGAAATTTGCAAGTCATCGGACCCATCACTTATACGGATATGTCTTGAAATGTCAAATGAGGGCTGGCCCGACCCATTCTCACAATTGGGTTGGTGGGCTTGAGCAGGTCGACTTACAATGGGCTGTAATTTACCCTAAGAAACATTCCGCTTACCCTCACCCATGAAGTCAATAGATATATTTAAATAAAAGTGGGCCTAGGTCCATTTTAAATGACTTGCACGGACAGGCCTACCAGCTGTTGACACACTAGCAGAGATTATCTTTTTGGAAACATCAAATCCCCCCAAAAACTCAAACTGATTACACTGACCAGTTATATTTGGAAGATGCTTCACAAAACGTAAATTACTCCCTTTATTTTCATGGCCATTTAATTTTTTCCAAACTTGGGGTTTTTGCATGTCAATTGCTTTTTCAAACTCTCCGCCTCTGGCCACCACCTTTTCCACCGGTCTAGCATTCGTCTTCCCCAAAAAATAGTCACGTAATCTTCTTCCAAACAAAGTCCAACCACCTATCTTGGTCCCCTCTGGAACTTGTAGGCAACCCCTTCTTGCACCATTGTGGTATTCAGAGATTTCCACAAATAAGCTACCCTTGTTAAATCTACTGGCAAACTCCAAAAGTTTAGAATTCTCACGTAAACGTTTGAAAAAAGGTTGTTTTCGAAAGTTCCACTGATCTAGGTCTGCCAAACAAGCAATAATCCGCCCACCCTAATGGAGCCATGGAACTTACCTCGTCGTTCATGAATAGCATAGGAATCTATCCTACCACCATCAAAAGCTAAAGAAAAAACCTTTTAATCAATACGAAAGACAGCTGAAATCCTTTCTAACCCCCCTGACTGTGGTTTAGGCTTGGGCTGTTGAGGTTTAGGTGGTTGTGTGGGAGTAACGGTGGGCTTGGGTTGGAAGGTTGAGGGATGTGAAACGTTAGGTGGCTGTGTGGGAGTAACGGTGGGCTTGGGTTGTAAGGTTAAGGGATGTGAAACGTTATCAGTATGGGAAGCTATGGGTACAGGTATCAAGGGGGGTGGTGGTGGTCATTGGCCAAAGGTCGGCCAAAAAAATTGTGGTGGTGTGAAAAAAGGTAAAGGGGGGTGATAAGGGTTGTAAGGATGGCACGTTGGTAGGGATGGTGGTGGTAGTGAAGGTGTATATGGATGCCTAAGTTGGACAGGTTGTGGTGGAGGGGGTTGTGGATATGGTGGTGGTGGTATAAGGGTGGGGTAAGGTGGTGGAGAGGTCATGGTAGAAGTTTTGAAGACCAAGCCCCTAATAATATAGATTAGTTGGAGAATCCCTTATGCATAACATTCCCAATAGCTATTTATACAAGTCTACAAGGCTTACTGCACCATTAACTAACTACTGCCAACTGTAGTAACTAATTATGCCAGCTAGGGCTGTCCACGGGTCGGGCCAGGTCGGTTTTAGGCCCACCCCCGGCTCGACCTGCCAGTGTCGGGTAGAGGGCAGAGGAACCTGGAACCAACCGCCGAAAAAATCGATCGATTTGATTTCGGGTGAGGGTGAGCGTCGATCGGATCGGTCGGTTGTCGGAGTAAAAAAAATCATCGAAATTTGAAAAAAAAAAAAAATAGTCGCCAGAATCTGAAAAATCTTGCTAGGATCTGGAAAATCATGCCGGAATCTGGAAAATCTCGCCGGTATCTTCATTTTTTTTCGCTGGAATCTGAAATTTTTCACTAAAAATTGCTGGAATTGGCCGGATCTGGCTAAATCCCACTAGATCTAGCTGGATCTGGTCAAGATCTCACCAAATTTGGTCGAGATCTCGCTGGATCTGGTTTGATTTTGCAGGATTTGGCCAAATTTTTTATACAACTCTGGTCGGGTTCGGGTTGCTCGGGTTTTGGAGAAGCAAACCCGCCACTCGACCTGCCGATGTAAGTTCTTGAGAACGGAAACTCGCCGCCGACCAACTGGACCTTCAGTTCGGGTTGGAATCGGGTTGACGTCGGGCAGTTTGGCCGGGTTGTCGGGCTCCAGTCGGGTCTGGACAGCCCTAATGCCAGCTGTCCACCCCATACTAGCTAACTAACTGCCATACAACTATAATACCAGCTACTCATGATCAAACTGAATCAATCTTCCTAATTACAATAATCATGATCAAACTTAGCTGGGCTCCTAACACTTTCTTTGAAGAAACCCACTTGATGAACCCTCAATCAAAAGCTTGGATAAACAATCTCAACCCTACATGTACCCTTTTTCTCTTAGAAATCTTGTCCACCCGCCAACCATTGTTATCAAACGCATCAACCTCATCAAGTAGAGAAAACTCAATAGCCAAATAATTAGATGGTATGGGACTGACCTTGTCCGTACCAACATCTCAATTAGTGAATAAGAAACATAGCTGAAAGGGTTCACGCCCACCAAAACAAGCTATTTGATACAGTGGAAACACATCAGCCTCTATTAAAACTGATTACACCACCTTCGATAGTCTTGTCAATGCCATTGTCACTGCTCCAAGATCATTTAACTTCTCGATCCTTCTCTCTACAAGCTCTACTTCTTCACCTCAGTCCACCTCCCTTTTTTTGATGTCATTTGGAAGAAACACGAGGGTTGGTTGTCTGCATCATCCACACCAAGGCCCTCTTTGGCTCTACCCAAACCTGGCCATCCTAGGGCACGACTACTTCAATGAGATCACCATGTACTAGGGGTGTAATCAATTCGGTTTGGTCAGTGTTGAATGCAATTTTTGCACCAAACCGAAAATTTTGGTTTTAATTTTTAAGCACCGAAACCGATTTGTAAGGAAGGGACACCGAACCGACCGATTGCATTCGGTTTTGGTTTCATTCGGTCGGGTTTCAGTGTTTGGGATGTGAGAAACAAAAGCAATTAAAAAAAAAATCATCAAACAGAGATATAATTGAAACACAATCGTAGTACAACAACTAACAAGAAAAGCAAAACCAACACAGACCCTGTTTTCAACACAAAATATAGAGCAACACAGCCAAAAACATAAAACACAAACTAAGATTAAGATACCATCTACAACAAAAGGTAGCAACTACAGAGTTTCTTTAAAACAAAATCAAGAAGACATACCCATAGCAAGCAACCAAGAGAGAGAATCGGTGCCAGAAGAAACAAAGTCAAGAAGACATACCCATAGCAAAAAACAAAGAGAGAGAATCGATGTTGGAAGAAATGAGAAAAATAAGATCACGGTATGTGGATATCAAAAAAAGAAAAAGATGCAAGGTATGTGTTTGTGAGAGGGAGAGAAAATTGGGGAAGGGCGGCTGGAATGAGGGTTGTAGACTATTAGGGTTATAAGTTTATAACTTATAAGATGCTAGGGTTTGAAAAAAATTTAAAAACTCAGAAATGGTAGCATGAAGGATCGAACTTATGATTAAGAGGCTGGAAACACGCGTGTCATTTCACTAAGCTATTCACTCTATTATGTTTTAAACTTACATAAATAAATATATATATATATCGGTCGGTTCGATTGGTTTTGGGGTGAAAAAATCCAGCACCAAAACCGGAACTGAAATATTTTGGTTTCAAGAAATCCAAACTGTACTGAAACCGAGCTAAAAAATTGGACTCAGTTCGGTCTGTTTCGGTCGATTTTTTGGTTTTTTGCACACCCCTACCATGTATTGCGACTTTTGGGGGAATAACATTGTTTGTGTGGAGAGAGAGAGAGAGTTTACAAATATTTATTATCTAGTTTAATAAAGAGTATATCATTGTGGCTTAAATAGAATTCAAAATGACATTTATGAAAAATAAAAATAAAAATAAAAAATTTACAAATGATGATTAAAGCCACCTTGACCAAGAACCAAAGCCTTGAAAACTATGTTTGTATATGATGCCTTAATACAAACAGAAAATTATGATGAGAAGAAATATTACACCTTTGTGATATTGCAATAATTATCTTATACGTTCTCTTCTTATAGTGTAAACCCCATAACCATAGTTATTAAATCCAAACCGACCCGGCTAGTCAAAGTGGAAACCTGGTGACCTAGCACCTAGATTGGTTTAGGTATTTAAATGGACCGTTTCTACGTATGACCCAATCGAATCCAATCAAACCTGGTGAGTTTGTGGCGACCTGAGTAACCCAGATTAGTTTATATAACCCAATTAGGTTTGTAAAATTAGTAAAATTACATCTATAGGTCCACTTAATTGACTTCTTCAATGTTTAATGTGTTATAATATGGTAATTTAAAAAGGAGAAAGCCTAAAGAATTAAAAAAAGTGCACTTCACTATCTGTCTACCTACCTCCAAGACTCTCATCTTATCAAAAGACTACTATATTATTATGAAACCTTGATTTTAAATTATAATTATATTTAATTTAGACATATGCCTATTTTTTTTAATTTATATATTTATGTTCTGATTTCTTAGACTTATGTTTATATATATATATATATATATGTATATTTTAATTATTTGACCTTGCAGTGTGACCAGTAACACCCTGGTTGAACCAGTGTCCTAGTAACCTGACTCATAGACGGGTAAATGTCTGAGCCAAGTTTAATAACTATGCCCATAACTGTGTGGGATCACATGATCTGAGGAGAAAGCATATATCAGATGCATGGGATACATTTTGTCCAATTCCATCACCAAAGAAAGTCAAGTCCTTTAGAAGGTGGTCTTCCCCCAACAACACAATATTGTTTCTGATTAAGAACTATTCAGTAGCCATCTTTTTGCACCTATTTCATTGTTTGTGACATGATGCTTTTGGCAATTACAAGGATCATATTGTTATCTGGTTCCATCAGGAATTCTTCCAAATGGGGGCATCATAGACTTGTTTTGGTAGAGTATTCTCAGAAATAATATTCTTAAAAACAGAATATAATCTGAAAAGACTTCACTATCTTGTGGAATAAACAACCAATGATGGACATCTCAAGAAAGAGAAGAAAAATAAAGTTGAGATGAGAGAGAGAAAGAGTACTTATGAAATGTAGATTACAAAGGGCAATACCAATTTATATGCATTATAAGTATTATAGTTATGAATTATGAAATACATTTGGAAGTGAAACAAGATGAGTTCTAAGGAGAAATGTATATGTGGACATGGTCAATGTAGGCTGTATCACCATTCTGAACAACATGCTAAAAATGCATACTAATAAGCTGATGAAAGGTGCCTGAACTGTGAAAACTTGCACTCTACCTTGAAACCACTTCAAACAAATTAGGGGTTTGAAGCTTCATAGCGTGTGAAAAGCAAATGGAGGAACCACCACAAACTGAACTACTGGCCTGCATGCTGGTAAACCCCCAAACATTTTGTGACGGCCTCATTAGCCTTCTGTGTTTCTGCCCTTTCCTCTCTTTTTTTCTTCTCCCTGAAAGCCAAAATCATTGCAAAGAAATACTAAGGTTTATTCACCAAAAAGTAAGTATATGATTCCCTAAGCACAACAATACAGCATAAATTAATTCTTTTGTTAGTGACTAGTATGGACCTAAGACCAACCCCAACCCCAACCCCCCCCCCCCCCCCCCACCCCAACTCAACCATTTGCAACCTGAAGAAAGGGCAAGAGGCAAAACCAAAATGGAACAAACAAAAAGTTTGCACTCAAAAAAAGGCCCCAGTAATATAAGGACTTGAATTTCAAAATCCAACTTGTGGTGTCATGTAATGTAACTATAAAGGACTTTCTACCAGATTTTGGAAATTCAATCAACCTCACGCCTAAAGTATGATTGCAATTGGATCTACCTTGCTTTATGCTGGGACAACATTTGGAAATTCTGATCCTTGTAAAAGGTTCATAACATAACACTGTTCAATTTTCCAGTTTTGTTAATTTATGAATTCAAAGACTTTTATCCAATCTGGACGTAGGTATAGTTATCATGCTCAAGTACCAAGAGAAGTACCTAGTCATGTGTACTTTGCGGCAAAGAAAAAGAAATTCTCTCCATTCTCATCTCTGTCTCTGTTTCCACACAGGTTCCTTTCTGTTTACTTTTTATATTCTCTCTCTCTCTCTCTCTCTTTATATACCTAAACATCATTCATTGTTAAAACTTAATATCAACATATATATCCATTTTTGTGGCAACTCCCAACTCTCTGCAGATCTTATATTTTGTCAAAAAAAAAAGAGAAAAGGTATGTATGTCTTTTTATGTTTAACAACCTTAATTGTCTCTTCTCTTTGTATATCTATTTTACTCTTTCCAGACAGAGTTCACATAATATGACATCCTTAAGTTACTACTACTACTACTACTAATATTCTCAATATCACTCTCATTCCTTTAACTTTTTAAGAATCCAGATCCAAATTCAAAACTATATAGTATCACAAATTTAAAGTGTTGTTTTTACCTATCCATATATTCCTTCAGCAGCTCTTTTGCCTGAACCAGCTTGGAAAGCAAATTGCGATATACGTCAAGGTCCCGATCCACACTTCTTTTGTTAACATTCAAGGCTGCACATAACTATTGGAAAGCAACAAGAGATTTATTGTCAAACCATTAGTCAAAACCCCACACCTAAATGATAATGAAATATATATATATATATATATATATATGTATATATATTTATATATATTGGCTCCAAGTTTTAACTGTCATTTTCACCTGAACTTCAGCTATCTTTAAAAAAAAAAGAAAAAAGATTTCAACGGCAGATACACAGGGCACAGTACAGAGTTAGCAGAAACTAAACCAAAATTTTAGTTAAAACTTACCTAATTACAAACTTTAGAAAAATTTATAGCTGAAAAATGCCAACACATTAGCAGGATGAGAATGAAGCCAAATATGTTTCTCTACCCCACAAATATACGCCTCTTACCCACCCCTACTTATGCAACACTGGAGATTGATTTGCTATCAATTTGCAAATTTGCCTATTCAAGAATTATTTTAAGGGGCCCTGTGAAGTCCAATCGAAGTAAAAAGTTGTGTGGTTTTAAAGGTTTAGGTACGAGTCTTTTTGGGTTACAATAATTTATTATTTGGGTTTTTATTTTTTAAGGGTATTTTGGTAGCTTAATTAAGTCTAGAATTTTCTAAGTGATCCTAAGTATCTTCTTAGTTTTTATTTTCTTTGGGTCCAAGTTAGTCTTTTATTAAGTTTTTAATTTACAAGTCAAACTAGGAGTCCTATTTTTACTAGTAGTTCTAATACTACTAGTACAAGAAAGAGAGAAAGAGTCTATATATATTTGTGCTCGATGTATTCAATATATGGAGTTGATTAATAAAAATATTCTGTTTATTATTGAGGCATGTTAGCCTTCTGCTTCTTTTGGGTACTGTGCTTAGAATACCATAAAAACTACTTTTTATTTTTTCCTTCTTCCTTATAACACCAAATCAAGCCCCTTCTTTTACCTATCAAAACTCTAAAACCCCCATATACTTTCTTCTACCAAAAAACCATAAAATAACTCATCAAACCACCTTTTAATACATAATACAACCCCATAACCCTTTCTTCAACAACCCTAGATCCTATTTCCACAAATCCTCCTAAACCTTAACCCACCACAAACACACGTGGACGAGTTTCCCTTTTGTCCTACGTCACGTACAGCCACATCTACACACTGACAGAATCATATGTGACAATTTTATCATATTCAATAAAGTTTAAGCTCTCACAAAAGAATCAATTTGCTATATGGAAAATAAGGCTACAATGCCAAATGCCCTTTTGGCATCAAGATTTTTAACACCATCATCCATCACAACAGGTAAGGATTATGCAGTTCTTTTTCATTTTGTTATTATTATTATTATTATTATTATTATTATTTTATAGATAGCGAGGCAAGGAGAGGTGGGGTTCAAACCACAAACATGAGGCACCACAAAGGATGCCATTACCATTGGGCTATCACTTGAACACATAAGTATAATATAGTTGAGGGTTGATATACCCTACAAAAATAAATGCTACTACTAGCAGTTTTGAAGTAATAATATCTGATGTGCACCATATATATTACATCTTATGTCCACCAGGAGGCGTATGAAGTGATTCTTAGTTGTGGAAGCCTAGAATTATCATATTATGACAGATAGATTTTTCATTTTGTTATTTGTGTAAGTGGAAGTAATTTCTCTACATCAACCAATACTTTTTAGTCTATCTGTGAATTATAAGTCTCCAAACAATCACATAAATTCATGTAGGGGTCTAATTTCTTCATAATCTTGAAGAGCAAGCAATTCCATTGATTTGTTATAATCGCAACACTAAAATTCCACCACTTTGGGTAGAAAAGTGAAAACTATAAATCCCAATAGCCTAAAACAAAGCTGATGGAAACTTTGAGCGCAAAACAAGGTTAAGATCCTAGGGTTAAACTTAATGCTCAAACCTTTTCTAAAATAGTGGGTTCAGTTGCATTTGCCAACTCAAGAAGACGAAAGAGCCCAACAGCAAAGAAACGGCTGTAGCTGAAACTTCCCTTCCCCCCAGCTCTTTCTGCAATGTCCTGTAACATTCCCTCAACATCTCCTTCCCTGGATGTAAATTCAACCAATGAACTAGCAGTTTGAGCCCGAGCCCATTCTTCCAACTTTTGTGCATCAATTCTGCAGTGCACAGCATAGGAAAAATTCACCATAAGATTGAGAATCCTTCTCATATATATGCGAAAGAACTTGATAATACAACACAAATGCTCAAGAGCTTAATATTGATTAAGGATTACTTTCTTTCCACAATTAATCTTCAGACAAGGAAAAAAGGGAGTTTGATGTTAGTTATGTAATCAAGACATGGAGTGGGGCCTCTAATTTTTATAAGAATCCATCTTAGGTTCTCAGGCGGATTATTATTCACTTGCCATATCTTTTGTCCTCTAGCTAGAGCTTTATACATTTACAGCATGCTGTTTGTATGACTCATCTATTTTCTTAGTTTGATTTCTCTTAATTACACACAAATACCCACAGAAGAAAGATATTGCAAGATCACAATCTTAGCAGCCTACCATGCCATGGTTACTAAATTTCAAGGTGTTCTATGCTTAATAAGGTTACTGGTGCTTTGTCTGGTCGCAATTTAAAAATTAAATCTATAATTATGGAAATAGAATGAGTCACTAGAGAAAGATGAGAAACCTATATTGCTGAGGATCCTCCTTTAGTGCTTTTATGTATGCTTGGAAGATGGCATCTCGATCCTCATCACTAGGGTACCCTTCCATGAGTTGATCATACACGGTAACGAAACCAAGAGCAAACACAGGGTCATAACGGTAAGTTCTCTTGTACCTCATCAAATGTTGCTGGACAATCAGCTCCTGCAGCACAGTGTTGTACACAGTCGGAATTGGTCGCTTATATGTGTTAAGGAAACTCAACTTTGTCTCAGACACAGTGGGCACATCTGCAATCAAGCAAAAAAATAAATAAAAAATAAAAAATCATGACCAACAAAGATTTTAGGATCTTTATTTCTTACTTGGACTAAAAATAACAAAGGCATCTAGAGCAAATAACTTCAACCTACATATAATATTATCTTGACATAATTTAAAATTTGTGGCTTTGGAAATGAAAACCCCAGAGGGATTTTAGAGTGCCCTTATAATTAGTTATGTTTCATCAACGTTCCATTTGTTTCAATTCGAATAAATACGAGATTTCGCAAATGAGTCTTCTGCCTATAATCAAACTCAAAATTCATTCTTTTTCCCACTCCTACTATTTTCAAAGATGGATAAAATTAACTCCAAGCTTAATTGCATTTAAAAAAAAAAAAAAATTTCTACATTACAGTTACTTTTTCAGTTAAACTTATTTACAATTATGTAAATTAATAAAAGCACAAATGCAGTAATTCCAGCTACTAGTACTTAAAAAAAAAAAATAAATAAAAAAAAACGCTCAATTCACCAAACCAATCGTAATTACTTAAAATTCACTAATTCGAGCTTAAACAAAACTAAAACTTCACTTTCTATTCATTTTTTACTCGATTTTTCTCAGCAACCAAGCAGAGTATAGAAAATAACCTGTGGAGACGGACATGCAGTGAATAACCACAGGAGAAGTGGAACCCGAAGATCGAACGCCCACATAGTGACAAGAAAAGTTGGTACGGAACCGAAACGCTTCGGAATTCGAAGCCAAAGTACGAGCAGACGGCACGGTTGCTTTTCTCTCAGAGCATTGACTTACTATTGAGAACGACAATGAGGCAATAGCCGCCATTATAGAGACAGAGAGATAGAGAGATACAGAAGAGAGTGCTGTATATAGTTAGTGATTTTCCGGGAAAATGTGGTTCATCACTGAACTGGTTTTTTTTTCCTCGGAAAAATTGAGAGAGAGAGGTCCACGAAAAGTTAGGCTTATCCAGTGAGTGTGAAAATTGAAAGTTTTGTTTTCGAGGAGTGTAATGTTTAGGGAGGACCGTGTAAGATTTTGACACGTGGAGGTTTTTTTGAGGCTGGGACTTGTTTGGGTCGCGTTGGACTTGTTTGGGTCCGTGACTTAAGTGTGTTTCTCACTTCTTGCTTTTGCGGTGAAGGATGGTTGAATGGGAGAGATGGCGATGGATTGGGTTAGGATGGTTTTTGGTGGTCAATTTTTGGCATATTTAACTATATTGTATATTATTATTAAGTAACAATCAAACCTACTGTCGGGTGCCTTATTTTTTCCGTTGCCAAAATGATATTTGGGAAGTCAAGACCGACACTCGACTTTGGGCTTGGAATATAGCCCAAAAGAGTCCGGTTTACGTCCAACAAAAATTATAATAAGACTCTAAAAATACCTCTGCAAAGATAAGCTAGCACAAAAGATGGTCCACCACAATAAGTGTTTAAATAATAGTTTAGTGGTAAATAAGAAAAGCGTCCAGCGGTAGATGTCTGGTAATAAATGTATTTGCATAGTAAAAATTATGCATTTCTTCCATAGTCAGTTAATATAAAAGTGGGTCCATTATAACAAGTACACGAGAGGAAAAATTGTCTAGCAGTGAATATGACAGACCTCCAGTAGTAATGTCTGATTAGTCAATAAATGTATTTACATGATAAAAATCATATATTTTCCTCATTATTATTAAGTCAACATGAGGAAAAACTTCCATAGTATCCAACACATTATGGCCTTCATTATAATAGCAATAAAAAAAGGATTAAAGACTCTATAATTACAAGTAAAAGAGGAAAAATTAGGATGGAATGAAGGGAGAGAAAGACCCTCAGCTTAGTGCAGCAAATATTTAACCAAGGTTCTCATGCCCATGATGGAATATGTGGAAGGATGTATGGTAAATAATGGAAACTACTCTTATATGAGTGGGTGAGCAAAAATGTGGTGATGCGGGAATAAAATGACAAAGGAACTTGACTATTTTTTGCCATAGTGGAGAGAGACCGATTGTAGCTAATCATGAGACCTTTATGGTGCTAGGTTTTGTTAGAAAATGGAAGGAATATTTGTGAGTTGATGGGTATGGGCATTTATGAACTAAAAATGAACTTATTTCTGAATTAAGGGTTGAAATTAGCAAGATTGATGGAGACTTTGAGAGGATTTCGTCCTTTTTTGGTGAGTAGACGATGCTTTCCTTTTATAGTGAAGTTTAGGGAGCAATTAGTGAAAGCCAAAAACGTTGGGCCTAATTAGCAAGGGAATTTTCAGAATATTCATCATGAGATTTGGCCAAAAATGGTGTGAGCTCCTTTTTGAATGTTTATCTCCTTTGGGTAATGTCAGATAGAGCTGAAATTCAGAGCATCTAACCTAGGATTTAGCCAAAAATGGTGTGATGTGCTTTTGGGTAATGTCATTAAGTGCTGATATTTCAAGATTGATCTCAGCAAATAAAATCAAGACAAACATGGAGCTAGAACTTGGTTTTTGCAACTAAGATTTGAACTTCAAAGAGTATGAGCTATCACCCTAAGCCAGGTGTCAAGTTTTTAGCTTATTTCAGGGAGCTCCACTAAAGATCTTTTTATGCCTTCCAAATCACATTTTCCTAAATTTCCCCTTTTGGGATTCATGGGCTTGGTTCATAAATCAATTACATACGTTTTTAGTAATAAAATAAACTATTTGGTTGAGAATTTCATGAGCTTAGAGGTATTGGTTATGGCTTTCTTGAGTTGTAACCAAAACTTGGAGAAAAATGGTATTTATTGCCCATTAGCTTTTAGGTGTTAGCCCAACCCCTTAGTACAGTTCACGTCAGAAATGGCAGATGGGACAGGTGGCTAGCTTCTAATTTGATTTGAGAGCTTGGTTGCTTCTTGAGATGCTCTCCAGCTGAAGGCAGAACTGAAGGGAGTTCTCCAGCTGGGTCAGTCTGCATACATGGGCTGTTTTTGGCTGAGATTTCATGTTGGGCTTGGCCATAAGAGCTGAGTATTTTGGTGGGCCTCTGACTTGGTGGTTTTCTTCACTTGGGTCTATCCTTTTGCTTTCTCATTGTGAACCCTATAAAATGGACAAAGTTACCATATATTGCCATGGATTTTTATTCCACATGGGCTTTAGTTGTTAGTAAAAATGAAATGTATTCATTAGCTTTAATAAATATTTATGATAGGTTTTGGGTATTAATTTTCATAGGCTTTAAATAACAACTTGTATAGTTTCTCATAATTTTTATCGTGGATTATTTTGTAAATGATATTTTCTTTAGGGATTTTAAATAGTAATCTCCAATGTTTCTTGTGAATAATATTTACCATGGGTTTTAATAGAGGAAATATCTATGGGTTTCAAATAAAATATGGCAACAACCACTATAATGGAATAATGTGATATTCTCATGGGTTTTTCTATAGAAAATCATAATGGGCTTGTAGGATAAATAATTATCATGAGTTTTGGAAATAAATATCATGAATGTTGTGATATAAGATAAATAGTGACTATGGGTTCTTATATAAATTCCATGGGTTTATAATACCGTATGAAATAAATAAATGTTATGGGTTTAAGATAAATAATCATAACTTTCCATAATCTTTTATATTAGTAACACAGATTCATAATTCTCCATGGACTTGATATATTTTTGACATGAGTTTTGGAAAAATGAATAGTGTTACGTAACATAAATAGTTACCACGGGTTTATAATATGGTATGAAATAAATAAATTTCATGGGTTTGAGATAAATAATCATAATTTTGCATGGGCTTTTATATTAGTAACACAAATGCATAATTCTCTATGGGCTTGATATATGTTTGCCATAGGTTTTGGAAAAATAAAATATGTTACGTAACATAAATAGTTTCCATGGTTTTTATAAGATAGATTTCATGGGCTTGTAATATTATAGTAATAGGTTTTAGAACTTAAAGCATTGTTCATCATTGGACTTTAAGTGAAAAACTTATGATATAGTATTTTGCCAAGCATTGATAACTTTGGGTTTTTTACTAAATAGTGCCAAGTAGCTAACTTGGGCTTTTAATAGTGCCAACGTAAATTGAGCTTTTGATGTTGCCAATGAGAATTGAGCTTTTGAAATATTACCAAGCATAAGTAGCCTTGGGCTTTAAAAAGAATGGGACATGTGCAATCGGCTCATAGGGCCGGTTTTGGGCTTATCTAAATAATGATAATAAAATTGAATAAGATATGAGTTTTTGGGCTTTTGTGATGGTTTATATCATGGCCCAATTTAGATAATGAGATATGAAATATATTGTGGGCCAATGGGATGAGAAATTTTGGTATTTTTGGTGAATAAATAAATGTGATTAAATAAGATTGGGGCACATGGCATGAATGAAAAAATTGTACCTTAACACTATCAAAGAAAATGTTGTAAATTTGAAGGGAAAAGTTAACGAATGCCTTAAGATATTATTTTAAGAAATTTTCTATAAGAAAAGAAAAAAAAAACAATTAATTTATTTTGATAGTTTTTAAATTTCTCATAAAAGTAGTATCAAAATTTTTCTAAAATGATTTATTAACAATTTCCCTTAGGACACCTATTAATAGGGCCAAAAATTAAAATCAGTTTAATGAGTGATTTGGGATATTATTGGTAATGGGTAAGTTTGTAGCACATGTGATGTTATTTAGGGGAATAAGGAATGACAGTTAATTCGATAAAATGAATGTCAAATTGAGTAAGAAATTTTCTAAATTTTTCATTATTTACTTTCCAAAAATGGGATTTTTGTTGGTTTTTGAAATTGTTAGTTCTTGTTCATATTGATTGGGTACTTGAATTGAGATAAATTTAATGTCAAATTGAGTAAGAAATTCTCTAAAAATTTTCATTATTTACTTTCCAAAAATGGGATTTTTTTTTTTTTTTTTTTGGTTTTTGAAGTTGTAAATTCTTTTTCATACTTATTGGGTACTACAATTGAGTTTTTTTGGTAAGAAACTTAAAGAAAAATTTACAATCCAATTGTTTTACTTGTCTACTTAAGATCCTTCCTTTTGCTATCCGTAGATACGTTTGTAGTAATAATAACAAATGACAAGGATGAGCTATTGCACACTGAAGAGTTCCAAAGAAACTGCAGAGCTCAATTTTTAGCACTCATTTTGCCGAATTAGTGCGCCCTATTGTTTTTTATTTTTAGCTTCTTTTAAACTCAATTCAGCAATAAGATTGCCAAATCTCATATTTTTTTTTGCAAAATAGCACCATTTTGCTAACAATTTCATTAGTTAGCAAGGTTTCCAAACTATTTAAGAAACTAGCATATCGAGTCTCTTAGATTCGAGTTCACTGTAGCTCGAGTCTTAGGGACTCAAGTTCCATGTACTGGCAGAGCTGAGGTGGATTAAAATCCACGTGAAACTTGAGTTTTAGAGACTCGAGTTCCAACTCCTGCAAAATGAGTTCTGTTCTTCCTTCTTTTTTCTTTATTAAAACCCAAATCAAGGATTCAAAAAATACCCACACCCAAAGGCTGGAGTTCTTGCAAATCTGGTTTAGAGAGAGAGAGAGAGCGTGTGTGTGTGTGTGAGAATCCGAGGTGGAGAAGTCATCCTTATGATGGTGGTGGCTGGGGTTTGCCGTTAGATCAAGAGAATTGGCTTGAGAGAAGAGGGTTTTGGTTTGGGTTCAAAGAGATGAGCTTGAGATCGGACCACAGCCGATGGTGGTGATTATGGTTAGAGGAAGAGCCAAGGAGGCTCGGCCATGGAAGTTTAGAGAGCAGAGGGAATGGAAGTTCAGTCCAAGCTAATTTCCCTCGCCTGGAGCCTTCGCCGCCTAGGTTCAGTCCGATCGTGGGGGTTGCTTTGTTAATTCGTTGTTGCTTCTATGGGTTTGTTGCTTTGTTGCTTCTTCTTTGGGTTGCTTTGTTTGTTTTTGCTGCATCTTCTTTGGGTTGCTTTGTAAAAGGGAACTCTGGGTTGCTTTCTTCTTTAGGGAACTTGAGTTTTTAAGACTTGAGGTCCATGTGAATAATAATCCACCTTAGCTTTGTTAGCACATGGAACTCGAGTCTCTAAAACTTGAATTGCTATATTGAACTCAAGTCTAAGAGACTCGAGATGCTAGTTTCCTAAATAGTTTGAAAACGTTGCTAACTAATGAAATTGTTAGAAAAATGGTGTTATATTGCAAAAAAAAAAAAAATCCTCCAAATCTCTCCTAAATTCGATCTTTATTTTACCGAGACCTCCATCGAGCTTAATCGTGCCAGTATTTTTGCTGAGCTTGGCTAAAAAAATACTAAGGTTAAGTGTCTTGATAAGAAAGAATACCTAACTTATGCAATCAATTTTGATCTGAAGAAGAAAAGAGCTGGTCATTTAAAGGGGTCAATTTACTTAATAAAGCCCATAATTTTATTTTTTTAATCTTTTATTTATTTTTAGAATCAATCAAAGCCATACCTGAGTTACTTAGAAAGCAACTTTATCTTTGCCTTTCTACCTTGTGCCCTAGTAATAAATATTTATTAAATAATATGTATGTATAAATGGAATAAAGATCTTTTAGTATTTTTTTTAAATATTTCTAAAACTAAAAATCATAGGTTTCAATTAACTCAACTGATCATGTCGTTCCCAAAAAAAAAAAAAAAAAAAAAAAAAAAAAAAATCAACTGATAAAGTTTATTGTCGTTGAATAAGGGACTTCGGTTAAAATTCCACTTATATCAAAAACCAATTGTTGTCTTCACCTAATGATAAAGAACAATCGTCATAAAGTGAATGTCATAGATTTAAATCTAGTGTGTGTAAGCATAAAAATGTAAATTATACACTTAGAATTTGGGGTAATTTTGATTTTTTCTCCTTATAATTAAAATTTTTAATTTTCATTTTTCATGTTTAAGATCTGTTGATGCTCATTTTGGGAAGCCCGGTAGAAGGAAGAAGCCCAACAATATGGGTAGAGAAGAGTTAGTGAGTGGATAGAAAAAATCATTAAGCCCAAGTGGCAGGAATAATAGATCATAGGCCCATAAAATAAATAACTGGGCCTTGAGGAAGCAAACGGGTCTAAAGGAGCTCAGAGAAAGAAGTAGCAAACTCATGGGCAGTATGTGATGTAGAAAAGTGAGAATGGGCCACAGCAAGTCAGAAGTAATGCAAGTAAAGAAAGTAAGGGGTTGATGGAAAGCCCATGAGCCCCAAGGATGAAAGATAAGGTAATTGGGTCAAGGAAGTCCAAAAGAGTTAGTAAAAGCCCATGGAAACGCAGAATTAGAAAAAGGGCCAAGGATGCCCAAGGAAAGCAAATGGGCCAAGGATGCCGAAGAAGAAATAAATGGGACAAAGGAGCCCATAAGCAATGTAATAAAAAAGCCCAAAATAGCATGAGTATGAATCCAAAGACCATATTGAGTCATTGAGAGAAGAATAAGCAGCAGGCCCAAAGAGGCCCAGTAGGCTTGGGTCAAATAACATCACAGCAGGAATAGCAGAGTGGTACGGCAGGAAATGGTAGCAAGACTACGAAATGAGTAAAAGAGTAGGCTGAAGGAAGAAAAGCCCACAATCAAGCAAAGCCCAACCCCTAAAGGGAGTAGACTATAAAGAATGAGAAATCAAAAAATAGCTCACGCTATAAGAAGTCAAGGATGGGCGGCAGAATGTGCAAACGAGCCTCAAGACCACGGCAAACGCATGAGCAGCGAACAAGTTTTGGACATACACAGAAGTGGAGCACGCGTAAGGCCCAGACATCACCATCCTGTACCCAGCCAATACAGGAAGTGGTGGGTCATGGGTCAGAGGTAAGAAGGGGTATGGTCTGGCGGTGGGGAGAGGGGAAAACCTATTTTGGGGTTCATGCTCAGATTCTTTTAGGGGAAATGTCCTGCTGGAATGACATACCACCCAAAAAAATCAAGGATGAGTTGGAACCATTAGGTGCATGCTATGAGGGATAACAAGAGAGAATACCCACACCGTGGCAAATAAGAATGCTACGGTGAGCAAGCAAACAAAATAATCTTTTTTGTCTGGTAATGGAGAGTGGCGCAGCCAGCACAGGTAAGTGGTGGTGGCTGGACAACTGACAAACTAGTGATGGTCGACAAGGACACTCAGACCGAACAAAGGTAGTTAAAGATTAAAATGGTAAAAGCCAGTCACGACAGGCAGCATATAAAGGACCCTTGCCATGCACAGTAAAAAAAAAGGAGCATCAGAATAGTAATAGTAACTACTAAGAGAGAATCACAACCTTACTAGAGGGGTGAGCACTGAGAAAAGAAAAGAGGGGAGAAAAGAATTAGAAATAACAAAGATAGTGAGAAAAGAGAGAATCAGTAAGAGAAAACGGAGAGTATAGAATGGCAGACATGCACCAATAAGTTAATCTCTTCTCTCCCTCTAAAGGCATACTCTCTGTCAAAGGCAAATGATTCTTTTAGGCACAAGTCATTCAGGCCAGTTTCCCTCAAAGTAATTAATTTCTACGGCAGGACCTTCCTGAGAGATTATTCACATTGAGAAAAATGGTTCCCTCCTTGGTCTTGGTCCTGCAACATAACTTGGCATGACGGATTGATATTTTCTTTCTTTGATAACTCATTTCTTCCCTATTTACTTCGGCCATTTTTTTCTTTACAAGGTGTTTCTTATCGTTGTGGTCTTCATTTTAATTGGGGGATCCTTTATTTATTCTGTCTAATGGCAAAAGTGCTTTCTTTTATTACTATTATTACATCTGCTTACCATAACTCTTCCATAGCAGCTCCGCCTACCATGGGCAGGTGACCAAAGTTTTGGCAAACGGGGCATAGTTTGTGCATAAGCCGGACCAAAGTGAGTTACAGTTGGACCGGTCCCAACTCTTTTATTCAGAATATTTGGGCCCTCAGTATAGCAGGAGATAGTCCAGCCCCAAAATCTTAAAAAGGCCCACCACAAGATCTTTACTGATGTCATCCTTTTGTTGAGTCTATGTGCGTGTATAAATATTAATGTATATACTGTTTTAACTTTTTAGTTTTTGAATCCCCAAATTATCTCTTTGATCCTTCTTCTATAATGGTTCATAGTACATAATCTTATCCCAACTTTTAACTTTTAAGCCAATTAAAATTTTAAAATAAATTAATCAAGATTAAAGTGATCAAGTTCTCTTGTAACTCAACCAAAATTAAAATATAATAATCACATTTTTCTTCTACACTATGCTTTGGAGTCTAAGATGAGACTGTTCTTTTTATTTTTATTTTTTTTGCTGAAGATGAGACTCTTCATTTTGTGATCAATGGTTGAGTCTCGCCGCATATCTCTCATGTCATGGTACCACTCTCCCATATTAGACCAATGGTAGAGTCTTGCCGTACATCTCTCATGTTATATGTTAGGGTCATATTTTATTGTAATTAGCTAATCCTTTGACAAAATGCACTTTACTTGTAATTGGGTAGATCTAAGATGGATTTAGTACTTCAAGAAACATGTTGTTCAAGTCAAGTATTAAAAACATGAAAATTGGTCCAAGAAACAAGTGAAGAAAATGTGTTCATTAAGTCTCGACAGATAGCTCAACGGAAGCTTGCTATCGAAACTTAATGTGAAGCTCGATAGATAGCTCGATAGCAACTCGATCTATCGAGAATTACGATTTCAATATTTCCAGATCTGAAATTCGGTTCAGACTTGTGTATTTGTTTAGGGTTTCTTTTCTCACAATCCTAGATATATATAAGGCTTATTTTTAAGAGCCGTCACACAAGGATACAGAGATCATGAGACTTATTTTCTCTGTGTGAAGCTACTGCGTTTGTACGCCATAGGGTTTTGTAACTAAGTACTTCTAGATCTTCATTGTTGATGAAGTGAAGAACTTTGTAGCCAATAACATTTGTTCAAGTTGCTAGGGTTAGTCACATACTGGAATCCGTGCAAAGGATTAGTCACAAATTGGAGGTTTGTGCATCAAAGGGAAAGAAGGCTACTACAAGATCAAATCCAATTGAGTATTGGAGTGAAAGTTCAACTGTAGGTTGGTATTTTAGGATAGGCCAGGGTAGTTGGTAAGATTCCTTATACTTGTAACCGCTTAATTGTTGATTAGTAGATTTTTGGGAGTTGTGACAATAAAATCACCTGGTGGGGTTTTTGCCTTGCAAGGTTTTCCTCATTTATCAACAAATCATTGTATCTAATTTATTTTCCGCTGCACTTAGTATTTTTGGTGATTTGTTGGTGTCTTCATAATTTGCATGCAATTGAACTTAATTAATCAACTTGGGTAATCGAATTAATTAACCGGGATCAAGTTATCTTAACCCAACATTATAGGCTTATAGTACCATTCCCATAGTAAGAGCATTCACATCAAAGCTTTCAAAAATTTTAACATTTAGCAACTCAAAAAACTACTTTATCTATTTTAACAACTTATTTTACAATACACCCAACATTAAATGTTCTATTTTTACCTTCATCTCATTAAAATAATATAAACAACTTATTAAAAAAAAAAAAAAGTTCCAAAAAAAAGTTCATAACAACCAACCACTTTCACCACCACCACCACCGTGGCAGCCACAACTCACCCAAAAAAAAAAAAAAAACACACAACAATAACCACCATCATCAACAACTCACCATAAAACCCATTAAAATAGACCAACAACACCAGCCACAACAACCACCATCAGCCACCACCAGACTCGTTCACCACCACCACCACCATGGGAGCCACAACCCACCGCAAATAAAACCCCAAAACAAAACTACCGCCACAACCACAACAAAAACCACCATCATCAACAACTCACCACAAAACCCATTAAAATAGACTAGCACCACCAGCCACAACAACCACCATCACAATCACAAGCCAACTCCAACAACAACAACAACAACAACAACGACAACAACCAAAAAAAAAAACCCACCAAGACCACCACCACTGGAAAAAGAAAAAAGAAAAAACCCATAAAAAAATCCACCATTGCCTACCATTACAACCATGACTTGGAGAGAGAGCAAACCCACCGTGACCCACCATTGCCACCATGACCCAAAATCCACCACCACCACCACAATAAGTTGTCAAAGATGGCAGCTTATTGTAGCTTGGGTTCTAAATGTTTTAGCTTTAGCACCTTTGATGTAGGTGTATTTTATTGTTTGTGTTGCTAAAAAATAGCATTTTAGCATTTTAATTAAGAGCTTTAATACAAATGCTCTAAGAATATGTAAATCTTTTCCCTAATTGCTATCTTTCTTTTCCATTTTTCAATCTCTTATCACTAAATTTTTAATCGATTCCAATTGTTTAAGGCAAAAAAAAAAAAAAAAAGTTTTGATTTCATTCAAAATAATATCATTAAAAATATAGTTTTAATTTCATTTAAAATTAATCTTTTTAAACTAACTAATATTACCAAAAACTAGGATGGTTTATTATTTATTGTGTCCTTAAGTAAGACTACACATTTTTGTTAACACAATTAATTTTGTGTGATGTTGTAGAGAACAATACACAATATATATATATATATATATAAATATATATATATATTTATTTATATACGCGCACATATTTAGGTTATATACATTGTGTTTTGTAATTATAACAAATATCACCATGTGAGTATTATTAAAATTTTGTTCACGAGAGAAAATTCAAGACAATGTAAAAGACTTAAATGTGGCCACAGTTAAGGGGAAAAAATTTTTAAAAAAAATTTTGATTTGCCAAAAAAAATTAAATACAAAGGTCCTATAGCTGCATTTTCTAAACGCGGCCATAGGTTCACCCTCAAAAATGCGACTACAGCTCAAAAAAACGTGGCTTCAGAACCCTTCTATGGCCCCGCGTTTAAAACGCGACTCTTGTTTTTTATTTAAGCCGCGTTTATAAAAAATGCGGCTTTAGTCTATCTGGGGCCACGTTTTTATAAACGCTGCCCAAAAAAACGCGGCCTAATGCCCCTGCGTTTTGTAGTGAAAATCTTGTTTATTTGTGACTTTAATGAATGAAAATGGTAAAAATTGCAAAATAATATTATTTGAATAATTATTATTTAAATTGATACTTGTTTTGAAGTTATTTCAATCTAGCCTCTTTTCTTTTTACTTTTTTTTTTATTTTTTTATTTCACTTTGAAAACACGATTTCATAACTTAAAATCGTATTTCACAAACAAAATTTCAGCCACTTTGGTTGAATTTTAAGTGAAATTATGTTTTGAAAACCTAATTTTTAATTAACATTTAAAATCATGTTACGACAAAAAATTATTTATAGAAAAAATTAAATTTCCAAAATAATTTCAAAACAATAACATTTTAAATAGTGTTTTGGGTCCAACTAACTAATGTTGAGGATGGAAAACCCAATGCTGTCAAGCATGTTCACTAAGAAAGTCTATATTTTACTTTCTCCATTTGCTACTTCTCATTACAGGTAGATCCAATTAATGCTTCCTTAATAATATGTTTAAAGGCAATCGTTAACAAAAGGTTTTTTTTTTTTTTTTTCATCATCATCTCCACTTTTCAGCAGGTACAGACAAGGCATGCAAGTTTTTTTTTTGGGCATAAACGGGAGATTTTATTAATTGAAAAGAGTTTATACATTTTTTTTTTTTTTTAATAATCAAACAGAGTTTATACATGTGAACAAAGATAGATGGACAGTACATGGCATGCAAGTTGCAACTATGGTTTGGTGTCAATCTTATCCAAATGACTAATACGTGTATATGCTATCTAACGACTCACGTGGTAATGTGCTTTCTGTCCCAATGTTTATGGAAGTACCGTGCTAGGTGTCTTTCTTAAACTGCAATAATCTTCTTTTAAGAAATGCTATTTTATTGCAAAGCAAGAAGAGATAAAATTATGGAGAGGGAACAAGTAGATATATTCTTCGATAAAAAAAAGCTTAAAATATGTCAAAGCAAATAGTCCCCAGGTAAAGATTGATAAGAAATAAAGCATATAGTTCTCTATTATTTAGTTTTGTGATCGAATCTAGCCCCTAACATAGAGTAAGACTAGACACCAAAGGTAAAGGTGTATTTGACAGGTGATGCAGTTTATTATAATGACATTAGTTTAAATAAGGTTAAAAGAGATTACATTGCTTAGGATCACACCCAAGCCGGCCAGGTCAGTATGCATTAGGATTACACACAAACCAAGTCAGTATACACGCTCAAAGTATTAGATATTTACTCTCTCTCTCTCTCTCTAATTATAGTGCTTGTTTAGTTGTTTAACTAGAAGAATATTTTTGGTCATTCAGAACCATTTCAAGTACTGCTAGGGTGGGATTAAATACTGCAGAATATTGAACTTGATGGAGATGGATTTGCCAAGTGGATCGTTAAGATCTTTGAAGGCATTATGTTTTCTTCTATCACATGTAGAGACACTTTCCACATTGTCTTTCTGAAACTAGGAACCATCAAAAGCAAAACCACCATTGTTTCACAGATTGTGCCCTCCCTATATATAGATTGATAAACTCCTTCCAAAGTCCCCTCCCCCTCTCTTCCTTTTCCTTATCCACTCTCTTTGTAGAACTACTATGCCACTATAAGCCAACTCTCTCTTTCTCTGAAAAGAATAGCATTTGGATTTATCTATTAATTATTGGAGATGATCTTGAGGTACATGAGCCGAGATTTCTTCCAAGAAGGCTCACAAAGGATGCGAGGAATTAATGACCAAGCTCCTAAAAGTGACTACACCATCTCATCTTTCAAGGACTCTGGTTGCAAATCCACTTCTTCTAAGCAAATGAGAGGCCTATCAGGTGGTTTAATTGCTGATTCCTCTGTTAAAGCTGCTAAAACCAGCGAGGATGATAAGATTAAACAGGCTGAGGAGTCCCTTCGGACTGTGATGTACTTAAGCTGTTGGGGTCCCAATTGATGTCCAACCAAAATTTTCAAAGCAACTCTGAACATAGTTTTCTGTAGCTACTTCTTTCTAAGACTAAGACTATGAAAGTAGCCCACTGTACATATAGTATGTGTGTATGATGTTTATCCATCAAAAAAAAAAAGTGTGTATGATGTTTAAGAAGTTGGAATCGCATGGATATTTATGTTTCATCTTCTATATAATCAGAAGAATATTAAGTCTTCACTCTTCAGCAATAATTAGTGGCATGCTCATTGTGCATAATCCATGATTTTGCTATCAAAGCAAGGTGAGCACAATGCTAAAGACACTATTTTTCACAAATTGCTAAGGTAATAAGTTGTAATTGGTTTAACATCAATTTACATTGATCTATCGTTGACACTATTTCTATTACAAATTAACATAACATGTAAGATCAATAATTTGGAAAAAAAAATTGTCCCAAAATTTATTGGAATTCTTGTCCATTTCTTGACCTACTTCACGTGGGAAGTCCATTGAATTGCAAGTAGTTGCTCGCTATGACATGATACATTAAAAAGATAGACTAGAATCAAACATTTGTATGCAATAAACTATGATCCCCTGTTTCCCATCTCGTTAAGAAAGAGGTCAAGGGCAAAAGCATTTACTAAATGGCTAATATCTCTAGCTTTGATTCAAGTATCAAGATCTTTTTTTTTTTTTTTTTGGGTAATTGTTTATGCAGGGGATAGAACCCTTGAGTTGACGGTCACTAGGATAACCGGGTACCACTTAAGCCAAAAGGCCCGGTGGTTCAAGTATCAAGCTCTTGTTCACAGTATAGTAAAGCTTAAATATTCATTTATGTACTAAAATATTAATCAAGAAATTGAAGCACTAGCTTGTTCACGAAGATATTACCATTAAATAAACCAAAAATAGGGAAAGGGCATAAAAAAATTTTAGTGGTAGAATAATTTCTAGCACAGATATTATATCAATCAAGGGATTGAATTTTTTATTTGTTACAATATGTTGCTCACTTCTATACCCCTTACGATTTCTAGTATACGTTCAGTTGTCACTTTCCATTAATTGTGACCATCTAGTTTAGTTAATCAATCTTATTGAATTTGGAATCTAATCAAACCATCACTGTTATTCAATTTATATAATATATGTATGTATGTAAACTTGTAATTAGTTTATCAATCTTGTTAAGCAAAACTTCTGCCATATCTGAATATAAACCAAATCTTTGTTCAAGAAAAAGCCTGGTATTTCCTGTTGCTAAGATTAAAGTATCAAACTCTTGATCAGGGTAAGGTAAAGCTTGATTATTCATTAGTATTAAAATATAAATCAAGAAGTTGAAGCACTAGCTCATTAGCAAAAATATATATTACCATTACTAAATAATAATAGTGCAAGTATATATGCAAAATAATAATAATAATAGTGCACAAATTGTGGAGGCCGAGAAGAATCATGTATGGTTGAAGCTTGTAGAATCCCGTATCTGAGCACAAAACCTAATATTATATTAACAAGGAAGGCTATTTTGGAATATAAATTAACAAGGGAAGGAACTTTTTCTTTATTAGAATATATTGCTTAGTCGTCTATACTTCATACCCCATAGGATTTCTAGAATATGGTATCACTTTTGTTTGGGATTATGGGGCTAACAATGGAAAAATCTCAACAACAGTATACTTTGTGGTACGAATGTATCGTTTCCTTCAAGGCAGATATTTTTTCCCCACTCCATTATATTTACAAAAATGCTACAAACAAAATTGTCTTTAGGATACAACTAAATCAGGATTCTTCAAGAAACAAACTTAGAAAATACAAACTTAGAAAATTCTATGAAGTTCTCTTAATGTGTGCAAATTTTGTAAAAATAACTGAATCTTAAAGCAAGAATGGAGCCAGAACTTCGAGTTAGAGGGCAATAGTATAAAATGAAAAAGATTACAAAGGAGAGAGATAGAGGTTCTAACACAAAAACACACCACAAACTCCACTAAAAAACTATGATAAGGGTAATACAAGCTATATTACAAACAACACACTTTTTTAGTCAATATGAAACAATTACCCATTTTTTTTATTTGAAATGAGCATTCATTTAGTATTTTTTTTTTTTTTTTTTTTATAAGATTCATTAAGTATTAAGTATTAACAAAGACACAAAAACTAACTATACATCTATACTATTTATCTATTCTGTATTATTTGTCACTAAAAAACAAATTCAATTTATATAGACATATTATAATAATAATAAAACTACCTCTCTGGCTCTCTCCTCAGTTCAACATCTCTCACTCTCTCTCCGTTAGAGTTTTTCTTTTCTTTTTTCTTTTTTTCTTTTTTTAGAATGAGGGAAAGATTTAATCCATAGATTAGTGTTGTTTCAAAAAATTTTAAGGGCATTTCAAAAAAAATAAAAAATAAATAAAAATTTTAAGGGCTGGACTTTTTTATTTTGGTAAAATTAGTTGATTGTGATAAATTTTTTAACTTTGGCATTGGTGATTTTGTAGTTGGGCTTAGTTTGTTAATATTATTAAGGAGGCTAAGTATACAATTTTATTGAACCAAATTAGTAAATCAATACATATAGTATATACTAATATTTTTTTTTTCAAATTTTAAGGGGGCTGTTCCCCCCCCCCCCCCCCGCCCGCCCCCCAAAAGCCAAAGAATGGCACCGTCCTATGTGAAAGCCTAGTTATAAGAGCATTTGCAACAGTGTAGGTATAATCCTATAATGCTATATTTTAGCTACAATAACACTAAAATGATGCTCCAGCAGTGGAGCTATATCCATTTTTTTTAGCTCCACATGAACAGTGCACATCTATCTATAGATGTGCACTGTTCATGAGAGCTAAAAAAAAACGTTATTTTATTCCAGCTTTTTATTAAAAAAATGCCTCTCTCTCTCATTCACTCTCACCGTGCCTCTCTCTCTCTCTCTCTCTCTCAACTCCGGTATCTCTCTCAACCTCACTCTCTCAACGTTGTGCTCTGGCCGCTGGGTCGTGGTTGTGCTCCGACCTCGTGGATCGAAGTGGCTTTCCGTGGATCGTGGTTGTGCTCCGCCTCGTGGTTCGAAGTGGCTTCCCTCACCTCCACTCCGCCGCTGGATCGTGGTTGTGCTCCGGTGTGCGTTGGTATCGGGGTTGAGATCAGTGTGTGGTTTCGACGTTTGGGTAGCTGGATTTGGGTTTGGTGGGTTTCGGCGTTTGGGTTGCTGGATTTCAAGGGTCACGGTGGAGATGGTGGTGGTGGTGGGTCGTTTTGCTAGTGGTGGGTTGTATCGGCGTGGGTTCGATTTGTGATAGCTGGGTCCGATTTGTGATTTGTGGCTGTGGGTTCGATTTGGGTTGGTTTTTTTTTTTTTTTTTTTTTTGAAGGCTTCCAAGTGGTGGTGGTCATGGGTGTGGCCTATTGCAGGTGGTTGTGATTTGTGTTTGATTTGGGGTTGGTTGGTTTTTTTTTTTTTTTCCTCGCCGTGGACCGGTGGGGTGGTGGTGGTTGTGGGTGTGGCTGATGGTAGAGGTGGTTGTGGATGGTGCTGTGAATGTTTTTTTGGGTAGTGGGATATATTATTTTATTGTAGTGGTTATATTATTTTATTATAATGTTTATATTATTTTATTGTGTTGAAAGCTAAAATAGATCCACTGCTGCAGCATGTAGGTAGATAAAATAGATAAAGTGACTTTTTGTGTAGCTAAAAAGCTAAAAATTTAGATCCACTGTTGTGGATGCTCTAAGCAATGAAAAGTAATCTTTGAAAGACACTAAAAAGGCCACTTTGGCTGATACAAGCCCTCTAAAACGTTATCTAAGTTGTTACTAGACGTTAGGGATTGGAAAATCCTCTCTCCCCACTGTGTAGAATTTTCACTCTTTGCGGTTATCTCGCTAAGCATGCTTTACAATCTCTCTCAAATATTAAGTGAGAAATAAGCTATTCAAAGACTCCACCCATACTTGCTTGTGTCACACTTGAGTAGGCTTATTCAATTGAAGTGCCAAACCAAAAACTCTTTTTGTTGATCAAGGAAATCCATGTATCCACACGAGCAACAGAGAAAGTACTGAGCTCCCTAGAGCGACTCACTGAAACTCAATTTATTACTTTAATCATTTTCTATTCTTCTGCTACAAAAGTATGGTCACTCACATATTACAACTTACACAAGTATATATTTAGATATACAACACCTTTTGTGTGACCATAATTGATCAATATATGTCATGATTTGATAACATATCAATTAATCACTATTATCCAATATATATAACATAGAGTGATACTAAGGTTAATAACTACAAAATTTTGAAGATAGTTTTTACAAACTGATATGTTACTAATAACAAAGAAGTAATTTAAATATTCTTTATTATGTTTTGAAATTCACATTAATTACCATGTTTGCTTGTGAAGTTTACTTAATAAAATTTATGGTTTCTTTAATTAGTATTTTCCTATATCACATTACATATGTTTGTATGAAAAATGAAGCATGTATGTCAAGCACATCAATCATTTTTTACCCTTTTGTTCCACTATACCCATTAGGTGTATGAGCTACACAACAAGAGCTAGTATGGCTTCCCTCATATAAACCGCCTCCCCCTAGGATAAGTGGGAATGTACCTTGGATATATAAGCTCTGTTTGGATTTGCGGCACGTTTTGGACGTCTGCGTTTCAGGCACTTTTTTTTTTTTTTTTTTTTTTAAACCAGCGCGTTATGCACTGTTCATTGGCCATTAACAGTGATTTTAGGCCAATGAACAGTGCTAAACAGTAAAAAAAATTATTTTTTTATTGTTTTCAGTTTTCAACAAAATAAGCTGTATCTAAACGCGTACATAGTCTTTTTTCTTCGAAGCTGAATCTTGAAGCACTAATTGCTAAGCCAAAAATTCTACCATAACTGAATATAAAGCAAACCCTTGTTGAAGAAAAAGACTTCAAAACCACTTGTAAGTGGCATTGATGGAATCGCCATGCCAAAATTGTCACAATACTTGAGCTAACATAACCCTTTTCCCTACCAGATTTATCAAATACTTCCAATATCCCAAAATTTTATCACCTTATCATTCTTTGTAAATCTGAGAATGCTCCTTGCCTCCTTGGTAGTCGCTATAATTATCACTGATCAGTACTGATTATTGATTAAGCGAATAACATGGTCAAACTTTGCTTATCAAAGTATATTTGATAGAAATTCGTACAACCATTATACAAGTTTAGGTTTATTAATTGCATCTTTTTTTCACGTGTATTATCTTTCTTCTCCTCTTATCTGTTTGTTTTAATGTAATTTCTCTCTGTGATATCTTACTACAGCTAATTAAGTTGCTTTTACTTTACATTCAGCCAAAAAAATAGGTTTCTTCTACTTCGTGTTTAAATTTAAGGTATCCCATGCATATAAAAAAGAGTGCCTTTTCAATCAGAGGGAGAGACAAAAACGCAAAAACTAAAACATAAAGAAAAACCAAAACTTAAAGGCAAAAAGAGAAGAAAAAAAAAAAAAAAAAACTCAAAAAAAATCAGATCTTACATAAGAAAAATGATTACTTGGGTCCCCAACAAATTAGGTGCATGACATTCTCAGCCTTCTCAGCCTCCCTTAGTCTTCTTTTCCCAGCCACATTAACCTTCTTTATTGGTTCCACGGTGCCCGAAAACCATCTAATCTGAGAGGAATTATCAGAATCTGATCTGATTTTTGATTGAGGAGGCCTAGTTAACCCTTTGGATCCCTGCTCTTTTACTCCTTCAACTATTCTAACAGCAGTCCTGCTCAGATACCTCAAACTCATTTTGGAGCAATATATCTTTGATCTTACGGAATTGACGTTTCATTAGGAGTCAGGGAATATGGTAAGAAACCTTTGAATCAATAAAAAACTTTCTTCTTATAAAAATAAATAAGTAAATAAATAAATAAAAACTTTCTCTCTTTATTCTGAGTATTTATTACAGTCAGGGAAAAAAAAAGGTGCTTTCTTGGTGAGTACGTATAATCCAATAATGATTTTTGTTATTTATAAGGAAAAAAAAAAAAAAAAAAGATCTTTGATCCCCCAACGATACAATCTTTGGACTTTGATAAGCGCCAAAGAGATTGTGGACATAAACGGAAATTTCTTTAAGACACTCCAAAAGCATTAGCACAAATTTCGTAAGAAAGATCAAGATTTAAAAAAAAAAAAAAAAAAAAACACTCATAATTAGTGGTGTAAGATTTATTTATTTATAGAGAGTGTGGTGAGAATTAAGATCGATATAGTATCAGCCTTTCTAGATAAGTGCTCATTTGGGAATTGCTGTAAGATTGCCAACGCATTTATGTAATTAAAAACGATAATTCCTAATATATTCCATGAAAATAATATGTTTTAAAGTTGTCATACTTTTTTTTTTTTTTTTTGTAATCAAATTGATAAATAGCCTCTTCTCAAAAAAATATAATTGATAAATAGCTTTTATATGTCAAAAATAATGAAATGTGTCATATTTTGTATTTTCATAATTGAACCCAATTGATCAGATATGAATCTTGAATATTTCTATTGAAAATACTAAAAAGTGTCAATTAATTGAATTACAAAATCTTTGATCATTACCAATTTTATTTATTTATTGTTTTTTTATGTTACTATATGTATTTCTAAGAACATGTGCGCCTCAAAACTCATGAATAATTTTGAAAAATAAGTATATGTTTGGATTCAGTTGATTGCATCTGCGTTTCACGTTTGGTGTTTCCTTTTTTTTTTTTTTTTTTATGCACATGTTTTAAGATACACTATGCACTGTTCAGTGGGTCCCGTGCATTGTTCATGGGACCCACAAGTACTTTATTCAAAAAAAAAAACATTAAAAATGGGTCTCATGGCACTATTCACACATTTAAAAATTATTTTGTTACAGTGTTTTTTATTTTCAGTTTTCAACAAAATAAACGGTATTCAAACGGACCCTAAGTATGACTATTTATGCCAATTAATTATTTCTTTTAAAGTTGTAATAGTGGGCAAATAGATTTAAATGTTAAAATTCGATTTCCAAAGCTTAGCTTAAAACTATTTTTCAGCTTTTAAGGGGAACGTTCTTTAGCAAAATTCTCAAATATATAGCAAATTTTACTTTAGAGTTTTAAGGGCCTCTTTTTGGGGGGAAATATATATATATATATATATATATATATTTATATATTTATATATACTTGGCATATGATACATTTCTCTCACTCATATGTTCCATAGGCGTGGAACCCGTATTCAATGAGGGAGATGTATCATACGTTTGACCCACAAGATACCTTCTTTTTTATTTTTTGAGCTCTTAGGACTTGTCTAACGCAGTGCCAAGTATGCCTTCTCAACATATCTGCATTAGTGACACCCTTCAAGCTATGTATGTGCCTAGAAGGGTTTTAATTCATCTTGACACCTATTTTGAAATTTTTATTATACAAGTATTTTTCTTCCCTCTATAGTTGAAAATCTGCTTAATTTAAGGTAAAGGCAAGAATTTGAAACTTTTGAATTAGAGTTATTTCAACATTGTTTTAGCTTTTAATACACTAAATTAACTAAAATGATCTTGTTAATTTTTCAATATAACACTTGATGTCTTGATCTCTCGTTAGAGCATTTATATCAGTCTCCTCAAATATTTAGCTAAATTAACCCAAAAAACTTCACTTTTAATACTTTAGCAAACTAGTTTTTTAATACACCTACATCAACCTCAATATTCTCTCTCTCATTTATTTAAATATTCTTTTTTTTTTTTTTCTCTCTTGATAACATACTTCTTTTTCTTTCTCCTCGTTCTTTCCTCAGCTTCAACCCAAAACCCATATCAACCAAAATCAAACATCAACAACCTAGATAAACCCAAATCAAACATCAAAAAATAGAGCAAATTAAACAACCCAGATAAACCCAAATCAAATGTCAAACAAATCTCATCGATCGCACAAACTATCAAGCCAAAAACACAACCCAAAAATCCACTACCATACTAAACCGCCACCACATCATTCGTCTTGCACCAACGAACCCCAAAATCCACCAACCCAGAGGTAACAAAACCCATCCAATGTCGACGCACCAGATTGTTGAAGCATCAAAGTGATGACGTAGTAGATATTGATGCGGAGGAGATTGCAGCAAAGCAGTACATGTATTGCATTGATGGCGAAGCAAGAGCAAATCCATTGATAAATATTATAATATTATAAGTCTATGTGATTAGTAGATAACATTATAAGTCCAATAATATTATAAGTCTATGTGAACTCTTCTTAATATCATAATATTACAACACATCAAAGGATCAGTCCAATAATACCACTCATTGGTAAATAGCACAATACTTTTTCGTAAATCACCGCTATTTTAATATGGAGCATCATGACAACTAATAGGAATGAAACAACTATAGCTCCTATATGAACTACTGGGAAGATCTTAGAAAAGAAGTCAAGGCCTAACGAAAGAAGTAGACAAGAAGTGTCATGAAAGACTGGGATGGGAAACAAAATGGAATGTACCGGATTTTTATCATATACAACCAGAGACCAAAGTAGGGCTTAAAAAACAGAAAGTATCATTGGTATGTCGTCCTTTCTTGGAATGGAACCTTCATGTTGGAGCAAGAACTAGCTTGAAAGTCGATTTACACTTGGATGAAAAAATAATTTTCATCTCAATTCTCAATAAAATATACCTGACTTATCATCTTCTATTTTGTGAGTGCCAAATAGTATTTCTCAAATCACATATTTTTTTCTCAATTTTTAAATACTCCCACTATTTGAGAAAATTTTTTACATGTAAAAATATTTCATATAAAATTCTCAATTTTCAATCTCAAAAATTGAAAGGCATGTGAACTCCTCTTAAAATAAGTTTCATAAAAAATCGAAGCATCGTATTTTGTGGATTTAATCAAAATTCATGAGATTTTTCACTGCCTCATATAAACCTATCAAATATTTTTTCTTGTATGAACTACAAGAGCATTTCTCAATTTTTATAGTAGTTGAAAATATTCAATAAATAAATCAACTCAATAGTATCATACTCATATAACACTATTTGGGGATTTACTAATATTTCTTATTGATAAGAAACTTTTTATTCATGATCACATTTAGACCGGGCATCATCTGATATCCTAAAATAATAACAACAAATAAATAAATAATCCGTAATTAAAAAAAAAAAAAAACAAAAAAACAAAACAAAACAAAACAAAACCTCCCTGTTCTTTTTTATTAGATAAGAAATGGGTATTAAGAGACTAAGAAATGACAATTTATGTGGAGAGAGAGAGAGCGAGAGAGAGAGAGAGAGAAGATACGTTCATTAAGCTATTCAATAAGGGAGGAAAAACGAAAATTCAATAAATGAGCTCTTTAGTGTATTCCCAAAAGTTTCCATAACAATATTATATTTTCACCTTTTATGAACATATGGATTTTCAATTAGTGGTGCCAATTCCATATTTTTCTATCAAAAATTAGATGGCTTTAATTCTACAACTTAAGACAACTAACACTTATTATTTGAAGAATTTCAGGATTAAGTGTTAATGGATGACTACAAGCAATTTTTGGTGATGGTTTTAATGATCATATTGATGGCATTCTTAGCTCTTATTGGAAGCACACAAGGGCAACCAATTTGTTGCATTCGTGACCCTTGTTGTTAAGGGTGTAATCGGTCGGTTTCGGTCTGTTTGAAGTGCAATTTTTCCACCAAACCAAAATTTTTGGTTTTACTAAATTTGGCATCGACACCGAATCTTAAAGGAGGAACACCTACACCGAACTGATTGGATTTCAATCGGTTTGGTTTGATTGGCTTTCAGTTTCTTCCAATTTCTTAGAAAAAAAAAAAAAAAAAAAAAAAAAACCTATTTCCCTTTGCTTACCCACATTTTCTCTGCACCCAAACACCAAGCAAACACACACACACAAAAACTCAAAATCATGTATATATTCAGAGAACATACCAAAATAAGAAGAAGAAATCTATTTCCCTTTGGTTTCCCACATTTTCTCAGCACCCAAACACCAAGCAAACACACACACGAAAAAAAAAAAAAAAAAAAAAAAACCTCAAAATCATGTGTATATTCAGAGAACATACCAAAATAAGAAAAAATATATTTACCTTTGGTTTCCCACGTTTTCTCAACACCCAAACACCAAGCACCAAGCAAAGTAGCCAAAAAAAAAAAAAAAAAAAAAGAAGGGAGAAAGAGAACGGCTAGAGAGAGAAGGGAGGATGGCTGCTACTAAAGTGAGAGAGAAGAGCTGAAAAATAAGGTTAGTAGAGTTATAAAACAAACCCAAAACGATGTAGTTTTGGTATAATAAGAAGAGAAAATAAATAAATAGAAGGCTTTGCTATGGGTCAAACTTGGGTTTACTAGTGGGGTCGCGCATGTCCTTGCCACTATGATACCAGGAACTTTTTTGATAGAATTTGTACATAATAATATTTCATATATTTTGGTTCGGTTTCGATCAGGTCGGTGTATTTGTGTGGGACACCGAAATTGAAATATTTCAGTTTCAAGAAATTAAAACCGAAACCGAACCAAAATTTTGGACACAATTTGGGCAATTTCAGTTGGTGTTTTCACTTTTTTTGTTTTTTACACACCCCTACTTGTTGTTGTGAAAATTGTCAGTCTAATCCTGCACATCGCCCGCCCTAATTGAAATTGGCAAAAACGTATAAAGTGTATGAGTGAAGTATGCAATAACATATGAAATGTATGAATAAAGTTTTTTAACTTTTGGTTGATTTGCTTCATTTTTTGTATGTTGCCACACACACTCTCTCTCTCTCTCTCTCTCTCTCTCTCTCTCTCTCTCTCCATATATATATATGTATGTATGTATGTATGTATTCGCCTTTTAAAAAATTAGAAGCTCAAAGATATTTAGGGCACGTTTGGTAGATTGTAATAGACACTGTAATGTAATAGATATTCCAATGGCATAACTATTCGATTGTTTGGTTATGTTTTTATTATAATAAATAGTTATTCCTTATGAATAGCTATTCTTCAACATAAGGAATAACTATTTCTTATCAAAAATACTGAATATCTATTCCTTCACCTTATGTAATAACTTTTTAAAATTTTTTCCTAAAAAGCCATTAGTTGCCATATCTTCAAAAGGAAAGAAAATAAATGTTCCTTGTTGTTAATTATTAGCTCTATTTTGAACTACCTAAAATAAGTGTATTTTAGGAAATTTGACTTAAAAATGATTTAATTACACATTCTTTTTATACTCTACTAAATTGTGGATGCATATTCAGGATTCTATTTCTAAATGGTCACCAAACTAATGAATAGTAATACTTATTACATTCTAACTTAATGTATTCCTTGTAATACTTATTCTTATTTTCATGTAATAATCATTACAGTGTACCAAACGTGCCCTTACTTGATAGCATGGTATAAACACCACAATAGCAACAGTTGTCAACACGACAAACGTCTCAAATGAGGAATTTTATAACTTCAACTTAGCATAAATAACAATTAGAATTGAATGAAGCGTTTTTTACGGACCTTAGGTTGATTGGGAATTGCTTATGGATCAAACACAATGGCATAATTACACTAAGGCTAGAGGGTCATGGCTTTTGCTTAGGCCAATGACGGTGCTTCTTCACATCGTTGTTCTTACTAACAAAAAAATGGTTCTAACTTCAATGTTTATTTAAAAAGAAAATGTTTCTTATTTTCTTTATATCATCCCACCTTTATAAAACTAAGGGCTTGAGTATATATCACAACCTCTAATTTTGGTTAATTTTCAATTTCTTTTTTAAAGTTTTATTTTGTTTTAAACTTCAAGGTCATGTTCAACATATAGTCATTCTATTCATTTCTATAAATTGGAAAATTGTTGTGCTCCATAAATAGTGTAGTTTTGATCTTTTCCTTATTTCTAATATGGAAAACGTTTGATAGGTTTTTTTTTTTTTTTTTTTATTTAATTATTTTTAATAAGGCTAGGGACATAAGAAAAATTTACTACACTTTCACCAAAATCCTACAATAGCCTACCACTTCTCACTTGGACCCATAACAAATTTGCAATTTAATTTTTTAATAAAAATTTAAAAATATTGTGAATTTTTGTTGTGTTTCTAGCATGTCTTCAATTTTTTTTTTATCACGGCCCAATAAGAAATCGCTTAGAGAACACATCAATTAGACCATCCCTAAGGATAGATGTTGAAAAAATAAATAAAGGAGAAAAATAAGGTATCTGCGTAAGTGAGAGAGAAAGAGAAAAGAATGGTATATATTATTTTAAGAATCTGGAGACAAACAATGCATCCTCAGTTGTAGCGTGTGCACTATCCATTGTTAAGGTTTTGGGAGAAATTATTGAGGCTGATGTGGAGTAATAGAAATGGTATTTTAGAGACACTAATTTGAGTGCTTTTACCGATCTCACATCCCTTTTTCTTTCATCTCATTCTGGCAAGGGAGAAAGTATATCCTGTACCCGGCATATGTGCTGGGTACCTCACAAGGAGGCGGGACCCACACACTGTGGGGCCCACCTCTTTCTGAGGTACCCGGCACATATGCCGGGTACAGGATATACAAAATCCTGGCAAGGACAGTGGTTAGTAAAGGGTAGCTTGACGACTTATTGTGCAATAGAGCTAGCAATGGCATGAAGAGCGTTCACATCTAGAAATGCAAAAACAATACACCATACACCATACATCATATACTTTATTCTTTTGTGAGATTAAAATAAATTGGGGTTAAATAAAATCATAGTATTTGAGACGTAGATGTTGCTACAGTGTAGTTTTAGATGTTATAACTTATAATAGCAAAATGCAAAAACAAAGTTAGAGCACTAAATGTGGTGTTTGTTTAAGCAATTGGTGCTACAATAAAATAATTTTCTCAGTAATTGGGGGTGTGTGTGGGTGGGGGGGTTTATTATCTAGTGACCTTCAAAATCAAGGTTGCAATGGGTTTTTACAGTTGGCACTGAATTCGTTTTGATATTTTGTTGACCGAAGGAGAGAATGACAATTCACTAGAATTTTATTGGCTTTTGTGTGTTTGATGGTAGTGGAGATGGTTATATTTTTGGTACCTTGGGTGACATGGAATATAGGTCGATGGTAGCTTCGATTTTGGGTTTTTTGCATGTGCTGTGAGGGTGTTTGTGCAATTGGTAATTAATGTTTTCACTTTTGTTCCCACTATTTTTAAGGTTGAGACCACCTTGGAATCCCTATACACTAGTGAATTTTTCTTAGTTGTTTAAAGGTGGCTTCTATTGATTTGAGATCAATTATGTCTTTAAATTAAGGGTTTGACTTACTTCTAGTACTTTTTTAACTAGAATCTCTTTTTGTTTTAATGAAAAATTGTTACATTACTTACTAAATAAAATGTGGAGATTAAAACTCACTATCACTTGCTATTGTGTATTTAAAACAAAATGAGACCTCCAATTAAAATAGTACTGAAGGTAAGCTAAACCCTTAAATTAATAAATATGAAAACATGTATTTTTTATGAAAAAAATAAACATTAATTTTAGTTCCATTATTAAATCAACTTGTTCAAATAAAAATCACATGTCAATCACAAACCATTTGACTAATCGAAGTAGTATCTTGCTAACATACTACACAATGGGGTATTTCTAAATAAAAATCTTACCTCACTTTATATTCTACAAATCACAACTTGTTACATATTGTTTTATATCTTTTCCAATTTCCCATTAGTATGGGTGCTACAATTAGAATTTATACAAAATATAACTGACTAGCCCCCTCTCAAATTTCAAAATTTTGTCCCTCAAAATCTAAAATTTGGACCTTAAGCATTCATAAGTGGTCCCTCAAAACTTTCAAGAAGTCCTAAAAATCACAAAAATAATAATTAGTGCCAAACCCCCCACCCTAAAAAATTGAATTGATACAAAATAGATAGACATGGCAATACGGGTCAGAAAATTCTGACCCGACCCGACCCGAAAAATACCTGACCCGAACCCAATTTTTTTGACCTAAAGCAAAAATGGGTTGACCCGTGACCCGACCCGATTTTTTGCGGGTCATCCCAACCCGACCCGGATAACCCGTGACCCGACCCATTAAAAAAATTCGCTAAAAAAATATTTAAATTACGTCCTAATACTAAGTGCATAAAGTACAAAGTACCAAAACTAATAATCAATATATATTATATTAGAGAGAATGACTACCAATAAAAGCTAGCTAGCCTAGCTTCTTCTTTCTTTTTTTTCTTCTTTTTTTTTGAGAAGCTAGCTGCTAGCCTAGCTTCAGTGCTTGCCTTGCCAAATCAATTGCCATCAAACAAGACAAAAGGTCCTCAACACATTACACAACACAAAGGCCAAGGCTGTCAAGTGACTCAAGAGTCAAGACAAGTAGACAACCATTAAAAAAAAAAAAAAAAAATCTCATTCAGCTGAGTTGAGCTGTAGTCCATTGTCCAAACTCCAAAGCCAAAAGCACAAACAAATGAACAATGTTACAATGCACAAAGCCACAAACGGCAAACCTAAAAAAGTTGAGTCAAACCAAACCAGTGAACCACAAAGCTTCCTTTCCCAGTTGGGAAAAAAATTCTTACTTCGTATCGATCACGTCTTTAACTTGAGAATGTGGAAGCTACGTTATGTACTAAAAGTTGGTTATATGGATTTGAAACTACGTTTTTTATAGTCATAATTATACAATTTTAATTCTTTATTGATTTGCTTTCATGGTACATTAAGTTATATTAAAATATTGTATTGTAGATGAAGATGCTGACAAAATTGGCCAACTTGAGCTACAATTTGCAAGTATAAATATTTGCAGTGCTGAATCTGCTATCAACGTTGAGTAGATTGAGATTGAGGTGTAATTCTTATAAAATATTTACTTATTCTTCTTTACTTAATATGTTATGTTTATTTTTAAATCTTTTTTTGTTTAGTTTATCTTTCTAAGTAATCTAACTTTACTATTATTTTAAATGCAACAGGAACATGTGCACTTAAGAAGACCGATAACTTGCTACTTTGCTGACTTACTCGTTTTGTTTGTTTTAAGATTTATCTCTTTTTGAAGATGTAAACTTGTAATTATATGCATTTTGATAGTGAACTATTGTTAAGGTACTTTTTTTTACACCTAATTTTATTTAAGTATCACCTATTTACTTTCAAATACACACACCCTATTCTATTTAAAGCCCAAGAATACTTATGCTTGGCAATATTTGAAAAGTCCATGATTCAAGTCCATGGCAAAACAATTTTATCAATGGAATTCAAATCCATAATCAAAGCCCATGATTCAAACCCATGGCGATTCATTCATTCAAAGCCCAATTCTCATTGGCAACATCAAAGCCCAATTCTCATTGGCGAAACCAAAGCTTAGTCTCTAATTCTCTCATTGGAAAAAGTTTTCTAATTCTCATGCACCCTACAAAGGCTATACCACTCTATTTATTGGGGCTATCACACCTCCCTACTTCTTTTCTTATCAGTGTGGTAACACTCCTAATATGGATTAATGCATCTGCGTATTATTCTTCTAGTTAATGTTGGTTCCAAAATCAACAGGAAAGCTCCAAACTAATTCCTCTTGTGGGCTGGACTTAAAATGCTCTGCTAATTTATCTGTGCTTTGTTTCAGTCAAGGAAGTGCCATCTTGGACATTACTTCTGGTGGAAATATGACTGTAAGTTCATGTGAAAGTCCTAATAATGATATATAATTACTCTCCTTTCCCTTATGGACTACTCTTATGAACCAATATTGTTGTGCTATACATTTAAGTTTAAAGTGTTCTCATTGCTATTGCATTTCTTTTTTATTTCCTATACACTAAATATGGCTAAAGTTGGACCTTCCATAATCAGATTTACATATTATGCCGTAATCAATAAAATACAATTGACAAATATCGGTAATACCATTTGATATTTTTCCATCTTTTTAAAAGGTCTGAGTTGGTCTATCTTAGGTTTTGTATTGTCACCCTTCCTCTGCCTCATATAAAGTGGCATTATATGTTGGGGTTTGCCAAATTAATGATCCTTGCACCCTGTAAGAGATTTTAATTTCTTAGAGATCAATGGTTTTGAAGAAATTATTTTTGTATTAATTTCTGTGATCCAATGTATCATTTTAGTATTAAAGATGTTTTCTTTTTGGAGATGTTAAATTATCTGTTTTAGTTTCTTCCAATTATCATAGCCTGGTAGTTGGATTTCATTTTGGTTATATGATGACAATATTATAATTAGCATAGATTAGGTCCGTGTTTCAGTTTCTATTTGCATTAAGCAGCACTATTTTGAGTGCAGTTCCTGTGTCTTATTGACACTGAAACAAGGTTTGGTAAAAAAAGAAAAGAAAGTCATTACTGCATCCTTCACATTTGTACATGGTAGGTCATAGTAAATTATCGGTTTCCCCCACCCCCTTCTGTCTAAAAGTCATGAAGTTGATTTGCAAACTCCATATGTACTAAATCTATTATATGGAGTAACTATTTCGGCTATTCTCCTAGAAACTAGCATACCTTAATTACCAAAAATGGCACAACTAACACATGATAAATTAATACATAAATCAATCAGACATATAGATACTCATACTTTACCAATAATGATAATACAATGGTTTAATTATTTGAGTGTTTCTATACATGTAATTGCAATTGCTGTTTCTAAAAACCTTAAAGATTGCTGAATATTTTGTTTGCTTGTTTATGCAGCAATACTTCCAAACAACTTACAAATTCATGGAGCTTTCCCCACACACTTTGATTCCCATGCATGGGAGAGTTAACCTGTGGCCAAAGCACATGCTTTGTGGATATCTCAAGTATGCACATGTCATTTTCTCTATTTCTCGCTTTCCTAATTTAAGCTAAATTTCCTACAAACTTTTTACCCATCATGGGATCTTAGACAATGACTCCTTTGCAGGTAAACAACACTCCCCCCCCCCCCACAAAAAAAAAATCCCCCATCACCTTTATCTGCAATAACTCTTTTATTATCGGTATTGTTGGGCCCAAGAGTTTGACTTCTGCCAGCTTCGTCTTCTTACATCTAAGATTTACACTATATGTAACAATATTGTCTACCAAATCCTGACATGGCATTGTTCCTATATTCAGAAACCGCAGAAGTAGAGAAACGTCCATCTTGAAAGCTATAGAAAATGGAGCTGAAACTTTGTTTGACATAGTTGCAGAAGTATACTCTGAAGTTGATCGTAGTGTATGGATTCCTGCTGCATCAAATGTGAGGCTTCATGTGGAGCATCTGGCTGAGCAAGATAAGCTACCAAAGGTAACTTTTGCTTGTTTCAACACCAGCATTTCCCATGGCTATACATCAACACATATTAGCTTGAATATAAATGTTTTAGTTAGGTAGTTCCCATATATTACTCTTGAAAGGGGTAAAGTTAATTTCCCCTCTCTCTCTCTCTCTCTCTTTTAACAAAAAAACAAATAAAGTCATTATAATATCGTATTATCTCCTTATTGGAAAAATGCTAGATTTGCTTAAAGATACCTTTTTTACTATGGAATTGATCTTTATCTTGAGCCAACCTTTAAAAGGATCAGTCAACCCTTGCCATGAAAGAGTCTTGCCATTAAATGTTGTAATTTTCACTTAATAGAAAGAAGGAATCAAGTTTTCCCTTACATTTAAGGACCCTACCATGTAAGAGTGTACTGGAATATTAGTAAATGAAGCACACATGATTACCTTGCTTGTGTTATCTTCCCTGCATATTTGCATGTGCTTTATAATTGATTATTCTCTCCTCCCCTTTCTCTTGTGGATAAAATTTTCCTCCGGTTTGGAAGAATCTCCTTCAACTCGTTGCAATTATAATAATTATCCATATATACTTTAATTACATGACCCATTAAGTCATTTAAACAAGTTACATAACTATTAAATATTAATAGTTATATGAGTAAAAGCACATGGCGATATTCATTTGCATAGCCTCGTAGTGGGTTGGAGGATGGGAAAATTTTGTCCATTCTCACTTGATGCCTGGGCGCCCTGCATCCTGCGATCCATGGAGTTGCTGTTGTACCTTCTGTCTTAGGCAATTTTGAAATAACTTATACCCTATAGTGGAATAATTTGAAGGGCCTTTGAATATTTCACTATCTATGTTTGAAATGATTACAAATTGTTTGGCAAGCATACATATTTTAGTGACAAAAAGTGAAATTCCAAAAATTCATCTTAGAGTGTGCAGGGCTTCTCTTTAGAAACTTTTAATAGCAGTTTGGATGCATTTGCTGACAAGGTGGGTCAAAGCCCAATTCTCATTGGCAACATCAAAGCCCAATTCTCATTGGCAACATCAAAGCCCAATTTTCATTGGCACTACTTTATCAAAAAGAAAAGAGCCCAAGATTATCAACACTTGGCAAAGAAAAAATATCATGTTAAAGTGTTACCGTGGCAAAAAAGGACCATGGCAATCATCTTATGAAAAAACTCATTGAGAGCTATCTTGAGGATTATGTTCTCGTATTATAAACCCGTGAAATACATGGACATCATTTGCATCGCGACATCCATAATATACACCTTTAACACTCATGGTAAACATTCAAACCCACAAGATCATCATTTAAGTTATGATGCGATTATTAGAAACCATGAACATTATTTGCAACATAGAATTCATCAAAGTAAATATTATTTACAAAAATATTTTGAAACTTGTCCTATTGTTTCAAACATTACAACAAATTGCCCAAAGGCCCATTGCAAGTATTTATGAAAAACCCAAAAATATCTACTAATAAAAGTCCATGAGGAATGAAAACCCATGGCAATATATGCACACAACCCAGCCCATGTAAGCAAGCCCAAGCAAAAAAACACCAGCAGGAGACAAAGAAGAACAGCCCTTGTTCATTCCTAACCAAAAAGAGCAACTAAGGACTCATACAAGGGAACCAAGCCTTTGAGAATGGACTAAAGGCTGTCCCATCAGTTTTTTGTCACCCTTTACCTGATGTGAACAGTGCCCAAGGGCTGTCATATCAGCTGGAGTCTAAAGAATGATGGAACTCCATCATCTTCCTCAAGACTGCACCTCCAGCGGAAGGGGAGCTGAAACCAAATTATTCAAACTCCAACAAATTGATGTTAAAAATAGTAAAAATGTTCAAGACGTGATTCATGTGCCAAGCCCATGAATCCTAAAGGGAAAAAATTGGGAACATGTGGTTTGGAGTGCATAAAGGGATCTCTAGCGGAACCCCTTGAAGTAGACTAGAACTTGACACCTGGCTTGGGATGTTAAATCTTACTTCTCAGGGGTCCGAATCTCAGTTGCAGCATTAGGATTCGCTCTTGATACACGCTTCAAATCACAATAATCAAGCTCAGCCCCAAGAATCCTGCCATTTAATGCAAAACGCTCTGAAATCCCATCATTACCCAAAAAAGCAAAGCAGCCCCTAAAATGGATTTTCCTACTTCTGATCAAAAATCCCAGGAAAGCTTGACTCTAATTCATCACCTCTAAGTGGTCATACGTTTTTTGGATCCTTGTCAATAAATGCTTCTCTAAAAACTCCATTATAAAAGCACAAGCAAACTAACCAAAAAACCAACCTGGCTACCCCTCTCAGAGACCTTGGAAATTCGTTGGCCATTCTTTTTGTTGGTGGTTCAGCTCTCTTTTAGCTCACCACCCATCATCTTTAGCCTACACCCATCTAATCCCAGATACTCTTCTCACTCCCTTTATTCTACCACAGCTCATAAGTGTCCTCCAGCTGATCACAAATAGCCCATTAACCATAAAAGACTTCAGTCTCAGTATCAATCCCATCTCACTCACTCAAAAGTAGCCCACGTTCATCTTATTCATGCCTTATAAATTTACACTCACTAAAATCTTAGCCCATTAAAATCTTAGCTTGATACTTGCTGCACTGAGCTGGGGATCTTTCTCTCCCTTCACACCATGCCAATTAATCCTCCTTTTTTTCTTCCAAGGGAACCTTCAATTTTTACTTTTTACTTTACCGTTGAAGAATATGATGTATTTGTAACAATTGAACTCTTCCCTCATCTTGATGTAATGATGGCTGAAAGCGCAATAAATTCCTCTTGAATGAGACACATAAGGACCTAAAATTTGCTTAAATTTATCTAATTATTGATGGCTAGACCGTGTAATTCCACCTTTACCATTGGACAATTCATCTTTTGGACTTAAGTGTAACTTCACCCTTACTGCTGGAAAATTTACTTCCCTCGAACTATCAAAACAAGACCACTAATGTATTAACTAAGTATTGTAAGGTATTTTTCATTGGGCTTTTGTTGCTGTTTTGTTAAGTGCAGCCTTTGTTTTCCTTGCTTGAGTAGGCTTGTCATCACACCGATAGCCTTTGGGCGTCATCTCAAGAGCCCACAGTTGAGTTTCGATTTGGTTTCCCAATATCTCATTCAGAGGCATAAATTTCCCCCTCAACAACTATTAACATTGAAGACTTTTTCCATTATGAATTTATGACTATAAATAATTTTTGTCATGCTCAAAACTATCAGAATTGGAAGGATATTAACAAGTAGCATTAAGTGCAATTCATTTGCTTAATTGATTTTATTCATTCTCTCTAAACAGGTTGTCATTGATTTGTTTTTGTAATTGGAAAAAAAAAAAAAAAAACTTGTTTGAAAAATACGGGTAAACCCGACCCGCAACCCGATTAACCCGTTTAAAAATGATCTGTTTTGACCTGCGACATGTTTGACCCCCAAACCTGATTAACTTAACCCGCCCGTTTTGCCACGTCTAAAAATAGACCCCCAAAAAAATTACAATCAGGATAGGCCATTTCATAGTCCATCATGGCCTTCCAAGTACCAAAAGAAAAAGAAAAAGAAAACCAAAATTCTCCTTTCTAATACATTCAATCACCAAAGATCAATTAAAAAAAAAAAAACCAAAACAAATCTAAGTTACTCTGTGTGTGTGTTGTGCACCTAACCCATCCCGCCGCCAATCACCTCGTCGTGAATCTGTGGTTATCCATCAACTCCAAGCTCGGTCATAGTACCACTGGTATCTCTCTCTCAAACTCTCTCTTTCTCTCACTCGGTATTTAACTTGTGAACACCAAGTAATATACTACTAAAGACCAAACTAGTGTAGTCAGTTTACCACTTTTGTTATACAATGTGCTATATGTTGTACTTTTTCTTCTTCTTTTTTTCTTTCCGGAACCCTGTATGTTGTACTTTAGCAATTTTAGCTTAGCTGAGTTTCATTTGTGGGTCTGACAATCTCAGTAAAAAAAAAAAAAAAATCTTGTGGCTATAATTTCTTTAAATTTTTGTTGAGTCATGAGTGAATGTGTTATTGATGTGTTATTGAAAGTGAATGTTATATAATATATGTGGTAACACAATTTATTTGTCCGTTTTGGGCATGCTTTGCAACGTCCGACCCTTTGGGTGGCATGCTTAGGCAACGTCCTCACGGCTTTGTCCCCTAGCAGACATGGGAAGCTTGTCCCACATCGACTAGAGAAGCGCCCCCCTTATGCTTTATAAGCAAGAGCTCAAAGCATAAGGGTACCACTAAGGGACCTTGTGCTTGCATGTGAGATCTCTCCCAACTGGGCCACCCCTCTTGGGGCGGAACCCTGCTAACCTGAGAACTCGTGCTGGATTCTGATCTAGAAAGTGCTTGAGATGGCTGCTTTCCACATATCATGCCTACAGGGTTTGGGTCCTTTATCTGTAAATTTCCTTCTTTTTTTTTTTTTTTTTCTGTTTCTATTTTTTTTTTTTTTTAAGAGATATTAGGCTATTAGCCCTTCATTCTTAGATTGCTCCCACACATTGCTAAAGATCAATTGTTCAATATAAAGAGAACATCTTACACTAAAGAACATTTATTTTCTTATTTTAACGATGGGTCATTTTCTTTTTTCTCTGAATAATGAAGAGTCATTTTACAATGAAGACTTTTTAGCAAAATATTGATAATTGTAGCTCTCGAATAAAATCATATATTAATATATAACTATATATATATATTTTTTTTTTTCAAGAAGAAGAAAAACGGCTTTTCGCAAAAGCTATAATACAATAGCATTTTTTTATATATATATAAATCACATCTATTTATTATTAGAGATTAAATTATGTAAGGACGTCATGTAAAACTCATGTTCTTCCAATCTCAACATGCAACATCATCTTATCACATATCAAGAATAAACACAACCATGCCCAATTAATTCTAATATCCATATATAAATCCAACCAAATTGGGAGTTTATTGAGATGTAATTAGGTGTGGTAGGATGTATTGAATTTTAAGTAAAATACTGATATGGAAATCTCTTATTAGATGGTGGAAAACATGGGTTTTACACCCCATCCTTACCAAATTCAAACTCATTTTTTAAAAAACTGGGGGTGCACACACACAATCTTAGTAAATATTTATTAAAAACTATCATAATTATTATATTTTATATTTTGAAAAAAAAAAAAAAAAAAAAAAACAAATGACATAGGTTATCATCTGGTTATATATAATAATAAGAGTCCAAATTTGATAAGGATAGGGTGTAAAACCGATGTTTTACACCATCCAATAAAAAATTGTCACATCAGCATTTTACTTAAAATTTAATATATCCTACCACATCTAATCTCAATAAACTCCCAATTTAGTTGGATTATATATAGATATTAGAATTGATTGAGCGTGGTTGTGCTTATTTTTAAATATATGATAAGATGATGTGGCATGTTAAGATAAGAAGGGTAAAACATAGGTTTTACACCACATCCTTACATAATTTAATCTCTAAAAAAATTATAAACTTAAATCTCAAAAAACAACCCATGTTTTCTTTCTTTCTAAAAAAAAAAAGGGCCTTTTGACTTCTACTCCAACTATAAAAAATAAAAAAAACAACCTTTCGACTTCTACTCCAACTAAAAGTCTATTATCAAAATTTTAAGAAAAACTAATTAGTAAATTAATTTTATATTATTTGTTATGATATATTTTCTTAAATTAAGAGATAACATTTAACAACTATTTAATTTAAATAAAACTAAAAGTCTATTATCAAAAATTTTTAAACTTAAATCCCACACAATTCACATTTTTGTTTTTGTTTTTCTTAAGTTGCATCTTATTAAATTAATACTTTATTAGCATATTAAGCTAAAAAACTCTTGACTAAGGGATAAGATTTAACAATAATTTTATTTAGATAAAACTTTATTATCTAAGTTTTAAAAATCTAAATTTTATTCCAACTAATAATCTATTATCAAAATTTTCACACACACACACACACATATATAAATATATATATATATATATATTTTTTTTAAGCCATGTCTTTTCAATATAATCTCTCTCAATCAATAAAGTCATCCTTATAATTAAATCTCTCACATTACACCCCACGTTGTTGTATTTTATTTTATTTTCAATTTTTTCCCCAAGATGCAACCTATGCTAATGTTTTATTGTTCTTTACTTCTAAATTTGCGTGCAGGATATTATGTTTAAGGAAGTTTATTATAAAAAAGCAAAACAATGGACACCTATTTAAGTTCTTAGTTCTCTTATGTAAGTTTTCTTTTTTTTTTAAATTATATTCTCAATTTTTGAACTTTTTTGTGTATGTTTTGATTTTGGGTTTTGGTTATTATATTTAATTTGTGAGTGTATTGATTTTTTTAATTAGACTATCACTAGGAAAAAAATTGCATTGAGGAACCGTTTTGTTTATTATTGTTTGTGCTGGCTAGATCATAGATTAAATAGAACCCAAATAGGAATGATAAAACTCATTCCATATCTCATATTAAGAAATTAACACTAAGCACAAAGAAAATTTTCAAATATAAAAATACTTAAAGAAATTTTTTTAATTAAAATTATTTACTTATTTTATAATTTATTATTACTATTTATTTATTAGTTTTGTTTTAATTTTTTTTTAAAAAAAAAATTAGCCTACATATGAATTTTCATCAAGTCGTGCATTATACGGGAATAATACTAGTATATTAATAAAACATGGGCTTTCAAAAACTTATGTCAAAAATTTAGAAAAATCAGCAAAATCGCATAAGTTTTGGTTTTATATATAACTCATTCATAGTGGGAAAATTCAATAAAATATAAACAATTTTCTATTTTATTTTCTTTCTTGAATATGAAATTTGATAGTTATAAGAAAGCTTTATAAAATATTTATAGAATTTAAATTTAATTTACAATATTTATATATATATATAATGTGTTGGAGCATTTTAATATTATATAATTAAAATTGATTTATATTACAACATTAATGTAAAGATGTGGGAGTTAATATGGAAGATGAGGAGTTAGTGAAAATGTTTAATCTCACATTGAAAATGAGAGACATTATTTTATTCCTTTTAATTGTGGTGATTAATGGGCTAATATGTATTGATTCAGATATTGGGCTAGATACGTGCGTAAGGGGGAGATTAATATCCAGAAATTAATCTTGTAACAACCACTACATCAGAATAATGGACCTAATTAATCAGATTTATTTGGGTAGTAAATTCGTGATGCCCATTGAACCTATAAATAGACTCATTCAGACCCAATACCAGTTACAGCGTTCACACACCAAAAAATCCAGTAATTGCAAGCATTCTTACACACTAAAAAAATAGAGAGGTTTTTGGCAAAGAAATGTGTTCTTTTTGGTGGAGCTTTAAGCTTGAACACTTTGTGCAGAGGTTGTTCTAGTCATATGACATTTGTTGGGCTGTTATATCCTGAGGGAGACAAGTCAGAGAATGTCTACACCGATTACAAAGTTTAGCCAACTAAGGGCTTAAATCTCCTTAAAGAGAGCGAGTACTATGTCTTAGTCCAAAAACTGTTGTGTATTTCTTATCTTCAAATTAATAATATTCAAAAGTATTATTCAGTTTCTTTTTGTATTATTTTCATTATTATTGTATTTGCACCAACATAATAACATAGAAAACTATGGATTTTCAAAAGTTTATATAAAAACTTGAAAAAAAATAAATAATTAAATAGTCAACAAAGAGTCAAAGACTTGTATTTTTTTGTAATTATTCGATAGTTGGGAGAACAGAATATTTTAAAACTCTTTTTCTCCCTCTAGTGCTCATTTCTCTATATAAAAGATGTCAATCACATGTTCTAAACATTGTTCCTTCCAAAAATAATAAATATGAAAAAAAGTACATTATTTACGTGTGAGTAAATTATTTTTATGTTATTTAACCTTTTCTATACATGTCTTATTTATGAATTTATAAATTATTTTTTAGCATATTTTATTGCCAATCCCAAAACACCTCTCTCTTAGTATTGTTATGATTGCCCCCTCCCCTTCTTTCATTTTTATCTCATTAATTTACATTAATTTACATATGATTTTTTATTAACTAGTGCATTGATTCAATAGCCATATGCTTCAAACTAGAGAACAGGATTAGAAACTCAGCATGTCTCTTTTTAACTTTCATTTTTTCTAGTACACACTCAACCCTTTTTGCCTTTCATCCTTATGCATTTAATAATAATAATAATAATTTTAACAAAAAAAACTCAAAAATAATGCTGAGATATGCTAAAAGAGTAATGTTATGAATATAACATTTGAAAGAAAAAAAATACTAAAATTATTACAAATTTTAGAACAAAATGTTAACAAATTGTGGAAATGAATATGATTAGTATATTTCAATAACTTAATAAATAAAGGTTTGAATTAAATTTTTGTAATTGACAAATCAGTCTGTAAGTTTTAGGATCGTTCCTAGCATTTTCACAATAATTTTTACAACAATTACAATGATTTATTGTGATCAAAGTAATATCACTTTTATTTGTATTCAATACTTACACGATTTTTATTATGGACAATTATTGATTTACATTTATTGTTCATGTTAATTGTACCCAATTGTACACATTTGCATAAATAGCACACAGTATTGTACACTTTAATGCAAATGTGTATAATGTTGTACACATTTATTTAATTAAAAATTTAAATCTAAAATAAATAGTGGAATATAAACTAATAATTTATTATTATACATTACTCACAACAAATTGTATCATGGCACAAAGTTATCCAAAAAATTGTGAAATTTCATATCCTTATTCTTATTGATTTAATTAATGCCACAAGCCCACAAGGCCACAACAAAGTCGTGCAAGGCCGGTATAGTCACAATGAGGAGTGGGGGAATAGGAAAACCATTGGCTTCCTAGACACCAAAACCACTGGCAAATGGTATAGAGCCTCTGGTTTTCCTCAAATTTCAGGTCCTACTCAAAGTACCCCACTTCCATCACTGTCGCTATATATAAGAGACCCCATCATACCTTTGCTTCATCAACCACATATCCTTCTTATAACAGTATTATTTGCAACATAAAGTTTATAATTCTTTGCTTCCATTTTTAAGAGCAAACAACAGTGTTGTGAAGACTGGAAGATGAGTTCAACAAGAAAAGTTATTGTGGCAGTCAGTGTTGGAGTTGTGGAAGCCATGAAAGACCAGGGGATCTGCAGGTGGAATTTTATCATGAGATCAGTGCAACAACATGCCAAGAATCATCTCAGGTCGATTTCCCAGACCAGGAACCTTTCTTCTTCAACTTCTGCTATGGTTTCAAGCAAATTGAGAGATGATAAAATGAAGCAATCAGAGGAGTCTCTGAGGAAAGTCATGTACTTGAGCTGTTGGGGTCCCAATTGAGGTCATAATCGGCTAAAGAAGGTGACCTTTGGAGTGAGCCAACGAGTTCTGATGGAATTTCATTGATTGAAGGAAGACTTGTACAAGGCATGGAAGATTCTGAAGTCATATTAGTTGTGCTTTGTGCTTGAAATTTGTGACAATTAGATGTTGATTTTTGCAGCTCGATGTAAATTGGAGATTGTAATGATAAATAGTTATAGCAAACAAGATATTTTGACAAAGTTGATCTCGTCACTGTCTTCCCTCTTTCTTTTAAATCTCTTTCACTTTAGATGAAGATCATTAGCCTACATATAGATTAATATAACTTGTCAAGCAAAAACTCAGAACCCAAAAAAAAATAAAAAAATAAAAAAATTGTCAAGCCAATGGAGAAAACAGTTTTTATACCTAAATTGGTTCCCTCATGATCCAAGGTTTTGTCTTTCTAACTTTTTTTTTTCCACTAATTTAAATCCCCTTTTTTCGAATTTATCTGAATGTATCAATTGGAAATATTGGGAGATGTAACGAGATTTTTTTCTTTCTTTATCCAATTCTGGTATCATGGATTAATGGGTATCTTTAAAATGGTGAAGTTAGCGTTCATTGTAGAATCTTTATCCAATTTTGTGAAATTCACATAGAATTTTTCTCCAAAATTAAACACTTGAAAAAAATTTCAAAATTTTTTTTTTTTTAAATGCAATCAAATAGAGAAAAACTACATTTCCCTAATGGAAACTTTCTATAGGCTGAACTTGGCACTCTTCTCCCCTTCGAATGCCTCTACTATTTTAAGTATTCCCCTTAGTTTTCGGCTTCTAGGAGACCAGATAATATGGGCTTATACTCTGAAAGGGGATTTTACCATTCGCAGTGCTTATAAGATCGCGTTGGATAAGGTGTTTAATGAAAACTGATAAGCCAATAACATATTGACCCATTGTGATGAATTAATTGATTAATTAACCAAGTTTTTTAATTAATCAAATTAACATGCAATATGCGTGGTAGCACAAACAAATCACCAATTAAACTAAGTAAGTAGCGGAAAATAAATTAACACGGTAATTTGTTTACGAATGGGGAAAACCTACACGGCAAAAACTACACCGGGTGATTTTAAAGTCACCACTCCCGAGAATTCACTATTATCACAACAAGCAGTTACAAGTAAAGAAATCCCAGTACCTTATACCAACCTACAGTTGAACCCTTACCCCAATACCCAATTGGACTTGTTCTGTAGTGACAATCTCTCATTTTCAATGCACGGCTCCCAGTACGTGACTAACCAATTACGCGGATCCCAGTACGCGACTTGATCACCAACTTGAGAAATATGTTAGCTACAAAGTTTTTCAGTTCATCCAGACGATGAAGATCATGAAGTTGCTTGGTCACAAAACCCTACGGTATACAAACACAACAGCTTCTTCAAGAGAACAATGAACTAGGGCAAATTCTATCTCCGGTCACAATTTGCATGAACAAAACTTTACTCTACACCTGTGCGACTTGTGTCACCTTTGACGGCCCTCAAAATAATCCTTATATATGTTTAGGGTTGTGAGAAAAGAAAGCTCAAACATACATTTACAGATTGAATTGAAATCAGCTCTGAAAAACTGAGTTTCATAAACCTTAATAGATAGCCATCTATCGAGCCAGCTGTCGAGCCACAGGCTTCAGCAATTTTTAAATCTCGACAGATGCTAGCTGTCGAATTTTAAAATCATGCACTTTCTCACTTGATTCTTGGACAGACTTGCATGGTTTTAAGACTTGAATTTGAAACCTTGTTTCTTGAAACATTAAACACATCCAAGATCTACTCAATTACAAGTAAAGTGCGTTTTGTTAAAGGATTAACCAATTACATAAAATGTTGACATATGTTCCTAACATCAAATCACATATGTCCTAACAATCTCCCCCTTTGACAATCCGTGACAAAACCACAAAAAACAAATGAACATATGAGAGAAGTCATAAATCACTCAACTCATACTCACTTGTTAAATATAATAAAATCTATCCTAACACAAACTCTTGAAAATCTTTGCAAGAAGAGAGTTTATAGCAAGTAGACTTTGACAACCTGTATTTCTGAAAACACTTTAAACAAAACTCATCACGGCATCTTAGTGTTAAACATAAATAATAGATTGCATACAATCAATAAGAAACATGTGTATTAAGAAAGAAAAGAAACTACACATGTAAAGATAGGTGAAAGAACTGTAATAACAACCTTAAATGTATATATATCAACAAGTACAAGGTTTGCTATCACAATATGATCACAAGATCTAAGGTACATGAATAATGTATCTAAAATAGAAAGAAAAGAAAAAGATACATAAAGTCCTCACTACATCCCTCAATATAAACACTCCCCCTATCTCCTAAACTAACCATCCCCTTATGACTATGACTACTCTCATCTCAAAACTACTTCCCCTTTTTGTCATGAGTGACAAAGGGCAAGTAAACCAAGTAGACATCTCATCATCACTAGACGAGCCATCATCATCATCCTCAGCATCATTAGCACTGCTAGAGCCATCACTCTCATCCTCAAATGCCTCGAGAGAGGAAGCCACAGTGTAACCACCCATCACAGCCTACCGCCGTGCGATACGACCAACATGGGTATTCACCTGACACAACTCATCGTTGAGAGTGTCTAGGCGAGCATTCATGCACACAAGCTATGCCATGATGGCCTCAAGTGTCACTCCACCCACTGAAGAAGAAGGAGCGGAGGTGGATGGAGCGGTAGAAGCCGGAGGAGCTGCTGTCTCAGGCCAGGGCTGCCTCAAGCGAAGCTATGCAAAACTTCGCTTAACGGTAGCGGCATCAATGGCACACATGAAAGTGAAGTGGGGAGACACAGGATAGGAGACAGAAAAGTGGCGAAGGAGTCTCGTAATAGCGGAAGGAAAAATGAACTTATCACGAGTCGTCATGTCCTTATAGATATCTATAAGGGAGAGTATAAAGTGTAAAGGGAAGTCAATAGTGAGACCCTCAATGAGGGATAACAAAAACCAAGCACGAGGCTCTGTGATAGTGTTATAGTGAGACAATGGATGGAGAACGAATGTCATCACCATATTAAGGAATCTCGAACCTTTAGCAAAGGCTGAGCATGAGGTGTTTTGACGGTCACCCCATGAAGATGGTGTCTCACAGAATAGAGACGCGAGTTCGTCTTTGGACACTGTCCTCGGACTCTCAGAACCAAGGTAGTCAGGATGCGCTACCCTAGGGACGTGTAGTACCTCGGATACAATAACCAGACTAACTACCATGTGTATACCCCGAACGCGAGTGACAAAGAGAGGTATGGAATAATCAAATCCGTGCATATTGGAGTAGAACTCCTATATGATCACTGAAAGGCATGAGACCAAGGCGTCACATAGTGACTCTGAACCCCTACTGTAGATGACAGTGGGTAGGTCGGTGTCAGAAAAATTTGACAGAACGACTTGCCGTTCCGAATGAATGCCGCATCGTGAGAAGTTCTCAAAGAAGTCCGATTTGGCCTTCCCATCACGGAACCGGGCGTGAGAGGGAGTGGGGTCAGATGGAGAAGAAGAAGAAGATGCCCCGAAACGAAGAGGATTCCGGGACAGAGTAGATTTACGTTTAGATGCCATGACACAACTAACGTAAGAGGGAGAGAAAGAAAGAAAGAAAGGCAAACAATCAGAATAGTACCAAACAACAAATATATCAAAATATACAGAATTAAAGGTACGTATGCATGAGAATGCATGAACATGTGACATGCAAAAATAAATTCATCATGGGCTCAGTCCAATCCAATCCTACCAGCACATAACATAGCAACAAAGTAAACACACATATAAAATGCATGAAACATTGTTATAATGCACATGGGATGCAATGCATGAAGTTTTAAACTCAATGAAGCAACACCCAACCAAAAATATTTACACAAACTCATCAATTTTGAAAAACCCCCAAAATTTCTTCAAAAATCAAAACTTAGGTAAAAAAAGAGTGAAATGCATGATTAATGAGTGAGAAAGAATCATACCAGATAAAGAACACTTGATTTAGGCCAAAGATCAAGTGAGGAATGTGAGGGGTTTGAGTTTGAGGAGTTTTGGAGAGAGAAAAGAGAGAAACTGTCGAGAGAGATCAAAGGAGATGGGTGAGAAATCGCGAGGCTTCTTTATATAGAAACTTCATAAAGCTCGATCGATCGAGAGCTATCGAGAAGCTATCGAGCTTTAAAAACTCACCTTTTAGTTGTCGAACCAGCTATCGAGGATCAAAAAGGAGGTTTTCAAACAAGGAAGCTCGATGGATCGAGGTAGCTATTAAGGAGACAAAAATTTTCTCGATTGATTGAACTAGCTATCGAGATTGCATTAAGAAAAAGTTGAAGGGGCTCGATAGATAGCTTATCTGTCGAAAGCTATCGAGATTGCTTAAAAACAGTTTTTCAAGGGAGAGAAAAACACAGATATGAATGCAATCAAGCATGCTACTCAACCAACGATCCAAACAACATTTCAAGTTCTCAAAATCATCTCTCAACAAGAAAAAAAATTAAGCACATGGATCCAAAACACACGCACACTAAACACGTCTAACCAATTTTATATTTCAAAAACAAGTTAAGACAGTTTAGTGAGTATACATTTACATAAGTATTCCTTGTGATGGCCAAATCACATTGTACCTGCACATGTATCAAGAATAGCAAAGAATATTGCGTGTTGTGTGTGAAAAACATCGCAAGATTACATAAGTGTCTACATGTTATGACAATTTGAGATATGAGAAAATTATTTTAACTCTCACACAATCACAACTGTTTGATGGGAACTATCACCTTCGAGGTACATCCTATAACTCTCACATCTACTAGAAGACACGCTTGCAATCATATATAAAGCATTTTGATCTTTTTGCTTTTCATTTTCTTTGCATATTTTTCTTTTAAGCAAACCATGCATGGGTATATATAAGAGAGAAAAGAAATACCCAATTATGTTAAACATTTGACATTGCACTTTTGCTATGCCGAAGCATACAGATGTCATTTCATGACTGGCGGGCAACAGTGGTGAGATGGTTATTTATGCCTTTCTCTTAGGATTTTCTACTCATTCCTGTCAAAAAGAGTGATATGAGTGTTAAGTACAAGAGATTACTTAATCTTACTCATCACAAACACGAGTTACAAAACTCACCTGCTTAGTTGTGTATAAAGATGCTCATCTAAGTTACAAAAGATACAAAATTTAAAAACTTTTGTTTCATTGGTCATCCAAGGTACACAAGTACCAATGTACACAAACACACACTGTTTTTGTATTTTTCTGATTTTTCAATTTTTTTTATATTTAAATGGAAAACAAAATAAAGCAAAACTGAAAAATAACCAAACAAAAACATGTTAAACAAGGCAAAGCAATGCATAAAACTAGGTTGACTCAAAACATGAAAGCAAAACACACAAGTAATGCAAAGACAAAAACAAGAAGAGGAAAGAGAAAAAAAAGTGACAGAATCACTTGGAGCCCTTTTTCCTTCCACACCTTGGAAGAACCCTTCCGTCTAACAAACCCTTGATCCGGCGGTGAAGGGGAAGAATTAAAACCGTTTAGATTCGAAAGGAATATGAGGGCTTTCAGAAGATCTCCAAGAGGAGCAAAAGAGGATGGAATCTGATTCTGGTTTCTCGATGCGATCATGTTGTTGCTCTGTTGAGTGGCTAACTACTTATAGCAATTAGGTCGAGTATGACCAACTGCTCCATAGTGATGATAAAGATGCTACTTCTTCTGTTTAGGCTTTTAAGAGTTACTCTTCTAAGCCCTAGGGTTTTTGACATCTTTCTTATCCTGCTTAGGGGGTGCTCCTAAGATAAATTTACCATTGTCTATGTTCTCACTAGCTAATTCATTTTTAACATCATTGTTATAAGATTCAACATTATTAGCAAGAGGAACAAAAACAGTAGTATTAGTAGAAGCAATACTAGGAGAAGAGAAATCATACCCCAAACCAGTTCGATCAGAAGCAAATTTCTGAATATTGAGCACCTCATCAAGCTTAGCACTTGATGTCCTTTCCAACTGAGTTCTGACTTGGAACAATTCTACCTCAAGCTTCTTGGTCTTTTTAGCCAAGAAATTATTCTCAAATCTCAGTGCTCCAATGGTCTGATTGGCTTCACCAAACTTTGTGGAAAGCTCTTCACGATCTAACTCCACATCACTGAGCTTCTTGGTGGTCAGCCTGTACAGTTTCTCATGCTTCTCAGAAACCTTGTACAATTTCTCATAGGCTGTATGGATATCATCTTGATCATCTATTTTCTCGAACTTAGAATCCACCAAGTCCTCTTCTTCATCCACATCTTCCACAATCTCCTAAGTAGGATTGACAGTGACAATGAAGGCATTCAGAATTCCATCGTCCTCATTTTCTGAATCATCCTCAGGTTCCGTGTCACTCAATGTAACAGCAATTGCCTTGCTCTTCCCAATGCTTTTGAGATATGTAGAGCACTCCTGTTTCATATGTCCAAAACCTTGACACCCGAAGCACTTTGGTTCTGAAGGAACAGTGTACGGACCGCCATCTCTAGCATTCTTCTTCCCTTTGTCTTGGCACTTGAACTGTGAGGAACTGGATTGCCTACGGTTCTTGTCGAAGCCCTTTCCATTGGCATTCTTCATGAACTTCTTGAATTGCCTTGTGATATAGGATTTTATTTTAGAATCTTCATCATCTGGAGACTCATCAGTATCACTGCTTTTGGCCTTCAATGCCATGCTCTTGCTCTTGCTCAATTTCCTGATCCTTGTCAAACCCAACTCATAGGTTTGCAGATTTCCAACCAACTCTGTCAAAGGAATTTTGTCAATATCCTTTGATTTCTCAATCGCAGTGATCTTGACATGAAATCTTTCGGATAAAGATCTGAGCACCTTTCTCACAATCTTGGGTTCAGGAATGGTTTCCCCAAGATCAAAGGCTGAGTTCACTATGTCCTTAAGCTTGGCATAGAACTCATCGAACGACTCATCCTCCTCCATCTTGATTTCTTCAAAGCTTGTAGTGAGCCTCTGAAGTTTTGAATCCTTGACAGCCTTGGTTCCCTCATAGGTTGTTTGGAGGATGGTCCATGCTTCCTTTGCAGTTTCAGTGGAGGATATTTTCTTGAACTCCTCATTTGTGACTGCACTGAATAAAGCATTTAATGCCTTGTTGTTGAAGTTTGCTGCCTTGATCTTAACATCATTCCAATTGGCCGGTGCTTCCGTAGGCTTAGTCCAGCCTATCTTCACAGCTTGCCACACTTTCTCATCTAAAGACTACAAGAAAGCTCTCATGCGTACTTTCCAGTATGCATAGTTAGTGCTATCAAATAAATGAGGTATAATAAGAGACTGTCATCTATGCATGACAAACAGAGGTCAATGGATTACACAGCAACGATTAACCCTAATCAGAGTATGCCCGCTCTGATACCACTTGATAGGCCAAAAACGTATTGACCCCTTGTGATGAATTAATTGATTAATTAGTCAAGTTTCTTAATTAATCAAATTAACATGCAATATGCGTGGTAGCATAAACAAATCACCAATTAAACTAAGTATGCAACGGAAAATAAATTGACACGGTGATTTGTTTACGAATGGGGAAAACCTACACGGTAAAAACCCCAACGGGTGATTTTAAGGTCACCACTCCCGAGAATTTACTATTATCACAACAAGCGGTTACAAGTAAAGGAATTTCAGTACCTTATACCAACCTACAGTTGAACCCTTACCCCAATACCCAATTGGACTTGTTCTGTAGTGACAATCTCTCCTTTTCAATGCACGGCTCCCAGTACATGACTAACCAATTGCGCGGATCTTAATACGCGACTTGATCACCAACTTAAGAAAGATGTTGGTTGCAAAGTTCTTCAGTTCATCCAGACGATGAAGATCATGAAGTTGCTTGGTTACAAAACCCTACAGTGTACAAACACAGCAGCTTCTTTAAGAGAATGATGAACTAGGGCAAATTCTGTCTCCGATTACAATTTGAACAAGACTTTGCTCTACACTTGTGCAACTTGTGTCACTTTTGACGGCCCTCAAAATAATCCTTATATATGTTTAGAGTTGTGAGAAAAGAAAGCTCAAACATACATTCATGGATTGGATTGAAATCAGCTCTGAAAAACTGAGTTTCATAAACCTTGATAGATAGCCATCTATCGAGCTAGCTGTCGAGCTTTAAAATCCTGCACTTTATCACTTGATTCTTGGACAGACTTGCATGGCTTTAACACTTGAACTTGAAACATTGTTTCTTGAAGCATTAAACACATCCTAGATCTACCCAATTACAAGTAAAGTGTGTTTTGTCAAATGATTAGCCAATTACATAAAATGTTGACATATGTTCCTAACATCAAATCACATATGTCCTAACAGAAACAAAGGGGAAGCATCAAACAACCAGAATCGTAATATATTCTGGAAGACACTCTGAGGTCCCAATGTTCCTGTAGACGACTAAATTTCTCAGTTCGAAATAAATCAAACAAGTAAAATAGTTTCACAAATGCGAATTTGTATTAATGATTGTGTGGTACAATTCTCTGTGATTACAAAAGAGTTATCCTCTGATTCGATCTCCTTAAAAGACTTGTTGATTGGATTTGTAGTAATGTGATTTTGATTTGAACACCCAATATACTTCAATTTGGTTGAAGAATGGATCTAAGATCTTTGGAACAGAATTACAATGAATCTCTGGCTATGAGCTTGTTAGAAATCCTTTGTTCTTTGTGTTCTTTGTATGTTCTTCGTGTTCTTGGTGCGTTCTTCGTCTTCGAAAGTTTTGTGGTGGAAGTTCTTCGGGGCTTTAGAAATTTGGATCCGTAGAGCTTCACTGATTTGTGATTTGTTGATGTTTTCGGACGCTTTTTGGCTTGATTCCCGCAAACTTTTGGATCTAGGCAGATAGTTTGGATGATTCTGCTTTGAATGTTCTTCGTATTTGAAGGTTTGTGGTGGAAGTTGTTCGGGGCTTTGGAGGCTTGAATCCGTTGAGCTTCACCAATTTATGGTTGTTGGAGTTTCTGGAGGCTTTTGAGCTTGATTCCAGTGAACTTTAGGATCTAGGCAGATAGTTTGGATGATTCTGCTTCGAGTGTTCTTCGATTTTGAGGTTGAAGTTCTTGAAGGCTTTGAGGCTTGATTCCTGCAGAGCTTCTGTACTTCTGATACTTCTGAATCTTCTCTGATGCTGCTTGTGCTTCAGATGGCTTGGTGTGTGTCCTCCTTCGAAATGTCTTAGGAAGGCTTCTATTTATAGGAGTTTGGGGGTGGGTGAGCGACACGTGGGGGAGTCTGATTGGTGACACATGTCACAGCCTGATTGGTTTGCCTATGTCATTGCTTACACACGCTGGACTGCTTGTGTCATCGCTTACACGTGCGAGACTGCTTGTGTCATCACTTACATGCGCTGATGCGTGATTGGTTTTTGCATGACACTTGGCAAATTTTCATTGGCTTCTGAGTAGTGATAGTAAAACCTAGCAGCAATATGTGGCACTTTGTAATTGGCTGTATTTTATGGACTTGGTAGTGTGACGTGTCAGCTTGTGATAGGTCGGGAATTTTCCCTCTCTACAATTCCTAATAAAGTCAAATCATTCGAATGGCGAGCATGTAGAAATATCATTCCAACAAAGGCTAACTTATGTAGGCAGAAGGTGATTGATAATTCCACCTGTGAGGCATGCAGGTTGGAATCAGAAAGTAGTGGGCATGTATTCTGGGGTTGTGAAAAAGCATTGGAAATCTAGACACTATCAACTATTCCTTTTGAAGCACACAAAGTTACCTTCCCAAAATTTGAGGACCTAATCTGGCATTTGAAGTTCGAACAAAGAATAGGGAATGACCTACTGGAACTTGTAATTATGGTATCCTTGGCCATCTAGTTCAACCGTAATGAAGTGTGACAAGGGAAAGCTAGACTAACAAGTCTAGCTATTTTGCAAAAGGCATGATACATGTTGGAAGAATTTTAAACGGCCAACCTGAAGTTGTCTGAGCTCGAAAATAAGGATGAGGTTCGATGGGAGGCTCCAATTGCACCGCAGTACAAGGTCAACAGCGATGCTACAATTTTTACTAATAATAACTCGACTGGGTTGGAAGCTATTATTCGAGACCATGGTGGGCATGTTACAGCAGCTCTTAGTAAATCACTTCCATTACCGTTGGGGCCGCTAGAAGCTGAAACTAAGGCATTAGAGGAGAGCTTACTATTTGCTTGGGATGTGGGGGTTCGGGATGTTCTATTTGAATGCGACTCCAAGATTGTCTATGATACTGTGACTGGATGTAGTGATCCTCCCTTGGTAATAAGCAATATCGATGAGGGTATTCGACACAAATTGCAAGACTTTCGACAGGCACAGGTATCACATGTTTGTTGACTGGGTAATCGCTCTGCCCATTTATTAGCACAATATGCTAGACATATTGTTGATTATGTAACTTGGATAGAGGAAACACCTCATATGGTTGAAAAACTGACAAACAAATTATTTCTCCAAAAATGTTTTCAAGTGAAGAAAAATTTATCGTAGAAATAAACGCAGTTTGATGGTAAAAATAAATAAATAAATAAATAAGGACTCTCATATAGACACATGTAAAATGGGGTAGAGATGGAAAATGGGCAAATAGAAATAGGCACACGTAAAGTGGGTTTAGAAGTTAAAATTTAAAACCGAGGCAATCTAATCCCTTCAGTGAGGGCTGTAAATGAGCTAAGCTTTGCCGAGTAATGCGTATTTGAACTTGGCTTGTTAATAAAAATCAAATGTTCAAGCTTGTCTTGAGCTTGAGACAAGCCTGAAAACAATGTTTGAACTCGAGCTTGTGAGAATGCCAAAAAGTTTGAGCTCGGCTTGATTTGGCTTGATTAATTAGTCAAGCCAAGCTTAAGCTTAATATCAAGGTCAAATTTGAGCTCAAGTCAAGCTTTTTATTTTGGGATCAAAAAAACTGCATTATCAAATGCATATGTCACCAAAAATCAAGTAAAAATAAATAATAAAATAATATACTCATTTTATCATGCTTCTAATTCCATCCGTGATTAGAAATTGTTCAAATTACAACTTTACATAATTAAATCCATCAATTTATCATTCATTGTCTATAGCTTGAGTAATTGTTCAAAATACAATTTTTACATCCACATTTGTCATTTGTGCAAATATAATCTTAACAAATCTAAATAAATTAACATTTCAAAACATATATGAATAAACAAGCTATAAATTAACATTCTAAAACATGTGTAGTGTCATAATAATGAGTTTATTTAGTAAACATATATCAAGTTATAAACGAGCCTAAGCTTGACATGTTTTGTATCGAGCCTTACTATTTATGAGCTTGTTCACAAACAAATTTTTTTGCTTGGCCTTAGCTTGTTTATCAAACAAGCCTAAAACTAAGGCTCAAACTTGACTTATTTATAAACAAACGAATATAAACAAGCTTTTTATTGAGCTGAATCCAAATTGTTCATGAATGGCTTAGTTCGTTTATTGTCCTACCTTTAGTCTTAACAAGTTTTTTTATTTTATTTTTTTATTTTTGCTGAAACAAGTTGTTTGTTCATTGTTGATTTGATCCAGCCCTACTTCCAAGTTTTAAATGGTTTTAGTTTTTACGGTTTACACTGAAAAACGGTGTGCCCCTTTTCATTTTATTCAGGAAAAACAGTGTGCGCGTTAGTACGTAAAGTGGCTATCATTATCATTATAATTGGAGCGTCAACATTACTTTGTCATCATCGAAAATTAAATAATCAAAATCCAAGTTAACCCCTATCTAATTAATGCCATTATATACTATTAGAAGGGCAGTACAGTCAATATACGAGAAAAATCCATTGGCTTCCCTCTATCCCAAAACCACCGGCAAATTCTGTAGCATCTGGTTTTTCCCAAACTTTTTAGCTCCTTCTACCAAATACCCATCTCTATATAAGTGAACCCCTCTACACCATTTGATACATCAAACACATATCTTTCTTAGATCAGAATTATTTGCTACATAAAGTTTACAGTTCTTTGCTACCAATTGTAAGAACAAACAATAGTCTTGTGAAGAGTGGAAAATGGGTTCAACAAGAAAAGCTATTGTGGCAGTGAGTGTTGGAGTTGTGGAAGCCATGAAAGACCAAGGGATCTGTAGGTGGAATTTTATCATAAGATCGGCACAGCAACATGCCAAGAACAATCTGAGGTCGTTTACTCAAGCCAAGAGCCTTTCTTCTTCAACTTCTGCAATGGTTTCAAACAATTTGAGAGATGAAAAAATGAAGCAGTCAGAGGAGTCTCTTAGGAAAGTCATGTACTTGAGTTGTTGGGGTCCCAATTGAAGGTAGTAGTGATCAGTTGAAGAAGGTGACTATTATACGAGTGAGCTAGTGATGAGTAGTGAGTTCCGATGGAACTTCGTTGGGTGAAAGAGCACTCAAGACATCCTGTGCAAAGCATGGGAGATTCTGAACTCTGAAGTCATAGGAGTAGTGCTTTGTGCTTGAAATTTGTGACAATTTGATGTTGATTTTTGCAATGCGGATGTAAATTGGAAATTGTAATGATAAAGTTCTATAGCAAACAAGATATATATTTTTACAATAGCTCATCTCGTCACCATCAATTCCCTCTTTTTTCTTTTTCTTTTTTTATAATCTCGTTATCTTTTTCTCTTCTGGGTGAAGTTTATCCCTCTTCCAAATGATGAATTAAAAATCAGTTTTTTATATATTTTTTCCTGAAATAAAAATTTGTAATATATAGATTTATGTTTGGCGTAAATGACTATATGCCTAATAGCCTTGTATAGATTAATTCAGCAAATGGAGAACACGATGATTGTACCGAAATTCGCATTACTTATATACTTGGTATGACTCCTGTCGTTTAACCTATTAAAAAAAATATCTAAATTTTCTCAGATAAGTTTGCTCGATATGAGATGACCCTGACAGAATCGATACTGCGAAATGCGAATGGAGAAGAGCATAAACTTCTATTATCCATTTTATATTTATATAGTAAGATTCTATCATTTATTCCAAATTTTTAGAGCTTAAATGAAGATTAATTTTGTGTTGCCTTGAATATTTTTTTTTATAAGCTTTTCTTTCTTCTTTTTTTGGTCAAATTTTGTAATAGTCATGAGATGAGTATCTTGTCTTGGGTGGTGAATTAAAAAGAGCCAAAATAATAATAATAATAAACGCAATTCTATTAAGTAGTGAATGTTCAAGTTTGGCTCGACAATGAAGGTAAAACATTTAAGTTTAGCCTGAACTCAAACTAAGCCTATAAATAATGTTTGAGAGATCTCATTAAAAAGTCTAAAAGCTTCAGTTTGGCTTGATTCATTAGTCAAGTTGAGTTCGATCTTAATGTCAAACGCAAACTTGAGCTCACTATCATGCTTTTGAGCTTGAGATCTAATAAATATACATTATTAAGCTTAATTTCAAGCCTATACGGTTTGAACTAGTAATTTCAACTCCTAATTACTTAAAGCCTTTGTAAGATATAAGTTTAATTGTCAAGCTCATGTTAGGCTCATTACCAACCCTATAAATTAGCTTAAGCTCAGCTTGTTTTATATCAAGCCCTAATGTTTATCAAGCCCTAATGTTCACTAGCCTGTTCATGAATTCTTTTTTTCTTGGACTTGGTTTTTGTTTATTAAAAAACCTAAAATTAAGGCTCAAACTTGGCTTGTTTATAAATAAACAAACATGAACAAGACTTTTATTAAGTCAAGCCTGAGTTGTATATGAACGATTTGGGTCATTTACAACCCTAAATTCAACTCATTTATCACATATCAGTATAACCATTTTTTAAAAAGAGTAATTATTCTTTTCCTTTGGTTAAGTTTTGTTTACTTACAAACAAATAATTGCAAGTTCCAATTAGTTTAACTGATAAACTCTCTAATCGTCAACTAAGAGATTTGGGGGTCAAACCTCACCTACACCAAAATTAGATTCCTCTCCCTCTTGTAATCCTAAGAAAAAAAAAAAAAAAAAATCTAGTACATAAGATTGTCATCTCTTTTTTTTGGGGCAATAAAAGTTCGCATCCTTAAAGATAGGAACTATAATCCAATCAGCAAGGGATTTCAAAATTGACCTAAGTCAATAATATTTACAATGGAGCAATGAGGGGGAGTCATAATGCTTTTGAGCAGTTGAATCACATTAAGAGTGTCTATTTTACAAATTACATGAGTAATGCCCAACTTTGCTACCTTTGCAACTACTACATGAGCAACCTTGGTTTTTTTTTTTTTTTTTTTTTTTTTTTTTTTTTTTGGGCTGAATGAGCAACCTTGGTTTTAGTTATTAGCAAGTCTTGATCTTTTATTATCTCTGTTCACATAAAAATGACTTCTCTTCTATGGTTCCTTCTAATTGCTACAGGGCATATTTTCTCCTTACTAGTGGTTGCATTAAAGTTTACTTTTACAAAAGAAGGGATAGATCATAGGAGGATCCCATGAATTTCAACATCCTAAGACATTATGTGATCCAAATAAATTCTATTTATTTGATTAATTAGGCATAAAGGATCTATTACTTCCCTTTTAGATTGTTGTAGGATGTAATTTTTTGTCATCCATATTATATCATAACATACAACTCAAAATAATATGAATTTTTCTTCTTCTTCTTTTGGGGGCTCAATTTTTCTTTTATATGAATCACAAATCTAACTAATCATTAATGGAGTTGAAATTCATATCAAAAATTCTGATGAGCCATGTGGAACTACTCCAATGATTTTGTTATTGAGCAATGGACAAATAATCAAACATGCTCAAGGGTTATTCTTGGAACTCCCTTTCCAAATAACAACAAATATAAAAAAATTTAGTTATTTGTCACGGATCAAAACAATATTGAAAACTAGTATCTCGAGTGTCTAAAACTCGAGTTCCAAGATAAAAATCAAGTTTTTAAGTCTCGATTTGTAAGAGAATGGGTTGATTTGGAAAAAAATCCACATGAAAATCGAGTTTTAAAGACTCGAGTTCTATAAATTGCAGAAAAACACCGCTATAGGGCTTTAAAACGTCACTATACGGCTTAAAAACGCCACTATAGGGCTCCTTAAACCTGGTATGGGGTGATCACTTATAAATTTTTTTTTGCAGAAAAACGCCGATATAGGGCTTTAAAACGTCACTGTAAGGCTTAAAAACGCCACTATAGAGGAAATTTTTTTTGCATAGAACTTGAGTCTTAAAGACTTGAGATTTATGTGGTATTTTCAGTAATATAGATCTCGAGTTTCTAAAACTCAAGATGCTACTTTCCATTATTGTTTCAAACGTTGCCTAACCAACCATATACATCCCTTTTACTTGCCTATTTTACACATTCCCCCGTTATTCTTCTCTAACTCATAAGCAATAAACTTTTTTTCTTCTTAGTTCTAATAGGATTTGAATTGATGACGTGGTGTCTTATCCATAATTATTACTCTACCGTCAAGCCAGACCCAGACAATCTTATCCTTTTGGTCTCTATTTGAAGAAAAAAAAATTTGGTTTTTCTTTTATCCCTCTCACTGCCAAAGTACTCCAGCTTGTCCCATCAAAAAAAAAAAAAAGTACTCCAGCTTGAACGGATTTGACAATGAAAAACTGCGTGCGCCTTTCTTTTTAAAACGGAAAACAGTGTGCGCGTCAGTAGCTACTAGTAAACTAGAAAAGTCAAGTGGCTAGCATTTTAATTGGAGTGACAACATTATTTTGTCAACATCGAAAAGCAAATAATCAAAACCCAAATTTACCCCTGTCTAATTAATGCGATCATGTTCTCTTATAAGGGTAGTATAGTCAATATATAGGAAAAAGACATTGGCTTACTCTTTTTATTTACTTAATCCCAAAACCATCGGCAGATGCTATAGCCTATAAGCCTCTGGTTTTTCCCAAACTGTTAGCTCATTCCACATTCCACTAATAGTAAGTACCATCTTCCCATCTCTCCTAGTCCTTATATATAAGTGATTTTCACACACCATTTACTTCATCAAACACATCATATCCTTCTCATATCGGTTTCATTTGCAGCACAAAGTTTACTATTCTGTGCTTCCATTTTAAGAGAAAAGAAGAGTCTTGCGACGAGTAGAAGATGAGTTCAACAGGTAGAGCAATTGTGGCAGCCAGTGTTGGAGTTGTGGAAGCCATGAAAGACCAGGGGATCTGCAGGTGGAATTTTATCATAAGATCAGCTCAACAACATACCAAGAATAATCTCAGGTCGATTTCTCAGACCAGGAACCTTTCTTCTTCAACTTCTGCTATGGTTTCAAACAAATTAAGAGACGAGAAAATGAAACAGTCAGAAGAGTCTCTGAGGAAAGTCATGTACTTGAATTGTTGGGGTCCCAATTGATAGTTATAGTCGGCTAAAGATGGTGACCTTTTTTTCGAGTGAGCCAATGAGTTCTGATGGTATTTCTTTTGAGTGAAGGAAGATTAATACGTACAAGACATCTTGTACAGGGCATGGAAGATTCTGATGAGTCATATTAGTCGTGCTTTGTGCTTGAAATTTGTGACAAGTTGACAAACAGTCGATTTTTGTAGCTCGGATGTAAATTGTAAATGATAAATTTTTATAGCAAACATGATATATTATTTACTACAGTTGATGTCGTCTCTCTCTCGAGCAAATTAGTGGAGAACCATTTTTGTACCTAAATTGGTTCCCTTCACGATCCAAGAATTTCTTTCGCTAAGTTTTTCTTGTTTGTTTTTGGTATGATGAATTAATTTCTAAATCTTTCTTTAATAAGGTTGTTCGATATGACTCACGAGTTAGGAAAAAATCTATACTGCGAATGGGAAAAGCCATAAAATTCTAAGTTCTAATGTTCTATGATCTATCATCCATCTGATTTTAATTGTAGGATTCTATCATTTATTCCAAGTGCCTGTATAATGTCACCTGCTTGTCAAAACCACATATCCATTGTTCGTTATTCGAAATAACCAAGATTTCTTTCTTGCTATGCCTATGAGCATATAGCTATAATTAAGGTGGTGTCAATGTGTCATGGTGTGTGTTTCAAATAACCTAGATTTCTTTCTTGCTAGCCGTGGAAGTGTTGCTGCTGGAAGTTGAAGGATGGCTTTTCTGGTCGTGAGGATTTGGTCAATGTTGTGGCCGAGTGTGGTATGACCCCATTTTCTTGATGGGCCTCATGTGGTGTAAATTGGGCCTTGATGATGGGCCCTAAGAGTGTGTAATTGTAAACAAGCCCGAAATTCCTTGGACCTCATAAATTTTGAGCTTCGGCTTTCAAAGTTCTAGTTTATATTTTTTTAAACAACCTCAACAATCATGAGATGAGAGTATTTATAGTCAATTGAAAATTCTAAAATGGCAATTAAGCTTATTTATCACTTATATAACCACTAAAAAAAAGAAGGGTAATAATTTATTTTACTAACCATATGAAATCCACGAACAGATTTATTGTCCAAAATAGTTTGAGTAATATTAAAGATACAAAAAATTTCACAATTATTAATGTGGTAAATTATTATTAGAGTAATGAAATGTGTGTGAGTCTAATATTCAGTTACTTACAACATTTTTTTAAACTTTAATCTCAATATATCATTTAATAGTTATAAAAAAGATTGTGAATTTTTTTATTCTCTAAATAAAGCTTTACATAAGTGGAAAGTTTCTTTAAGCATGGGAGGAAATATAATTCTTTTAGAAGCTTTCTTTACAACAAGATTAAAATTTTAAATTTTATTTCACCATTATCTCATGAGAAATTGGGACAGACTTTGCATTATCACGTGCTCCTATTATATTTGGTGAATCCAGTCTTTATGGTAGACCACGTCACCTGTCTTCTATTCTAATAAAAGATTTCCACCGGTTTAAAATTGTGAAATTTTAAACAGAAATAAATAGAAATTGACTACTAATTTAACAATTTTAAATAGGTGGAAATCTTTTAATAGAATAGTGGATCATGTCATTTGTCTAGATCTTATAATTTTTTCATGTAAGAGCATTCACATTGGGAATGGTATATGCCATATGTTAGTTCAATTTAGCATAAAAGCCCAAAAACCCCACTGCATCCGGACTTGTAAACGTAGACTATTGCAAAAAAATTTGCAATTGTGCTACAGTGCGATTCTACATTTAGAATCGCACTGTAGCACAATTGTAAAACTATATAGTAGTTTTTTATTCAATCTGACTTTTTCTCTCTCTTTATTTTCTGTGTTTTTCAGTCCTCTCTCCTCCTTTAGTGATTCTCTCTCTCCTTCAATCCTCTCTCCCTCACTCTCATTCTATCTCTCCGTCTCCTACTCCCTGTTTCTCTTGGTGTGCAGTGGTGGCCTGTTTGTGGTGGATCTCAGCGTGGCAAGGTCACGGTGGTGGTGTTCTTTTCTGCAAGGTCACGGCGTGGTGAGATCGGTGGGTCGTGGCAGAGGTGGATGAGGCGAGCAAAGGAGGGTTGTGGCAGAGGTGGGTCTCTCTCTTTCTCTCTGAATATCTCTACCAATTCACCCTCACCCATCTCCAAATCCCTTTGCCGATTTACTCATCTCATAAATCCAACACTCTAGATAGCTCTACCCATTTAACTCTTCACTCTATCACTCTCTTCAAACCGAGATCCTCAAGGGTTTTTGGGTTTGTGTTAAGATTTTGTTTGCAAAATCTCAAAACGAAGCTCTGTCAGTGTTGGGGGTTTTGAAATAGCAAAACTTGATTCAAAGGTAAAACCACATCACAGTGGTTCATTTTTTCTGGTGGGTTGTGATTCGGGTTGTGTTTTGTGTTCTGGGTTCTGTGTTTTTTTTTTTTTTTTTTAATATGGGTTTTTGTTCCGGTGGGATTTTGGTGGGCAGTGATGGCGTGGTGGGCATGGTGGAGGTGCGGTGGTGGTGACTGGGCAGTGGAGGCGTGGTACTAGAGGTTAAGGGAGCTTGTGAGACCCACTGATACTAGCAGTGACAAGTTGTTGATGAGGAACTGAGAGTGAGTGAGAACTAGAGAGAAGCACAAAGAAAAAAAAATGGTATGATTAGACGAAACAAATTAAGATGGAAGATAAAAGAATGGGAAAACACAAAGAAAGAAAAAACAAAAATGAAGATGGAAGATAAAGGAATGGAGGAGTCTCGAAGAAGGTGAAAAGTAAAGGTATGGAGGAGTCTGAGAGGTACATATGCATGTGGAGGAGAAAATTGGTAAAAAAAAAAATTTTATTGTGTAGATATATTATTTTAATGAGTAGAATAAGAAAATAAAAATTGAGATGCTGAGTATATTGTAAAATGATATTGTATAATTGATAAAGTAGATTTTTGAGATATTAAAATAAAATATAATATAATTTGTGAATGTAAATGCTCAGTAAATCATTTTCATTTCGTAAATAACAGCTAAATTCCATGGACACTTAATCATAAGGACACACGTGGATACTGTTGTCCTGTCTGTCTTCATTTTAAGAAAACAAGTGGTTTGGTTCTCTCACTCCAAAACTCCAGGGATGAATGGATGGTGGATTTTATTCTTGAAATCCGGTGTGCGCTTTTTTTTTTTCTTTTTTTTTAATAGGAAAAACTGTGTGCCCGAAGTAACTTTTTTTTTTTTTTTTTTTTTTTTTTTGGAGAATCTGCCCGAGGCCCCGAAGTAACTTAAGTGGCTAGGATCCTAAATGTTGTGACAACATTACTTTGTCATCATCGAAAGCATATGGGACTGAGTATAATAAAAACCCAAATTTACCCCTATATAATTAATGCGACCATTTACTCTTAGAAGGGCATCATAGTCAATATATGGGGGAAAAAACCATTGGCTTCCTAGATCCAAAACCACTGGCAAATGCTCCAGCCACTGGTATTTTTCCCAAAACTAATAGCTACCCATCTCTCCCTATATATAAGTGACCCTCCATACCATTTGATTCAACAACCCCAAATCCTCGTTATATCAGTATTATTATTAGCTACATAAAGTTTACGATTATTTGATTCCAATTGTGCAAGAGCAAAAATCAGTGTTGTGAAGAGTGGAAAGATGAGTTCAACAAGAAAAGCTGTTGTGGCAGTGAGTGTTGGAGTTGTGGAAGCCATGAAAGACCAGGGGATCTGCAGGTGGAATTTTATCATAAGATCAGCGCAACAACATGTGAAGAATAATCTCAGGTCGATTTCCCAGACCAGGAACCTTTCTTCTTCAACTTCTGCTATGGTTTCAAGCAAATTGAGAGACGAGAAAATGAAGCAGTCAGAGGAGTCTCTGAGGAAAGTCATGTACTTGAGCTGTTGGGGTCCCAATTGAAGGCAGAATATACTATATATATAATCAGCTGAAGAAGGTGATCAACTGAGCATCCGAGTGAGTTCTGATGGAACTTCGTTGTGTAGAAAAGACTTCAGGATTAACGGGTACAAGAGATTTTATACATGGCTTGTTGGTGGGAAATGTCAGGCCGAGCTGGTCATGGAGGAAATTACAGACTGAATTATAATTTGCTCTTCCCTGTGCTAGTATGATGACTAGAGTAGCGGTTTACCGTTTGTCAATTATTGCTGGCCAAAATGGCCAAATAGCTCTAAAATCCTAACTATATAGTTAGTAGTTCCGGTTTCCAAACTATATTTTTAACTAGCAACTCGAGTTTCATAGGCTCGATTTTGGCCTATAAATCGAGTCTTTGAGACTCGATTTCCATGGTCTGATGTGGCATTTTTTTCCTACTTGGAAATCGAGTCTCTAAGGCTCGATTTATAAACCAAAAAAATTTAAAAAAAATTTAACTCTCAAGTCTCTCGTACAAGCCAAAATACACAATTTTTTTTTTAAGAAATCTAGAAACACAATAATCAGATCAAAGGGAGAAAGAATCAGATCTGATAGGCGACCTGCCCAGAACATATCAGAGAAGAACCCAGAGAAAAAAAAAAAAAAAAAAAAAAAAAAAAAACCAGAAACAGAAAGAGAGAAGAGCCCAGAACATCAGAGAAGGACCTGGATCAGTCGGCCTGGGTCGCGCACGGCGCACGCAGCCTGGCCTGGGTCGCGCACGGCGCACGCAGCCTGGCCTGGGTCGCGCACGGCGCGCGCTGCCTGGCCTGGGTCTGGGTCGCGCACGGCGCGCGGTGCCTGGCCTGGGTCTGGGTCGCGCACGGCGCGCGGCGCGGCCTGGCCTGGGTCGCGCACGGCGCGCGGCGCGGCCTGGGTTCTTCTCTCTCTGTTTCTGGTTTTTTTTTTTTTTTTTTTTTTCTGGGTTCTTCTGGGTCTGGGTTCTTCTTTGACCTTTATAAGGTTTATAAATCGAGTCTCTAAGACTCGATTTTCATATGGTCACCACGTGGAAAAATATGCCACATCGGAAATGATTAGACCATGAAAATCGAGTCTCAAATACTCGATTTATAGGCCAAAATCGACTCTCTAAAACTCGAGTTGCTAGTTAAAAATATAGTTTGAAAACCGGAACTACTAACTATATAGTTAGGATTTTATGGCCATTTGGCCATTTTGGCCATTATTGCTGAAACCAAACCATGTATATGTCTATTCACGCACTGGTGCTGACAACGAAAGCTATTAATCTTTTTGAAACGAAATATGTATATGGGGGCTATTTATTTATTTATACCGAGGGAAATAATGTTTCTTTTAGTTATGCAATAATTTAATATGAATTTTTTTTAGAAGGAATTTAATATGAAGTTGATTAGTTGATTTTTTTTTTTTTTTCCAGAGAGTTTCAACTTATAGCCTTTGCTCCAGATGTCAATTAGTTTTTTGGTGTATGCGGAAATTGAATCTCAGATCTTTTATTAAAATCACTAATTGAGCTAACTGGAACCTACTGATTAGTTGATTCTAAAAAAAATTTAATATGAAGTTATTTAACTTACCCTAAGGTTAGGATTAATACCAACCAAGACATATTTGAACATTTAAAATTAACTAATAACTTAAAAAAAATTAGCTAAAAATATTTATTCTCTAAGTTTTTCTAAGCAATATTCAAGGGAATATTTTGTTAAAAAAAATTATGTTTCATTTATTGCAAATACCCAAAAAAGCTAAATCAGCCTAAGAGTCTTTTAGGGGCTGTTTGGATTTTTTTTTTATCATCACTCAATTTTCGTCACTTATTATTTAAAAAACTTCAATTTTTCTAAACACACCCATTTGGCACTCATCACTCAGTTTTGTCGTTACTTTTTTTTTTTCAAAAAAAAAAAAAACTGAAAAGTCAAGATATGCGGCTAGGCTTTGTTTCAAAAAAAAAAAAAAAAAAAAAAAAAAAACCCAAAAGTCAAACATTGCAGCTGAACATTGAGAGAGTTGTGAGTTTAATTACGAAAATGCCATTGAAAACAGAATTATGGAAATTGAAAACACCTAAAATGTGTTTTCAGTTTCCATAACTCATCACTCAAAAATCAGAGAATTGAGTGATGGAAACAAAAACTGGAAACAAAATCCAAACGGACTTCTCAGCCATGGGTCCCACCATTTTTGAGTTATGAGTTATGGAAACAGAGTTATGAGTTATGAAAACAGCAAATCCAAACCACCCCTCAACTTCTCCTATTTTTTTTTAGTGGAGAGTCTTTTAATTGAATTGACACATTCTAATATTTTTAATGGAGATATCTAAGATTCAAAATAACTTTAAAAATTGTCAAATTATTGAAAAATAAAAAATAAATCAAATTGCGATGTAGTTTGTAATCCCTTGCACCCATGCCTAAATTAAGCAGATTAGAAAATGCATCAACTACCAAACTTGATATTTTTGCTTAATTTATTGTTAAAGTACTGATTGTCCCCAAATTTTAAACTATTAAGATATGATAAATTTAATCATTTAATCACACAATTCTAACACTCCCTCTCACAAGTGAGCTGAAACTACTTTTTAATAGGTGAAGCTCAACATGTGAGATATTAAATAGGAGGTAAATTAGAGAAGATAGAGATCGAACTCAAGACATCCTACTCTAATACCATGTTAGAATCTTTCCACACAAGCTCGAGCTCCAACAATGGAGGATTAAGGATTACAAATTTGAGAGAAAATGAGAGAGAGATTGTTTGTATGAAATGATTCTAACATTTATTTATGTTATCTCGACTCCACAATTATCATGATGACTAAATTTTAGAGAAAAAAATCTATCCAAAAATATAATTTTAGGAAACAATCCTCCACTAGGAGTAATTTTTAAGTATTTCCATAGCACGATGAATGATGATTCATCCTCTTACATTTATAGTAGGATTCATTCATTAAATTTATAATGAAATCCATTATAAAAACGAGAAGCGGAAACACCATTTCATTATGCTCCGTGAGTATCTAAGAATTTTTTCGCAATTCAATATAAAATGGTTCCACACATTGATTATGGTGACAAATGCAACATGCATATTTGAATTCCTTGAGTTTATTCTCTCAAACATATTTTCTCAAACATATCAAATTTCGAATCGTGGAATGCATTATGTTCATTTTAAGGTTAGGCAATAAGCCATTGTCAATTTCTTTAAAACCTTTTCTCTTCTCCCCGTATGTGTTAAAAAAATTAGAATTCAAAAAAAAAAAAAAAAAAAAAAGTTAGGCAATAAGGATAAGAGAAAAGGTGATTACTCTTTTGTTTACTTTATAAATTGCACTCTTTTGTTTAGGTCGCCGTTGGGGAGTGTCAACTTGTGACACATTTCATTAACAATGGCGCCATTTCATCATCGTACAAAAGAAAATACCAATTCAATACTTGGGCACAAAAAGAAATACAAATTCAATAATACTTTCATATCAGTGGATGCACTAAGGAAAAACTCATGACGTTATATGAAATAAAATTTCAAATTTCAAGTGTTGAGTACTGTAAGTGCTAGACTTGTAAATGTTGTTGATCTAGGGAGGGTAGCTTGGTAAAAGTATTGAAACCCTCCACTAGAATGTGAGTGAGTCTGTCTCTCGAATGTATGGGGTTAGGTACTGGAGCCGTCCATCCCAAATGGTTGTAGTCCCAACTTCGAGGTTCATGAAATATGGATTGGTGAAGGTTGATGGTGAAAGGGCCCGGGTTTGTACTAAAACACACGAGCTTGTTTAGACCCCAAAATTTAAATTACGGCTAGATTGCTTTTACTCTTACTTAATCAAAGTGCGGAACAAGAGTAAATGTATGCAGAACCGATAACTACTCTAATGTATAAACATGAACAACAAACAATAAATGTAAAGCACAAGAGTAAGGGAAGAGAGATGCAAACACAAGATAACACCGAAACGTGTTATCGAAGAGGAAACCGAAGAACTCGGCAAAAAACCTCTCTGTGACCCTCTAAGTTGAAATCGATCTACTAGAGAATAAAGTTGGAGTACATGAATAACAAAAGACATTCCAAGCCTAGTTTACTCAATGTCTTGAGCCCTCTAAGCTCCTGCTACCAACGGACTTCTCGAAGTCATGTCTTCTCTAACTTTTCGGATCCCGCAATACGCCCGATTGCATCGGCCAAGCCTCACTGGCTTTTTTTGGCAAATCTCTAAAGCTTCTCAAGCTCTAAAACACTCTTTACACTCTGAAAATGTGTGGGTTGTGTTTGGATACAAATCTCCTCTCAAGTTATGGAAATGGGAGAAGGAAGGAGAAGAGGCTACAATGATTTCTTACTAAGGATGAGTAGCTTTCTTTCTAAAAGATAAGTGTGTTGTGTTGTAGAAAACCTATTTAGGGTTTTTCTCTCTGAATAACATCTTTTACTTTTGTGGGTAATGAGGGTATATATAGTATGGGTGAAGGGTAAAAAAGTCACACTTAAAATCCTCCAGTCAGAGAGTTTTGCGAGTACCTTGCGGGTTGGCCCTTCTAGCGAGACATTCGTGAAACTAACAACTTGGCATAACTCTTCAACTTCCAACATGTGCTTCTCACGTGCCCTTTTCGCGAGAACCCTTACTCGCGAGCTTTTTGCGAGTTAGTCGTGAAATTGCACTGATTCTTCATTTTATGCTCGATTCTTCACCAACTTAATACTAAACTCAATACAATAAAATCTCACAAAATACAAGAAACAAAATTAAAGCAATTACAACACTTTTTGTCATGCAATAAAGCAAACATAAAATATAGTTGTAAATCACAACTTTACAGATGGAACTTTATTGAAACACAACACAGCACCACCTAGGTCCTACATAGAGAGAGAGCAACACTAATATACTATTATACTATACTAGGCAGCAATAAGCACTTCGAAACTCAAGTCAGTTCCCACATTTAGTGAGAGAGAGAAAGATGAAGAGAGGAGCTATAAGCTCTAACTTTCCCTTTCCAACTGATGGAAGAGTATTTATATCCTTAAGCAGTACGTGTGGCGTAATAGGGGGCATCATTACCCTATAAGGCTACTTCTGGCTGATGGGGCACCTCCTGATAGGACAGTATTGTAAGTATAGACTAGTTGTGATTTCCCTGTCTGGTCCTAGTGGTGCCCTAGTGAGCCTAAGTGTACAATGCCATGTGCGGCCGATTCTGTCTTCATTGAAATTTACGTTTATTTTCTACCTCCCATGAGTATGTTTTCTTGTACTTTTTTTTTTTTTTTTTTTTTTTTTTTTTTTTTGCTGAATAAAAAAGGGGTTTCAATGTGGACTCACCGAATTCATGCCTTGTGACCATATGCCTTCAGTTAGGAGACCTTTATACTTGGTGTTAAATATTAGCATTGATATACCATATTGAATATGCTAGTATGGATGCGGAAGCGAAAACATAAAATATAAAAACACAATAACATACGAGAGTTACGTGGTTCAGCCTAATGACCTACATACATGGAAGAAATCCTAAAGGGCTACATCAATAATATATTAGAGTATAGTATAAATTCTGTGTTACAATGAACCATAACATGTGTATATATAGTAGACTAAACCCTAGACTAATAGACTTCTAGTACAAGTAGAAGACTTGACTTGCACACAAAGTAGAATTAGGCTTGAACTTATGCTAATGGACTAATATATTTCTAACACTTGGTATAGATTTGGCTGTAATATGAGGCATTATGAAATTTGCTTGCATCAGTTAAATGAATGCCCGCTCTAATTTCTCCACTGAGAAAAAAAGGTTATGCCGTGCCTTATCTTTTCAATTATCATATACAATGAGTAAAAGTGGTAGTAGTACTATCATTTTGAAGCAATACGCTCATGGGTCCATCGTTCACAGACCACGAAAGAAAATTTTGGAAAAGAAAGTGCCTTTACGTAGAGGCTGTTGGATTATGCCCTAACAACTCACTAATTGCCCCGATGTTATTGTAGGTTACATGATTGCCTATCAACAATAATTTAGATGAAAAAGGAGAGATGCCTTTTGCAAGAGGGCCACATGGGAGTATCAGTGGGCATTCCTGTGTTGTTATTTTTAATGGCACCACAAGAACATGTTCTAATGCTATTATTTTATACCATCATCACATATCATGCTCTTATATCATGCTCTATAATTATTAAAAAAAAGAAGATTTTATCCATTCTTTAAGCAAAAAACGGATCTTGTGGAAAAGAAAAATGAAACGAAAAAGTTGGAAGAGGAGGAATAGAACATTACTGTTTATAATGAATTCCTAAGCTCACTTTGATGTTTTTATATTTTTTTGGGACCGGGGAGGGGGGGCGGGGAATCAGCTGTGCATCTTGGTGTTGTTATAGTGAACCCTCTTAAGGTTTTGAGTCTTTTGACTATAACACTTAACCTTCATTTAGTATTGTTTTATGTGGAAAACTGTTAACTCTATAATACTTACACTTCCTAAGGTTTTTGAGTGTGACAAAACCACCCCCAGGCGATTTTTTTATTTTTTAAATTTGTGTTAGGTGAGGCACAATCAGTGATTTACATATAAAGTAGTACCATATTGATTTAAGTGTTACCTTCTAAATTTCAGGAGTTTTCATGTTTACGTAAAAACTACATGAATCTTGGGTACTTCTCATTTTTCATTTTTTTTTACGCAATATATTTCTAGAAAAGAATTCATGTGATGATTGATAAAGAAAAACTATTAACTTGAATTTCTTTAAATATTTCTTATTCCTAACTTTTCCTTTATCTTACTCATCTTTTACACATGCAAAATAGTCTTTAACATGACTTGAGAAAGAAAAAAGAGGTCAGAGTCTTGTAACTTATTAGTGATATTGCTGAATCTCTTTCATAAGGAGAACTACGATTCAAATTCCTCTCCCCACTTATTGGAGAGAGAGAGAGAGAGAGGTACTTAAAAGAAACTGTATATCCATTTGGTAAAGAAATACATAAGAAAATGTTTGATAATTTCTTCAAAATCTATGAAAATTTTATCAGCATGATTCCAAGTTGAGAGGAAAAAAAAAGTTAAAATAATTTTTGTGCTTGAAATTTTTTTCATCATAAATTTCAAAACTTACAACTCTGTCATTAAAAAAATTTAAAATCATCATTTGTTCCATATGCTATTAACTTTATTTCAGAATATGTCAACTTTTTAGAATGCTACAATAGAATTCTATCCTCCATATATGCTATTTTTTTTATGACAAATAAATAAAAAGATGGAATTGATGCCTTTGAAAATTTTAAATTACAAAGAATCGAAATTTAATTTAATTTTATAGACAAAGAGTATGTATTTTAGTTAGGAAATTGACTTTTGCTTTTTATTTTTATTTTTGGGTTGGGACATTTGCTTCGGAATTTTTTTTATAGAAAGTTTCAACCTATAACGTCTACTCCTGATGATAACTCTTTGTCATCAGACCAAGACACCAATTGGTTTTTGGTGTAGGCGGGGATTAAACCCCAGATCTCTTATTCAACTATTAGAAACTTTACCAATTGAGCTAACAAAAACCCCTGCTTTGGAATGTTATAGATGAAGAAAGGCTAAATTTTAATATACAACATTAAAGGTTGAGTAATTTTGATCATGTCCCTTAAAATTTAAAAACATAGCCCTAGCATTACCTAATGTTACCTATTATTTTTATTTAAATCATTTTGTAAATGCATTGTGACGAGGAGTTTGTTAAGTGCCAACTAAACTCAAAACAACATGGTTTTTTCATTTAAAACTACGCCATTTTAAACATTATTAAAGTCATGTCATATATTATTTTGACTAAATTATAATTCACACCCTTAAAGTTTAGGTAGATTTTGATTTTTCTCCCTCAAAATTCAAATCAACTTAAAAAATTGAAATCAAAATTACAAATTTTAAAGAGTTGAGATAAGAAAATATGAGAAAGTAGTAGAAAATATATTTCCATAGTATTTTTAGGTATGCAACTAAAAAAAAAAACATTTTTCTTTAAAGTATTTTTAAGAACCCAACCAAACACTTAAAAATAATTTCTTTTTTGAAAAATATTTTCACCCCAATATTTTTATGTTCGGAAAATATTTCGTGTAGAATCAAACACAGCCTAGTGTAACAAGAAATATCGAAGCTCCAATGCAGTTCGGAATCGGAACTCACACACACGATCAAATAGAGCAAAATCCCAAAATTTGAGATCCAAGCTCTGCCTATCAAAAATCCTAAAAGCACGCACTCAGTCACTATTTCTACACTATATTTCTACTCGTACTAACTCAACTTCACAGCGTCGAATAGCATGCTTTATATAGCGAAAGATCAAACAATCTGAGAAAAGTAACCACCGATATATCCGACAAATCAGAAAAAAGCACAACAAAAAAAATTAATATAAGCTGAAAGGTCATTTTCCACCGTTTGGTAAAAGATCTTTCACATCAAAACTAAGTCTATTTCTCGTAGTAGCTCCAACAAAAACAAAATCTGTCTTTGCATATTAACAAAAAAAACCAAAAACCAAAAACAGAAAACACGCTTTTGGCAAGAGACCCAGACCCAGACCCAGACCCAGTTTGTGGTTTTGGGTCGGATTTTTCCGGTGAAGAAAATAATGGCGGTCGCTAGTGAGAAAACAGGTGCTGAAGGCAAAGTTTGGAGTCTCTGTAAAATGCCATTTTGGCAAACCAGCATTGCTTCTTCCTCTTCTTCTTCTTCTTCTTTTGCTTCTTCTGCCACTGTTTCTGGTCAGCATCAAAGTCATCAAGCTGTGGAAAGGTCTAGTTTGCATTCTTCGATTGCGGTTTCTTCTATGGCTAAGTCTTTTCTTCCAACCAGGAGGAGGCTCCGTCTTGATCCTTCAAACAAGCTCTTCTTTCCTTGTATGATTTTTTGTCTTCCCCTTCTGAGTTCTTCTTGGTTTCTTTGGTTGTTTACTGTTTTAGTTGATTTTTTTTGTTCTGGGGTTTGTGGTTTTTGTATGATTTAGTGGTTTTAGAGTGTGTTTTTCTGTTAAATTTTCTGAATTGCGATCTGGGTCTTCTTCTTCTTTTGGTTTCCGATTCATGATTTGTCAATTATTGGGGTAGATTGAATTCATATGCTAATTGCTCGAAATTCTTTGTTGTGTACACTGTTTGTCTGTTTACAATGCGTATTCTGTTTGTATTTCTGAATTAGTTGGTTGAATTGTTTTGGGACTTAATTATCAAACAATGGTTTCATTAAAGTGCTTAATTTTGCAATTGGTGATCTACATCCTCTTAATTTGGTCTAAGAAGAAACTACTTTGTTCTTTTGATTACATGCTCTATTGCTTTATTTCTTGCTTTCTATAAGCTACAGTAATTAGAGTTATTATAAATTAATTTGATCGGTTTGTTGTGTGTATCTTTGATCGGTGGAATCATTTGAAATCTGGGTTTTCTTTATTCAGTCTCTATAAGTGAGATTCATTCTTCTTTTACTTTGTTGATTTTTCTTGCATTACTAAGTGCCTCAAATTATTCTTCTTGGAGTAATTGAACTAAGCAAGTACTGAATTTATTACTCAAATCGGTCTTATGGCATTCATCAATATTGATGACTTAATTTTTTATGTTAATTGAGGCTGTCAATCCTACATGTCATTTATTTCTTTAGTAGATTCATCCCAAACTTGTTTTTTGAAGATATTACTTCACAAGTCTGGTTAATGATTAGAAGCAACCAATGGTGTTGATCAAATTTCTCTGCTCGTTGCTCCTTGCTCCTTGCAAATATATAATTATTTTTATTGGCACCTGATTTTATTCAACTGTGTTCAACGTGAAGATGAACCTGGTAAACAGGTTAGGAGCGCGATTGGGATTAAAAATACCTGCAAGTCTCATGTAGCTTTCAAGGTATGGAATATATTTAATTATGTTGTCTCTTCATTGTTATTTTACTTTTTCTGTTGATACTCTTCCTGTGTTGCAGTAATTTATAAGTTTAATATACGTTTTAGAACCGAACATCAGTCTGTGACTCTCTGACGAGTTGGTCAAATTCAGTTTTTGAGCAGCTTCTGAGATCATTATGGGATGACACTCAGTGTGGAAAATTTTTACTGTATGTTTGGCCCAAATTTGTGAAATGAGTTTTGTAAAATTTTATGGGTATGCCACTCTAATAACTTCTTTTGATTTGATGAGATCTGGATAGATTTTTTTTAAAAAGATTGGTTCATATCTCAGGGGGAAGGACTGGGAGGTGATTAGGAAAGATAATGAAACTAGTCCATAGATGTGTGTTGTATTTTGTGTGAAATTGTGTATATGTTTGATATCACATTTTTATATATAATTGTTGTGAATACTTTTATTGTTTTATAGCACTGCTCGACTTTGAGGTAGAAAGAAATAAGAATAAGAGCAGGACTGTTTGCCCTTTTACAAAAAAATATTATTATTGTTCTAGTTAAATCTTGTTTGAAGTGCTACTTGCTACCATCAGAACCATCTAACATGTAACCTGTTGGTTGTTTTAGTTCCAAACAACTGCACCAAAGAGTTGTTATATGCGTCCTCCAGGTGGTATTCTTGCTCCCGGTGAAAGTATAGTTGCTACTGGTAATTCAGTCTTCTTGATCTTCTCTTCTTTAGCAGCACACTCCCCCCCCCCCCCCCCCCCCTCTCTCTTCTTTCACTCCCTCCACCCTCTTTCTTTCCCAGCATTTGGTTCTTTCCCACCACATTTCTGATGAACAATATGCTGTGATCATTTAATATTTTGTTGAGTTCCTCTTCTGATTTTTTCACTTGGATTAACAGTTTTTAAGTTTGTCGAGCCTCCAGAAAACAATGAAAAATCAATAGATCACAAGAGCAAAGTTAAGTTCAAAATCATGAGCTTAAAGGTGAAAGGTGAAATGGACTATGTGCCAGAACTGGTATATCATGCAAGCCCGTTAATTGACATTTACTGTTGATTTTATTTACCGTAAATTTGTCATGTCTGCTTGATATGGTGAAACTCTTGTAGAATGTCTTAATCTTATTCTTGACTTAATTGTATTTCCATTATTTTATTTATCATATCAAATGGCTGGCTGGGTCAGTTACCCAAATTATTCTGGAATGTGAAATTGAGCTTTATGTTTATTGAGTTTATTGGGTCAAAATTTGCTGAATTTTTTACATTTCCCTAGAAGCAAAATAAGTACAGGCAATAAAAGGAGATATAAGCTTTCTGAAAGTTTGATCAAACAATGATTGTTTATACAGGAATTTCTTTTGAGGCCCTGGAGTTTGTGTGTGTCAGGGATGAAATAAACTTAGGATCTTCATGTGCATTTCTGTGACTTCTTTTTACCTTGTATTCAATAATTTTGTAAATTTCCCATTAAATTCCATATGTATCATACCTATCAAAAAAAAGAATATATATTTCATATAATTCTCAAATTATCTGCTGAACTCTCGAGTTTTTCAGATTTTCACATGCACACATTTGTTTTAGCATATGTTGTCTTATCGCTTTGCAATTTATTTTTGGATTTATCTGATTTCATTCTCAAAATAATTTCCAATCGGAATTATATTTGTGGAGTTCTTGGCCTCACTATATTTCCCTAGTTTCAAAATCTTGAATAATGCAGGGCATGAAATTACTTTCAGATGCTTTACCAAATTTAAGCTTTAATTATGTTAGAGTTATGTATATGCTTGTGATATTGAATTTAATTGATTCATTAATAACTTGTTCCTTTCAAATATTTTTGACAATCCCATGTTTGCACCTACCTGCTGAATTTCCAGACCGTGCTAGAAATGGAAAATTTGTTTCAGTATCTTGAGTAATAATGTGTGTCTGTCTTTGTGTTTTAATAGTAAGAAGTGTTATATTAGGTCTTTGGTTCTAAAAAAATATTTACATATTTGTGTGTATATATTTTTCTGAAAGTGTTCCAAGTAAAAGTGTAAACCTAAAAAACTAGGTTAGGATGAGATCTATGTGATGTTTATTTCTTTTTTTACAAAATTGAGACCACCATGTTATATAGATGCTGAACAAAATGCATTATGTGACACCTCTACCCAGTTTGATGAGCAAAGGGATCAAGTAGCAGTTGAGCAAATTTTGCGGGTTATTTTTGTCGACCCTGAACGTCCCAGTCCTGTAAGTAGGATTGGAAATATCTTTGAATCTTTTATCTGTCATGTGCCTCCACTTATTTTATGTCTTTGTGTTTGCATTGTAAATGCCATTCATAGAAAAATATTTCTAAATGTTTGAAGAATTTCATCTTTGTTATTGTTAAGGCAATGGAAAAACTTAAGCGACAGTTGGCTGATGCTGATGCTGCACTTGAGGCAAGCAAGAAGCCTCCAGAGGAGGCAGGTCCACGAATTGTTGGCGAAGGACTTGTTATAGATGAATGGGTGAGCCAATGAATAATTTGTGGATTCTCTTTTTATCTGGTTGGCCATCTATGATCTCTCTTTGCATAATATCTGATGTTCTACCCTCCATGTTTCTTTTGTAGAAAGAACGGAGGGAAAGATACCTGGCACGGCAGCAGGTTGAAGGGGTTGATTCAGTGTAAAGTGCTGTTTCCGAATGTTTTGAGCAATTAACGAAAGGTCTATATTGTGATCTTGAATTCCTCCTCAATCAATCTCCAAGAGGAGGTAGAGACAAGCAAGAGGGCCTGTCAAAAGGTGATATGGAAGGATGTCTATGCCATTAGATGTGAGAAAAATTGTATTTGATTTAAAGAACTTGATTAAGGGCTCATCCCTATTACTTGTAGATAGCCTGTTTTTAATTAGAAATGAAATTGTCAATTTTCGAATGGATGCATTGCCCTTGATTTCAAGCAAAAATAGCAACATCTATTCAGCTAGCTACAGTATTTTTCTGAGTTATCTTCCTTGATGGTTGTAGAAGCCTATCTTTTACTTATTAAGTTCTAAATTTGGTCCAATGATTCCGTTTGTGGTTTTGTGTATAAATATACTTCTTGGTTGCGAATGAAAAACCAAAATTTCCTGTATAATTTAACTCTCAATTTCGACAATAGGGGGTATATTGATACAGTTCTCCCAAATCAGTGGTCAATTCTCCCATATATCAATCACATTAGAAACTGAAAAAGTAAGCACAAGTACAACTAGCTATAAAATAATTAGTATGTTGTTAATCTTATGAATTTTGCCAATAGTCTCATAGCTCAACTAGTATTTCCTACGAAAACTTCTTGGGTTAAAATCTCCATTTTCCAATGGTAACTATTGAATATATCAAAAACAAAAACAAGAATAAAAATCCTCTGAACATGAGGCCGCATGGGCCCCAAGGTAGCTCCATCCAAGTCCATTTTGCTGGCACAAAGCACTTTTAGCGATCATGAATGAATATTCTAGAATGAATATATTCTAGTAGGCAGCTTAGCTAGAAAAATGTATAGAAGAAGAGTATGATCTTGTTTGATTTGTTAATTAGTTGAAATGATGGGACGTAGATTATGATCTCCATTGTTTTTTCGGATAATGATCTGGATATGTTCCCTGATTTTCTGTGTTTTTTTTTTTTTTTTGGTCCCACTAGCCATAAATTAACATTCTAAGTACAGACCTAATCTACCTACTTTATATTGTTTAATCCATGGGGGTGGGAGACACAGCCACCTGAACTTTTAAAGCTACCTACCAGGAGATTGTCCTTTTTTAGGTTTGATTATTTTGTGCGAAGGTTGTAATCTGTATGTAACATCTTCTCACGTGAAGATGGATTTTATAAAAGATCCACTCCCATCTAAGAAAGATGTTGCATACAAACATTACACATAATATCACCTCCTTCGTTCATTTTGTTGAAAACAGCAGCCAATATCAGGATTTAATATTATATCAAACTCTAATATAAAATCATCTTATCAAAATGTTAGTCTCATTTTGCCTAACTGTTTTTTAATAGCCATTATCATTATAATTTTCACTTGCATATATAAACTACTAGGCTTTCTTTTCTTTTTTTTGTCTAGTGTCATAATTTTCCTTTTTAAAAAAAATGAATAAGTTTGTTTAGAAGATATGGATTAGTAGGAGAGTTTCCTATATTATAGGCATTTTAAGTGGAGTTGGAGATAAATTTTTACCAGGTTATTCTCAAGTTTTTTTTCCTATTAAACGTAAGTTTTAGGGATATTTCTAAACCATATAAAAGTCTAGTCCAAAAAAGAAAATCTTCTTATAGATAGTATAGATAAAGTATAAAGTCAATCTTTTGGATTTCAATAAAAATTTTCTTAAATAATAAATGGACAAAATTTAGTTACAAAATTAGTTGTAGCCTAAGTTCAATAAAATAAACATTACTATATAATTTGAAAATCAAACCGTTGAATTTCATGTTCTTTACGATCTTAATACATATGTCAAATTTTGTGTCAATTGGATATTATTTACTATATGATCTATAAGTTTATTTTCTATGCATAATTTTAAACTACAGAAACTTGCAATTGAAAAAATTTATTGATGATATAGCTATTGATCTTTAATTTTTTAGAAATTTTGCAAGTATGGAAAATAGAAGAAGAATATGTCATTCAATTGTGGATTTGTCAAAATTCTCCTCCAATAAAAATGTATTGAGTAAGGTTTTATAACTAAACTTTGTACATGATAAATATGCTATATACTTTCTGCAGTGATTACAAATTTTGACGTGGTCATATTCGAGCATAAACTTTCGTGCCCTCAGGCCTCAGGTTCCATTGCAAGCACAAAATGATTCAAATCTCCAAAAAGCATCCAAGCATATCTTCTACTAAATTTAATAATCAGAAAACTGATATACCATGAGAGAATAAAGGTGAAGATCTTACCTCCTATACTACTCGAAAGGTTTGGGATGAAAGCCGATGGATAGGTATCCATCACTTTCATTCGGGAATACTTCTTTTATGGAATAATAAGAAAAGGACGTTTTCTTTTGATTAAGTAATTAAATAATTAGTATAATGAATTAGATAAAATTCATTAAGCATGAGTGGATGAGAGGAACACTTACCTCCAAATTTTATTATTATTATTATTTTATAATTTGATACTTACAGCGGTAGAGGGAATATTTGAATCTTAAATGTTTCCATGAAAAATATTAAAAAATGTTAATTGAGTTACAAAATTCTTGAGTCTTGACATTAAACACGAACAGTTAGTTCAATATAAACTGCTATTTAGTACTTAAAGTGGGTACAGACCCATAAAAGATGAGCATGTCTTCGCTACATTCCCTGTTGGAGGACTCTTACTCTTATAGAATTTTTCTTGGCTAGACCATTGCCATATCACCCTAGTGGATGGTTCAATGGGAAAAATTCTTCTACCAGTTCTTGTCTAAAAAAATATCCCCAGTACATTGCAATATCAAGTGAAGTAATATTTTAGAATCCAACGTACAAATAATCATAAAGTAGATAGGAACACCTAAGCTCGTGTTGTATTATTGTATGTGAGGGCCACCCATTTGCACTAGCGATAATTGCACTAGTGATAGATTAAGACATAAAGTTTTATATGTTGTTTCAGGATCTTTATTCACTGTATGAAAATTGACAACCATATATTATTGCAGAATTAAGCATTATGCATAATATCCAATTTTATATACTAAAGAAACGAAGAGAAAGAATGGCCGTATTCGAAACCCACATTTTAAAGGACTTAATGGATTTTGCCAATTGTTTCCCACTAAGTATCTGAAACATCTCTAACTTTAGAAAAGAAGAAATACATAATTGAAGTTCCATTGATCCGTTGTATTTTTATGGTGTACGTACTAAGCATCGTACCAAGCTCTTAAGAAGTGGTTTTTGTTTTTTTTTTTTTTTGGATTAAGAAATTACGCCCAAGCCAACATAGAAATGATCTTAATTCTCTTTTGTTCAATAGTGTCTTCTCTTGCAAATTCCAAATCACCTTCTTTTTTTTTTTTTAAGAAAGTTTCAACCTATAGCGTCTACTCTTAACGGTAACTCTTGACGGTAACTCCTTATTATCAGACCAAAACATTAATCGATTTTTGGTGTACGCAATTCCAAACCACCTTATTACTGCCTTTTGTAACTCATTTATAGACATGCCCCTTTGACAAAAGCTCGTCCTTAATTGAACATTTTCCCCCCCTTGGATTCTTGGAGTAGAATAAGTTAACTTATACATAAGGATAAACAACAAGATTAGGTAAAAAAGTGGGCGTGGGACCTACTAATTTGGTTCGATAATAAAGCTCAAGTGATCACATCAAATTGGAGGGTTGCTGGGATTTGGGACATTACAAGTTAAAACATGATGAACCATCCATTACTCATATGCATCAATAAGAGAGGCAGTATTAATTAATGTCAAAACTCAAAAGGGCTAGACCACTAGACCCTGGTATATTAACAACATTAATTCAATATAACTTCAGTATTCAAAATCCTAAATGCAAAATGGGGTGCTTTTATTTACTATTTTTGTTTGTGACGAAACAGTGAAATTCATAGGACAGTCCATCTTTTGGCTGCGGAATAGTCAGTTTAGAGTGGACTCTATTTTGTTTGTCTATCTTAGAATCCACTCTAAATTGACTATACCTTCTCCATATGATAAATTATTAGCCTTACCTTTCGTTCAAGCTGTAGAAGTGGAAATTTTGTAACCTTACAAAGTGCCACATGCTATTTAGTGGATCCCACTGTCATTATTTAAAGACCAATAGAAATATTCCAAGTGTTTCTAAATAAAATTTGCAAAGAATACTTAAAGCCAATCACACATCGACACATGTTAATAATTTAATTTTAAATGACATAAGAAGTCAAATTAAATACCACCGTGTGTTATTTTAAATTAGAACACTTTAGCTAATCAAATAATGCTATGTGTCCCTTGGAGAACAAGACATAAAGTCTCTCCATTTAAATTATGACATATATCAATGCTCATAGCCAATCACGTGTGATCACACCTCCCCAAGACTCCTATAAATAGAGATCCTCCTCAGTCTTATGAGGGGATATTGACACACATTTAGAAGTCTCGAAACTCTGCTAGAATCAAGCTCCAAAGCTTCCAAGAACTTCAACTTTTGAATCTTAACAACATTTGAAGCAAATTCATTCAAGTCATCCTTTTAGATTTCAAAATTCATTGGAAACAAGCTCAAAAGCCTGCATAAACACCAAGAGACTACAAATTAGTGAAACTCTACAAATCCAAGCCTCCAAAGCCCCAAAGAACTTTCACTACAAATCTTCAAATACGAAAAACATTCATCCAAATCAGTCTTACAAGTCTCAAAGTTCCACTAGAATCAAGCTTTAAAGCCTCCAAAAACTTCAAAGACTTTGATCCATCAAAACTTCATCGGATTCAAGCTCTAAAGCCTCGAAAAACTTTCACCACAAATCTTCAAAGATCAAGAACATTCGAAGAACCCACGAAGAACGCAAAGAACAAGAAACCTCTAACAAGCATACAGCCAGAGATTCATCGCAATTTCATTCCAAAGATCTTTTAATCCACTTTCCAATCCAAGTGGAGGAGATCTTGTGTTTGAGTTAAGACTACATCGGTGCAATACTTGAATTGAGGACTTTTCTAAGGAGATCGAATCGGAGGATTATTCTATTGTATTAGAATCTAAACATAGAGAATTGTACCTACAAATTCATCAATACAAATTTACACTTGTGAAACATATTCGATTGTTTGATTTTCAAACTTGAGATTTTGTGTTTACACAAGCCATGTCTATCAAGAGAATTTGTGGAATATTGTTGAGGTGATTTTTTATTATTATTATTATTATTATTATTATTATTATTATTATTATTATTATTATTATTAACTAATCAACATGTTTCTTAGTGGTTGAACGCTGTTGCTTGGTGGAATTGGGCATGAGAGGACTCAAGTCAATGCCTGGTGTTTGTGATGCCAGTACAGTAGATTTAGTGAGTGAAAGAACACCACTTTATAACGCCAGTAGAGAGTAAAGACTATGCCATGACTGTTGCCAGTAAATTTTTTGTTTTGTACAAATAACAAGGGTCATTTTGATTTTAAAGCAAAGATAGTTTTACTTTTTGAACATAAACGATATGCTAACGTACACTAATGTGGGGAGCACTAAGGTGTTTCATAGCTAGGTAATGGGCCATGAAGGCAAATTCTCTGAGCTGAATGGTGATTTGGTTTGGTCAGTGATCTACATCCTTCCTTTTTAGTTTGGTTATTCACGTCTGCCCAAAGTGTCAACTTAAAAAAAAAAAAAAAAAATTTTAATAATAAAAGTGTTATTTTTATTTTTTATTACTATCGCTTGAAAAGAAAAATGAAAATTCTTAGTCAACAAATTTAGTGGTCTACATTAAATAGTAATTTGTGTTTGGACTTTGAATTAGGCATGTCCAATTAGGCCCGCAAATTGATCGACCCGACGGTCAGTGGTGAGTCTCTACCTCTAGCAACTGAGACCGGCAGGTTGGTTGGCGGGTCTTCTCATAAAAACTTGATTCTAATCGACCCAACCAATCTATATACCAAAATCTTGTTGTTCTTTGCCAATACGAGCAGTTCTTTGGTCATTTTTTGTCAAATCTATCGAGATCCGATGAGATCTCGCTAGATTCGGCGGAATTTTGGCTAGCTTGGCTCCAATTGAGGATCGACCACTACTCGAGGAGGCCCAACCCACTCGAAACAACTCCTCTTACTAGTTA